>JAVGWX010000011.1:11911317-12511317 GCA_036924085.1 Ariolimax columbianus | reverse complement strand
CAAGTAAAACAATGTTTTGGTGGCACTATGCATGTACACTTATGCGATGGCGAGATGAACTAACCAAAGACCTTGACCTGCATTGGTACAACGCTGGAAAAGATCGGGACGTAAACAGAATATTGTTGGTCGGATTCGCACATTTGGCAGATACCAAGGAAGGGGCGATAATGTGTTGGGTCAAGGGCGCGTAGTGTCCCTTGGCTGTTTAACATTTACACAGAACGGATATTCCAACACTGAGCAAATGACAGATTAACAAATGACAAGGTCCATTATCGTTGGAGTGTCAACGAAAAATGGATGACATTAACTCAATGACATCAGGAATTTGTGATTCAAGTAGAGAAAAAAAAATCATGCTATTTTGGGGATCGTGCATTAACGTTGATAAAACGAAAACTCCAGTAATTACCAAAGCAGGTCAAGAATTAGATGCACTTATAAAAAATAGAGAGTTAACCATCTGGGCAGTCAAGAATATGATGCCCCTATAACAAATAGAGGAGCAACCATCTGGAGCAGGTCAAGAGCCTCTTATCTTGGAAAAACGGGAAATGCGAGATGCTAAATAAAAACAGGAAGAGAAAAGGAATGTCCACATGAATAATATACCGAGTTCAAGGCCTCAGAATTTTTTCAGGGCGTACAAAGTTTCTGTCTGGCCCACTTTCCTGACCCATTATCATTTGGGGTTTTTTCCCACTAATGTTTTCCCATTAATGTATTGTTTTCATTTGGTAATGCAGATCAGAATATCAGACTGAGAACTGGACATAACAGAGTCAAGGATCATCTTTACAACAAAATGAGGATTGGGACAGATGACAGGTGTCCATGTGGGGAGCATACCATGACCGTGGAACACATCCTGCAAAGCTGCACGTTCACGCAGTAAGAGATAAATCCTTACTGGCCTCGCGAGACATATATGACACAAAAGCTGTATAGAGATAAAACAGCCTGACAAACAAAGTTAGTCTTTGTCCCCTCCTTAACAATTATATCACGGTGTCCACCCCCCCCCCCTCCCCGCCCATGACGCTTCAAACACGATATCACCTTCTAAACGGTTCTAAGACCTGTGCAACGTCCTGTCCCATCCAGCATTCGCCTGCCTTGTTCTCGCCAAACTAGATGACATTTTCTGTGACAATCATTGTTCACGTTTTGGCATCCTTTGGAAAGTTTCTGCCAGTTTCCATTATAAACCCAACCTTTAGCAGACACCAGTGCAGATTTAGATGCAAAAGTGCTAGTCTTGAGACTTTTGTCTGTGGTGTCTCGAGATAATAAATATTCAGCTTCTCAGAAAACGTGTTTGCAGATATAGAAGGTGGAAGGTTACCACAACCAGATTCTAGTGTGACCTACGAAGAGTCCAAAAGATTTATTAGGGCCAGATACATGGCCAAATGGGAAACAGAGCATACTGGCTACACAAAAAATGATGCTTATTACCAGTTTAATAGAGGAGAGCAGGTCGTGGTCTTCAGACTCCGCACAGGCCACAACAGACTGAGGTACCATCTATTCAATAAACTAAAGATAGGTGCTACTGACGAATTCACTTGTGGTACAGGGAAAATGATCGCTGAATATCTGCTGCAAAATTTCCCGACATACGAGAACCAGAAAAATCATATGTGGCCATCACCAGTGCCAACACAAAACAAGCTCTATGGCAGTGTCGACAGCCTAAGGATGACCGCTGCTTTCTTCGAACAAATTCAAGTTGACGTCTGACAGCGTACGAAGAAGAAGAAGAAGAAGAAGAAGAAGAAGAAGAAGAAGAAGATAAGAAGAAGAAGAAGAAGAAGAAGAAGAAGAAGAAAAAGAAGATAGAAGAAGAAGAAGAAGAAAAAGAAGATAGAAGAAGAAGTAGAAGAAGAAGAAGTAGAAGGAGAAGAAGGAGAAGAAGAAAAAGAAGAAGAAGAAGAAGAAGAAGAAGAAAAAGAAGATAGAAGAAGAAGTAGAAGAAGAAGAAGTAGAAGAAGAAGAAGGAGAAGAAGAAAAAAAAGAAGAAGAAGAAGAAGAAGAAGAAGAAGAAGAAGAAGAAGAAGAAGAAGAAGAAGAAAAAGAAGAAGAAGAAGAAGATGATTGCAGGTAACTTTTGGGAATAATACAGACAGGAAGATGTGATCATTCGTAATATAATCTTCTGTTCCATTTTGAGATGGAAACTCGGTTGTAAAACATTCAATGTCAAGACCTACTTTAAAATTACTCTTTTTATTTTCCTGAGTCACTACCACAAGCGCCAGTATACCAATTTCTTTCCGATTTCCATTTTCTGTATGTGCCTCTTCATTAAAATGAAGTGCATGATTGCCACAATCAACTTCTCCTTTGGTAATGAGGTTTCCAATTGATTCTTCGTGCTTCAGACCTGTGTGAACAAGGAAACAGCGAAATTACATACTTGGAGAAAAAGAAAGTTGTCCAGGCTGTCAGAAGAGAACAGAACCAACCAAGAGAGTTGTCCAGGCTGTCAGAAGAGAACAGAACAAACCAAGAGAGTTGTCCAGGCTGTCAGAAGAGAACAGAACAAACCAAGAGAGTTGTCCAGGCTGTCAGAAGAGAATAGAACCAACCAAGAGAGTTGTCCAGGCTGTAAGAAGAGAACAGAACAAACCAAGAGAGTTGTCCAGGCTGTCAGAAGAAAACAGAACCAACTAAGAGAGTTGTCCAGGCTGTGAGAAGAAAACAGAACAAACCAAGAGAGTTGTCCAGGCTGTCAGAAGAGAACAGAACAAACCAAGAGAGTTGTCCAGGCTGTCAGAAGAGAACAGAACAAACCAAGAGAGTTGTCCAGGCTGTCAGAAGAAAACAGAACCAACTAAGAGAGTTGTCCAGGCTGTGAGAAGAGAACAGAACCAACCAAGATAGATTATACCGCCATAGTTAGTACACTACTGCAGATCTTCTTTCTTTGGTAGTTTTAAAAATAACATTGCCTCCATTTCGCTACAATTGTTAGTTTTACCAGTTTCAGTTGATGTATTTAATATCAGCCTTGAGGCAATCTGCCTGTGCAAGATCCTGGCCAATGGTTGTACCGTCTTTCAAATGTCAAATGACTGTGTATTTTCATTGGTTCGTTTCTCCTACTTATCTATAGCCAAACATCTACTTAGCCTACATTCCCATTTCCTCTGCAATGTACAGCCTGTGTTTTGGCTCCAGCTGGTCGCTTCACGCCAGTGCTCTTCAACCCTGGACGATAGGGCCCACTAGTGGACGATTTTAGCTTTGAGGTGGGCGTTAGCAGAATAATGAAATACTGTATTTAAAATACAGTGGCACTTTGGTTTTTATTTTGCCCCTGTCGGCCCAGTGCATCCGACTTCAGCATGCATTTTATGTAAGGGTCTGCTTCCTCCTGCATTTTCTAAGGGTTTGGTTCACCGGAGTAACAGCCGGTGCTGTTATAGGGATCGAACCCAGCACATTCAGGTCGTGTCACTTAACCACTAGCCCACCCCGTCCCTAATTTTGTAATTGTTCCCGTTAATGAAAGAGATTTTGTTAAATGTTAAAGTATTCTATTCTCAATATAGTTTGACAGTGTTTCAAAGAGTGAAATATGGAAGGGGACGCGGATTTGAAAACTGTTCAGGTCAGCGGTATAAAGCCGTACCGATCATGTGTCACGCTGCTGTGTTCTCTATCGAGTATTCAGTTTGGAGCCCTCAGTTTGTTTTTAAATCGCAACACGTAATAAGAACAGGTAGGCAAATTCCTGAAATTTCCGCTGAAACAAAAATGAAAGACTTCACACGCCATTTCAAAACAAAGAATTGTGTTTCTTCAAAAGGCAAATCAAGAAACAGACTGCATTGTTGGCCTTGTGTGCTGTTCAGAAAGATCAGGGGGTGTGGAATAATACAGGATTTTGTGATAGTAATTTTCACAAAGCCAAGATACGTCATGAAAAAACTCGCTCACACGTATCGGCAATAGCTCCATTTTTAAATCTTTCGGGGAAACCAGAATATATGAATTTTTCATTATATATTTTAAAGTATATGTGTTTGTTTATTCCATTTCTAAATATTGTGCATCGGTTGATGTCAGCTAAAGTACGTGAACTGTGACCGGTAAACGTGTCATTGGTAAGCTAAATATTTTACATTATTTGAGGAGTCTTCCTCTTAAGCCAAATAATGGAAGGTGTCCACGAACCTAGACCCCTTTGAGAAAAGTCGCCATAAGCTACTGGTGTGATGGTATATACTGTAGCACTACTCCATATGAGGCGTGGGGTGGGGAGCGTGGGGTGGGGAGCGTGGGGTGGGGAGCGTGAGGTGGGGGAGGGGAGATTAGTAGCGGCGAGATTTTCAGACTATCAGCTCGAAGGTTGAAGGAAATATTAACAGACTACAAAAACAACTTGTATTTTGTGTTTGCAACGTCTGTTATACAGGAATTTGAAAGACTGAATGGTCTGTTCCAATAAAACAAAGCTGATCAAATGATAAATCCAATTAAATTTGACTGGCCTTCTTGTTTGGCTTTTTTGAAACATTGTTTGGCCTTTTGGAGCACTGTTTGGCGTTTTACAGAATTTTGATCTGGCAACCCTGGGTGCAGTGGATGTGGCTTTGTTCAAGTCTGGTCTGTCATAGACACACTCTTAGCTGACTGCTTGCGACAGGATCAGCGAACCAGTGCTGTCCAAGATCCTCTTTCGCATTCCAAGTAGCGGCATCAATGCATCCGGTGAAGAGACTACGTTTAGGAGAAAGAAACCAAACCGGGTCGCAAATATATCGTGCTGAATCCTAATGTGTCATGTAGAATTACTCAGATGTCGTTGTCTCGCTATGAAACCCGACACAGCGTAATAAAAAGTAATCTTCAGGACGAAATACGAAGAAGACAAAAAAGAATAATACACAGAGCCTTCACTGAAAACACTCGAGCGGTAGCTGGTGTTGAAACAGCATGCAAACAGTAACTAAAGGAGCCGTCTGAAAGGCAAACAAGTTATAGGGTAACTTGAGCTGCAAGGCATTAATCGGGTCGAATCGACATTAGCAAGTTTATGTCATTATAACTTTTTATTAAATGACGCATGCGCTCTGATATACTGATAGTTTGCGAATGCCCACAATGAGTGGGTAACTATTATATGCCCCTTGAAAAGGACGTTAAGTGACGGGTTGCAGTAGCTTTCCTCACATCCCGTGCTGATGAAGGTGGACCGGGGTCCTCCAAGATGTTGTGCAATGCTTGGCGTCACACTACTACGGAGATCACGTCAAACTTCACCTTGTTAGCCAGACTGTTGTCCTTGACAACTGCCCGTTTCCAGAACGACCAGCGAGGAGGTCAGGTGTTGGTCTTATATTTCTCCTGGCGCTGGCTAACATTCTCTGATCAGTGTGTTTTTCCTGGCTAGACGTTAGCCTCATCGTCCCGATGATAGAGGTAAAGGTAAAGGGCAGTCCCATGTCAACAATTGTCGTCGGTGATGAAGATAACTCTTCATGTACTACGTCAGGTGGGGTTACCTTCCTTGTTGTTTTTGCTTTCCCCAATTCACAAGTCAGGTACCAGTTTGGGATCAAGATGCTGAGCAGCACATGAGCTGCAGTGGTCAGCGACCCATAGCTGACTGCTAGCGTCAGGGCCAGCGAACCATATCTGCCAAGACCCTTCTACACCTCCATGCGGTGATCCTGGATAACAGGCTGCAGCAGGGCAGACTGGCTAAGGAGAAGGGATCGAAGAGGGAATGCTAAACCAGTACTCAAAAATGCTTGCTGAAGTCGGATGTGTTGGACCGAAAGGTGCAAATATCGCAGTCAAGATGTAAACTACGACACAACGCATTCCCTTCTCTGGATTTCCTTTTGCTACTCAAGCCCTTTTTCAGAGTTTGGTAGCGGGAGATTGAGAACGAACGAAGCCAAGCCAATATCCGTTAAAATGTCGTGGCTGTCCAACAGGTGGCAGCGAAAAGCAGTCTGACAAAACGACATTTGTCAAGGAAGTACGTTACAGAGGTGCATTGTTGAATTCTTCCACGAGGAAAAAGTTGCACCAATTGACATTCATCAACGCATGCTGAACGTTTACGGAGACCAAACAGTTGATGTTAGCACAGTGGGGCGTTGGGTTGTGTGTTTCAGGAGCATCGAAAGCCGCATGAAGCACAAGCCACATTCCAGGCGGCCATGCACAGCTGTCACACCACGCAATGAATAACGCTTCGATTAGCTCATCCATGCGAATCGGAGGATTACGACCAGGGAACTGTCTACGGAGCTGGATGCTTCACTGCATTGGAAAAGTTTGTGGCAACATTGGAATATCACAAAGTTTGCGGCATGTACACTCTGTTCATCGTTAGAGAAAATGTTTAGCCAGAGGGGGTGACTTTGTTGAAAAATAGTTTTGTGAAGGCAAGACGCTGCTCTATCAAATGATGCTATTGTGCTCTTGTTATATGTTATAGTGGTCATGGAATAAAATAGGGGACATTACTTTTCAGAGGGCACCTCTCGTGTATATATATATATATAAACATAAATACATTATTTTATTTTTTTATTAAAAAAAGACACACACACACCGACCCACCCACCCACAATACACATGTCAGGAGGTACATATGTAAAGATCACAATTGGGAAGCTAAGAGGTATTGCTGAGAATAAACAACATATGGAGATCCAGAGAAATCAAGATTCATACTAGAGTCAAGTCGGTTTTGTTGTATGGATAGGAGACATGGAGAATGACCAAGTCGATACAACGACGGCCCCCAGTTCTTATACGCACACACGTCTACTGAATGTTTTCCTAAAATGACATCATAATTAAATTGAATGTGTTGATCAAAGTTTAATCAGGTTTTAAACAGAAAATTTGAAGAAATAGATCATAGAACTTGTCTAGGATTTGAACCACAGACCTCTAGCACCTTATGAGAGAATCCCATCTCTAGACCACTGTAGCAATTGAAAATAAAGTTTTGCAAAGGAAGTACATAGTGTTGCTTTGTTTTGACTATGCAAGCAGACAGAAACATGTTTCATTTTGTACAAAAATGTCCTCGCTTTATTGATTACAAATTGTCCCAAAACTATCATTATAGTCTATTATCATTGGATTTGTACCTGTCCTGAGGGGTCTCCATGGTGAAGTTGTTTGCCTCGTGTTCAGAAGGGCATAGTTCAAATTCGAGCTGCGGCGGTCAATTCATGATGGACATTTATTTCTAAGATCTCTGGGTTCATTGCTGGAGCTACAGAGTTCTGTGATGCTCTTTCAGGCAGCATACCATTATGCGGAGAGAGACCGAGCCATCTTGGGAGACCCACGGCCCTCATCTTTAACCTGTCTTGAAAGTTTCAGCTCTCTAGCTTATCGGGAAGTGTCTGAAAACTAAAAAGTCTAAGCTTTTAAAAGGAGGAACAAGAAAACAATGGATAAGCAGCATTTATGAAACTCTAAAGACGCATGGATTGAAAAATAACAACACTGCAGATGGTGAAGGAAAGAAGATTGTACCATCACATGACATCTAATGTTCAAAAAGAACATCTTCAGATGATTCTGTCTTTTAAAATAATGATTAATTGACAAATTTCAGATGCTGTAATGTGACAAAATAATAAGAAAGAAAGCAATCTTCAACACTCTTCAAATTTATTTACCAAAACAAAAACAGAAATTACTACAGATAAACAACAAATTGTTGACAGTAATTGAAAAAAAAAGCATTTATTACAACAAAAGAACTAATTTGGAAACACAGGATCATTAACAACATACATAAACAATGACTTGTCCAACCAGCCTCCAGAATGTCGTAGAGTTTACAATGATGATCAACTCTCACGACAACCTTATGTCAATTGAGCATTTCAGATGTTTGCTTTTTCACATCCAGCTTATCTTACCATTCCAGATCTATCTTCTGTCTTTCTTGCCCAATCCTGTTCAATATCTTCCTTGGCGTTTATAGCAACATTATTCTTCTTCATCTTTCATCCGCTTGAAAATATGTCTATATTTTCAATGTTGTCTCTTGTAGTTCATATATAGGTCCATAAAGTTTCTCTTCCAGTGTTGTTTCTATGGGCCAGTGGGATTTTCTCTGTATTTTATATTCGGGACAGTTCTGTAGTAAGTGTTCTACAGTCTGGGGTGCCTGTCCACATGTACATGCAACTGAGTAGCCAATAGCAACATTCAGGTCAGGTCAGGTCATCCTGTAACCGGTGAGGTCCTTGGGGCACACATGAAGACATCCTCACAACTCCACGCCATCCCTCTCTGTCAGATGCCGCTGCCTGTGACTCTTCTGGTCGGAGACTGGTCCATTCTTTAATGTTGTTCTCCCATCTCTTTTTGGCCCGGCCTATTCGTCGTCTGCCATGCACCTTCCCGTGGAGGATTATATTTGCAAGACCATTTGATCTCGATATGTGACCGTACCAAGTGAGTTTCCTTCTTTTGACAGTTGCCAAGAGGTCTTCGAAAGGCCCTATTGCTGTTGTAATTCTATCTCGTATTTCCTCATTTGTAACTCGATCTTTGTACGTGACGTTTAAAAGTTTTCGGAAACATCTCATCTCCAAGGCCTTTATCCTTCGTTGAAGGTCAGCTGTAACTGTCCATGTCTCACACGCATAGAGGAATATTGGCAGGACCAGTGTACGCATTAATCTGATTTTTGTGCGTAGTGCTAACCGTTTATCTTGCCAGATTTTGTTTAGCCGTGCAAGCGCCGCTATTGTCTGTGCTATTCTGGCCAACACCTCACATTTTGATCCTTCATCACTGACAAACAACCCAAGATATTTAAAACGGTCAACCACTTCGAGTTCCTGACCGTTAGCTTTTATCTTGCTGTTGAATCCCGTTAGCAACATTATAACTTTATAATTAGTAAATTGCCGCTGATCCCTTTTTAAGGCAATTTTATGAGAAGCAAAGATGGTGTCTAACCAGCTGTAGGTCTATTTTGCTCATGTTTTAATTTTTTTTCATGCCATGGATATGACTGAAATTCATACTAGTTGACGATTTATACCTGTGTTCACGGAAACGTGATGTTTTTCCATTTGGATTAATTATTTGCTAGATTTGTAGTGTTTTTCCCTCTGGATATCCTGGCAAAGCCACCGGCTACTTCAGTTACTCCGTGTCATATTTCCACGATACAGTGTACATGGCTGAACTTTGCAGCGAGAAAGGTGTCCTTCACCCTGTTTGTTGACACTGCCAATTTTGGTGTAGTTAGGAAATATTCACATAGGCCAACAATAGACTCGCACATTGGTTTAACCACCCTCTCCGCCCCTGTTCCAGAGTATTCCACCTCCAGTTAGCAACCAGCAAGGACGTCGTTCGCTGAACTCACAGTGATAACCCGACTTGGACATGGTAGTATTTGTTCGACTGGTCCCGTTGCCTACACGAACATACTATGACTTATGATATACTCTTCCCTCCAGCCTCATTGTATTTCCTCTATCTCTCAAATCCAACCAAGCCACTCGAAAATCTAAGAGGAAGTATCCGCATTCGCCTTGAGCACATCCACTGAGATGTAGGCTTTCATATCCTTCAACTAACACACAACTCGCTGCATCGCCTCCATGTATGGTTTCTCACAACTTTATCAGTAGATTTGTATCTGTTGGCTTAATATCTAATGTATCTTGAAGGATTGGTCTTTTTAATAAGTATCTGGAAATGTTTAGCCCGTCTTTCCCATTTAGGCAAGTTTTTTTTGTCTCCTATGTTCTAAGTATTTTCAAGTATTCAACAAACAGGTTGTTATGTTAAAAAAAAAGATAATAAATGTCAAGTGAATTGTCAAGTTCTTTTATCTTTTTCTCATCCTGCAGTCTTGTCATTGTAGCCCTTGACTCAGTCACTTCTACTTTTTCCGACCACGTGTACAGTTAAGTGACGTGAGTAGCTGGTACTTTCCCCTCCTGTCGTGGGGCATGGTCAAAGTGTACTGATTAACTGTTTAAAGTCTGTGTTATAGAATTTCTCTATCCATCTGCCACGTGGTCTTACTCATGTGCTGTCACCAGGTCTTCTTTTGATCTTTGTATATTCTCGTGAGATGACTATATCATTTTATTTCTGTCCTGGTATCCATTCAGTGCAGGAAGCAATTCCCACAATAGGTCTGATGCTATCACCTCTCATTCAAAACCTCATCGTGATACTGATGACTATCAATCATTTCACGTGCATTGGTAATATTTAGTTTCTATGCTTTTGACACGAATCACATCCCCACACTGTTTAACAGAAAGTTGGTAAAAATATATATTTGTTAGCTTACTCTATACACTGAGTGATCCACCAGTGTCGTTGTGTATGACAAGGACAAGAATAGCACCACTGCGCTTCGTAAGAGGCGATTAACTGTGTGACATGGCATAACACCGGCCATGGTTAGGTGCGTTTATTAAGAGAATCATAGATGGTGCCTAGCAGGCTGCTGGGTTTACTTTGCTCGAGTATTTGAGTCTATTAAAATGGACTCGCACATCAGTTAACCACCTTTTGTGGTATTTGTCCAAACGTATCGGAGTAATAAACTGCTTGAGCCTAGCAGGAAATCCTCCTTCGGGCTACATCCAGCTCTTACACGAGCTTGGACCTGCTCAGGAGCATCTGCCCCTGTAGAAGTAGAATTAGACTATGAACTAAGAACCCCATACGCCGGTCTTTTCTGTCCTGGGTCTGAATGGGAAGTAGAGTAACTGTCCTGGGTCTGAATGGGAAGTAGAGTATTGTAACATGCTAGTTTGTGACTGAGGAGGGATGGGCATGGAGCTGGCTATTCCATCCTGTAAAAATTATAATTCACAAGAAAAGAAAAGAAAATTTTAACATCCCATGTCATTAGACAAGCGAATAAGTATTTCACTCCATCTTCCCTTTCCATCCTTGTTACTTACTTGTCCATTTCTTTTCACATTTCACGGAAACAGCTATCCATGTTACAATCCCCACACTCAATCTACACCCTCTTCTGCCTATTCTTACTCACCTACCAACCTCATATTATCTGCTTTCACTCACCGTCTCATCTCTACGCTTTCTAAACTTAATCAAAACTTTTGGAGAGAAAAAAAAACAATTAAAAACAATGAAATTGCCAACTTCTTTGAGGTCCTAATACCATCACACACAAAACCCAAGCACTAATCGATGGAAATGTACACAGAAAAACCAGCAAAGAAAATGGTCTTCAAACAGAAACAAATCTAATCTAAATATCAACATTAACATTTTATACAAAAATAGTTGTGGTACATATAATTACATTGGTTACAACACTTTGTTTTATGGATGAAGTCAAGTGATACAAATTGGTACATCCTCTTCAACTCTAGAAATGTTGGCGTTTCGACAAGGCTTTCCATATGATAGTAGTGAGCCTACCATAAAAGATATTGCTGTTTAAGATCTGATACGAGACTCTTAATACGACAAAGACTTTCCACTATGAGAACTAAAATGATACGGGCGAACCAGCCTTAACCCTTTGAACCCTGGCTATAAAATCCATCCATAAAATCCCATTCCCCTGTGTTCCTGAGAAAATACGCACAATGTAGACATTTGAGTAAAGCTATTTACTATGACAAAACTCTGTGCTCTGATTTAGTTATTTTTATCTAAAATCGATTGTCCGCTAATCTCCAACGTTCCGTTCCTACTATAGTAGAATGTGGAATATTTTCATCAAATTCTTGATACATTATGTGGGATCCCCCCTGGATTGTAGTCTGATCCTCCGAGGAACAGATCTGGCTTGATTATATTCAATGATAATCCGAGATCACACATGTCGTTGTTCCAATAACAACCATTCCTTTTCAGAGTAATCGCCATCTAAATTCAATCAGCCTCAAAATTATTTTCCGCAACTTGTTCTGCTGTTGGCCTTTTAGAATGATCATATCCTGAATTTTCAAAATCACCAGGCTACGTCGCTCTCATTTATAATATATGAGAAGCAAGTCTTCGGACTCATGGTAGGCTCACATATGTCATATGAAAGGAAGGTCTCGTATTTGATTGGTTGAATGATAAGATTGCATGCTTGGAGTGTGTAGATATGGGTTGTAGTGGTTGAAAAGTGAATGATGCCAAGAATGAGTGACATCTGGTGAATAGTATATGCACTTGTCTGAATGACATGTCATGACAGATATGGCATTATATGATAACATGACAAATGGTGATGTTCTAATTTTTTGTGTGTAAAAAGGGTCAGTGAGATAATAGCAGCAAATTTGATTAACACAATGATGGGGCTGAGAATGCCATAATGAGTGTCAAAGTGGAATGATTACATAATGACAGGTGTCCAAAATTAGATAATGATAGGTGAAAGTTGGAGGATGACAATGTCAACATTGATATGCTGATGAGGTCAAAGTTGAAGGATGACACAGAGATGTCATCAAAGTTGAAGGATGATAGAACATGGGGGTGGGGGGTGGGGGTGGGGGTTGTTGATCAAGTTTAAAGATAGCACAAGTGTTAAGGGTGAAAGATGAAATGAAATAAAGGTGGGGTCAAAGTTGAAGTATGACATAGTGATGGGGTAACAGTTGAGAGATGACATGGTGAAAGTTAATGATGACATAACAACGGCATTTCATTTGAAAAATGGCATGGGGGTGGGGTTAAGTTGCAGAATAACATACTGAACTAGTCTCATAATACCATTCAATCTAAATGACACAAGGATGCGATCAAAGCTGGATGACATTAAGCCTTTAAAAATCTGAATTATAAAATTATGGGGTGAAGGCTGATCAACCATTTGAATGTGAAAGTTGACTGGGTCACAATTTTTGAGAGCTTGCGCTGCTGCTGTCATGGGCTCCGTGATCTTTCTTCTTCTGTCGTAGCTTGAGAACATCTTTCAGCATATGAGCCACATCTTTAACGCTTTCCTCGTTCTCATCATCTGTTTGTGTTTTAAAGAACAGAAGACAAGATTGACAGTTTATATAACAGTCTGTTGGTGTTATATGATAGTAGTTGACTATGTACACAGACTAACACTGGCTCAATCACCCGTGTGTACAGGCGGAAAAGGAGCACAGACAGCTGAACATATCCTATAAGACTCATGTGCTTAGCCTTTACCACTCTGAATTATAAAAGTACCAAAGGCCCCGCCCCCCCCTCTCTCTTCCTACTACAAGGATCACGTTGATCCCTCACATCGTTAGCCAGGAAGAGCTACGGGGAAGCCAAAGGGAGAATCTTGCCCAGTACATTTTGCCTGAACCTGACTAACATATCTGATCAGTATGTTTTGATTGACCAGATATTAATTTCCAATAAGTGTTAGAGTGAAGTAGGAAGTTCCAAAATGGCATGAGTTTCACGCCAGACTGTTCTTAACATAGTCTGGCACATCGAGTAGTGACCACACAGCCATTTGCAGCACTAGAACACATCGTGCTGATGGAGACTGGCTGTGAATGAAATAGCTGCACATCTGTACATTAGATTAGGTTCATCACACCACACCATCCCTGATGTGCTCCAGTTCGACAAAGTGGCTGCAAGGCAGGTGTCATGGCAGCTGACTCCAGAATTGAAACAAAGGCGTGGTGCATGAGTGGCTAAAACACTTTTAACCTAGAGGAATCTTCTTCTTCTTCTTCGTACGCAGTCAGACAGTAACCATTATTTTTTCGAAAAAAGCGGCGGTCATCCTGAGGCTGTCGACACTGCCATAGAGCTTGTCTTGTGGTTCCACTGGTGATGGCCACATCTGCTCTCTCTGATCCTCGTATGTCGGGCAGTTCTGCAGCAGATGTTCAGCGGTCATTTTCCCGGTACCACACGGGCATTCGTCTAACCTAGAGGAATGAATTCACATGCTTTATAGTACTGGTGGACCGCTATTGAAAGACTATGTTGAAAAATGAGACAGTTGTGTGTGTGTGTGTGTGGGGGGGGGGGGGGGGGGGGTGCCACTTTTTCTTAATGTATTTTGTTGAAGAACAAAAAGAGTAAGGCTTTCTATCGAAGCACCGTCCTATAGGCAGACTGGGGACAGTCAAGAGCTGAGGAAGGATAACTGCTATCGTACATATAAAAGATAAGACAGATATAAACATAACTGTTTTCATACATATAAAAGATAAGACAACTATAAACACAACTGTTGTCTTACCTTGTCCTGGTCCGGTCAAATCCTTCTCTAGTGAAAGTTTATCATTGGCACACTTTAACATGGCTTCATCAACCGTGTCTTCACAGATCAGCTTGTAGATTGTGACCTCCCTGTTACAAAGACAAAGAGATAGGAATGTCATTAGCAGGTACAGTCTGCATCGGAGGGGTAGAAAAGTTGTTCAACTTTCCTGGAAAAACAAAGTGTCACAGGAATGACCTTCACAAAAGCACAAATATGCGTTGATGCTTTATTCTGAAACAAAGTATCTGTTATTGGGCATTTAAATACATTTTTTTTATTGCACTCATCTTATTTCTCTATTCCCCAAGACTGTGCGTTGCACTACATTTTTATTTTGCACCTGTCGGCCCAGTGCATCCGACTTCAGCATGCATTTTATGTAAGGGGCTGCTTCCTCCTGCATTTTCTAAGGGTTTGCTTCGCCAGGGTAACGGTGCTGTGATGGGGAGTGAACCTAGCACCTTCAGTTTGTGAGCCATGTCACTTAACCACTAGTCCACGCAGTCCCCTAATTAAAGATAATTATGAGGAGTCTCTTTCCAGCTCGTAGGCGTTGTCATAAAACGTACATTGCTGGCTGTTTCGACCAATTCAGACTTCTGAGACATTTAGTTATGTTTTATTTATTTACACTACACCATGTTGACAGTTCACGTATGTGTAGTTGATGTTTATCTTAAGAGTTATTTTCGATAGGCAGAGACTGAAAAAGTTGTTATGTTTCAAAGTCGACACATTTATCGTGAGGAAAGTTGGACTTAACGCCCTGAGAAATGATTTATTATTTAATCACACCAATGATCATGCATCTGGAATATCCAATACACACCCAATTTAGACTTTGACACATAATAAGAAAAGTATGTGCAACAGAATTGATGGATATAGAATTGATGGATATAGAATTGATGGATATAGAATTGATGGATATAGAATTGATGGATATAGAATTGATGGATATAGAATTGATGGATATAGAATTGATGGATATAGAATTGATGGATATAGAATTGATGGATATAGAATTGATGGATATAGAATTGATGGATATAGAATTGATGGATATAGAATTGATGGATATAGAATTGATGGATATAGAATTGATGGATATAGAATTGATGGATATAGAATTGATGGATATAGAATTGATGGATATAGAATTGATGGATATAGAATTGATGGATATAGAATTGATGGATATAGAATTGATGGATATAGAATTGATGGATATAGAATTGATGGATATAGAATTGATGGATATATTGCTGAAACGCACAGCTCTGCAGGCAAAAAGAAAATGCTCCTTTCCAATTTCCACTACCGCATTAATCCCATTCAACGCTTCATACTAATATATATTCTTTATTATGAATTCTGGGCTGGAAATTGCTTCTAACACACTGAATTTAATGTATTTTTATCACTGATGGCACAACCCTCACCTCTTCTGGCCTAGTCGGTGACAGCGGTCCTCGGCCTGCTTGTCATTGTAAGGATTGAAGTCGATGTCGTGAAGGATGATTGTGTTGGCTGCGACCAGGTTAATCCCTAAACCTCCAGCACGAGTCGACAGAAGGAAAACGAAGACATCTGGCTCATTGTTAAAACGGTCAATCAGTTGTAATCTGAAGAAGAACAGAACAAAGATTATAGCATTCATTTGAAAGTTTTTGTGTAGATACCAATAAATGGCATTGGGTTGAAAGGCAAGAACCCAAGCACAACTTTATCTTTTTTTTTGTTGCTTATTGACTTTTGCATCGTGTAATGAACTCAAACATTGCCCTCGTTAACTCCGTTCAGTTTTGAGTTCAGTGTTGAGTTATTAGGCCCAGTGAGTCTTCCTCAACTGGCTTTAGAGAAGGTCATCATCATCATAGGCATCTCAGTCTTTGCAGACCATGTGTGTGGCACCCTGTGAGTGGCCTCTCAGGACGCAAGCCTGGGAGCTGAATATGGAGACCCTGGGCTGCCAAAATGCAGGATCCCCTTCTCGGCCTCGCTGGTGTAATCCAAAGGAATACAAAGCATGACAATTTGGCACCAGCTCAACTACAGGAGCTGCCGGAATGAGTTCGCAATTTTGAAACCCTCCGACTTAGGTGCCACCACTACGGATTTTCTGTGTTTACTCCCGTAGCCCTACCCTCTCCTGAAGTTTCCACAAGGCAGTGCAGTCGTTGCCCGCAGATGCTAGTTACTCGAGACATCCAATGATACTCTCATCGACCCAAGACTAGCCAGCACTCTCTGGGACTTGTTTGTTTAAAATCAGAGTTCCTCCTCTCCTAGGTGAACTGTCTGAACAGGCTAACGAGCTTTGTCTTCCCGAGTTTAGAGTCAGAGTTTACCTTCTCTTAGATTGGCTGCCAACCAAGGCTAATGAGCCCAATCTGCCCACCCAGTTATACTGCCGCATACTCGGTCGCACCCCACAGCAGGCTCTGTAAGAAACAGGCGACCCCTCATGAAGGTGCTGCTGGGGACACAATAATGTAGGACAGGCCATTGGCATGGAAACTCTTGAATGGCAAGCCGTGAATCCAGCGGCGATCTCTACATCTGGAAAGGAGAGGCTATGTCAGATGCTTCACTTTCCTTTAACGAGCGGGACGTCCAGCCCAGACCTCGCTTACTCACAAGAGAGGGTAGAGTCCTGTAAAATATATTTACATGTTTTCTCGCTTTGGTCTCGGCTTCGAAAGATCTTCAAAAATTATGATAGTCTCTCAATCAAAACATAATTATTGCTTTATTTTTCATATAAAAACGGATGGAACTTTTTCAACATTTAGATTATAAAACTTTAAATCACAAATCACAGGAGATTTTAATAAATGATTATATTTTGCATTCCTTTATAACTGCCAACATTAAATAATGGTCAACAAGTCAAAAATTGGCTTTTAAACAAATGTTAACACAAATTTAAGAAAATCGAAACATAACAATAATTAATTAATTGAGCGAGATCTGTAAGATTGAAAAGTTTGGGAAGCAGTGTTCTGTATGATAGATACAGAAAATCGAAACATAACAATAATTAATTAATTGAGCGAGATCTGTAAGATTGAAAAGTTTGGGAAGCAGTGTTCTGTATGATAGATACAGAAAATCGAAACATAACAATAATTAATTAATTGAGCGAGATCTGTAAGATTGAAAAGTTTGGGAAGCAGTGTTCTGTATGATAGATACAGAAAATCGAAACATAACAATAATTAATTAATTGAGCGAGATCTGTAAGATTGAAAAGTTTGGGAAAGCAGTGTTCTGTATGATAGATACAGAAAATCGAAACATAACAATAATTAATTAATTGAGCGAGATCTGTAAGATTGAAAAGTTTGAGAAGCAGTGTTCTGTATGATAGATACAGAAAATCGAAACATAACAATAATTAATTAATTGAGCGAGATCTGTAAGATTGAAAAGTTTGGGAAGCAGTGTTCTGTATGATAGATACAGAAAATCGAAACATTTCTTTTCAACCTCAAGGTTTAATAATAGAACAGCGCAGGGAATATGGGCCAGAGGATGGCGGCGTGGTCAGGCTTGGCAGAGATGGTAGGACAGGGATCTTCGGACTCAGAGCAGTACATTGCAGACTCTGGGCCTACCTCAACAGAGTGGGTCTCAGAGACACCACTGCGTGCCTCACCAGAACTAGAAGCATAGCATCAGTTGATCAAAGGAGAATACAAATCATTTAAAGCTTGACACCAGTGGACAAAAACAATGGAGACAACTATCAGGGTGAGACAAGGGTGTCGCTACTACTCTTCAACACATGTATGTACAGAATAACGATGGAGTCCAAAGTGGAGTATCTACCAAGTAATGCCTAGGAAGACATGACAGAGACTGATCAGTTAAATTAACACTTTTTTTGCAGACATCAATGCCTACTATACAAGAGTAAAGATTATCTGCAGCAACATTTGACTGCACTCAACTCTGTGTGTAAAAGATACAGAATGAAAATAACACATTCAGAACAGAAACTCTGTAGATAAGCAGATTGCATGAAAACATGAACATTTTGGTAAACAGGACCAAGATCAAATAAGTGCAGCAAATCAAGTTCTTTGGGCAGTGTTTTCACACCGGATCAAAGTTCAGAGAAATTGAGATCAGGTGCCAAAATGCAAATGCAATTGCATGCCAGCTGTCACCATTTGTGTAACACTCTAACATAAACATGTCCACAAAAAGACTCCTGATCTATGGTATAATCATTCCAACGCTCTGTTACCAGTGCCAAATGGGGACTTTATAACAAAATCTTGAAAGATGATGACATGTGAGAAATAATGCCACCAGAAAACCGTCATCGTAACTAGAATACATAATGAAGAGGTGCAAAACATCATTGAAGCAAAACCCTGCACTGAATATATTGACGAGAAGAGAATCAAATAGTTCGGTCACTTAATGAGAATGCAGCCTGACCAGCTACCCCTGTAGCTCCCAACGATCGGGTTTTCACAACCATGGCAGAACGAGGATAGGAAATGTCGTGGATACTCTATACCGCCATGGGACGACAACTACTTCACTGACGTGTCTGGCCCTAGAAAGAAAACTAATGCTCTCCCCGATGCCTCACGGTACAAGTGGATAAGATAAGACGAGGCACACACATGAACGGCATTGCTAGCTGGGCCATCCTGAATGGTGACCTTTCAGCGGCTTGGTTCTCTCTCGCTGCATCTGAGATTTTCTGTTCAGCCACCTTGTGTGATTGCAGAGTGCCAGTCTGAGTGGCCTGATGCAAACAACTCCCAAAACGCAACATCAATTTAGAGGCCTTTCAAGAATCTTTGTGTCTTTTCTTCTGACCCCATATGTCTAAAGCCACAACCAAACCCCAGGCTATGACTCACCTGTCAGGAACAGGAGTTTGTCCATCCATCCTCAAGTATCTATAGCCTTTCTGTTCCAGGTACATTTCCATAATGTCCAGCATCATGGTAAACTGGCTGAACAACAGTACTCTATCATCCTGGTCACATTTGAGAAGAAACAAACAGAAAACATATTATAAATAGAATGTTGTTACTGTTGTAAACTTATGTCCCATTTATTATTATTGTTCTTTAAACGACTTGAACTGAATTCTTCACTCGAGATGAATTTACTTTAGTAGAAAATGTTGGAGCATTGCATTATGGGTGCCAAAGTTTAGTAAGAACAATTGCTGCTGACTGAAATAACGGAGATAACTGGGGTGAGACAAGAATGTGTGTTATCACCAATACTCTTTAACGGATATATGGACAGAATAACATTGTTAGCCAAGGAGAACTTTTATACAGTAACGGAAGAAGTCCTAGAGACTAACCAACTTAATGAACTGCTGTTCACAGATGATCAATGTTTACTTTATGAGAATGAAGATGATATACCAAACATATAACTGTCATCAACTCTGTGTGCAAAACACGCAATATGAAAATCAACATATAACAGACAGAAACTGCAAATAAGTAGATCACCCATCTGGAAACCTAAATATTATGGTCAAAGAGGCCAAGATAAAACAAGTGTAGAAATACAAGTACTTGGGCGGTATCTTTACCCAGGATGACAGGTTAGGCAGAGAAATTGAGGTTCTCTGCCAGAAGGCGAACACAATTGCATATCGGCTGCCCCCACTGCTGAAACATCTGAACATTAAAATGTTCACTAAAAAAGACTATTCATTGGCAGTATATTCGTTTCAACACTCTGCTATCAATGCCAAACGTGGACATTAACAAAATCCCTGGAGAGAAAGATTACGACCAGTGAGATGAGATTTTTGAGAAAAACAATCAACATCACTAGGAGAAAGATAATAAGGAATGTTGACATCTGAAAAATTGTTGAAACATGACCATGCTCCCAACATATGAATAGGAGAAAATTGAAGTCGTTCGGCCGCCAAATGTGAATGCAACCTTCTAGGCTACTACTGTCACCTTTTAATGTACGGCGATGAAGCTTTAGCAACCGAGGATGATAGAAAATCAGGTGGATAGGAAATTATCAGGATATTCTAAACCCCCATGGGATGTCCACTACAGATGTGTGTCTGGCCCTAGACACAAGAGAGAAGGAGTTATAGTTGGGTATTCAATTATACTGTGCCCGACTCTAGCACGAACGACTTAACCTAATTAGTGAACATCCATAAAAAAAACATCCCCCAGAAAAGGGGAGGGAGGAGTGCATATAAAGTAGACAAATGTGGACAAGGGGTGGGGATATTTCAGTTGAAAATGAACACCCCCATGGGACCTCAAACTTGCACACAAATCTATCAAGAATAACAATCCCTCTTATCTTAAAAAGTTTCTTACTGTACAACTAAACCAAAATAAACCTTTGTATTTTATCTGTCTTGCCAGTCCTTTCAATTTTGCAGTTTTGATGGGCCCTGAATGCACATTGTTCCTCAGTCAGAATATTAAGGCAAGAGATCCACTAAATTCTCCTTCAAAATATTGCTACAGTACATTATGTTTCAAATGGTTGGCTCGGCTTGGCTAATTTCATTCTCAATCTCCCATTACCAAGCCCTAAAAAGGGCTTAGGTAGCAGAATGTGGTCCAGAGAATACGTTGTGCCATAGTTTACAGCTTGGCTGCGATATCTGCACCTTTCAGTCCCTCAGACTTCAGCAAACATTTTTTGAGTACCGGGTTAGCATTCCCTCTTCGATCCCTTCTCCTTAGCCAGTCTGCTCTGTTGTAGCCTATTATCCAGGATCACCGCATGCAGGTGTAGAAGGGTCTTGGCAGCTCTGGTTCGCTGACCCTGACGCTAGCAGTCAGCTATGGGTCGTTGATTGCTGCTCAGCCTCTTGATCGCAAACATTTTAAGATATTCTAGAAACAGTCAGATCTGACAAGTTTTAATTTATAAACAATTAGTTAAATATTATCGTTGATCAAATTATGCTTGCATGACCAAATTTCTAAATTTTTTTATACAATTTTTTAACATTAATTAATTTGTCAAAACTTTCATTTAAATATTTAAAATGATTGTGTCAGTTTCTCTATGGTCTTTCAGCACCAAAGATGACTATTAAGACATTCCTCAAAATTCTCTAGTTCGATCGGTCAGCCGTCACTCTGTAGTTCTTGCATGTCCCCTAGTCCCCATGGTTGCCCCCTCCCTATTGATTGTTCTGCATAGCCTCTCTGGGTCTACCCCGCTTCCTTTTGCAGCTAGGTTTCCACGTAATCGCCTATAACGGGAGCCTATTATTCTTCATCCGGAGCACACCCAACATTTCTTCCTGGTGACATTTAAACTTAACTTTGGTTGAACTGTATTTGCATTCGCTCACTAGTCATGAATTTTTTCCGGCCAATGCCCAATAGATGTCTAAGGATTTATTTTCAAATTCATTTAACCTATTTTTAAGCGTATTTGTAATTTTTCAGCTTTCATAGTTTAGGAGGGGGAGCTCTTTCAATTAACTTCTTTACACTGGTTTAGAAGACTCTGCAGAGTCAGTTTCTTTTACATTCACTAGATCTGAGGAAAAAACCTTTGCTCATCCAATGTATTCTTGAATTAATTTATTGACACTGCCTCCACTACTTTCTGTGGCAATGCATTCCAAGCATTCACCACTCTCTGATTAAAACAATAATTCCTGGAGCTAATATGGACCTTTCTTTAATAAATATGGCTGTGCCCTCTTACTATTGCAGGTGGTATTTTGAAAAACTTGTTAGTCTAATTTATCCTTTCCGTTTATTATCTATTTATTGCCTGTATTAAATCACCTCGAAATTCTTCTCTTTTTTAACACAGATAGGCCGGTTTGTTCTCAACAATGAGTTGAGACTTGTAATTATAATATTTAGTCATTTGTGTTTCACATAATTGAATTATCTGTACCACAATAATGCATTGTATGGAACTAAATTAATCTTAAGTATAGGTAGAAAATTAATCTAAAGTATAGGTAGGGAATTAATCTTAAGTATAGGTAGAGAATTATTCTTCAGTATAGGTAGAGAATTATTCTTAAGTATAGGTAGGAAATTATTACATTTTAAGCTTGTGTTTGATCATGGGGATGTGGATTGGATTTTACATAGGATTTAGGAGGCTTAAAAAAAATTCCTAATTTCTGTGGACATCTTTTATTGATGGCCCCTTATAAACTTTATAGCAGAGGTCTCAAACTTATGGCCCACTAAGTCATATCTTGTGGCCCGTAATATGATTGGTGTCGCAAGTTGGTATTAGATATCATTATGGCTAGACAGGAATGTTAAACATTATTAGACATTATTACTATTAAGGACTTGGTATGAATATTTCCTAAATAAAAACAACGGTTATAGCAAGAATGATGTCGGATAAGATGGACAGGCCCTTTTCTTGCCCATTTTTCATTCCTTATAAAGCATATGGGCAGCAATGAAGCTGGCCACTTATAGGAAACCTGCACCAAAGCTGTGTTCATCGTTTCTATAGAAATTTGTTTGACATGAGGATGATAACTACATGCACAACCCTCTTTCATTGCGGTTCACGACACGCTTGGAAGGTTACAGTGAAACTATTCTTCTTCCCCTGTAAATTCACCACTATTGATATTACAGTGTCAATCCCCATTTTGTTGGCCTAACCACTGATATACATCCTGTTTCCAGGAACACGCGAGGTGGGGAGTCTTGATCAGTATGTTTAACCTGACCCTGATTCCACTTCACTCTTGCATGTGGGCCATTGAGTCAGCCCTTACGTGGCCCTCAGTGTGATGAGTTTGAAAACCCTGAGTCTTACTGCATGAATTTATGCAGTAACATCAAAACATTTCTTCACAACAATGATCACGTGTGACCTTCTCTGTTATTACTCTTCTTTGGCTTTTTGTAATAGCTGAAGATTCAGTGTGCCATATCCTACAACTGGATTGTCATATCTTGTCTTCTCTGTTAGTACTCTTCTTTGGCTTTTTGTAATAGCTGAAGATTCAGTGTGCCATATCCTACAACTGGATTGTCATATCTTGGCTTCTCTGCTTGTGGCAAGGATTTCTATTTGGGTAAAATGTCCCTGGTCTTTGGCTGTCCCTAGACTAACTACTAGGCACAGGCAGTTTGAAGTCGATAAATTAGTATCTATGGCACAGGGGGAAGACCAGCGTCTGTTCAGGCACAACGTACTGAACAGATATGTTAGTCAGGGTCGAGCAAAATATACTGGCCAAGACCCTCATCTCGGCTTCCTATTAGCCCTCCCTAGAAACGGGCTGTCCTTTTCATGGCAGCTGGACTAACGGGGTGAGGTATCAACATGATCCCCATAGTAGCAAGCAACACACAGATGAAGCCAAGCACAGCCGCCTGGAGGACCCCAGCCCACCTTCATCAGCATGCTCGGGATGTGAGGAAAGTTACTGCAACCTGCAACCAGCCACTTAACGTCCTTTTCAGGGCGCACAAAAGAGTCAACCTACTCATTGTGGGCATTCGAAACAACAACATACCTATGGCATACAAAATGTAAATATCCCAATTTCACACCTATGTGGCATATTGGGAATATTGTGTTAGGTCCATATTTTTGTGACCAAAGGCACACTAACACACCAGGGGTATGTGGTCAACTTCACACCAGCTCCCTGTGGCATACAAGTTTCATAAAAACAGGGTGAGACTTGTACCTCATCCTTTCTAATGACCTGAAATGAGGCTACGCACGAGCTCGTATTTTTCTGCCAGAGGCCATGTGTTCTGCATAACTTGACTCACATCCTGTTTCATAATTTTACTGTGATTTACATCCTGTAAAAAGGCTAAATATAAATGCCACTTCATATTTGTAAGGACACTTTTTAAAAGTGTTGCTTTTATTTAAATAAGTGGTATTGAGAGCATCATCCAAGCCAACAGAACACTACACATAACGCATGTTACCAGCTCAAAAACATGTGAACAAGTGGTAATCTTTGAACTTCAAACAGGCCAACAAAGCTAAAGATAGAACATTTGCTGCAGAAGTGTACCCAAATTTAAGGAAGAGAGAAAGTGCACGTGGATGTTATCAGTTCCATTCATGGACAAATTCTATGGAGACACAAATACATCTCCCTAATTTAGACCTATATAATAATAATTGCCCATCACAGGCGAAAATGGTGACAGCATCAGCTTTTTGCCGTGAAATGTGTTCTCTGATGGCTGTAAAGATCAATCCTGGAACAGCTATACCCTGCCACATTCGGGGCACACATGTGGGGAGCCGGTTGTGGAGTTGTCGCAAGATTTATTTTTGAGGCAGCACACGTTCGATGAGCCTGCCTGATGGCTTTACTATCTCCAATTCAAGCACCTTCGGTGATTTGAGCACGCCAGGTGGTATAGTTGTGTGCAAGCGACTCCCAGCAGATGACATCAATATTGAAGCTTTTCACTTTCACTTCTTTGGGCCAGAAGAATACAACTACCTACTTGGAGGGTTTAAACCCTAATCTCCTTCAAAGCACTCTCCTTAGAACTCCAGACACTTCTCTCAGCGGTTCTGCCATTGTAGGAAGCATTTCAGATTTCGCATCAGATTCAAACTTTCTTGACCAAACACATTCCTCTGGTTCGTCGGGCTACATATTCTTCCGACATGGCTCCCTGCGATTTTTAGCTGTTCCGCAAGCTGAAAATCCAGCTAAAAGGGAACTGACTTGAATCACGAAAAGACACACAAAATGTGACGACCCAGCTGTGCTCCATTCCCAAAGAGGCCTGCTTGAATTGCTTCAAACAATGGCTGGACAAATTTGTGGAGTCCTAAAGAGAATACTTTGAAGTGTGTTATGGTTTTAAACCTCCAGATGAGTAATTGTATTTTTCCGATCCAAAAGTCGGATACTTTTTTAACACACCTTGTATATCAAAGTTTATGTATGAAATTGTATGAAGAAGAATAGAGAACTCAAACCAAATACCAATAACCTCAGGCTTGTCACTTCTTAATTTAAATATATTCAATGTGACTTATGAAAGTGTATGAAGAAGTATGACCAGGTTCTATGGAGATACCAATAAGACCATTCTTATCGTTAGATATGGGAGAGGCAAAACATACTGATCAGACATGTTAGTTAAGCAAAATATGCTGGCCAAGACACGCACCTCAACTTCCTCAGTCCTCCCTGGAAACGGGCAGTTGTTCTTGGCAGTCTGGCTGGGAGGAGGAGGAGGAGGAGGTGTGTATGGTCCGTCGATGAAATCCCCACAGTAGTTAGCAACATGCAGATGAAGCCGAGTCTAGCACAACCACCTGGAGGACCCTGGTTCACCTTCATCAGAATGCCCAGGATGTGATTTTTCAAAGCACACACAAGAGCAGACATACTCATTGTGGGCATTCGCAACAATAACATCGTTACCTATATTCCATTCGACTCAGGAAAGTGTATGGTGAAGCACGTCCAAGTTTTGTGGAGATGCCAAACATTCTATTCCTATCACTAGATATATTCAAGTTGATACACACAAAAACATGATGATGGAAACATTATATAAGTTTGGCTATGAAGACCAGATGTTATTTGTGTGCTTATGAATCATGTATATCGCTTGATAAGTATGCAAGTAGATGTGGCAGACAACAGCTTAATTCATCCCATGACATTAACATGTGTAGGCTTCAAACAGTATGCTATTATTAATTCCACAAATAGCAATCAAAAGGTACACTGTATTGGGGAGAATGAAAGAGGGCCATATAGTAGGAATGGTTTCACATTAATGCATCAAGAGAATCATACAGAGCACTATATTATGTGATGAAAGCTGAAAGCAATACTGGCTTTATTAACCCTAATACTAACATCTTGGATCTCTCCCCGCAAACTTTCCCAGAAAATGATGCAATTACCAGTTTCATAGGAAAAGATAAATGGGTTTCCCTAGCTTTCCAAGAAAACAACCTATCTCTCTTTCTGTTACCTAATAATAGGTAAATAGATAAACAAGTCAGGTCTGATCTTGACCCACTTTATACAATACCAGGCTGCACTGTTAAGGTTATTGTGTGTTGGGAGACTTACACTAATTTTTCTTGCCAAGCAGGTAGTTGTCAGGACATAGATTAATGACAAATAATTATACTATGTTGTAATTACAAATTAGCCATGGTAGAAGACATCGGGAATGGTACTAGCAACCTTATCAAGTACAACAAATTACAACACAAAACACTACTGCCAGAACATAGATGATGCAGGCTTTCTGCAAGGGGTCAGTTACATTGATGGCTATAAGGAGCAAAAAAGAGAAGAGAACTGAAAAATACTTGATCAATCCTCAGTGAAAAAGAGAAAAATGAAGCCAAAAGGAAATTTGATGGATAAGATTTATAGAGGCCAATACAAGAAAAGCAGAGAGGAGATGGATATAACAGGAAGAAAATAGCACAGGACAGGTTTGTTTGGATAGGGTTGATGGATGACCTAGGTGATAAGGACAAACAATAATTTTTTTTAAATACCAGATCCCTGCCCGTGCATCTTTACCAGGCATGTCATTTGGCAAATCACAAAAGCTAGTCACTGATCTTTGTTATGTACAGATAAGAGGTATGAAATTATACGAGAAATGACCCAGGACATAGCTCGATAGGGAGCATATGGTTCAAGGGCATCCTGTATGAGATCACTGCTCTAGACCAGTGGTGCTTAACCTGTGGTACCCTGGGCCCTCTCAAGTGGTCCATGAAGAAATATTATGAGCATTTAAAATCAAAAGATAAAAAGAAAGAATTTTTTTTTTAAAAAGAAAGACAGAAACGAGGACAAATACAGCAGATAAATTTAGACAATCTTCACACAACTAGATGAATGCCAATAAAACAGAAGTTCCGGTCTAAATTTGAGCAGGTAAGGTGAGTAAACGGACATCACAGCAGGACTGCTGTCCATGATCGCAGAGTTCTGAAATTTATGTTCTCTTGTTTATTAACAATTCATCTCCGTCCATTTTCAATTTCAGATGTTTTGTAAACACAGATAATTCATTCCTGAACATTTTCGTATATGGAATATTTTGGGGGTCGGGGGCCGTGCCACTTAACCACTAGCCCACGCCGTCCCCTTCTAAACCAGTATAATGACGTTGAGTTTTTATCAACATAAGCGATCTTGTGAAATGTTTATAACAAGTAGCCTTTTTTCCAAAGGATGATGTGCCCGTTGAGCAGTAAATTTCTGCTGAGTTTGTGCTTCCTTTCCCTCGCTGTGTTTCCTTTTTATTCCTACAACTTGCAACAGGTTCTTTTCGCATAGTCTGAGGTGACCCTTCAAGGAACATTTCAACTTGAATCGTTCTGCAGCTTCATCGTCCCAGGATGCCACGGATCCATGCCCCGTACTTTCATGCTCGGCTTACTTATATAACACCTTTGGAAATGCAAATGTTTCCCACGTGTTGAACATGGTCAAGCAATTGTAGTCTTCCCTACTTCATCTTCTTCAGCATTTATCCTGAAAAATGAAAAGGATGTTGTGTCATAGTTTGGCTTGGCTCCGTTCGTTCTCAATCTCCGGCTACTAAACCCTGAAAGGGCCTAAGTAGCAGAATGTAGTCCAGAGAACGGAATGCGTTGTGTCGTAGTTTACAGCTTGGCTGCGATATTTGCACCTTTCGGTCCAACACATCCGACTTCAGCAAGCATTTTTTTAGTACCGGGTTAGCATTCCCTCTTCGATCCCTTCTCCTTAGCCAGTCTGCCCTGCTGCAGCCTGTTATCCAGAATCACTGTGTGGAGGTGTAGAAGGGTCTTAGTAGCTCTGGTTCGCTGGCCCTGACGATAGCAGTCAGCTATGGGTTGCTGACCACTGCAGCTCATGCGCTGCTCAACATCTTGATCCTGTGTCATAGTTTACAGCGAGACTGTGATATCTGCCTATTTCAGTCAAACACATCTGATTTCAGCTGGCTTTTTTTAGTATTGGGTTTGCCTTCCCACTGCCATTCCTAGTGACCAGTGCGGCCTGTTTCCAGGGCCGCCACGTGGAGGCAGAATAGGGTCTTGGTCATCTTTGATTTGCTGACTCTGATGCAAGCAACCAGCTATGAGTCACTAGCTGCTGTCAGATCATGCACTGATGTATCTTAGCCCCATAGTCTTCACTAAGGAGAGTGTACCTGCTTGATAGACAAGTGCGAAAATGCACCTTTGCAATTCTCATTATTTTGATCTCCATGAAATGTCAAGAATGGATCACAAGCTCATATATGGAAGGTGTTATGTCTTTGTTCCTGATTTGCATTGGTTCAGCAAGTTTCACTACCATACAGAAGCATGCTAGGTACACATGAATTGTAAACCATGGCCTTGGTCTTAGGTTGTGGTTTTCCCACATTTGCGCTGTGATACTGGCAAATGTGGCAGAAGCTTTGCTAATGCGATTGTCAATTTCAGTGTCTAGAGAGTGCTTGTCACTGATAATGGATCCCAGGTACCTGAACTGGTGTATATATAGAGTGATTGTAGCTGATAATGGATCCCAGGTACCTGAACTGGTGTATATATAGAGTGCTTGTAACTGATAATGGATCCCAGGTACCTGAACTGGTGTATATATAGAGTGCTTGTAGCTGATAATGGATCCCAGGTACCTCAACTGGTATATATATATAGAGTGCTTGTAGCTGATAATGGATCCCAGGTACCTCAACTGGTGTATATATAGAGTGCTTGTAACTGATAATGGATCCCAGGTACGTGAACTGGTATATATATAGAGTGCTTGTAGCTGATAATGGATCCCAGGTACCTGAACTGGTGTATATATAGAGTGCTTGTAGCTGATAATGGATCCCAGGTACGTGAACTCGTGTATATAGAGTGCTTGTAGCTGATAATGGATCCCAGGTACGTGAACTCGTGTATATATAGAGTGCTTGTAACTGATAATGGATCCCAGGTACCTGAACTGGTGTATATATAGAGTGCTTGTAGCTGATAATGGATCCCAGGTACGTAAACTGGTGTATATATAGAGTGCTTGTAGCTGATAATGGATCCCAGGTACGTGAACTGGTGTATATATAGAGTGCTTGTAGCTGATAATGGATCCCTGGTACCTCAACTGTTGTATATATAGAGTGCTTGTAGCTGATAATGGATCCCAGGTACGTGAATTGGTGTATATATAGAGTGCTTGTAACTGATAATGGATCCCAGGTACCTCAACTGGTGTATATATAGAGTGCTTGTAGCTGATAATGGATCCCAGGTACGTGAACTCGTGTATATATAGTGCTTGTAGCTGATAATGGATCCCAGGTACGTGAACTCGTGTATATATAGAGTGCTTGTAGCTGATAATGGATCCCAGGTACGTGAACTGGTGTATATATAGAGTGCTTGTAGCTGATAATGGATCCCAGGTACCTCAACTGGTGTATATATAGAGTGCTTGTAGCTGATAATGGATCCCAGGTACGTGAATTGGTGTATATATAGAGTGCTTGTAACTGATAATGGATCCCAGGTACCTCAACTGGTGTATATATAGAGTGCTTGTAGCTGATAATGGATCCCAGGTACGTGAACTCGTGTATATATAGAGTGCTTGTAGCTGATAATGGATCCCAGGTACCTCAACTGGTGTATATATAGAGTGCTTGTAGCTGATAATGGATCCCAGGTACGTGAATTGGTGTATATATAGAGTGCTTGTAACTGATAATGGATCCCAGGTACCTCAACTGGTGTATATATAGAGTGCTTGTAGCTGATAATGGATCCCAGGTACGTGAACTCGTGTATATATAGAGTGCTTGTAGCTGATAATGGATCCCAGGTACCTCAACTGGTGTATATATAGAGTGCTTGTAGCTGATAATGGATCCCAGGTACGTGAACTGGTGTATATATAGAGTGCTTGTAGCTGATAATGGATCCCAGGTACGTGAACTGGTGTATATATAGAGTGCTAGTAGCTGATAATGGATCCCAGGTACGTGAACTGGTGTATATATAGAGTGCTTGTAGCTGATAATGGATCCCAGGTACCTCAACTGGTGTATATATAGAGTGCTTGTAGCTGATAATGGATCCCAGGTACGTGAACTGGTGTATATATAGAGTGCTTGTAGCTGATAATGGATCCCAGGTACGTGAACTGGTGTATATATAGAGTGCTTGTAGCTGATAATGGATCCCAGGTACCTCAACTGGTGTATATATAGAGTGCTTGTAGCTGATAATGGATCCCAGGTACGTGAACTGGTGTATATATAGAGTGCTTGTAGCTGATAATGGATCCCAGGTACCTCAACTGGTGTATATATAGAGTGCTTGTAGCTGATAATGGATCCCAGGTACCTCAACTGGTGTATATATAGAGTGCTTGTAGCTGATAATGGATCCCAGGTACGTGAATTGGTGTATATATAGAGTGCTCGTCACTGATAATGGATCCCAGGTACGTGAACTGGTGTATATATAGAGTGCTTGTAACTGATAATGGATCCCAGGTACCTGAACTGGTGTATATATAGAGTGCTCGTCACTGATAATGGATCCCAGGTACCTTAACTGGTGTATATATAGAGTGCTTGTAGCTGATAATGGATCCCAGGTACCTGAACTGGTGTATATATAGAGTGCTCGTCGCGAATGCTTGAATAAATGTTACGAAGCCAAGAGTCAGATATCAAGAATGACCCAAAGACTGTTGGAGACAGCAATAAGACAGTCTCTCAGAGATCAAGAAAAGACTGGAACAATGACAAGAAAACAGTAGATAGCACAGTCTAGCATTAGTAAACCTCTACACACAGTAGAGCAGCGACTAGGACTTCAATAGTGCTTTCCCCTCCTTACACAGTGTGATGAACCATCTGTCACTGTGTCACAGACTATTTACAATGTGACAACAAAAGACAGTTGACTATGTGCCAGCTTACCCTCTCCTTCAGTTCTGGTAGAAGAGCATCCAACTTTCGGAACTTGCCAGAGTCTGCGATCACTGACGGTTCCAAAATGAATTTTCCTAAGTATTTCTGGAAATAGAGAAAAGCAACAATTCATAAAAGGCATGTCGATTTTGAATATACGAGTTGTACATCAACTGATGCTATGCTTCTAGCCTTGTGAGGTTCACGATCAACTGATGCTATGCTTCTAGCCTTGTGAGGTTCACGATCAACTGATGCTATGCTTCTAGCCTTGTGAGGTTCACGATCAACTGATGCTATGCTTCTAGCCTTGTGAGGTTCACGATCAACTGATGCTATGCTTCTAGCCTTGTGAGGTTCACGATCAACTGATGCTATGCTTCTAGCCTTGTGAGGTTCACGATCAACTGATGCTATGCTTCTAGCCTTGTGAGGTTCACGATCAACTGATGCTATGCTTCTAGCCTTGTGAGGTTCACGATCAACTGATGCTATGCTTCTAGCCTTGTGAGGTTCACGATCAACTGATGCTATGCTTCTAGCCTTGTGAGGTTCACGATCAACTGATGCTATGCTTCTAGCCTTGTGAGGTTCACGATCAACTGATGCTATGCTTCTAGCCTTGTGAGGTTCACGATCAACTGATGCTATGCTTCTAGCCTTGTGAGGTTCACGATCAACTGATGCTATGCTTCTAGCCTTGTGAGGTTCACGATCAACTGATGCTATGCTTCTAGCCTTGTGAGGTTCACGATCAACTGATGCTATGCTTCTAGCCTTGTGAGGTTCACGATCAACTGATGCTATGCTTCTAGCCTTGTGAGGTTCACGATCAACTGATGCTATGCTTCTAGCCTTGTGAGGTTCACGATCAACTGATGCTATGCTTCTAGCCTTGTGAGGTTCACGATCAACTGATGCTATGCTTCTAGCCTTGTGAGGTTCACGATCAACTGATGCTATGCTTCTAGCCTTGTGAGGTTCACGATCAACTGATGCTATGCTTCTAGCCTTGTGAGGTTCACGATCAACTGATGCTATGCTTCTAGCCTTGTGAGGTTCACGATCAACTGATGCTATGCTTCTAGCCTTGTGAGGTTCACGATCAACTGATGCTATGCTTCTAGCCTTGTGAGGTTCACGATCAACTGATGCTATGCTTCTAGCCTTGTGAGGTTCACGATCAACTGATGCTATGCTTCTAGCCTTGTGAGGTTCACGATCAACTGATGCTATGCTTCTAGCCTTGTGAGGTTCACGATCAACTGATGCTATGCTTCTAGCCTTGTGAGGTTCACGATCAACTGATGCTATGCTTCTAGCCTTGTGAGGTTCACGATCAACTGATGCTATGCTTCTAGCCTTGTGAGGTTCACGATCAACTGATGCTATGCTTCTAGCCTTGTGAGGTTCACGATCAACTGATGCTATGCTTCTAGCCTTGTGAGGTTCACGATCAACTGATGCTATGCTTCTAGCCTTGTGAGGTTCACGATCAACTGATGCTATGCTTCTAGCCTTGTGAGGTTCACGATCAACTGATGCTATGCTTCTAGCCTTGTGAGGTTCACGATCAACTGATGCTATGCTTCTAGCCTTGTGAGGTTCACGATCAACTGATGCTATGCTTCTAGCCTTGTGAGGTTCACGATCAACTGATGCTATGCTTCTAGCCTTGTGAGGTTCACGATCAACTGATGCTATGCTTCTAGCCTTGTGAGGTTCACGATCAACTGATGCTATGCTTCTAGCCTTGTGAGGTTCACGATCAACTGATGCTATGCTTCTAGCCTTGTGAGGTTCACGATCAACTGATGCTATGCTTCTAGCCTTGTGAGGTTCACGATCAACTGATGCTATGCTTCTAGCCTTGTGAGGTTCACGATCAACTGATGCTATGCTTCTAGCCTTGTGAGGTTCACGATCAACTGATGCTATGCTTCTAGCCTTGTGAGGTTCACGATCAACTGATGCTATGCTTCTAGCCTTGTGAGGTTCACGATCAACTGATGCTATGCTTCTAGCCTTGTGAGGTTCACGATCAACTGATGCTATGCTTCTAGCCTTGTGAGGTTCACGATCAACTGATGCTATGCTTCTAGCCTTGTGAGGTTCACGATCAACTGATGCTATGCTTCTAGCCTTGTGAGGTTCACGATCAACTGATGCTATGCTTCTAGCCTTGTGAGGTTCACGATCAACTGATGCTATGCTTCTAGCCTTGTGAGGTTCACGATCAACTGATGCTATGCTTCTAGCCTTGTGAGGTTCACGATCAACTGATGCTATGCTTCTAGCCTTGTGAGGTTCACGATCAACTGATGCTATGCTTCTAGCCTTGTGAGGTTCACGATCAACTGATGCTATGCTTCTAGCCTTGTGAGGTTCACGATCAACTGATGCTATGCTTCTAGCCTTGTGAGGTTCACGATTAACTGATGCTATGCTTCTAGCCTTGTGAGGTTCACGATCAACTGATGATATGCTTCTATCTCAGCGAGGTTCACGAAGGAGACTGCGTTTCAGGTCTTCACCAACCCCCCACAGCTTTTAGAGCAAGATCGCTCCCACGGGCCAGGCTGTCTCTCTTTGGCCTGCTTAGGTGTGGCAATCTTGCAGGATATGTTCTGGTGTTTGGTTGAGTGCTCTGCAGTCGCATGCATGTGGCGGTGTCTCTAAGACCCATTTTGTGGAAGTGGGTTTTGAGTTTGCAAGTCTCATTCTGAGTCTGAAGATCTTTGTCCGCCCATCTCTGCCAAGTTTGTCTATGCTGCCATTTTCTGGCTTGTATTCTTTGTGCTGGTCTCTCCATTCCATCCACATGGACTGTTTTATGAATATCTTTGCTACTTTACAGCTCTGTGGATGACGAGTCTGCATGCCGCTACTTCTGGCTTTTCAGAGCTTTCACATGCCTTCTCATTTCCAAAGATCACACAGTGGGCCGGAATCCACTGTAGAACTAAATCTGTTTTTGGACAACAACTAGATGTTAAATTTTATCTCGTGTGAGAGTCAATCTTGTTTGGGGTTTTAGATGCCCCTGGAGTCTGTTAGAATTTGCCATACCTACATCCTTTTCTAAACATTTACAAATTAATCATGTATAGGACACTTTTCAAGCAAAGCTAAAAGAAAATCGCTGATTGACTGTGAATGAAAGTCACTCCCGACAGCCATTTTTTTACTGCTGAATACATCCTCCATATATACACAATATTTTGCCGGTTAAAGTATCGTATGTTCGATTACAAATGGCTTTTGAAAAGTCTTAATTTTGTATACGCCATTTGGAGAAGGCCGACTTTTTGCGAAAGGGGAAGTAGGTTGTTGGGAAAGATCTTTATCGAGTAGATCTGTTTATTTTGTTTGTTTAAATGAAAGAACTACGTTTGAATTGGAAACTAACAGTTGTGTCGATATTGTAAACACAGTATCGATACGTTGTTGTGGTTTCCATGGTTTTCTATCGAATGACTAGGCCTAGTGGTCGAGCCCAAATTTTTTAAGGAGATTTTCATAAATTTTCAACTTTATCTTTTTGTATCTCAAAAACTAACAAACACACAGCAAAAACAATAACACCCACATGTTCGTTATACTATTGTGTGTCTACACGCAAGATAATCATATTTATTGACAAACAAACATAAAAGTTACAAATTTTGAAATACGACTACCATAGCGACAAATTCAGAAAATTAATTAGGTCAAATTTTTTTCCAAACAAATGTGGTGTGCTAAAGGTTAACAAATTACAATACAAAAATCCCACCTTTACTCTCCATAAGCCTACCTTGCTGAGGTGGAGAGCTTGCGCGCACCAATGATCCAAGGAGCTTGGTCGGCGGGAGTTTTACTCCTGGCAGGGTCACCCAAGCTGGACAAGTTTCCTCGAAGAGAGGTCAGACAAAAGGGTGGAGCCTTATAGGTGTAACTGCAGAACCGACTGACGAGTTGTGCATGCTTTGGGCTGCACCAATCCCTCCCCACTTCATGGGTGAAATGCATTCTTGTTTCGTTCTTTACTTTTTGTTCTCTATCATTTATCCCCATGGATGACGAAGAAATGCAGACTATGCAGACATTGCACCTCTGCCCCTTTGTGACAATCTTCCAGGTGGCAGGAAATGCCACACATACCATCACTATAAATGGGCTGGCAAAACTGACGGAAAAATTATGAGATAGCCGACCCAGTTGAATATGATATGTCCTTGTCAGGACGTGACGATCCTGGGACACCTACACACTGGACTGCCTCCCTTTGGGGATACTCGAAATGATGAGATAGCCGACCCAGTTGAATATGATATGTCCCTGGCAGGATTTGACGATCCTGGGACTCCGACACACTGGACTGCCTCCCTTCGGAGAATACTGGAGTACAGAATTGGAAGCCACTATCAATGAGAGAAATAAAGCAAGACGGCAAGTCAAGAAACAGCCTACTGCTGTAAACAAAACCAGTTATAACAGACTCATCGCTAGTCAAATTGCTGAGCAGACAAGCAAAAAGAGAAGCATGGGTTAAGAAATGTGAAGAGTTGGACTTGCGGAAAGATGGACTTGCGGAAAGATGGAAAGAAAGCAAGGTGACTAATATCCAACCTTTCAGGAGTTAAGACAAATCCCAAACCCATTAGAACAGACACAGAAGATTCTCATAAAGACTAATTTCTCAAGCATTCCATTTCACACATAAATTTTCATTACTTTATCTTTGCTAGTGTCCATGTCTAACACTGATAACAGAGTTGATATTAATCAACTATTTATCATTTGTTGTTTAGTCACCAATAGAATGCTTAGTTGTTTTACATTCAGTTCTCTGTGTTCTTGATTATATCATACTGTCCATTCTACCATTGTTTGTAAGCATGGCTTCCCAAGTGTGTCTACTCTGTGCATGACACAAACTCCCTAACAGATCTTAAAAAAACAAATAACTCCTACCTTGTATTGTTTACAGAGAGCTGACAGCTCATAGTCATTCATCACAGACATGTCTTCTTGAATAAGATTGGGTAATGCTCCCCTGCCTCTGTGAGATGGTTCCTGCAAAGATGAATAGATTTTCAAAAATGGCCAGTTCAACAAACAAGTTTGGCGAGCATATCATTAGATTTGTGATCAAAGAAGCCAAAGATGCAGCACAGAGTATATCATTAGATTTGTGATCAAAGAAGCCAAAGATGCAGAACAGAGTATATCATTAGATTTGTGATCAAAGAAGCCAAAGATGCAGCACAGAGTATATCATTAGATTTGTGATCAAAGAAGCCAAAGATGCAGAACAGAGTATATCATTAGATTTGTGATCAAAGAAGCCAAAGATGCAGCACAGAGTATATCATTAGATTTGTGATCAAAGAAGCCAAAGATGCAGAACAGAGTATATCATTAGATTTGTGATCAAAGAAGCCAAAGATGCAGCACAGAGTATATCATTAGATTTGTGATCAAAGAAGCCAAAGATGCAGAACAGAGTATATCATTAGATTTGTGATCAAAGAAGCCAAAGATGCAGCACAGAGCATATTATTAGGTACTTGAACAAGGAGGTAGAAGATGCAGCACAGAGCATATTATTAGGTACTTGATCAAGGAGGTAGAAGATGCAGCAGAGAGCATATTATTAGGTACTTGATCAAGGAGGTAGAAGATGCAGCAGAGAGCATATTATTAGGTACTTGAACAAGGAGGTAGAAGATGCAGCAGAGAGCATATTATTAGGTACTTGAACAAGGAGGTAGAAGATGCAGCAGAGAGCATATTATTAGGTACTTGAACAAGGAGGTAGAAGATGCAGCAGAGAGCATATTATTAGGTACTTGAACAAGGAGGTAGAAGATGCAGCAGAGAGCATATTATTAGGTACTTGAACAAGGAGGTAGAAGATGCACCTAGCAGTCAAGGAGTTCGGTTTCAGAGTGCCAATTGTTTTTCTATTTATATTCTAAGTGCTTTAAATAAACATCTTTGTAAACCTTAAATATACTTTGTTAGCCAAAATGAACAGATTACGATACCAACTGACAATACCTTCGCAATTTCTTTGGCCATTTTCTTCAATTTGTCGTCTGTGTACAAGTTTCGAAGAAGCAGAGGGTGGTTTGCTGCTTTCCGGAACTGCATGAAGATGCCAACTCCTCCAGAGGTGACAGCCTCATCATTGTCCCCAATCTCTTGCGAGTACTTAGCCACTAGTCTGTCATACAAGTCTTGCTGCACAGGGATCAGTGAGCATTTGACTAAGTGCTCCGTTTTCTGAGGCAAATGCTGAAGAACCTGTAGAAGATTGAATTCACATTAATGAGAACACCAATTACAGAAATGTCAGCATGTTAGAGATAAAAGTAAAATATGTCCTCCTGTCATGGATTAGAGGCTTCACTTTACGAAGTCACGGTTCATTTATGAGGATGGGTGGCTGCTTTTCATTCCCCAACAGTAAGCCAGATATCCATTTACAGCTGGGTTGACAGGAGTGTGCAGGTTGATGTTTGAAGCTGATTGTGCTGAGTTGACTTTGGTAGTTGTTTATAGTGACTCTTCTTACATCCTAGAGTCCTTCGGGCTGTAGTGCAATGTGTAGCTTCTCAGTAAGCTCACCACCTGTTGCCCTGGAGACAGGCTGGGGTCAGTCAATGGCTAATGAAAGCAAACCTAACATAAATGCCTGCTGAAATTGAATACACTGTACAACAGACTCAACGAAGCTAGGCGGCGTGATTTTTTTGGTTTATGAGGACATACAATAAAGACTCAGTCAATTAACAGATGTCTACAAAGGATAATTGGCATAGAGTGGCAGGACATGGGCATAGAGTGGCAGGACATGGGCATAGAGTGGCAGGATATGGGCATAAAGTGGCAGGACATGGGCATAGAGTGGCAGGACATGGGCATAGAGTGGCAGGACATGGGCATAGAGTGGCAGGACATGGGCATAGAGTGGCAGGACATGGGCATAGAGTGGCAGGACATGGGCATAAAGTGGCAGGACATGGACATAGAGTGGCAGGACATGATTAGGAATGAAAACCTATGGGAATGGAGCCAACAACAGCCATTGGAACAACAAATTGAGGGAAGAAGGGCTGGATAGAACATACACTATGAAAGACACCATTCAACATAGCCAGACAGGCTCTTACATGGAATTCTCAAGGGAAGAATTAGAGTGGTACACCCAAAAATACACGGTAAAGAGAATGTGAGAATGAACTAAGATTATAAATGATTACACCTGGAGAGAGGGAGAAAGAGTAGCCCAGGACCGCGTATGCTGGCGATATTGTTGTCAACGGCCTATGCACCGTGGGATTCCGTCGCGAAGTGGTTAAGCCGCCGGCATCGTGATCAGGTGGTGTGGGTTCGACTCCGGACTCCATCGTCTTTTTCACGGGTGCTTGATGCTGAGCCCCCTGCATCTCGTAGTCACTCCCTAGTCGTCTTGTCCTTGACTTGCCACTGGGGCCGGGCGGCACGAGACGAGAGAGTGAGGATAAAAGGAAGCGCAGTTAATCCTTACTAAAAATAGCGCTAGCAAAATAAATTATGCCATCATGGTCTACGATGGACTCACCAAGTAGCGTCCAGACTTTTCTCTGTTGAGTTGGTGTGCATCCCATGGGGTCTCACCAAGTAGCGTCCAGACTTTTCTCTGTTGAAATTGAGCCTCCTAACCAGTGTAGGCAATGCACTCTGCCTTTAGCAGTGCTGGTAAACATTAGGATGTCATTGTATGATGTCTGTGTTTCCCACCAACACCACTAGGAGGTATGTCAACATTGATGCTACATGCATGTAGAAGTCTTCTTAATTTACCTTTCATGACATGTACAGTAAGTTATAACCCCAATGGTTCACAGGACAGCTGTTTCCTTTCATTCATGTTGTAAGAGGCAATTAAAGAAGGATGTACTTGGGATTGGCAACCTCACCACATAAAAACCATTATTATCAAACTGCATTGCAAACGACTGGAATCAAGCTGGTCAGTGTAAGTCAAATGCAGTGTTGGAAACTTGAATCAACAAATGCAGTGTTGGAAACTTGAATCAACAAATGCAGTGTTGGAAACTTGAATCAACAAATGCAGTGTTGGAAACTTGAATCAACAAATGCAGTGTTGGAAACTTGAATCAACAAATGCAGTGTTGGAAACTTGAATCAACAAATGCAGTGTTGGAAACTTGAATCAACCAATGGGCAGTGTCGACAGCCTCAGGATGATCGCTGCTTTTTTCGAAAAAATATAGGTTGACGTCTGTCTGACAGCGTTCAAAGAAGAAGAAGAAGAAGAAGAAGAAGAAGAATCAACCAATGGAGTGAGAGGATTTTCATTTCCTGATTATAAGTTACAATGGTTATATTTTTGATTCCTAAATAAAAAGAATCCAACGAAGGTAAAGGTCACCATCGAAGAAAAGAAAATTGAGCAAGTATACCAATTTCCATACCCGGGTCCAATCATAACAGAAGCTGCACATCATACAGAAATAAAAACCAAAATTGCATTGACAAAGAAGGTATTCAGAGAAAGAAACAGAGAGGTCTGATATCAGGTACCATTAATATGACACCACGGAAATGAATCCTAACCATACATGTCCAGGCTGTGGTGTACAGTTCTGAAACATGGACAATAATAACAGAGAGGAGAAATACTTGGAGGCTTTTGAGATGTGGTGTTACCAAAAAATGAATAAAGTGAGCTGGGCAGAGAGGAAATCAAACAAGAGTGTTGGTTTAGGTGGAAGAAGAAAGAAAGATGCTACAAAAGATACAAAAACGACTGGCCTGGCTGGACCACATCCTACGTCATGAGGGCCCAGTGAAGAAAGTCTTAGAAGACAGAACACAGAGGATGGGGCAGACTAGGAAACCTATGTGACACAAGCATGCAGAGTCATGGCAGTGAAGACATATGCTGAGCTGAAGACATCAGCATATGACAGGTAGAAATGAAAAGACAAAACCCTGAGCTTGCAAACCAGTCCCAGGACTGAATGACTGGTGATTCCAAAATAAAGGGCAGGATTCACACTGTATAACAATCAAATGGTAAAGATAGTCCCACCACACCTACTGCTGTGAGGGATGAAGTATAAGATACTTCAATGTACTGGGCCTGTGTATTTTTATTTAAATTAGAATAACCAGTTGTCTTCCCTAGTTGTAAGTCAGGCAACCATTTTAAAGATGGGTGATTAGAGCACGTCGATACTTAGGCACGCACCCTGTCCCTTTTCGGCAACATTGGCATGATGTTAAATATAAAAACGTTGCAAACTCAATATTCATTAATCAGGTGCTGAAAATGCAGCGAACGAGGTGACAGGAGTCAGAAAGTACTGCTTGCATCAGGGTCAACAAACTAGAGCTGCCCAATTCACTATTCCATCTCCCAGTGGCAGTCCTAGAGGCAGACTGCATCCATGCAGCCTGGTTGAGAGAATAGGGATTGAAGTGGGAAGGCAGGTTCGAGCTAAAAAAGAATATGCCATGCTGAAACCGGTCGTATCCAGTGGAATAGTACAGTTATTGCACCCTTGCTGTAATCTGTGACACAACATAACAAAACATCCTTTTCAGGATGAAGAGGAAGAATATTTATTCAACCACCTTAAAGAAAGGGACAGGAAATGGCTCGATATGCGTGAGTGACTAACATAAGACCATATTGCCAAATTACAAGAGAGTGTCAAACAGCTTCTTCTGAGCACAGACCAAACCGCTATAGGGGAGTATGAGAATCCTAACTGATAATCTTCTAATGCTGTCAACAGTGCTCAATGGCTGAATGAAAATAGGGTGAGGGAGGGGGTGTTTGGTGTTTGGATTTTTTTTTAAATCCGTTGTTTTTTAAAGGTCAGAACTTGAATAAAATGCACCACACTACAAACAAGACACATGTACTGTTTTGAGCTGTTTTTTTAAACTATTTTGGGTTGTTTTGCCCTATAACCAAGAGGACCACCTTTTCAAGTATGTCTCCAAGTGTCAAAAAATGTTTAGGGCAGATCAAAACAGTTTACAGCAGTTCAAAACAATTTACAGCAACTCAAGTCTAAAACAAAAGGGTGGTAAGAAATGAATCGCTCAAATATTCAGAATACATCAGAATGGAAAACAGCATTTTGCCCATGAACAATATAAGGTATAGCATAGTGATAGAGCACTGACTTTTCATCGCATAGGTATGGTGTTTAACTAACATTACACACATGCTGCAGCTAACCCAACTTTAAATAGGTACCTCCTTCATTGCTAGGGAAATGAAAGCAGAGTGCAAGATATCTGGCCACTCTACCACCACATACAAGCTGTGACCTAGTACAATGAGGTCCTAAACACTTCATCCCTGACAGCAGTGGCTGCTATGAGACTGCCTTTACCTTAGGGACACAACTGAAACTGCCAGGTATGAGGGTATTAGAATGATTATTTTAGGTCAGGTGAACATTTCCTTTCCTCGCTGCTTTGCCTTCCCTAACTATAAGCCTGGTACCCAATTATGGTTGGGTAGACTGAAGTGTGACCTGGATGATCCTTTTGCTGTGACAAACAAGTGATTTCACTATGTCGTTTACACGATCACATAAACAGCAAATAATATATCCATATTTATTTAGTTAATCAGGCTTCCACAAGGACACTCAACATAACACTAACAAATATAGATCATCCACAAGGACACTCAACATAACACTAACAAATGTAGGAGGTCGTCCACAAGGACACTCAACATAACACTAACAAATATAGGAGGTCGTCCACAAGGACATTCAACATAACACTAACAAATATAGGAGGTCGTCCACAAGGACACTCAACATAACACTAACAAATGTAGGAGGTCGTCCACAAGGACACTCAACATAACACTAACAAATATAGGAGGTCATCCACAAGGACACTCAACATAACACTAACAAATATAGGAGGTCGCCCACAAAGACATTCAACATAACACTAACACATATAGGAGGTCGTCCACAAGGACACACAACATAACACTAACAAATATAGGAGGTCGTCCACAAGGACACTCAACATAACACTAACAAATATAGGAGGTCATCCACAAGGACACTCAACATAACACTAACAAATATAGGAGGTCGTCCACAAGGACACTCAACATAACACTAACACATATAGGAGGTCGTCCACAAGGACACTCAACATAACACTAACACATATAGGAGGTCGTCCACAAGGACACTCAACATAACACTAACAAATATAGGAGGTCGTCCACAAGGACACTCAACATAACACTAACAAATATAGGAGGTCGTCCACAAGGACACTCAACATAACACTAACAAATATAGGAGGTCGTCCACAAGGACACTCAACATAACACTAACAAATATAGGAGGTCGCCCACAAGGACATTCAACATAACACTAACACATATAGGAGGTCGTCCACAAGGAGACACAACATAACACTAACAAATATAGGAGGTCGTCCACAAGGACACTCAACATAACACTAACAAATATAGGAGGTCGTCCACAAGGACACTCAACATAACACTAACAAATATAGGAGGTCGTCCACAAGGACACTCAACATAACACTAACAAATATAGGAGGTCGTCCACAAGGACACTCAACATAACACTAACAAATATAGGAGGTCGCCCACAAGGACATTCAACATAACACTAACACATATAGGAGGTCGTCCACAAGGAGACACAACATAACACTAACAAATATAGGAGGTCGTCCACAAGGACACTCAACATAACACTAACAAATATAGGAGGTCGTCCACAAGGACACTCAACATAACACTAACAAATATAGGAGGTCGCCCACAAGGACATTCAACATAACACTAACACATATAGGAGGTCGTCCACAAGGAGACACAACATAACACTAACAAATATAGGAGGTCGTCCACAAGGACACTCAACATAACACTAACAAATATAGGAGGTCGTCCACAAGGACACACAACATAACACTAACCAATAAAGGAGGTCATCCACAAGGATACTCAACATAACACTAACAAATATAGGAGGTCGTCCAAAAGGACACTCAACATAACACTAACAAATATAGGAGGTCGTCCACAAGGACACTCAACATAACACTAACAAATATAGGAGGTCATCCACAAGGACACTCAACATAACACTAACAAATATAGGAGGTCGTCCACAAGGACACTCAACATAACACTAACAAATATAAGAGGTCGTCCACAAGGACACTCAACATTAACACTAACAAATATAGGAGGTCGTCCACAAGGACACTCAACATAACACTAACAATTATAGGTCGTCCAAAAGAACACTCAACATTACACTAAAAAACATAGGTCATCCACAAAGGACATACAACTTGACACCAAAAAACATAGGTCATCCACAAAGGACATGCAACTTGACACCAATGAACATAGGTCATCCACAAAGGACATTCATCTTGACACCAATGAACATAGGTCGTCCACAAAGGATATACAGCTTGACACTATCAAATAGCAGAGCAAGAAATCAATGTAAAGTATACACTACAAGCACTAACAGTACAACAGACAGATGTCAACACCAAAAGTTTGTTGAACAATGCCCAAAATGTTTTTGTCAATGTCACAAATACATGCACTACAAGACCTTTAACCACAATCCAATATATTTCAATCCAGCTAAATCGAATATATAATCTTCTCTTCCACTACCACACAATACACGAATGCACATAAACACTTTAAATGAACATGTGTGCATACAATGCAACACATGTATTTAATTAAAAACAAGGGCACAAATGTACTGGCCCAATAAGTAACCATATAAGTCTACCTTTAAAACATACAGACATCCACATATTAACAGCTGGTGTCATGCCTGGAAATATATAGCTTAAGTGGGTTGGAATTTTTCATTTACAACCTGCGGGTTGACATTTATAACTTGAGTGCATGTCAACCATCTAATTATCACTGCAGGAAATAATTTCCATGAGAGGATTCTGGTAACCCCTCCCCTTACTGGGTACGAGAATAGAACCACTGTACCTCCCTGCATAGCATAAAAGGTGACCAAAGAGAGTTGTGGATGGGGCTTGCAATCTCATCATGTAATACAAAATGTTACAAAAACCACCACCGTAAAAGTACACAAAGTGTTTTGGTACAGCCTTCCATAAGGCAGCCAACTGTAGGGATAGCTGCTCTATATTCTGGCTGGATAACGAAAAAGGACAAGAAGAAGAAAGATTATCAGAAAACCTATTTATGACTGACTTGATTGGTTGTTTAGGAGCCCTAATAGCTGAAAATGGCCCAAAAGATCTGGTATGTGATGAAAAAAAAATATATGCAAACGTTTTAAAAAAACAAGGTCCAAAATGGTGTATGGCTGTACACTGTAGGAAATAGAAATAAACTGCATAAATGACAAGCAACCCAAGTTGATATCTGTGTCTAAGTTTAATAGGAAAAATATAAACAAGTTGCAGAAACTGAATCTTATTTCAATCCCAATAAAAAAAGTTATTTACTCTTTGCTCCCTGTATAATTACTCATTTCTACACATATCATTACTGTTTGTTCCACATATGATATTCAGGGTAATGTTTATAGAGCTATTGTTATAACCAATACATGCATAACGTCAAGTTTATGAACCAACATGCAGATAATTTAGATGATCCAAGGATGGAACCAGACAGATATTGACGAGAAGGCCGCCCAAATATAAACATGCACCAGAGAAGAACAGTGTTCTGTTAGCCACTTTTTGAGCAGTGAAGGGGGTGAAACCTATAGAAATTCACCAGAATGGTGATGCATGACTTTCACGTATGAGTGGAGTAGGAGGTTCCAAAAACGGTGTGAGTTCTGTGACAGACTTTACGACCGGGTCAGGGACACCGAGTTGAGAAGGCTGTTAGCATTACAAGACAGTCTCTGTTCTGGAACCTCTCAAAGGCAGGGGAAGTAGTGGCAGACCTAAACACACACAGGGAAGAGAGCTTGAGACAAACAAATAAAACAGGGAAGGCATTGACAAAGTTGGAACGGACAGCCAGAGACAGGACGACATATATTTGTGTTCCATATGAAGCTTAAAGGTTTTGAATTGGCAAAACGAATAGGACCCCTGACCCCTTCCTAGCATGTGATAAAAGATAAAAGAAGGTTGTGCATGGCTCTGGCAACTTCATCATATAGAATGAAAATACTCTTAAAAATTCATTGCAATTGATTGGTTGCAAGCTTCCTTTAAGGGGCTTCTTTTCTATTTTTTAGAAGACGTTTGTCCTGAAATAGGACATTATGATGTGTTGCAGTTTACAGCGAGGCTGCGATATCTGTGCCTTTTGGTACAGAACATCTGGTTTCAGCTGGCTTTTGTGGATACTAGGTTTGCCTTCCCACTGCGATCCCTATTTTCTTAGCCAGACTACAGTAGTGCAGCCTGTTTTCAGAGCCGCTGCTTGAAGCAGAATAGGTTCCTGGTCAGCTCTGATTGGCTGAGCCTGATACAAGCAGCCTGCTATGAGTCGCTGGCTGCTGTCAGCTCATTCACTCTGCTACATGTTTGGCCCAAAAGGGCGTTAAGATATGGAGCCAAATGTAGTGTCGGTCTTATGCCTCAATAACTGGCGCGGAAAGGCATAAAGAAGGTTAAAACAAAGCAGAATGTAACCTGCCAAGCATGTAAAAATTAGTGTTTAATGATGTCTATGAATGGGGCCAGCAATCTCAAAACCTGAACCATCAAGGGCTAAACTGCAAATACACTTCCTTTATTTCTAATCATACAGTTATGCGTGTCACTTAGGTTGTGGACCCCTTGATAAGGCTTGTGACTAAAGATGTCTATGTGTTACACAACCCTCCCCTGCAAATGCTCAGATACAGGTTTCATGTAGAGGGACCAGCAGTGGTGGTTTCCCCTATGCTTAGCTTGGAGCAAAACCTGAACCACCAAGGGCCAAACTGCACATAAACCTTCCTTTATTTCTAATTTCTAATCATACACAGTTACGTCCCTTAATGTTGTGGACCACTTGGTAGGGCTTAGCGGGCCGTATATTTGAGACCACAACCTTTGAGCTAGTCTATGTTGACTTTGCAGTCATCAGCAAACACAAGTTCTCTGATTATGTCGCCAGCCACTTTGGTTTTGGCCTTCATTCTTCTGGGATTGAGTAGCTTCACATCTGTGCAATAATATATGGGTATGTCAAGCTCCAGCGATCTGAAGGCGTCTGTCATCATGGCCGCAAACATCATGCTGAACAGGGTCGGGGCGAGTCCACATCCTTGTTTTACTCCATTTGTTACTTGAATAGTTTTAGAAATATATATATAACATTTTCTTTTGTAACTGATACCTTTCAGTGTGTATGCTCTTTCCCTCAAATGCTATATTAGGGGCGGTGAAATATTTTATGGGTGTGATAGACCCCCCTACGCAAGTAGTCAGCTATGTCACAGGCTGTCGTCAACTCATTCATTGTGGGGTCTTCCGCCCCCAGTTAAGTCTAACACACCGCCCTTCATTACCTACAGTATCTGACATGAAACTAACTTTACTGTTCTAACCCAGAAGGACTAAACACGAATAAAAATTCAACACTGCTATATCCAGTTATGTAAACGATCTGCCCATATCCCATGTACATCTTTTTATGTTACATATAACAAAACAGAATATGAAAACTATATGTTACAAAATATAAGCATATTATATTACACCCAGACTTACACATTCATATATATCTGATAACAAAATAAATGATACAGTGCGATATAGTTACTTATTATTGATTTCATTGTATTTTTTAATTCAAAATAACATCTGCAGCACAGTACCAAGCTAGAAATAGACAAAAGTTGCTGACTTGCTGTATTTCAATACAGTGCTGAATGGAGAGTGAAAGCAAATGTTAAAACTTGTTATCTTTCTACAAAGTCTGTCTAAGAAGTCCTGAGTGGTCTGTCGGGGTCTTTGTGTATGACAAGGACAAGAATAGCACCACTGCCACACAGAGAGCATGTTGTAAGAGGCGACTAACTGTGTGACATGGCATAACACTGGACATGGTTAGGTGGTTTATTTAGAGCAGCATAGATGGCACCTAACAGACTGCGGATCTACTTTGCTATAGTATTTGAGTCTATTAAGATGAACTCGCACATCGGTTAACCACCCTCCGTGGCACCTGTCCCAATGTAGCGGTGTAATAAGCTGCTCGAGTCTAGCCCGCTAAACAGGAAATTCTCCTCCCAGCTACATCCAGCTCATACTAGAGCTGGAACCTGCACAGGGACATCTGCCACTGTAGAAGTGCAGATCGACTAAGAACTGTCTGAGGAATATTCAACTAATATTCTGACAGAACACCATTTGCCAGGAAAGAACTTCTTACCCTGAGCAACCGAGATGACATTCTAGCGGGTCAATGTTTTAAATGGATCTGCATTGCTTTCAGTAGAAATCCAGATATCATGCTTTGGACACCAAGAAGATCCGGATATCATACTTTGGACACCCAGAAGATCCGGATATCATGCTTTGGACACCCAGAAGATCTGGATGCTTTGGACACCCAGAAGATCCGGATATCATGCTTTTGACACCCAGAAGATCTGGATGCTTTGGACACCCAGAAGATCCGGATATCATGCTTTGGACACCCAGAAGAAATTTAAAACAGAAGTTAACTCAAATAAATTGGTGGAGAATTATAGAAGCAGAGATGAAAATCATCAACCAGAGGTGGGCACAGTATAAGAAGACTGTCCACAGCCCACGCAAAGTGGAGAGAGTTTCCGCTACTGCTCTGAAAGAAGTCATTGACTGCTTCATCAACAATGATTCATGGAGAAGCGCTATCTGTGTAATACATTTACTGCTGATTCAGAAAAATACTAACAAATTCTTTAGTAACTTTCAGTATTAGCCTTGGATATATAAAATAATGCACCTTATGTTCATGAATTTCGGGACGGTCACTACATATGAGAAGTAAAGCACATGGCTCTCAAGAAACAAATAACCGAAAGTGTGATATGGTGGGTGTTCAAATCCATCGTTACAAGCATTTTCTGGTCTCGAGAAAAGTGTGATCAGACGACTAGTCCTATCAGAGACATGACAAATTGAGCAAAATTTCTGAAGGTAATTAAATTCCTACCAAAGAGTGCCCAGTATGAAGACCAAAGGGAGGCAACCCCTCCATCATGCAAAGACGACAGGCCGATCATCAGTTTATCTGCACACCCAATTGCAAGTATATACCTTTTTAAAAACTTTACATTAGCAGATATAGAAGAGGAGCAACTAAGTGAAAGACAGTGCTCATTAATTCGTTGGAAACAAAATGGTAGAGGTGGTAGCAAACACTGCCATTAGGGATTATGTGTTAGAGACACTTTATTTGTTTTCAGCTTTTTTTAAGGTTTTGTATGACTAGTTCCTTACCTTGCTGCCTGCTTGCCTAATTATAATTCAAGTACCTATTTGTAGCTGGGCAGAGTGCAGCATATCGAGACAGAAAACAATATTAGAAAGATAGATAAGGAAAGGGACCTAGGGGTTATAATAGATCATACAGGAAAGGTGAGTGAGCAAGTTAAGGTAGCAGTGAAAAAGGCATGTTAGGTATGATAAAAAGAAATATTAAACATAGGAGCAAGGAAGTGATCGTCAAACTGTATAAAGCTTTAGTTAGACCTAGATTGGAGTACTGTGTACAGGTGTGGAGTCCTTATCATAGAGGGGACATAAACATGCTAGAAAGAATACAAAATGGAGCGACAAAGATGATAGTGGGATTCCAGAATTACAGTTATGAGGAACGACTCAGAAAAACCGGCCTACAGTGTCTCAAAGAGAGAAGAATTCGTGGTGACTTAATACAGGTTTATAAGATGATCAGAGGAATCGATAAATTAGACTATAACAAGTTTTTTTAAATACAGCCACCTACACTAACACGAGGGCATAGCTACAAGCTGACTAAAGAGAGGTCCAGGTTAGATATTAGGAAATATTTTTTTAGTCAGAGAGTGGTGTCTGCTTGGAATGCATTGCCAGGGGAGGTAGTGGAGGCAGGGACAGTTAATGCATTTAAGAATAAACGGGATGCGCATAGATTTTAGAGCAAGGTGATGTAAATGTAACTGGTTGTATACAGACTCTGCAGGGTCTTCTAAACCAGTATAAAGATGTTAAGTTAAGTTAAGGACTGAACTTGGTTCATTTGCCATGGAGGCTAGCACTCATGCCACCCGACTACTCATTGGACACAAAGAGACGTAATTAAAGATATCCTGAAGGTTGTGTCAAGAACAAAATTGCGTCCCCTTCAAGTGAATGATGGTGAGGCCATAAAACCACACTGCAACAGTATTGAAATTAGGCTTTACTAAAAGTTGGTATGGGGAGTCAGATTCAGTGTTTTAACCTACCCTTCAACAAATCACTAGAACCAGACTTTACTCAAATCTAGTTAGTGGAGTCAGATTGACCTACCCTTCAACAAATCACTAGAACCAGACTTTACTCAAATCTAGTTAGTGGAGTCAGATTGACCTACCATTCAACAAATCACTAGAACCAGACTTTACTCAAATCTATTTAGTGGAGTCAGATTCAGTGTTGGACCTACCTTCCAACAAATCACTACAACCAGGCTTTACTCAAATTTAGTAGGGAGGCCAAATTCAGTGTTGGGATGATGCTTAAAAAAATTGAGTGACAGGAGTTAAGTTAAGCTAGATGTCTATATTACAGATATACAGATGTCATAATATATATATACAAAGTGATGGGCATTTTCATTACTTATGAAAAAAAAAGAAATTAAACTCACAGTGAAAATAAAGATATTTAACTCCAATGGGCCAGATACATGACCAAATGGGAAACCGAACATACTGGTTACACCAAAAACGATGCCTATTACCAGTTGAACCGAAGAGAGCAGGTCGTTGTCTTCAGACTTCGCACTGGCCACAACAGACTGAGGTACCACCTATTCAACAAATTGAAGATAGGGAGTACCGACGAATGGCCGTGCGGTACTGGTAAAATGACCACTGAACATCTGCTGCAGAACTGCCCGACATACGAGGATCAGAGAGAGCAGATGTGGCCATCACCAGTGGAACTGCAAGACAAGCTCTATGGTAGTGGCGAGAGTCTCAGGATGACCGCCGCTTTGTTCGAGAAAATAATGGTTACTGTCTGACTGTGTACGCAGAAGAAGAAGAAGAACTCCAATGTGAAGTCAGTTCTATTGGACAGCTCTAAAATGTGGAGGACCACAAAATAATATATTACATAGAAGAATAACTCTGCAAAATAGAGGAATTAGTGCTGTGATAAGGTCACTAATGTTGATATGTGGGAGAGTACCAGACAGGTACTGGTAGAACAGGACATGAAGAGGAAGTAATGGCATTGGATAGGTCATACATTAAGGAAACCAGTTGATAGCATTACAAGATACTCTCTGTTCTGGAATGCCAGAGCAGAAGTAGAGGCAGGCCTTACTCATTCACGGCGGAGTGAGTTAATGGCAAATATCAAATAGACGGAAAAAATGTGAATTGAGCTGGCCCAAGACAGGGAGACCTGGCGTGTATTTGTTGAAGACTTATACTTCACAGGGAGCGATAAAGTTTTTGATTGATTGATTAATTAAGATGTCTATATTTTGTCCTGCAATTATTAGCTAAAAATATTGCATCAACTACAAATATGGATGGGGGAACAATGTTTCTATAGAAACCATATACTGCAGCAGTCATCAAAGCAGCCAATCAAACAAACTGATAAGAACAGCAAACAATATGCTTGACTGAACAGATAGGTCATGAGACTGGTTGAGGTGTCTGCAGACATATGACAACCCTTAATCCTAATTATAGCATCAATCAACTCCCAAGGAGGGATCAGAACACAAAATGTTTCAGCTCCAAGCTACAAATATATCTCACTTAATCACTTGATCGGAATCCAACTAAAACATTCCAGTGACAGCTATATGCACCCATACAATACAGTTAGCCAGCATTTATAGTCTGGCCCTCAACAATGTTAGGAAAAACACTTTCTCATCATATCCCAAATAAGTGGATTATTTTGTATGAAACTAAACAACTGGGGCTGGGGCAGAAGATGCAGTACAGGAAATGAGCTTGCATCAGGGTCAGCGAAGCAGAGCTGACAAGACACTACTCTGCCTCCAAGTAGTGGCACTGAAAATAGGCTCCACTACTGTAGTTTGGATAAGAGAATAGGAATTGCAGTGGGACGGCAAACCCGGTAGCCCCAAAAAGCCAGCTGAAACCTGAAATGTTGGGCCCAAAGGTGCAGATATCAGAGCTTCGCTGTTAACGCCATGTTCAAGACAAACGTCAAATAAGAAAGAAATTGCAACAATCATTGGCAAATATGTTTACATTGCATTGAGCAGAAGAGTGAGAGCCTTAGAGCTGGTAAATACATAAGAACAATGGTGCCTTTCAAACTGTGCTGATCTTTTAGTCGGACTTCCACTTTACTGTATTCATCAGTTCCATTGTGTAATGGAAATAGAATAGCGTGAACCTAATGATAAAGGAGACTACAGTACAGTAATTTAAGCCTTTCATTCACATTCAATCATTGATGTTCCTTAGCGAGGCGGTCAACGACTGCAATCGACTATAGGGTCATTACTCGGTGTCCCTGACCCGATCGTAAACAGTCTGTCATAGAACTCACATCGTTTTGGAACTTCCTACTCCACTCATACACTATACTGAAAGGCATGCATCACCGTACTGGACCTTTATTTGCTGATGAATTTCTATAGGTTTCACTCCCTTCACTGCTCAAAAAGTGGATAACAGAACACTGTTCTCCTTTGGTGCATGTTTATATTTGGGCGGCCATCTTTTAATTGCAATTATGACGTCATGGTGTTCCTCTATACCATGATGGCACGTGCAGGACACTATTGACATCCTTAGCAACCATATCAACAAGTTACAATATAAAAGTCATGGTTTATCAAATTTCAATCCCACTTTTAAGGTTTTCATTTCAAGCCCTCTTGTAGATAGTGTTGAACCGATACACCACCATCTGAATGGCAGGAACAAGATGACGAAGAAGAATTATAAATTCTTTGTTCTGTAATTTGTAAAGTGTGCAGCCAAATGGTTTCAATGCCTGCCTGCTGATAAGGATTGCAGCAAATTGAATTCCCAGCAAGGCATATGTTGTTTTTCTGTTGGGGGTGAAATAAACAAACATAGCCAACACACGACATGGTGACAGCAGTGGTGAAGCAGCCTATCGTGATCAGCCTTTATAACCCTTTGACTACACCAAATGGGAATAAAGTCGTACAACAGTAAAGTGCACATATTATGACAATGTGAACAATTTGACATCTTATACTATACAGTGGTCCTAATGTACAGTGATATCATCATATTGTGGTTCTCTCAGTCTTTTTATTGCATGGTGGTTTCATTGTCAAGAGAATTTGTCAAAATCTGATCCCTTAGTAAGTGATCTGATCATGTTGTCCCATTATGGATTGATATACGAGCCAAATGAACCCCGGCCCAAAGGATTTATTACAAACAAGATGTAGCAAAGATGAACAAAGCAATTGATATGAAGCAAGCATGCACCGGGGTTCGTTAGAAAAAGTCGCCATAGCCATTCATACATGCATCCCACTGCTTGGGTAGACATTGGATGTCGTCCGAGAAAAATAACACAACAAGTAGTTCAAACACCATCCCATGCCTTCTTCCTTATGGTGATGGGTCAGCATCCGTGGGACCCATTGTGAGCCCACCTTCCGATATCAGTTTATTTCCTAACCACCATTTTAACTGTACCAAATAACACAGCAAGTAGTTCAAACTCCATCCCATGCCTTCTTCCTTATGGTGATGGGTCAGCATCCGTGGGACCCATTGTGAGTCCACCTTCCGTTATCAGTTTATTTCCTAACCACGATTTGAACTGTACCAAATTACACAGCAAGTAGTTCAAACTCCATCCCATGCCTTCTTCCTTATGGTGATGGGTCAGCATCCGTGGGACCCATTGTGAGCCCACCTTCCGTTATCAGTTTATTTCCTAACCACCATTTGAACTGTACCAAATAACACAGCACATTCCTCTGCTAGGGCTAGGGAACATGAGATCCGACGACAGTCCACCTGTATTGCTGAATCAATATCTGTGATGACTTCTTTTGATGCAACAATTTGCGCCTGACCTTGTTGCTAATAATCTTTCGTTAACTCATGTCCTCCTCGAAGTATCCGTGCCCAGTCCTTCACTATTGTCTTCGACACACTTTTGTCACCATATACTGCTTGCATTCTGCGATGAATGTCAAATGGTCGACTTCCTTCAGCTGTTAAGAACTGATCAACCCTGAACGGATTCCGTATCACACCTGCCATTTTCTCAACGGTCTGCCGCAGAACCTATGAATGTGAGAATAATGAACATGTGCAAACTTAGTATGTGCTTATTAAGTCTGATGTGATGTCATCATGCTCCTCACGCGTATGTCCACGTGGCGCAGCACAGTCGGTTTCATTTGAACGTGCCTCGTAATTACAACATGGTTACATCATAAAGTGGTTTGATAAAATGGTTGGTTGTCCATTGTTAACACATAGACATAGAGGTCTAAAGACGTATAGAAGGCACCAATCTAATTGACACCATCAACAAATTCATAAGAAGGCCTTAATTTCCAGATAAGAACCCTACACATTCCACTTAGTAAACACCTGAACAAATTCCAACCACAAGACACTCCAGTGTGCAGGCTGTGTAAACACCCATACGAAAATGTTTCTTCCTCGGAGGCCAGAATCCTTTGTGGGGTAATAAAGTAACAAACATGTAACAAACACGTGTGGATTTTTCCTTCTTCTGTGTTCCTCCTGAAAAGGATGCTGTTACGTTGATGTAGTTTACAGCAAGGCTGCACATTTTGGCCCAACACATCCTGATTCAGCAAGGTATTCTGGGGACCAGGTTTGCCTTCCATCTTTGATCCCTATTCTCTTAGCCAGGCTGCATGCGCGCTGCGCAATCTATCTCCAGGGCCACCTTTAGGTCTTGGTCATCTATGATTTGCTGAACCTGAATCACTGGCTGCTGTCAGCTCATTTATTTACTGTTGTTTCTTTATGCCCCCATTGTGGTCCAATCATACAGTGATTTGATCCAATTTTGGTCCAAAAACAGTTATTTGATCATATTATGGTCCAATCATACAGTGGGAGTGCATTGCATCTTTAAGTGTAAAAAACAACCAAAGTAACACAACTCCAAAACCATAATAACACAACTCGACAAACAAAATAACATAATTCTGCAAGCCTATGGCAAGTTCAAAATGAAGTTTCATTAAGCAAACCCTATGGCAAGTTCAAACTGAAGTTTCATTCTGCAAGCCGTGGCAAGTTCAAACTGAAGTTTCATTCTGCAAGCCCGTAGCAAGTTCAAACTGAAGTTTCATTCTGCAAGCCTATGGCAAGTTCAAACTGAAGTTTCATTAAGCAAACCCTGACAAGTTCAAACTGAAGTTTCATTAAGCAAACCCTATGGCAAGTTCAAACTGAAGTTTTATTCTGCAAGCCCGTGGCAAGTTCAAACTGAAGTTTCATTAAGCAAACCCCATGGCAAGTTCAAACTGAAGTTTCATTCTGCAAACCGTGGCAAGTTCAAACTGAAGTTTCATTAAGCAAACCCTATGGCAAGTTCTTCTTCTTCTTCTTCTGCGTACGCAGTCAGACAGTAACCATTATTTTTTCGAAAAAAGCGGCGGTCATCCTGAGGCTGTCGCCACTGCCATAGAGCTTGTCTTGCAGTTCCACTGGTGATGGCCACATCTGCTCTCTCTAATCCTCGTATGTCGGGCAGTTCTGCAACAGATGTTCAGCGGTCATTTTACCAGTACCGCACGGGCATTCGTCGGTACACCCTATCTTCAATTTGTTGAATAGGTGGTACCTCAGTCTATTGTGGCCAGTGCGAAGTCTGAAGACAACGACCTGCTCTCTTCGGTTCAACTGGTAATAGGCATCGTTTTTGGTGTAACCAGTATGTTCGGTTTCCCATTTGGTCATGTATCTGGCTTTGATAAGCCGTTTTGACTCTTCGTACGTCATACTAGTATCTGTTTGTGGTAGTTTTGCACCTTCTTTTGCCAGTCTGTCTGCCTCCTCGTTGCCTTGGATGTTGCAGTGTGATGGGACCCACTGTACCACTACCCTTTTTGGTGCGGACTGCTGGCACAGTTTGCAGAGTGCTGCTCTTAAGTCATTAAGCTCAGTATTTTTCTGGCTTTTTAGCGCTGTGACTACGGCGAGAGCATCTGTAAGCAGGACTATATGGCTTTCATTTTCACTGTGTGTCACCATTTCTTCCACTGCCGCCCTCAGTGCCTCTGCCTCTGCTCTGAAATTGCTTGTGTACTTACCAGTAGCGAATGACAGTGTTATTTTTCTGCCATTTGGTAGGTTCAGGAATGCTCCTGCCCCTCCGTTCTGTGTTGTGTTTGTTACAGAACCGTTGGTGTATGTATGGGTCCAGTCCATGCTTGGGTAGCTTTTCGTTATGAAGCTTAGGGTAGTATCTCTCCTTTCTTTTTCAGTCTGGCAGTTTTTGTTTGCAATACCTGGTATTATGGCAAGTTCAAAATGGAGTTTCAAAGTATTTCACAAGAAAGACAAGAGTTGCAATCTTACCTCTCGCTTGAGTCTGCGCAGCACAAATGGTTTCATTATTCTTTTGGCCTGAGCAATTCTGTCCCTCTCAAAACGGCTTTTCTGTTTATCCTCTGACCTCTGACCAAAAATATTTTATAAACATTAAAACCAAAATAACTATTAGACAAAGCATGCCAACTGGTCCATAGAGACAAACAGATGAAACTCTTGAAATATTGCAGTTAAAAACTATACAGTTTTTAAATTTTTGACAGAGGTGTGTCCTTTTCAACTTTGGTTATATCCAGAACTATTAGGCCATCCACCCAAAAAACCTGCATTCTGCACTTTAAAGAGGGTTGTATTTCATGCAAACCTTTCGGAATTTCTTCTTCTGTCGTCCTGAAAAGGACGGTGTGTTGTAGTTTACAGCGAGGCTGCAATATCTGTGTCTTTTGGCCTCACACATCTGATTTCAGCATTGCCTCACACATCTGATTTCAGCATTGCATTTTTGAGACTTGGTTTCCCTTCCCTTTTTTATCCTTAATCTTTTAGCCCGGCTGCACCCTGTTTCCGTCACTTGGAGACGGAATATGGTCTTGGTTAGTTATGGGTTACAGATCCTGATACAAGCTCTCTGGCTGCTGTCAACTCATAAACTGTTGCATCTTTGGTCCCCCAGAATTTCAGATAGAAACAATCTCTTTCAAGTCACCAATAAAAGATTTGCTTACAAGATTGTGTATTATTAATAATAATGTTCGAGTGGGCGCCAAAGGCCCGTGTGAACAAAGTAATTGAGGGCCAAAGATGCAGCACAATGAATGAACTGACAGAGTCTGCGAACCAGAGCCGACTAAGACACTATTCTGCCACAAAGTAGCGGTTCTGGAAACAGGCTGCACTAGTTTAGTCTGACTAAGATTATATGGATTGCAGTGGGAAAACAAACCCGGCATTAAACACTGGTTGTGTTCACAGATCAAAATTAGGTTGTGTTCACATATCAAAATTAGGTTGTGTTCACAGGTCAACACTGGTTGTGCTCACATATCAACACTGGTTGTGTTCACAGATCAACACTGGTTGTGTTCACAGATCAACACTGGTTGTGTTCACATATCAAAATTATGTTGTGTTCACAGATCAACACTGGTTGTGCTCACAGATCAAAATTATGTTGTGTTCACAGATCAACACTGGTTGTGCTCACAGATCAACAATGGTTGTGTTCACAGATCAACACTGGTTGTGTTCACATAACAAAATTATGTTGTGTTCACAGATCAACACTGGTTGTGCTCACAGATCAACACTGGTTGTGTTTACAGATCAACACTGGTTGTGATCACAGAACAAAATTAGGTTGTGTTTACAGATCAAAATTAGGTTGTGTTTACAGATCAAAATTAGGTTGTGTTTACAGATCAAAATTAGGTTGTGTTCACAGATCAACACAGGATGTGTTCACAGATCAACACAGGATGTGATCACAGATCAAATTAGGTTGTGTTCACAGATCAACACAAGTTGCTTAAAAAAAAACCATATTACAGTATTGTCATGCGTTAGTTGACCGGACCCAAAACGTACCGAAATCATAGCAAAGACTTTTTTTAGATGGTCCGTCTTGCCTTGAAAGATCTCAGGCATGACAAAACAAAGGAGGGACATCAGCTCCAACAAGTTGTTCTGTAATGGTGTGCCCGTCAACAGGAGTCTACGTTCAGCCTGTTGAAACAAAATGAAGAAAACAAAAAGCTGAATTACATGCCACAATTTAGTATAGTCAAGAGAATGCTTAGTAATGCAAAGTGTCTTCTTGACTGAGACATTCAAACATTTCAATGGAGAGAAAAAAGACGAATTAGCATCAGTATATTCATACCAAACACGAGCACTGGAGCAGGTCAGAAACTTTAAATATCTAGGTGTGGTAATAGACAGCAGGGAAGGAATCAAAGAGAAGTTAACTGCACAAAGGGCAGCAGCAGGTAGACTGTTCCATGCAATAAATAGAGGTTTTCTCAGTAAAAGAGAAATAAGCAGGAAAACAAAGATGGATGTATACCGCTCGACCTATGTGCCTGTCCTGACATATGGATGTGAGTCATGGGCAATGACTACAGCCCAAGAAAAGCAATTACAAACTTCAGAAATGCGGTACCTAAGAAAGGCGGTTCAGGTGACGAAAAGGGACAAGATCCGTAACCAGACAATACGTAGCAATATTGAAGTTCAACTCCTGCAGACACGAATGGAGCAGTCCCAACTACAGTGGTTTGGCCATGTCTGTAGAATGGAAGAAGATCGGATACCAAAGCGGTCATAGGAGATAAAAGGTCAAGGACGCAGACCTCCCAAAGTACGTTAGGAAGACAACATACGACAGTCCCTAAGTGATAGAGGGCTGGATTGGAAAGAGGGCAGGAAAAAAACGGCGGATAGAGCAGTGTGGTGTTCTCTCTGGCAAACCTCTACACCTCACGGTAGAAGAGGAGCGACTAAGTAAGTAAGTAAGTATATTCATACCAAGTCTGTTATCAGTGTCAGCTATAGACTGAAGGCACAAAAATTACCCTTATTCGATCCAGTGTCGAAAGCTCGCGCATGCAAACAATTTAGTTTCTTTATGTAGATATAATAAATATGTTTGTAGTGGGAACTAACAAATATGACTATCTTATATGAGAAAATGTATCAGTCCTCTTGTTATTTTGAGAAAAAAGATATTGGATCTATGGAACCCTAATCAGTGAGTCTAAATGTTTGTGCTGTTTTTAATACTTTTACCTTACCTTCTTGTATCTCAGAAACTAACATACACAACAAAAACATCAACAAGTTCTTTATTAAATTATAATAGTTTTTGTCCATCACAAGTGATGAAGACCACTCTCTTCTTTCAGCCGTGTGGACAGTCGTATCTCTTGCTGTGTCCGCTGAAATGGGTGACTTGCGCGGAGATTTGGATTAAAGTGAGGAAGAAACTGCGCCTTTTGTCAACCTCACTCACAGAGCCTAAGCTACCTTTTGCCAGTGGCAAGACATTCATCGAGACGACTGGAGATAGCATAGGATGCAGATTTTGCCTCAGGGTTACCACCGAAGCCTTTCCGTAAACATGTAACCCGCAGGGTAGAAAGGTGGGAAGGCATCTAACGCAGTTTGTCGTGCCTTTTCGATAACCACAAGAGGTCGTATGGACAACACTCAGCGTGTGAGTGAGTCTGGCATCTCTCCCCAGCTGTATTCAGTTCATCATAGTAGCATCTAAAATTCCCACACGCCATATTCGTGAAGGTGAACCGGCAGAACTAACTCGTGAGATACGACACAGGTATAACTAGTTTAAGCGTAGCGCCATTCAGCCGGCGTCCAGACCAGGATAAACGGATGGAAGAAATCACAAAAAAAGAACGAAATAACAAGTCCAGACGGAAAACAACTCCACGTATCCGTGAACACAAGTGTAAGTCGTCGACTAGTGTGAATTCCAGAAAATCCGTGGTCTGGCGGCATCCATAATGATCCAAAACAGTAGAGAAATGTAGACTCGCAGCCATTTACGGCGCCATCTTTGCCAGATTTAATATTAAATTTAATATTAAATTATGTTTCTACACATAAACAAATCATATCTATAGACCAACAAATAAATAGGTTACAGGCTCTTAAAGTCAACAACCAAAGTCAAACTGACATGCTGAAAATTAGTGTGGATGCAGGGGAAATTCCGCAAATTGATAGTATAGCAGGGTAAAGGTTAACTACCACAAATGAAATGCTCGCAAAAAAAGCAGCGAAGGCCACTAACAGAGATCCAGCATGAAACGGGGACTGATTTCATCAGAATATTTCTAACCTCGAAAAAAAGTACCAAGAGAAATGGAATTCAGCAAAGCTAGCTGTCTATTGCTGGAACTTTGTAAGAGATGCTACAGAAAATCATTACAAGCGACAGGCAAACAGGCAGCACTCTGAATGTGTTCTTCTATGAGGAGTAACATAGGGTATGCATATACACATTTTTTTAAAAATAAATATTTTACAAACTAGAGCACATCTTGTGTTTTAACAGTCATATTCATATGTCCTTCTTCTTCTTCTTCGTACGCAGATATTCATATGTCCAAACAACATACTCTGAGAAACACTTACCCAGAGTAATTAGAAGAGTTAACTGTCACACACAATATGAACTTACTGCAATTTTCATGAGATTCTGAAATCTCAGTGATGACATGTTCTTCAGCATGTGTCCCTCATCAAACACAGCATAATGGAATTCAAATTTCTTGAACAACACCCTGTCTTCAGCACCACCAGTTGCCATGTTGTATCTGGAACATCAAAAATGAGAAAAAGTGTCATCAAAGCTCTAGGTCTGAATCAACGGACAAAAGGAGATGTAAGATGAGACATAACCAAATGGTAATTTTAGTTTTCATACTTTTGTTATTCTTGTTGAGTGCCCACAATGAGTAGATCTACTCTTTTGGGCGCCCTGAAAAGGATTTAAGTGGTGGTTTGTTGTAGCTTTTCTCACATCCCGATAGTGCTGATGGAGGTGGAACAGGGATCACAATTTCTCACCTCGTTAGTTAGGCTGCTATGAAAATAGCCGTTTCCAGGGAGGACTACGGGGAAGTCGAGATGAGGGTCTTGCCCAGTATGTTTTACCTGACCAGACATTAGTCTTCTTCCTCTCCCACTTATGTCAAAGTACAAGGGCTGATCGAAAAGTATCCGACCGTAGGCTGGGGGAAAAACCAAAAAATATACTAACCTATTTGGTTCAAAACTTAATCCCCTTCGGAATAGGCCCCTTCTGATTGTTGACACACCCCCTCCCATCAGTGCCCCGACTGCTGGAAGTATTTCTGGAAGTCACTTTTCAGGATCTCCATCAGATGCTTCGTTGTACTTGTCTTGGTTTCTTCTATGTCCTGAAATCTTATTCCTTTGAGTGGCTGACTAATAGAAAAGATCCTGATCATGGAGTTACAGCCCGATGCCCAAACCCTGTTACATTTCTCTAGCGTTAATTATATATGGGGCTCTGATAAGGTTTATATCCTCCTAAATCTGCTGCCACTGTTAATAAATAACCTTGATTGGTTCAATTACTTGGAATCCTTGTATTCTAACAGGCATGTTAATGTCTGTTGGCATGTAGCCGACGGCTATTGGCTATCCGTAGTAGATATTTTAAACTTCCTACGGCTTACTAGGCCTGGGGGAAGGTACAAATAATTTGGGTAGATTTTTAGCTTGAATTAAGAATTTTGTCCAGGCAGCGACCGTTAAGCCAACTCTTTTCAATTTTTAACTGCCAAGGAATTTTTAATGTGCTCAACAATGAATACGGGAGTTCGAACTCACTTCCCAGAGATCACTTAAATATTTACCTAAACATCCACGTGACAAAAAATCCCAGTCTCCATCGTGATTCGAACCCATAACCTTCGGCACCCAAGATGGACACCTTACCTTGAGACCACTGACTCCCCCTGGTTCTTCTTCTTCTTCTTTCGTTCTCAATCTACCGCTACCAAACCCTGAAAGGGCTTAAGTAGCAGAATGTAGTCCAGAGAACGGAATGCGTTGTGTCGTAGTTTACAGCTTGACTGCAATATTTGCACCTTTCAGTCCAACACATCCGACTTCAGCAAGCATTTTTTGAGTACCGAGTTAGCATTCCCTCTTCGATCCCTTCTCCTTAGCCAGTCTGCCCTGCTGCAGCCTGTTATCCAGGATCACCGCGTGGAGGTGTAGAAGGGTCTTGGCAGCTCTGGTTCGCTGGCCCTGACGCTAGCAGTCAGCTATAGGTTACTGACCACTGCAGCTCAATCGCTGCTCAGCATCTTGAATCTAAAATGAGAAGCTTACTTACGTTGTTAGCAATACATTAAATTCTTCTCCTTGAAAAAAGATGGAATGTCGGACAGCTCTCCTTTCCTCCTGAGATCCATAGTAGACCACCACCTTTAAGGCTGGGCACCAAATCTGAAGTTCTCTTAGCCAATTTTCTGAAGCAAAAGTATACAATAGTTTGAAGAAGGATGAAAGCAATACACTGTACTTCTGAAACAAAAATGGTAAATATAATGGCCAGAAAAACCAACCAAATATTACTAAAGGCAGCAATCTTGGAAATAATGGACAGCTAACACTATGATACATGCATATACTGCTTTTAAGATCAATTTAAACACCAGACTTGGTGTGGAGGAAGACTAACGTCTGGTCAGGCAAAACATACTGGTCAGACATGTTAGTCAGGGTCAGGCAAAACATACTGGTCAGACATGTTAGTCAGGGTCAGGCAAAACATACTGGTCAGACATGTTAGTCAGGGTCAGGCAAAACATACTGGTCAGACATGTTAGTCAGGTCAGGCAAAACATACTGATCAGACATGTTAGTCAGGGTCAGGCAAAACACACTGGTCAGACATGTTAGTCAGGGTCAGGCAAAACATACTGATCAGACATGTTAGTCAGGGTCAGGCAAAACATACTGATCAGACATGTTAGTCAGGGTCAGGCAAAACATACTGATCAGACATGTTAGTCAGGGTCAGGCAAAACATACTGATCAGACATGTTAGTCAGGGTCAGGCAAAACATACTGGTCAGACATGTTAGTCAGGTCAGGCAAAACATACTGATCAGACATGTTAGTCAGGGTCAGGCAAAACATACTGGTCAGACATGTTAGTCAGGGTCAGGCAAAACATACTGATCAGACATGTTAGTCAGGGTCAGGCAAAACATACTGATCAGACATGTTAGTCAGGGTCAGGCAAAACATACTGATCAGACATGTTAGTCAGGGTCAGGCAAAACATACTGGTCAGACATGTTAGTCAGGTCAGGCAAAACATACTGATCAGACATGTTAGTCAGGGTCAGGCAAAACATACTGGTCAAGACTCTCACCTCAGCTTCCTCGTAGCCCTCCCTGGAAATGGGCTGTTTTGATGGCAGCCTAGCTAATGAGGTGAGGGATTGATGTAATCTTCGTAGTAGTGAGTGACACACAGATGAAGCCAAGCATTGCGCAACCGACTGGAGGACCCTGGTGCACCTTCATCAGCACGCTCAGGATGTGAGAAAAACTACAACAACCCACCACTTAACGTCCTTTTTAGGGCGCATAAAAGAGTAATGCTACTCACTGCGGGCATTCAACAACAACAAAAACCAGACTTGGAGCTTTAATAAAGTACCCAAATGGCAATACATCACAACTATGTGAACCATGTAGACAAAAAAATTATGCTTGTTACCAGTTGAACAGAAGAGAGCAGGTGGTGGTCTTCAGACTCCGAACAGGCCACAACAGACTGAGGTATTCTCTGTTCAATAAAATGAAGATAGGTGCTATTAACGAGTGCAGCTCTGGTACTGGAAAAATGACCCCTGAACATCTGCTAAATTGCCTGACATATAAGGACTAAAGAAAGTACATGTGATAAGCACCAGTGCCAACACTAGACAAGCTCTAGGGCAGTGTCGAAGTAGGATAGCCGCTGCTTTCTTTGAACAAATTCAAGTCGACGTCTGACAGCGTATGAAGAAGAAGAATCATGTGGAGAATAATGTAATAACCACCAAGCAGAAATGACAGCAATAAACACCACCATCCAGATAAAACACAAGCAATAAACACCACCATCCAGATAAAACACAAGCAATAAACACCACCATCCAGATAAAACACAAGAAGTTCCAACAAGGAGAGCAAAAACCCTAATATGATAGTCTTCACATACCAGATTGTCTCTACGAACGCTAGAACCTACAAACTAACAGCAAAGAAGTTATAAACCTGGTTTAGATAACTGACGAGATACAAAGAACATACAACATCAAAGTCAGCCTCTGGTGAATAAACTGAAGATAGGTGGCACTGACAAATGCACCTGTGGTACAGGGAAAATGACTGCTGAACACATCTGCTGCAAAATTGCCCGACATACGAGGACCAGAGAAAGTACATGTGGCCATCACCAGTGGCAACACTAGACAAGCTCTATGGCAGTGTCGACAGCCTCAGGATGACAGCTGCTTTCTTCGAACAAATACAAGTTGACGTCTGACAGCGTACGAAGAAGAAGCCTCTGGTGGATTACAGCACATATAGACATAGCAAGCAATGAGCAAGCAGACAAACTAGCAGCATTTTCACGGTCTGGTGCACACTGTTGGGACTTCCCGAGATTGGCGCCCTTCGCCCTATCTGCAGACAGAATTGATTTTGGTGCTGTTACGGGAAAGGCACGACACGCATAGATAGATGCCACCCCCCACCGCTGCCTTGCTGAATACCTGCTTACAGAAAAGGCTTCGGGAGTAAATCCTAAGGAAAAATCTGCATCATGTACTATCTCCAGTCGTCTCGATAAAATCTTGCCACTGGCCAAGGGTAGCTCAGGACCAGAGAGTGAGGTTGACAAAAGGCGCAGTTTCTTACTCACTTTAATCTAAATTACTCTGCAAGTCACCCATTTCAGTGGACACAGAAAGAGAAAAGACTGTCCACACGGTTGAAAAAAGAGAGTGGTCTTCATCACATGTGATAGACAAACAACAACTCACCTATAGTTGATGATGGTACAATGATAACATGTGGTCCCTCCTCTCCCTCCTCCATCAGGTGGGCCAAAAAGGCAATGGCTTGAATTGTTTTTCCCAAGCCCTGTAGATAAGATTATTTTTATTGCAAGTTAAAAAATGATGATGATAGTGACTATAACAGACAGGTAAGGCTCTCAATCCTCAAGGAACAAACGAAAGAATGAAGTAGCAGATCGTCAAAACTCGCAAGTTTCAAGCGACATCTGGTCTCAAGAGAGGTCCTATCAGAGACTGACAATAACCTGAGGTTCTATGTACAGGCTGTGCATGCAAAAGAACCCTTGGCAGTTGAAAATCAAAAAGAGCAGTCTGTTAGTTGCTGATCTGGCAACAATTTTGACAAATAATGAAATTCCTATCCAAGTACCAAAAAAACTTTGGTTAACCTTTAGCAATCCAATATATTTTTGAAAAAAATGTCAATCTTTTGTGACCTAATTAATTTTCTTAATTAGTCGCTATGGTAGTCGTCTTACAAAATGTGTAAATTTTATGTTTGTTTGTCAATAAATATGATTTTCTGGCGTGTAGATAGATACACAATAGTATAACAAACATGTGGGTGTTATTGTTTTTGTTGTGTGTTTGTTAGTTTTTGAGATTCAAAAAGATAAAGTTGAAAATTCATGAAAATCTCGGGAAATATTTGGACTCGACCACTAGGCCTAGTCGCTCCGATAGAAAACCATGGAAACCACAACAACGTATCGATACTGTGTTTACAATATCACCACAACTGTTTGTTTCCAATTCAAACGTAGTTCTTTCATTTTAACAAACAAAATATACAGATCTACACGATAAAAATCTTTCCCAACAATCTACTTCCCCTTTCGCAAAAGTCGGCTTGCTCCAAACGGCGTATACAAAATTAAAACTGTTCAAAAGCCATTTGTAATCGAACATACGATACTTTAACCGGCATAATATTGTGTATATATGGAGGGCGTATTCAGCAGTAAAAAATGGCTGTCGGAGTGACTCCGTTCAAAAAAAAAAAAAAATTCCCAGTACACCGTTTTTGAAGGCTGAGTTGGTTAGAAGGGATCGGACATAGCGTGCGTAAGGTTAAACCATAGATCATGATACGTAGGAGCATAGTGCTAGCAGTCAACCAAACAAACATTTCTAAAAAGAATGAAATTCCTATCTGATACACCACAAGCCTTCCTCTAGGCCTAGTAAGCCACAGGAAGTCAAATCACAAAAAGAATGTTCTGATAGCGTTCAGCTACTTGGCAGAGGGCATACACCTGCCTGTCTGTACACAAGGATTCCAAGTATGTCAAGATAATGGTGAATAGCCAGAACAACATTAACAGCATTTAGTTGCAGATGACAAGAATTGGGTGACATATTTTACTCAGGAAGAAAGAAAAGATGGAGCTAAATTAAAGCTAGCCCCGTGGAGACACTTCTGCCACAGATGCAGTGTTATAGACTTCATTGTGCGAGATCTCATCCCTTAAGAGGCAGGTAGTCCCACAGCTGGGGTTTCCAACCTTTTCCAGATCATGGACTTCCTGATCTTCATCTTAGATCCTTGGTCAATGACTGGTAGCGTCTTTAAGGGCAGCAACAATCTCCCTCCACTACACCTCGTCCACCATTCATAAAGTTCATCAGCTCTGGTTCACAACCTTCATTTCTGCTTCAGTGATTGTTCACCACGTTGTCTTAGGTCAGACTCTTTTACATCTTCACTCATTGTGGTCCTGGTGATATAGGTTCTCTTCTTAGCACACGGCCGATCCAAATCCAGCATCAATAAGCCATGAAGATGTACATTACTTAGTTGTATGGGCAGAGAATTTGAGGCTGGTAATTGTGCTCAGCCAGAAAACTCTATAAACCTTTCTTAGACAGTTCGTGTGCAGACCCCCTCAAGGGGATGGTGTGGGCTAGTGGTTAAGTGACACGGCTCATAATCAGAAGGTGCTGGGTTCAATCCCCATCACAGCACCGGCCGTTACCCCTGAGAAGCAAACCCTTAGAAAATACAGGAGGAAGCAGACCCTTACATAAAATGCATGCTGAAGTCGGATGCACTGGGCCGACAGGCGCAAAATAAAAACCACAGTGTAACGCACACTGCCTTGGGAAATAAATAAATAAGGCGAATGCAAAAAAAAAAAAAAGACCCTCTCAAGCCAACAATTATGATTTATCATCACTCAGTTTCCGCCTACTCTTCTATGACACAATTTGAAACAAAATACACAAAACTGAATTTTTAAATCTAGACTTGGTCAGAGGATGCACACGTCTCTACGATGACCCTATCTGGGAACCAAGGGCTCATCAACCAGCTGGCAATCTTATGGATTCAAGATGAGAATTATATATTTCAGTTTAGTCTGATCATTAATTAGTCATGAATATTTGTTACATTACTTTTATTCTAGTTTTAAAATCCATCTACATTTTCAATCGCTACTAAATTTGTAAAACACTATACAAATAATGCACATAAATGTAAATTCCCTAATATAGACAAATGATTACCAATATTACTTGCATATTATCTGGTATGCATCTTTTGAGTCAGGTAATCTAGGGAGGGAAAGGGCCCTATGACATAGCGAAAAGGGTGTATGGGGCTGGGGGGGGGGGGGGGGGAGAGATTAAAGATCCCTGACATGGAGACAATAGTTTGAACCAAGAAAAGTGGACATATGATTGAATAGTCATTTACACAGGCTAAAATTGGCTCCATCGTCAATGTGTATGTGCGGGCATGCAACACAAACATCTGAACATATCCGTCAAGACTGTTATTGCTTAGCCAATTGCGTACTGAGAACTGGCCCACGGAGACGAATATCCACACAAAGCTGTTTGGAAGCCCTGAAGAACTCTCCCCTACGACAACTTTTATCCAGAGGCGTTACAAGAAAAAGCATGGCGAACAAGAAGAAGAACCCAGAAAGGTGATTTTTCTTTTAAACACAAAAATAAAAACCTATCCTGCACACTGTCCGGCGCAGGCTCAACATGCTTTTATTCCTCAGCCATGTAATGGTTAGTGCCTTTCCTAGCAGACACCAGCAATGGGGAAAAGCTACACCTGTCTGCAATCTGTAATTCAATGAGATGAAGATGTAGCACAGTGAATGAGCTGACAGCAGTCAGCGGCTCATAGTTGGATCCCTATCAAAAATACCTGCCGTATCACCAGCCTTCAGACACCCCATAAGGAAGTTAGAACTCAAACTTCTATTTGTTTATGTGTGTCCAATTCCAGGCAATATCATTACAAATACCTACCATCTCCTCAACTTTGAGATATCCCATAAGGATGGTACAGATAAACAACTCCTGCTTGTTTGTGTGTGCATGTAAGTGACATCACTACAAATACCTACCGCCACATCAGCCTTGAGACACCCCATAAGGAAGCTAAGACCCAACTCCTGTATGTTTATGTGCCTAAACACAGATGACATCACTACAAATACCTACCGCCACATCATCCTTGAGACACCCCATAAGGAAGCTAAGACCCAACTCCTGTATGTTTATGTGCCTAAACACAGATGACATCACTACAAATACCTACCGCCACATCATCCTTGAGACACCCCATAAGGAAGCTAAGACCCAACTCCTGTATGTTTATGTGCCTAAACACAGATGACATCACTACAAATACCTACCGTCACATCAGCCTTCAGACACCCCATAAGGAAGCTAAGACCCAACTCCTGTATGTTTATGTGCCTAAACACAGATGACATCACTACAAATACCTACCGCCACATCATCCTTGAGACACCCCATAAGGAAGCTAAGACCCAACTCCTGTATGTTTATGTGCCTAAACACAGATGACATCACTACAAATACCTACCGCCACATCATCCTTGAGACACCCCATAAGGAAGCTAAGACCCAACTCCTGTATGTTTATGTGCCTAAACACAGATGACATCACTACAAATACCTACCGCCACATCATCCTTGAGACACCCCATAAGGAAGCTAAGACCCAACTCCTGTATGTTTATGTGCCTAAACACAGATGACATCACTACAAATACCTACCGTCACATCAGCCTTGAGACACCCCATAAGGAAGCTATGACCCAACTCCTGTATGTTTATGTGCCTAAACACAGATGACATCACTACAAATACCTACCATCTCATCAGCCAGGATCCCATTCAACTGCTGCTCATGCATGATGCGAAGCCAGCTGAGCCCAATCAACTGATATGACTGGAGTTCAAACCTGATGAGAATGAAAGGTACATAACAATGGTATTCTTCTGCTTCTTCCACTTCTCCATGTCACTCCTAAAGAAGCATAAGACCATCACTATATAAAGGTTAAGGTAGTCCCATAGCAGTCATTGCCGTCAGAGATGTAGTGTTGAAATCTTTAATATACAAAGCCACAGAAATGTGAGGTCTGGTGGCTGGTTCCCTTCCCCTATGCTTTTTTCCTTACAAAGCTGTCAGCCAGATACCCATTTACAGCTGGGTCGACTGGAGGTAGTGGGAGTTGAACCCTGTACCTTTGCCATGAAAAGCGAATTCTCAACCACTCCATCACTATATACGGCTCTTGAAAAGAATGCCTGCACCAAAGTACTTTGTGTGCTCTGTTGTTAATATAGCACAATGTTTTAGATAAGGTAGCTAACCCCATGCACAACACTCTTTATAGTCGCCTTTAACAGTGGCCATACTCTTGCCTTCCTAGTATATGCAGGAAAGTGCGGTTCTACAACAGGTGCATAATCTGTTTATTTGATAACTTGTTTTTACTCGGTTAAGGGGCGTGTCATCCTACCAGGTGTGCCTGCTGGGTGGTGAATAGTTGAATGGCCTCTTTATTTGGAGGTTAGATGTCAATAACCAATAAACAGCCGTGGACCAGAAAAGGTGGCTTGCATGCAGGCCAAAAGGAGGTAGTCCCTCTACCATGCAAAACAACAGACCTACTTATCTTCAAACTTAATTACAACAAAATACCAAAAGAAACCTGGCAACATTACAGAAAACAAACTGGAAAGTATGAGACTATATTTTTTTAAATATGGAACGTTAGAAATGTTATGAATCATTTCACCCGATCACAGAATCAATGATGGCTTCCTCATTCCTCGTCGGTTCACATCGTGCGTGTGCTCTTGTGAAGGAACTTTTTGGTTTGTTATCACCAGGTTTTTGCTCACTGCAGAATCTCAAGTCGCCTTTCCTTGACATTCAGAACATCTTCATCTCATTTCCCAATCAATATGTCCCATTTAGAGTGATCATTTCACAACATAATATTGAAATCTCCAATGCCAGACTATCAACATTATTCCAAAGTTACCATGCCAAACTACCAACATTATTCCAAAGTTACCATGCCAGACTAGCAACATTATTCCAAAGTTACCATGCCAGACTAGCAACATTATTCCAAAGTTACCATGCCAGACTAGCAACATTATTCCAAAGTTACCATGCCAGACTAGCAATATTATTCCAAAGTTACCATGCCAGACTAGCAACATTATTCCAAAGTTACCATGCCAGACTAGCAACATTATTCCAAAGTTACCATGCCAGACTAGCAACATTATTCCAAAGTTACCATGCCAGACTAGCAACATTATTTCAATGCTTCGGCAGCGCATGAGCTGCAGTGGTCAGTGACCCATAGCTGACTCCTAGTGTCAGGGCCAGCGAACCAGAGCTGCCAAGACCCTTCTACAACTCCATGCGGTGATCCTAGATAACCGGCTGCAGCAGGGCAGACTGGCTAAGGAGAAGGGATCGAAGAGGAAATGCTAACCCGGTACTCAAAAAATGCTAGCTGAAGTTGGACCGAAAGGTGCAAATATCGCAGTCAAGCTGTAAACTACGACACAATGCATTCCGTTCTCTGAACTACATTCTGCTACTTAAACCCTTTCAGGGTTTGGTAGTGGGAGATTGAGAACGAATGAAGCCAAGCCAAGCCATTTCAAAGTTTCCATGTTTTAATAAAACCTCATGTTATCTTTTTTTAACGTAAAGTATTGTATTTTTTCCTGGTAAACCTGTAATCTGCTGCTATGTTCAGAATGCAGTGACTTGTCATGTTAAAGCATGAATGAACAGGAAACTACTCACTCTTTGTTCAACAAGTCTGGTTGTTTTGTCATGTGCATATCTACACCACCATTTGTCCCATTCTGTTTTGTCAGGCGTGAAACAACTAACCCCATCTGTTGGGATATGCTTTCACATCGCACCATCAGGCGCCGAATTGTGTTTCGAACCTGCATGATTTCTTTGCAGCCAGATATCAAAGACGTGGAGAGCTGACGTTCGGAGTTAAACGTTTCAATCTGTAACATAGAAATAAAAACAAATATAGGAACATTTTAAGCACTACTGTCAGGGTGGTTAAAGTGGTAGAAGCTCGATTTTACTAGGTTTGAGAGGGAAGGAAGATTAACATCTGGTCAGGCACAACATACTGATCAGACATGTTAGTCAGGGTCAGGCAAAATATACTGGCCAAGACCCTCACCATATCTGGCCAACGAGGTGAGGGATCGACGTGATCCCGTAGTAGTGAGAGACATGCAGATGAAGCCAAGCATACCATAACCGCCTGGAGGACCCCGGTCCACCTTCATCAGCACACTAGGGAAGTGAGACAAGCTACTGCAACCGGCCACTTAACCTTTAGCACGCCATGGTCGAGTGCTAGCCGACTCACTAGGCCTACAAAAACGGTGTACGGAAAATTTTTTATTTTTTTTATACGGAGTCACTCCCAACAGCCATTTTTTACTGCTGAATACATGCTCCATATATACACGATATTTTGCCGGTTAAAGTATTGTATGTTCGATTACAAATGGCTTTTGAACAGTTTTAATTTTGTATACGCCGTTTGGAGCAAGCCGACTTTTTGCGAAAGGGGAAGTAGGTTGTTGGGAAAGATCTTTATCGAGTAGATTTTTTAATTTTGTTAGTTTAAATGAAAGAACTACGTTTGAATTGGAAACTAACAGTTGTGTCGATATTGTAAACACAGTATCGATACGTTGTTATGGTTTCCATGGTTTTCTATCGAAGCGACTAGGCCTAGTGGTCAAGCCCAAATATTTTCTGAGATTTTCATAAATTTTCAACTTCATCTTTTTGTATCTCAAAAACTAACAAACACACAACAACAACAATAACACCCACATGTTTGTTATCCTATTGTGTGTCTACACGCCAGAAAATCATATTTATTGACAAACAAACATAAAAATTAAAAATTTTGAAAAACGACTACCACAGTGACTAATTAAGAAAATTAATTAGGTCAAATATTTTTCAAAAAGAATCTGGCGTGCTAAAGGTTAACGTCCTTTTCATGGTGCACAAAAGAGTAAACCTACTCATGGGCATTCGCAAACAACAACGGACGGATATGACTGGTAATCAAAGCAAATGTTGTCCCACTGGAAACGTCCCCATCTCCTTGACCAAAGATGATGCGACAGATTAAGTCCAATGTCAAGACCACATTGATTGTGTTCTTCGACATTGATGGACTGTTTCATTATGAATACATCCCTAGAGGACAAAGTGTCAATGCTGAATTCTACAAAACACTCATGCAATGCTTCTGTGCCGCTGTACGCAGACATCACCCTGAGAAGTGGTGAACAGGCAATTGGATTTTGTATCATGACAATGCCCCTGCACACAGGTCTGTCACCACAAACGCATATTTGACGAAACACATCCCATTGCTCCCACAACCTCCATACTCACTCAACTTTGCTTCGTGTGACATTTTCTTGTTCCCGCAACTTACAAAAAAAACAATGAAAGGTCGTCGATTCTATGACATTGAGGATATTCAAGGCAACACAACGAGACAAATGAGTGTTTTTCCAAAAAGTGTTTACCAGAGGTGTTCAGTGGTAGGAACGCTGGGATAAGTGTATACAATCACAAGAGAACTACTTTGAAGGAAATAGAACAAATGAGTCTGTAGGTCTACTTATTCAATACAAACAAAAACGAGTCCAGGAACTTTATGAACAGCTGAGTATATCTTCTTCTTCTTTGTTTGTTCTCAATCTCCCGCTACCAAACCCTGAAAGGGTTTAAGTAGCAGAATGTAGTCCAGAGAATGGAATGCGCTGTGTCGTAGTTTACAGCTTGACTGCGATATTTGCACCTTACGGTCCAACACATCCGACTTCAGCAAGCATTTTTTGAGTACCGGGTTAGCATTCCCTCTTTGATCCCTTCTCCTTAGCCAGTCTGCCCTGCTGCAGCCTGTTATCCAGGATCACCGCATGGAGGTGTAGAAGGGTCTTGGCAGCTATGGTTTGCTTGCCCTGACGCTAGCAGTCAGCTATGGACCCAAATTGGTTACGAAATAAATTTTTTTAATTCACCAAAAAACTTACTAGGCCTACTATTGATGGTTATGCCTATCACTTCAACTATAATCGTAATTACTGTATCTACATAAACAAACTAAATAGTTCTACCTTTGAAAAATAAGTTGCAGAAACTTAACTTTCCCATTCTCAATAATGTCACCCAAGCGAAAATGAAAAACACAAGAAATCCTTCCCAAAATCTAAAACAAATTTCACAATAGCCGTTTTCTTCATCTAACCGTACATGGCGGAAGCTGGAATTCTATAATCACAAGAGCAGTAAGTTTAGCCGTTACTACAGCATTAACCTTGTAGTTTATATATGATAAAGCGATGACCCTAGAACTGGCAGAGTTCAACCCCAGTGGAACAGGAATAAGTCAGGATAATCTCACACTTAAAAAGTGCTATGGACTATTACTGTAAACTTACTATAAGTAGTTTTTTTTATTCCAGTTAAACACTAAACAAATTAAACTTAAATAAGAACAAAGACGAACAACATGCAATCAAATTACAAATACGAACCAGATTCCCCCAGGTTTTGAATGGTCGGAGTGCAATAATAACTTCAGCCTTTTTCTTTGAACAGCCAGGCATGGCTGTTAGCTCCTCCACAGTTGCTTCCTCAAAAAACTGCAGAAAGTTGTCAGTCTCAGACTTAGTTCGGTTAACCAACTCCTGAAATAGAGAATAAAAAATGTGTATTTCTTGTGAAAGACTAGCTTCTTCTTCGTTCGTTCTCAATCTCCCGCTACCAAGCTCTTAAAAAGACGTTGAAAGTAGCAGGATATTGTCCGGAGAATGGAATGGGTTGTGTCGTAGTTTACAGCTTGACTGCGGTATTTGCACCATTCTGTGCGATACATTTGATTTGAGTACCAAGTCAGCCTTCCCTCTTCGATCCTTTGTCCTTAGTCAGCCTGCTCTGTTGCAGCCTGTTATATAGGATCACCGCCCTCTTGGAGGTGTAGAAAGATCTTGACAGCTCTGGTTCCCTGGCCCCGATGATAGCAGTCAGCTATGGGTCGCTGACGGCTGCAGTTCATGCACAGCTCAGCATCTTGATCCCAAAGAATAGCTAATGTTTGGCGTCTTATTTTTCCTCTACCATCTTTTGGAAATGACTGAAAAATGGCTCACAGAATTGCACCTCCATATCTGCTAAGTCCCTTTCATTGTGAGAACATAGATGACTCAATAGCTCCTGCGAGGTTGTGAATTTTCCCAAAACTTCATCAGGTACCCATTCACATCTACGTCAACGGGGAAAAGTGGTCGTGCCATGAAAAATTCTACAAAATCTCAGGCCTGCCAAACCAAACGTGATATGGTTTGAACCAGGTAGTTTGAGTTTGTAAACCAAGCTCGCAACCCCTTACAGAGCCCAAGCTTGGGCGGTATGGGTTGTTCTTGGCTCTTCGTGTAGTATAGATACTTCATGTCATGTTTCTTCTACTTCATGTGCTATAAGACACCAAAAGACTAGAGCAATTGGTATCTTCATAGAACGTGACCAGTGATCATTGTGTTCGTAAATGGTCACAAGTCAATTTGAATATATCCAATGAAAGTAGTGGTCATGTTAAAGTAATTGGTATCTCCATAGACATTATCTTGTGTACACTTTCACAAATTAAAGTGAATAATATATCCAATGAAAGTAGTGGTCATGTTAAAGTAATTGGTATCTCCATAGACATTATCTTGTGTACACTTTCACAAATTAAAGTGAATAATATATCCAATGAAAGTAGTGGTCATGTTAAAGTAATTGGTATCTCCATAGACATTATCTTGTGTACACTTTCACACATCAAAGTGAATAATATATCCAATGAAAGCAGTGGTCAGGCTAAGGTAATGGATATCTTCAAAGAATTTATCCATGTATGATACTGATGTGTGACTGAAGCTGCAGAGTTGTTTGCTCTTTCGCAGTCAATGCCAAGCTTTCTGAGCATCAATTAAGGCTTCTTTCGTGACTTTCCCGCCCTTCTGCATATTGTTGAGTTGGAGACCCAATCTGACCTTCTCCGACATTCTATTCAATCACCTGCATGCAATTGGAATGCGCCATCCAGTTTTCAGCTTACATGAGCGGTGGGGAATGATATACCCACACCCATTTTTAAATTTTGATTAAACCTAACCTCAATCAACTCTTACATTTTTTTTCATGTTTTTTTCCCATAGTAATAGGTAGAGGAATGCCTATTTCGAAGCTGCACAGCACAGAGATAATCAGTCTTGATTCTCTGGCATTATCATTTATCTGTCCCTAAAGATGGCAGAGTATAAGTCCAGCACTGCATTTGGTTTACCTCAACCAGCGTTTAGGGAATCTGAATCTAATTATTTGCAGCATGGTCTCAGTAACAATGGTCTTCACATGGTAAGGTTGCCAGCCCCATGCACAACCTTCTCCAGTTACTTCCTATAACATGCCTGGGAGGAAATAATCATCCTAGGTTGCAAAGGGAACCAGGTGATGATGAATATCGTCGTGTTTAACCTGGTTTGCCAGTACCCAACTCATTGAGAGATAAACCTTAGATGAGATGGATGTCAGCAGCCAGTGATACATAGCTGGCCGCTTGCATCGTGGTCAATGAACCACCTAGTGGTCAACCTAAAAACAGGCTGCACTATTGTAGTCTGGCTAAGGAAATAGGGATCGAAAAGGAAAGGCAGACTACTCCCAAAAATGTCATGCTGAAACTGGATGTGCCGGACCAAAATTCACAGATATCACATCCTCGCTGCAAACCACAACACAATGTCACAACCTCCTTTTCAAACGAAGAGCAAAGAAGGCGGTTGTCAAGCTTTGCTATACTGCCTGCCATCATCATACCCAAAGACAGAGTTGCTCGTTATTGCAACAAATGCAGCCTCGCTCACTTGCTGGGAGACACTGCGGCAAGCCCCACACACACTGCCGCATGAGACAGAGAGAACCTTCTCAAACACTGGAAAGGTACTGAAGATGCACCACAGTGAATGAGCAGATAGCAGCCAGCAACTCATAGTTGGCTGCTTGCATCAGGGTCAGCGAATCGGAGCCGGCCAGTAGCTTTCCTCACATCCCGAGCGTGCTGATGAAGGTGGACCGGGATCCTCCAGGCGGTTGTGCTATGCTTAACCTCACTTGCGTGGCACTCACTTTTACGGAGATCGCGTCGAACCTCACCTTGTTAGCCAGACTGTTGTCCTCGACTACAGCTTGTTTCCAGGATGACCAACGAGGAGGTCAGGTGAGGGTCTTGGCCAGTATATTTCTCCTGACCCTGGCTAACATTCTCTGATCAGCGTCTTTTGCCTGACTAGACGTTAGCCTCATCGTCCCTAATTGACTGCGTAAGAATTGAATTCTCATGCACCTTCTACATCTCACTACGTTGAGTGTAGTCGACCGATTGAAGTGCATCCACTGCAGTGCAAATACACATTTAAACTTCACAAACGCTCAGTGAATTTAGTCAATTTTAAAAGTCAATGTGTACATGATAGCATGAGTCAAGTTGAAAAGAAAATGCAATTAATAAATGCATAAGCATAACAGAGACCTGGTGGGGAGTATCTTGAAAACCAAATTGTGAGTAGCATTACAAACCTCACTGTCGTCGCTGTCGCCACTGTCATCATACTCGTCATATTCCTCATCTTCGTCACTGGCATCAATATCTTTACCTTTTTTCTTTTTCACTGGAAAAAAACAAACCAATTAACATTAAGAAAGCTATATATTTAACTGATTCACTTTGTCGGTTCCACAAAGATTTCCCTTGACCGAATAATGAATCATGTACAAAAATTCACGTTTTTTTAAATTCCAAGTTTAAAAAAACTTGTTAATGTTGTTTATTCCAGATGTGAGAAGTGCTGCCATTTTGGTCTGCAATGAAGAAAGATTATGTGTGTGGCACGCATTACTTTTGCTCAAATATGTTGAAACGTGATCATTTGGTTTTTAAAAATTGGACTTTTCAACTTCACATGTCTTCAGAAAATTGTGTTGTTGTTGAATGCCCACCATGAGTAGTTTACTCTTTTGTGCGCCCTGAAAAGGACATTAAGTGGCGGGTTACAGTAGCTCTCCTTACATCCTGAGCGTGCTGATCAAGGTGGACCAGAGTCCTCCATCTGCGTGCCACATGTCGATACCTCACCTCGTTAGCCAGACTGCCGTGAAAAAAGCCTGTTTCCAGGGAGTGCTATACTAGGAAGCCAAGGTGAGGGTCTTGACCAGTATGTTTTGCCTGACCCTGACTAACATGTCTGATCAGTATGTTGTGCCTGACCAGACGTTAGTCTTCCTCCCCGTGAATATTCTGTAAATTATTTCACCTAGTAAGGTCAAACACCTAGATCAACCTTCCACATGGATTATCTTCAATTTAAAGCCATTGACTTGTTCAAGTGGCGATATATAGCTGAATTACCGATTCTGAGTAAAGAAAACTGTTCTGGGTTTTTTTTGGTGTTCATAACACTGTAATGTCTTTTACACTAATCTTTATCCCCATATCTGATTTCCTGACTGCATTCTATTCATCATTCATTTGTTGATATTGTAGCATGCAATATGTGACATGTTAATGAAATATTAATGAGATTTTAAAAAAACAGGTTGCAGGTAAGTGATATTGTGCAGAGTTTTATGGTGGAGACAAAATAATTCTGTAGTGAATGAGTTAAAACATTTAACAAGATGGAGGAACAATCTCAAATGTTTGTGTCAGACAAAGCCAGATTATCTTTAAATTCTCTTCACCCCGATAACAGTAATAGCTGTCCATCACACGCGAAGATGGCGGTAGCGTCAGATGTGTATTCAGATGTGACGGCATATGACTGGACAGTCTGATCTGAGCACGACAAACTCTACCGCATGTGGGGCACACGTGGAAAGCATCAGTAATCGGACCATCTTGCATTCTGTCTTTTTGTGCTACACAGCAATATATCTTTTCTCACTGATGCGAGCACCATGTGTAATGGCAGTGCACCAGGATGAGCGGCTCAGAACAACCAGCTTCCAGAAGGTGACATCAATGAAGTAACTGTTCTCAGATACTTTCAGAGACTTTGTATGGTTTTTTTTTTATCCACCTGACAAGCGTTGTCTGTCCTCAGCTCACAGTACAACAGTTGCTTACAGAGGACCTCATCAGGCATGTGAATAACATCTGGGCTCTCTGCAGCAGAGTTTGGATGCCTGAGAGCCTCGTCCTGTCGAGGACTTAAGAGTTGGACACTGTCCTATCAGCTGATCCTCTGCAGTCTGCGGAGTAGCTCATGTAGAAATGGTTGAGTTTCCTGACATATTTGTTATAGACTGTCCATGTTTCACATGTGTATAAACATGTGGTTAGCACAACAGATATTGGTGACTACACTGATTACTTGTCAGTCTCAAACATTCGATCGCAGTCTTCCAAAAGAACACTTGCCTTAGCAATCCCGTTATGGACCTCAAGAGTCAATATTTGCCTCTCTGGTGAGGTTTCTAGCACGGAGGGTAAAGTTATCATTTGTTTGAAGATGTTGGTCCTGTACAGTGATATTTGCTTCATGGAGGGGCTCTTCAAGAGCTGATAAACACAATATCTGTTTTCTTTGTGTTGATCAAAGTTAGTGCAGGTGGTAACTGAAAACTCATTCATGGTGGTCTTGTTTCTGAACATGTGTTGATGACAGAGTCATCGGCAAAGAGGAGATCTATAATGGTTGCTTCTTTCACCTTTGTGAGGGATCTTAGGTGCCTCAGATTGAACATCTGTCCATCTGTCCTGTATCTTAAATGGACAAAAGTGGCACAGCAATGTGTAGCATCAGAAATCATGGCAGCAAATATCATACTAAAAAGCGTGACGCCAGCATAGAGTTCCGTCTAACTCCATTTATAACTGGGAAGGATGGAGACAGTTCACCATCATTCAGTAGATGAGCCAATGTAGAACTATGGTATATAATTAGGATGTTGAATGATAATATGGGATCAAGATGCTGAGCAGCGCATGAGCTGCAGTGGTCAGCGACCCATAGCTGACTGCTAGCGTCAGGGCCAGGAACCATAGCTGCCAAGACCCTTCTACACCTCCACACGGTGATCATGGATAACAAGCTGCAGCAGGGCAGACTGGCTAAGGAGAAGGGATCGAAGAGGGAATGCTAACCCGGTACTCAAAAAATGCTTGCGGAAGTCAGATGTGTTGGACCGAAAGGTGCAAATATCGCAGCCAAGCTGTAAACTACAACACAACGCATTCCGTTCTCTGGACTACATTCTGCTACTTACCCTTTCAGGATTTGGTAGTGGGAGATTGAGAATGAAGAAGAAGAAGAAGAATGATAATATATAGTTCTAATGAGAATGCAACCTGACCAACTACCCCTGTGCATCTATAACACACGTCGTTCTGGTTTTCGCAACTGTGGCAGGCCAAGAACTAGATGGACAGGAAATGTTGCAAATATTCTAAATCGCCATGGGATGACGACTACTTCAGCGACGCTTCTGACCCTAAACAGAAAACCACGACTCCCCATAACGCCTCACAGTACAAGTAGATAAGACAAGACATGACAATGATAATGATTCTTCCTACTTTATGGATTGAAAACATAGCATATAGCTAATAGTATCGCATTGAGACGGCAGATATGATGCTCCTGATGAGTGAGACACGGATTTTAAACCTCAGTCCTATTACCAGTTGAACCGAAAAGAGCAGGTCGTTGTCTTCAGACTTCGCACTGGCCACAATAGACTGAGGTACCACCTATTCAACAAATTGAAGATAGGTGGTACAGACGAATGCCCGTGCGGTACTGGCAAAATGACCGCTAAACATCTGCTGCAGAACTGCCCGACATATGAGGATCAGAGAGAGCAGATGTGGCCATCACCAGTGGAACTGCAAGACAAGCTCTATGGCAGCGGCGACAGCCTCAGGATGACCGCCGCTTTTTTCGAAAAAATAATGGTTACTGTCTGACTGCGTACGAAGAAGAAGAAGAAGAAACCTCAGCAAGGTACAAGATTTAAACTATAAGCTACATTCCATGGTGGATACATGGGCAAGTCTTCACTCACAGGTTCAAGTGTTACAGGACATGAAAGGGGAGCAAAGAATATTTACACTGAAACCTGTCAGGATGAGATGACTAAGGAGGGTTGGGTATGGGGGTTGGAAAACTCATCCAGTACTACATTTTAAGCCCACAAAACAGAAATGAGCATGTCAACATGACATGGCTAAAAAGGTTGTGATTGACATGAGCAAGCTGCCTTTTACTCTCACTTATCCTCCAGGTGAACTACATCAATGGGAAAGAAAAAAAACAGAAATGAAATATTGGTAGTAAAAAACTGGTACCAGCCTCTTTACCTGGGAGAGACATGTACCTTGCGGGGCACAGATCACACTCACCTTTAGAGGTAGAAACTTGAGGTACGAGAACGGATGTTGACTTCTCTGCTTTTGTGGCTGAGCTAGGACCAGCCTCTCTTTTAACCAAAGACTCTGCTAGTTTAGCGTCAGTGCTGCCTTCTTCTGAGAGTGACGCAACTGCCATTTCTGCATTCTCCCCATTTGCAGTCAATACAGTTTGCAGATGCTATAGAAAATAACACTTCCGCTTTACAAGCAGTTTTTTCAGAGATAGCGGATAGGTTCAATTAAAGAAAACTAGTTGTGGTTTACCTTTTCTTTTGGGGAACTGAGACGCTAGTCCAGTCAGGCACAACATACTTATCAGGATGTTGCGTCAGGGTCAGGCACAATACACTCACCAAGACCACAATCTCTCTTCCATGTAGCGTTGCCTGGAAACAGGCTATTTTCTAGGTGAGTAGGACTACTACAGGCTGTTTTCTAGGTGAGTGGGACTACTACAGGCTGTTTTCTAGGTGAGTAGGACTACTACAGGCTGTTTTCTAGGTGAGTGGGACTACTACAGGCTGTTTTCTAGGTGAGTGGGACTACTACAGGCTGTTTTCTAGGTGAGTAGGACTACTACAGGCTGTTTTCTAGGTGAGTAGGACTACTACAGGCTGTTTTCTAGGTGAGTGGGACTACTACAGGCTATTTTCTAGGTGAGTAGGACTACTACAGGCTGTTTTCTAGGTGAGTAGGACTACTACAGGCTGTTTTCTAGGTGAGTAGGACTACTACAGGCTGTTTTCTAGGTGAGTAGGACTACTACAGGCTGTTTTCTAGGTGAGTAGGACTACTACAACCCATCACTTAACATTCTTTTCAGGGCGCACAAAAGATTTCTTATTTGCAAATGCCCACAATGAGTAGGTTACTCTTTTTTGCGCCCTGAAAAGGACGTTAAGTGGTGGGTTGCAGTAGCTCTCCTCACATCCCGAGCATGCTGAAGAAGGTGGACCAGGGTCCTCCAGGCGGTTGTGCTATGCGTGGCTTTATCTGTGTGTCGCTCACTACTACGGGGATCGTATCGATCTCTCACCTCGTTAGCCAGGCCATTTCCAGGGAGGACTGCGAGAAAGCCGAGGTGAGGGTCTTGGCCAGTATGTTTTGTCCGACCCTGACAATGTCTGATCAGTATATTTTGCCTCACCAAACGTTAAGTCTTCCGCCTTGCACAAAAGAGTAAACTTACTTAAACAACAAGGACCTTTTCGTTTTCAGATTCACTGGGTAAACAATTTATTACAACTAGATTAGGCTCCCTGGTCTGTGACGTCTGTGACAGGGAGAACCATATGTCCAAATAAGGTCAAATGTGCTTTCGATGCCTATCCAATGGACGACTTCACAGTCGCCGTTTGTGATCCAGTTATACCAGTGAATTTCAACAATGCACCTGTGACTGCAGATGTGGAAGGATTCAATGCACTTCTGACCACTTTACTGAACAGTCCAGGTTTCTGAGACGTGCAGTTGGATGGGGATGACACATGCCATGTAAATCAATTCCTGGTGTATCTCCACAAGTAGGCGAAGAGCAAGGGTGGCCATCAATGGTGGCAGACAGTGAAGTCAGACTGTTGGAGGTACTGATTTCCATCCAGCAAAGACTGGACGTGGGAGAGAAGTATGTGGAGAAAGATTTTTCTCGGAACAGACAGTAATCTTATGGGCCTGCTCTGCTACATTCAGAGTAAAGTTCATTTCCTTTGTATAGGGAGATGATCATTCCATTCCGGCATGCAGCAGGAACTTGTCCGGTGGACCAAACTGTTCTAAATAGCAACTCGGGAGTAATGTCATCAGGTCCTGCAGATCGACTGTCTCTCAACTCACGCAGGCCAGCAAAAATTTCTGCTATGTGAATAAGAAACATTTTTAGCATACCACACTGTAACAAATGACATTCTTTATATATTTTGTGTATTCCTTTTAACCTTCTAGTTTCCAAATTTTTAAATTGCATCACAAACATTTAGACTTGCCCATTTTTGGGTGCACCAGTTGTCTTATAAATCCATGAAATTGCCACAAAGCATTGATAGTGTTGCTACCTGATCTCATTCCTGTTAGTTTCCCCTATAACCATATTTATAACATCTACATAAACAAACTAAACAGACCTACCTCAGAAAAATTCATTGCAACAACTTAACAATATCAGAATCAATAATGGAATGACCTTCCAAATTCATGTGAAATATACACAAAATTGTTAAGTCATTCTAGTCATCTGGTTTTCAAGACGGGAGAAAGTGACCTCTTATTTGATTCAAGCATTTTTATAGCAAAAACCAGTGTTAACACAAAAGATACACCGGTGAGTATACAGAGACAATGCCCCAGGCAAATTTTTTCACCAATGGTTCAGTAAAAGTTAAAATCTAATATAAAATGGAAATTCTATAGTTAATTAAAATATGATGCAGCTGAACAGCGCATGAGCTGCAGTGGTCAGCGACCCATAGCTGACTGCTAGCATCAGGGCCAGCAAACCAAAGCTGCCAAGACCCTTCTACACCTGCAAGCGTTGATCCTGGGTAACAGGCTGCAGCAGGGCAGACTGGCTAAGGAGAAGGGATCGAAGAGGGAATGCTAACCCGGTACTAATAATGTAGCAGTCCTAACAATAATTTATATCCTAGGTCACGGTATCAGTTAATATAATATGTAACAGGGTTAACGTATTCTCTATCCTATCTTCCTTACCACTATCACTCCTTAACACACTCTAAATTTAACTACTAACAATTCTTTTAACACAAGTAAAACAAAGCATGTATTTTTCACAAGTAAAACAATATGCACATCAAATCAAATCACTAGGCCCGTTGATCATATCATATTGTGCATCAGTTATAAATGATTTCTAATGTCTCTCAAAAGGTTGGTTATCATCACTTCTCTATCTGGCTATGATTACTTCTAAAGGTTCGTGCAAGTAGCACAGGTCTTACTCTAGCACTAAACTTGACCCAGGGTTCTCATCACGTGGTCAGAATCTAGCAATTGTTCTACTCACTGTCTATCTCTGTGCGTTGATATAAAAGATGTCTATCTACGATTTCTCAGTCCTCATCTATCTGTCCTCTCAGCTTACTAAAAAAATGGATGTCTGCTGGACCTCTTGCCTTGTCTCTCGTAAGGCAGCTGTCTACTGGACCTCTTGTCTCGTCTCTTGTAAGGCGGATGTCTACTGGACCTCTTGTCTCGTCTCTCATAAGGTGGATGTCTACTGGACCTCTTGTCTCGTCTCACGTAAGGCAGATGTCTACTGGACCTCTTGCCTCGTCTCTACATCAGGCAGTCGGTGTCTGCAGCTGTGCTCGTGTCTATGACAGACGACCGTGGTTGTCAGGACAAGTAACCCCACAAATCAAAACAGTCATATAGGACGACAGCTTCGTGTGGCAGCAACACGTCTCTGTCTGACGAGAATGAAGTCAGGTCACTCGAGAAAGATGTTAGCGACAACGTCTCGAACAAAACATCACACAAAGACAGATTCTTACAAGTGTGTGGTCTCTCGTTGCCTTTCCGTGTTGGTCTGCTTCGGTGGCTTCTAATTCCATGACTCCCCTATTGTTACTCACTGGCTAAGTTCTGTAGCTTTTAACTACCTACTTGTTCTTGACTAAGTGCTACTCACTACACTGCCAGGTAGGACACCCTTGTCTGCTGCTTCTGATCTGTCCTCTATTCTGTCTCCCCCAGCTTATTTGCTAAGCCCCCCCCGCTTTAGTCAATGACTTCTACTTTCTTGAGTTCATTTCCCTCAAACTTTATTTGAACTCGCGTGTCCCAAAAGAAAGGCTGCCTTATTTTCAAAACTACTGACTGGCCGCTTGTTGGCGGGGATTCCCAGTTCAAACCGTGAGAACGCAACCTATTTTGGTCGGCCAGCCCCAACTTGCATTGTTTGAGAGTTGAGGACCATGCCCCGTTCAATGAACTGAAACTCTCGAACCGGGTTCTCAGGTTATGTTTGGGAACCACGAACGGTCTTTTCAGGGCTTCCCTGGCTTTGGCTCCTTGTACCCCTGTAACAATAAAATACTTGCTGAATTCGGATGTGTTGGACCGAAAGGTGCAAATATCGCAGTCAAGCTGTAAACTACGACACAACGCATTCCATTCTCTGGACTACATTCTGCTACTTGAGCCCTTTCAGGGTTTGATAGTGGGAGATTGAGAACCAAGCCAAAATATGATGCCAATCCAGATATTCTGTTATCACTCCTCGTATTCATTAGACGGGTTGTGTGTATCTACAATCTTTTTTCATATGCCTACCTTCTGCTTGGTCGTTATTTTCAACCTATGCTTCTGCAGTGCTTCATTAACACCATCAATCCATCACTTGTTTGGTCTTCCTCTTACTCTAAAGCCTTGCTGTCTGGTACTATAGGCATGTGCAGTGGTTAGGTTTGAAGACGTTCTAACTGAAATCTTATATTCAGACAATGAAATTCAAAATTTAACACTTCAATCCATTACCTCAACAGACTTTGCTGGAAAACACCCTCGTAAAAAATCTAGACTTTTCTGGAAAGCATCTGACTTTTGATTAGCATTAGTAGTCTTTGATGATGTAGACTTGTGAAGAGAATCCAGAGACATAACTTTTGCTGGAGACTCAGGGATTGTCTTAATCCTTTTGTAGGAGCCAGTGATTTCGGGCAGCTCATCTGAGTCACTACTTGGAGCTGGACGTTTTCCTGTAGAAAGAGGTTCATAAATATTAGACAATTTTATGAGATGTTCATAACATTTGATCTCGGACAGGTGAGAATAATTATAAAAACTAACATTTTGTATGGTCTTCATGAAGCCAGTACAGCCCAAGTTCATACAGAATTGGTATAGAGTGGCCAGAACAGCCCCCAAGTCCATACAGAATTGGTAAAGAGTGGCCAGTACAGCCCCCAAGTCCATACAGAATTGGTAAAGAGTGGCCAGTACAGCCCCCAAGTCCATACAGAATTGGTAAAGAGTGGCCAGTACAACCCCCAAGTCCATACAGAATTGGTAAAGAGTGGCCAGTACAGCATAAAGTCCATACAGAATTGGTAAAGAGTGGCCAGTACAGTCCCATAGTCCATACAGAATTGGTAAAGAGTGGCCAGTACAGCATAAAGTCCATACAGAATTGGTAAAGAGTGGCCAGTACAGCATAAAGTTCATACAGAATTGGTAAAGAGTGGCCAGTACAGCCTTCAAGTCCATACAGAATTGGTAAAAAGTGGCCAGTACAGCCCCCAAGTCCATACAGAATTGGTAAAGAGTGGCCAGTACAGCATAAAGTCCATTCAGAATTGGTAAAAGGTGGCCATTGCCGGCTAGTGTTCCTGTGAAATTGGTGGAGTGTGGCTATTTCCGGCTAGTGTTCCTGTGAAATTGGTGGAGTGTGGCTATTTCCGGTTAGTGTTGCTGTGAAATTTGTGGAGTGTGGCTATTTCCGGCTAGTGTTCCTGTGATATTTGTGGAGTGTGGCTATTTCCGGCTAGTGTTCCTGTGAAATTGGTGGAGTGTGGCTATTTCCGGCTAGTGTTAATATGAAATCATTGGAGAATAACCAATGTAGAAAAATATTTCTATGGATAAAAATGGAAAAGTGACACGACATCCCCAACCCCTCTCCACACATATTGACACACAAAACTATGCCTACCTGCTTGCTTTGCTAGCTCTGACGCCATAAACTGCATTGCTTTCTGAAAGTCTTTGGGATAAACAATCAACGCTGCCCTAATTCTGTTCTCACTGCCCCCAGGAAACATTTCCCTCAGGCGCTGGAAATCAGTATCATTCACCTTCCCAGGTGCAGCTTTGGATGGGAGTGTTTCACCGGTGCCTTTGGCTGAACTTTGAACTTGCCTAAAAGAACACAAATGATTGTTTTTCATGCATTAATATGTCCACTCCGTCACTCGCGTGGATATGGGAAGAAAAGAATAGGCTCACCTTCCAAGCTTGTTGTGAAAGCTAACTAAAAAGGTTTATGTGTAGGGCAAGCAACCTCATAAAGTAAAATATATTGCTACAAAAATCACCTCTGCAAGAACAAGAAGTGACAGTCCACCCTGCCATGGAATCATCGTGAATATTATTTTTTCTGACAGCACGCATTCCCTGAGCACATTCTGTGATACTAGCTCGCCAGGTGGTACGGTATTGTGCAAGCATCTCTCAGGAAGTGACATCAATATTGGAGCATTTCAGGGACACTTTCATGGAGTTGCTGCAGTGTTTCTTCTGCCCTCCTGGTGAGTGCCTGCCCATTTTGAACTAATCGTATAACAGCTGCTTGGGGATGTGCTTATCTGGCATGTGAACTACATGTCCCATCCATCGTAGCTGAGCCAATTTAAAAGGTGTATGGATACTCAACATCTTAATATTGCTATAGTTTGGTTTACAGACCACCAATAGACTCTGCGGATGACCAAGGCTTCACGGAACTTCCATTTAGAGCAACTGTCATATACTGTGAAAACATTTCTATGGAATGCACAAAATTTGCCAAGACATATTTTCTATCACCTAACAAGAAGAATTATGTGTCTCAATCATTCTCTATTTAGTTCATTTTGGGGGTTCACAACGAGTAAGGACTCACTTCCTACCCCCCTTATCACAACGATTTAGGGGGGATTATGCTTCAGTTTAGTCCCGTAAATTGCGTAATTAGTTTTAGGAATATTGTATTAACTAATTTTATTTAAGTTTTAAACTCCATCAACATTTTCTAATGCTATTAAATTTGTGAAACACTAAAGATAATCCAAGTAAATGTATATGCACTAACATAGAAAATATTAAGGTTTTAATATTATATAATTATATGCATATTATTTGGAATTATTATTTTGAGTCAGACAATATTATAAATGGTGGAATGATATTCTGGCACGTGACCAAAATGGTGTATGGGGCAACAGAGGTTGAAGACCACTGCTCTGTTTGTTATATGATGCCCAGCCCAGGTGACTGCTGTTCATGGCAACGAGTCTTCAGGTACCTATAGATACGATAAAAAGTCTCATAGCAGTAAACGTTGTCCAAGATGAAGTGTTAGACTTTATTGTATTAGGTATTAGTTGTTTCTGAGGTTGGATGACTTTTTCAAAAAGCATTTGTGTAATTATATTGATCATTTTCTGTTTAGTCTACTTCTAAGTGGCAAACAGTGATTCAAACATTATTGGCCACTCACTCTCCGCCTAATGACTGCCATCTTACGTGTTGTATTCTTTTTGTCCAATCCATTTTCATTATTAATGTTATTTGTTTTTGTCCATGATGTTGGTCTGTGGCCGTAACATGGGTTTTGTTCTGTTTTTGTCCCGGCTCAGTAACGAGGTCATGCCTATATATGATTGCATTGTGTATTCACCTATTATTTACTGGTGTTTGTTTAATTTGTATTCCTTATACTCAATTAGATTAGATAAGGGTTAGGTGGCAGAGCTGTTAGAACACTAGCCCCTTAGTCTGCAAACATACGTTCAAACCCCAGTAACGGCTAGCTTTAATTACATCAGGAGTGAGGCTAAATCCTAGTCTGTATGTTGCAGTGACTGCTGAGGCAAGCAGCCGTTATTCTACAGCCCCATAAATTCCCCAGTAATGTGAAAACCATTGTAATGTGCTTTTATTGTTCATGTTAGCAGATTAGTTAGGTCATTTGTGTTGTCCTTAGTACCTAACGAAGACCTTATTGTTGCAATGGAGGCTCTCAGTGTTGCTCGTTTACCCAAGCAAAATGTACAAATATCTCTATCATCTAAAGTGAAAAGTACCACTCTTTGAGGATCAAAGGTGCACAGAACATTAGTTGCAGTAAAAACCAAATGCAAATATCGCAGTCAAGCAGTAAACTAGCGACACAACGCATTCAGTTCTGTGGACTATATCATGCTACTTGCAAAGCCCTGTTCAGTGATTGGTAGCGGTAGACAGAACGAATGCAGAAGAAGAAGTAAATTATTCAGAAATTAACATCTAACATGTGTCACTCTGCTGGTAAACTACAATAATTTGAGTTTTTCTTCTTCTTCTTCGTACGCAGTCAGACAGTAACCATTATTTTTTCGAAAAAAGCGGCGGTCATCCTGAGGCTGTCGCCGCTGCCATAGAGCTTGTCTTGCAGTTCCACTGGTGATGGCCACATCTGCTCTCTCTGATCCTTGTATGTCGGGCAGTTCTGCAGCAGATGTTCAGCGGTCATTTTACCGGTACCGCACGGGCATTCGTCGGTAGCACCTATCTTCAATTTGTTGAATAGGTGGTACCTCAGTCTATTGTGGCCAGTGCGAAGTCTGAAGACAACGACCTGCTCTCTTCGGTTCAACTGGTAATAGGCATCGTTTTTGGTGTAACCAGTATGTTCGGTTTCCCATTTGGTCACGTATCTGGCTTTGATAAGCCGTTTTGACTCTTCGTACGTCATACTAGTATATGTTTGTGTTAGTCTTGCACCTTCTTTTGCCAGTCTGTCTGCCTCCTCGTTGCCTTGGATGTTGCAGTGTGATGGGACCCACTGTACCACTACCCTTTTTGGTGCGGACTGCTGGCACAGTTTGCAGAGTGCTGCTCTTAAGTCATTAAGCTCAGTGTTTTTCTGGCTTTTTAGCGCTGTGACTACGGCGAGAGCATCTGTAAGCAGGACTATATGGCTTTCATTTTCTTTGTGTGTCACCATTTCTTCCACTGCCGCCCTCAGTGCCTCTGCCTCCGCTCTGAAATTGCTTGTGTACTTACCAGTAGCGAATGACAGTGTTATTTGTCTGCCATTTGGTAGGTTCAGGAATGCTCCTGCCCCTCCGTTCTGTGTAGTGTTTGTTACAGAACCGTCAGTGTATGCATGGGTCCAGTCCATGCTTGGGTAGCTTTTCGATATAAAGCTTAGGGTAGTATCTCTCCTTTCTTTTTCAGTCTGGCAGTTTTTGTTTCCAATACCTGGTATATTTTCTACCACCTCTGGAAATATATCCTGCCTCCAGGTAGGTTTTCGTACAGTAGTGATGGGTTTTGGTGTTGTTAGTGCGTTTATGGGATCTTCGTGCATCTTTGCTTTGGCTATTTCTGCAAAGTTTCTCCGCTTTAGTTTCCCATTTCCCAAATTGTTTAGTCTCTGGTGCATTGGATGGTCAGTCGGTCTTTGGAGTTTCTCTGACTGCAGCTGGGCTCTGCAGTCTCTTCTATCGGTCATGGATTGCAGTTTTGTAATCTTTTCAAGTTCTACAATTGGCGTTAACTTCATGCCTCCTGTTATAACTCTCATGGCTTGGTTTTGAAGTTTGCTAACTTTATCGAAGTTCGCCTTTGCTGCTGTTGTCCATGCCGCAATGCCATACTTGAGAACTGGTCTCACTCTTCCAGTGTACAGTTTCTTTAGTATGCCTTCGTCTGCTCCCCAGCTTGTGCCAGCAAGTTTCCTCATGATTGCCATTCTTTCTCTGGCTCTCATTCGGTTTCTCTCGATCTGACTTTTCCATATCATGCGCCGATCAAATGTGACTCCCAGATAGGTTGGGGTGTTGTTTGGCTGCAGGAATTTGCCATTTAAACTTTATTTTGGTATTTTGGGGTTTTATTGAAAGCGAGAATATTGTGCATGTGGCTTTCTCCTCGTTTATTTTGACCAGCCATGAGTTCGCCCACTCTTCCAGCGATGTTAGGGCCTGCTGCATCCGATTTCTTGCTATGGTGAGATTCTTTTCAGAGGTCCACATAGCCAGATCGTCTGCAAACATTGAGCTATGGACTCTCCTTAGTATATTCTCTGTAATGTCGTTTATATATACCAGGAAGAGTGTGGGTGACAGTACTCCCCCTTGGGGTACTCCCTGCTCGAGTGTCACCTTTTTGCTCATCTGCCCTTGTACTTAGACTCTGGCCATTCTTTGTTTGAGGTAGTGGTTGATCCACTTGTACATTTTCCCACAAACATCACTTCTTCTTAGCTTGACTCTAAGTCCGTCTTTCCAGACTTTGTCAAATGCCTTTTCCAGATCCACCCAAACAGCTACTGTGTGTTTCTGTGCCTGGTAGGCATCTTCTATTTCCTGGGCTATGAGGATGACCTGGTCCTCAGTGGATCTGTGCTGTCTAAAGCCGGCTTGCTGTGGAATTAGTATTCGTTTTTCTTCCAGATGCCACATCAGTCTGGTGTTTATCATACGTTCCATCAGCTTGCCGACACAGCTCAGTAGGCTGATGGGCCTGTATCCATTTGGATGTTTTGTCCTTTCCTGTTTTTGGTACTGGTACCAGTACTGCGTCTTTCCATGCATGGGGTACAATTCCCCTTTTCCAGCTTTGGTTCAGGACCGATAGCAGTTTCCTCTTCGCTGTTTGGCCCAGCCCCATCAGCATTTCGTTTGTTATCCCGTCTTTTCCGGGAGATTTCCTTTTCTTTAATGTTCTCATAGACTCTTCCATTTCGCTCATTGTTTATTTGGCCATCATGTGCTCTTCAGGTGCCGTTTTGATGTTGTCGTGCCCCTTTAGCTCTTCACTAATGTCTGTATGCCTATCTGCAGGGACCTCGATGTGGTTTGCTCTGGCATAGTGATCGACAAAAGCGTTTGCGGCTTTCTTACCGGTGAGCAAGTTTTCGCCCTGCTTGATGGTAATTTGTTTGTTTGAAGGGGTTTCGTCGTTCATGGCCCTGACTAGCTTCCATAGCTTGTTCCCGTCTTTGTCCAGGTTTAGGCTTTCCGTTTTGTTTTTCCAGCTTTCTCTTGCTGTTTGCTTGAGAGTGTATTTGTATTTCGCAGTGGCGGCTTTGAGGGCGATGTTTGCCTCCATAGATTGTTCTCGCTCTGCCATGTTCCTAGCATTTGTTACTGCATCTTCCGCTTTCTGCAACTCATCATTCCAGTAGGGCTTATAGTTTTTCCTAGCTCCTCTTGGGATGGTTTCAGTGGCGGCTTGCATTATTGCCTTGCTTAGGCTTTCCACCATTTGAGTTTTGAAATTAACCTTAAATGTGGCAGACTATCTGGCCCATGCATAGCTTTAGTAATGTTAAGTTATTTATGTCCGGTCCATATTTATAAATATCAAGAATTGTTAAACTTGTTGCATTCTGCACGTTGAAATTAGAACTTCAATAGCAGAGAAGTTGCTTATTATCTGACCAGATCAATAATCATTCATCTGGATTATATGTGAACATTCAATACAAGTCCAATTTTCAGACTTTGATTATCACATAGAAGAAAGTGACTGGTAATGCTGTATTTCATATAATGCAAAAATACAACTCACATGATCACCACATATAAAATAAACAAAGTGGTATTTTCGTCTACATATTAATTACATTTAATGCTTCCTATGAATTTATATTTTTATTATATTAATATTTCATGTCATAGATGATTCTTCTTCTTCGTTCGTTCTCAATCTCCCACTACCAAACACTGAAAGGGCTTAAGTAGCATAATGTAGTCCAGAGAACGGAATGCGTTGTGTCTTAGTTTACAGCTTGGCTGCGATATTTGCACCTTTTGGTCCAACACATCCGACTTCAGCAAGCATTTTTTGAGTACCGGGTTAGCATTCCCTCTTCGATCCCTTCTCCTTAGCCAGTCTGCCCTGCTGCAGCCTGTTATCCAGGATCACCTCGTGGAGGTGTAGAAGGGTCTTGGCAGCTATGGTTCCCTGGCCCTGACACTAGCAGTCAGCTATGGGTCGCTGACCACTGCAGCAATAGATGATTCAATTATGTGTCTTTACACTAAAATTGTAATTTATTTTTGTTTAATGCCCACAACGAGTAAGTTTATTCTCTTCCTCGCCCTGAATAGGGCGTTAAGTGGCTAGTAGTTGTAGCTTTCCTTACATCCAAAACGTGCTGATAAAGCTGGAATGTGGAACCCCAGGTGGCTGTGGCATGCTTGGATTCATCTGCGTGATGCTCACTACTACGTGGATCACATCAATCCACATTGTCAGCCAGACTGCCTTAAAAACAGTCTTTTTCCAGAGAAAGCTGCATGGAAGAGAGATAGTTGTTTTGGTCAGTATATTGTGCATGACCCTCACGTTCTGGTCAGTATATTGTGCCTGACCAAACTAGAATCTCAGTTCCCCAGTTGTTGTTTGCGAATGCCCACAATGAATAGGTTACTCTTTTTGTGCGTCCTGAAAAGGACGTTAAGTGGAGGGTTACAGTAGCTTTTCTCACATCCCGAGCGTGCTGATGAAGGTAGACCGGTTTCCTCCAGGCGGTTGTGCTATGCTTGGCATGTCGATGCCTCACCTCGTTAGCCAAACTGCCATGAAAACAGCCCATTTCCAGGGAGGGGCTACTAGGAAGCCAAGGTGAGGGTCTTGGCCAGTATGTTTTGCCTGACCCTAAATAACATGTTTGATAGGTATATTTTGCCTGACCAGACGTTATTCTTCCTCCCCAGTTCCCCATGTAAATTGTTTAATATTAAATTAAAGGTTTGTTGAATAGTACTGACACTACTGTCAGGGAATGAAGTTATTAGAGACTTCAGCATACTAAGTCACTACTTATATCTTCTTCTTCTTCCTCGTTCGTTCTCAATCTCCCACTACTAAACCCTGAAAAGGTAAGTAGCAGAATGTAGTTCAGAGAACGGAATGTGTTGTGTCGTAGTTTACAGCTTGGCTGGGATATTTGCACCTTTCGGCCCAACACATCCGTCTTCAGCAAGCATTTTGCATTTTTTTAGTACCGGGTTAACATTCCCTCTTCGATACCTTCTCCTTAGCCAGTCTGCCCTGCTGCAGCCTGTTATCCAGGATCACCTCATGGAGGTGTAGAAGGGTCTTGGCAGCTATGGTTCGCTGGCCCTGACGCTAGCAGTCAGATATGGGTTGCTGACCACCGCAGCGCATGCGCTGGTCAGCAGCTTGATCCCACTGCTTATATGAGGTAGGGTGGCCTGTTCCTTTCCTTGCTGCCTTTTACTTCCCAAGTCGCATGCCAGGTACCAATTTACAGCTGGGTCGACTAGAACATGAGGTTATAAGAGCTGAACCCTGTACCTTTGCCGTAAAACATGAGTACTTCACCACTACGCTAATCAGAATGTAATTTATTTTGAAAAATACTATTAGACATACTTGCCACGGACTAAGACACAAATAAAAAAAACTAGGCCGGACTGAAAAGGGTTAACGATAATAATAATGTGAATATACTTACACTGCAGTGGCACTTGAACTTCCAACTCCATTAGTACTCTGGGTCACACTTGTGTCTGACATCTTCACCCCAACAGCCGATGTGCGGACAGAGTTTACAGTAATTGTCTTAACCTGTTTGAGATTGACTTTTGATATAAATACAGGACTAGATGGACTGCTAGAGGTAGATCGTTGAGCAGCATTACCTACACTGGTTGGTGCAATGCCAGCTTTTCCAAATGAAGGGGAGATGGTGGTTTGATTACTGGTTATTGTAGTTTGGCTATCTAGGGAACCCTGGTTAGTGCCCAAAGATCGTTGGCTGCTACAGAGAATTGTTGCTTGACTGTCAATGGAGCTGTCACTGTTTTCTGTTGAAAGAAAACAACAAGGACTACATTCAAGGCGCATGCAGAAGGTTAAAAAAACAGATTAAAGGTAGACAATACTGTCAAAAGACGAAGTGTTATAGATGTCACTGTACAATCTCGTAGCATTTTCCTCATTGGTTTATCATCTAAAACTGTACAGCAGGTGCTAATTTACAGCTGGGTAGACGAGAGGAGGAGCAGGTGAGTAAATAGTTGTTGTTTCGAATGCCCAAAATAAATAGGTTTATTCTTTAGGGCGTTAAGTGGCGGGTTGCAGTTGCTTTTCTCATATTCCGAGCGTGCTGATGAAGGGTCCTGCAGGCGGTTGTGCTATGCTTGGCTTTATCTGCGTGTCACTCACTACTACAGGGATCATGTCGATCTCTCACCTCGTTAGGCAGGCTGCCATGGAAAAAAAACCTGTTTCCAGCGAGGGCTGTGAGGAAGTCAAGGCGAGGGTCTTGGTCAGTATATTTTGCCTGATCCGTGACTAACATGTCTGATCAGTATGTTGTGCCTGACATTAGTCTTCCTCCCGTGCAAATAGTTTTGAAACCAAAGGAGACATAGGTTCCAAACTTCTGCACCTTATTAGTTTTTTTCCAATCTAGAGTAAAAGAAAAATCTTAGCCTGCACACTGAGTGACGACTTCATTGTGGCCCTATGTTTCACAAGGAGCCATTGGATGAGATGCATCCAGTATTTGAAATTGACATCTGCATCAATTACCTGCATGCTCAGGTCAACCCAGCTGTAAATGGGTACATTGCTACTGTTAGCAAAGAAAAGACGGTGAGAAAGTAAACTGGCCACACCACCTCATAACCAATCTGTGGCCTCATACATAATTAAGCCTTTAACACTTCATCCCCAGCAATAGTCTCTGCTATGGGACTACCTCTATCTTCAGTAAACTGACTTGACCTATGACTCCCTTGAAACTAAGGAGCCCTGGTATCCACTCGGACATACTACTGAGCCCAAAAACTTAAAATACAAAGACATTTTAATCCGACTCAAAAATACTGCATCAGGCAGGACAACGAACTTACCTCTAGACATTCCAACACACTGTTCGTTATCCTCAGATTCTGAACGACAAAGTTTGCCAACAGTTTTCTTTGTGAATCGATATTTCAGAAGGTTATTTAATGTTCCAGCTGAACCATCATTTGATCCACTCATTGTTGCACTATTCACACAAAATAATTAGAATATAATTTATAAAGTGCAAAGTAAATTCACATTAGCACCAGGCTAAACTTTTAAGCTACAACATGCATTTTACTTGCCAAGCAAGAATATAACATCAGACAGCAGGGTTTCTTCTTCGGTGTTCGTCCTGAAAAGGAGGACGTGTCGTGGTTTACAGCAAGGCTGTGATATCTGCCCTTTCATCCAGACACATCCGATTTCAGCTGACATTTTTTAGTACTGGGTTTGCCTTTCCACTGCACTCCCTATCCCTTGACTAGACTACACTTGTAACTAGTGCAGCCTGTGTGCATATCCACCACATAGAGGCAGAATAGGGTCTTGATCAGCTCTGGTTCGCTGACCCTGATGCAAGCAGTTCAGTTACGAGTCGCTGGCTGCTGTCAGCTCATACAATGCTCAGCAGGGTTTCAGAGCAAGAGGAAACCCAAGAAAAGGATGTTAAAGAAACACTTCTACAATGGACATGCAACTAAAATAGTAACATTGAATGTTAGCGAAAAGGCTTATAGCTTAAAGAATGAATATTTCTTCTGACGTTTGTGATATTGTGTTATAGTCCGATTTCAGCACAGCATTTTTTGCTGACCAGGTTTGCTTTAACTCTTCAATACCTCATTTTTCAGCAAGGTTGCACGACTATAATCAGTTTCCAGAGTCGCCATTTGGAGGCGGAATAGGGTCTTAGTCAGTTATAGGTCACAGACCTTATGCAAAGAGCCAGTTATGAGTCGCTGACTGCTGACAGCTAATTCAATGCTGTGTCTTCAGCTTCATAGAGTATATAAAGAAAAACAAATTCGGGAGGCTATAGATATAAGAAAAAAAGAACAGAACATCAACAGACCAATAGAAACTATGTACTGTAGACACAAAGAAAAAAGATAAACATGGTTTAGGTTTTCTTGTACATCCAGAGAAAGCTAAGTTTAATTGTAGAAACAGAATATATCAGTGCATACAAATAATCCGGGATCAAGATGTTGAGCAGCGCATGAGCTGCAGTGGTCAGCGACACATAGCTGACTGCTAGCGTCAGGGCCAGCGAAACAGAGCTGCCAAGACCCTTCTACACCTCCATGCGGTGATCCTGGATTACAGGCTGCAGCAGGGCAGACTGGCTAAGGAGAAGTGACCGAACAGGGAATGCTAACCTGGTACTCAGAAATTGCTTGCTGAATTTGGATGTGTTGGACCGAAAGGTGCAAATATCGCAGTCAAGCTGTAAACTACGACACAACGCATTCCGTTCTCTGAACTACATTCTGCTACTTAAGCCCTTTTAGGAGTTGGTAGCTGGAGATTGAGAACGAATGAAGCCAAGCCACGTGGAATATTGCTTAGGACGATCCAATGGCACCAAACTAGAGGGGAATAGCAATGGAGAAGAGTTTATAAATGTATGTACTGAGAATGATCTAATAATTACAAATTTCGTCCAACACCAGAACAGTAGCATCAAAATATAGTACAGGTGAAAAACAAAGATTTAGCATCACAAATTGATTACATATTAACAGACAACAACAAAGAAGAAATATAAGAGACTAGAGTAATTCCAAAACTATGTATTGATTCTGATCATCGACCAGTGGTAAAGGGTAATGGCATGTTCAAGATCACACAGAACAAGTGAGAAAAGTCAATTATCATCACAAATCTAAAAAATTGAGGAGAGGAAGCTGTTAGAAAATAAATTTGCCACAAAATGACAGATTTATATGACACTAAATAGAGATAGAGAAAGACATACAGCAAATGGCCATCTTTAAAACTGTCATGATAGATATGATACAATCAATAACAAAATGGGAAACAAAAAACTTTAAGACAAAGACAAAAAAACAGCTTAGTAGAATGGTGAAATGAAAGAATCAGTTAAGACTATAAAAAAAAATTCTAAAAAAAAACATGGTTAATGTTCAATGTGCAGAAAGATTACAATAATTATCAAATAGCAAAATGAAATACCAAATGTCATCAAGATCAGCAAAGAAGAATCATTGAAGAATAACTAACATCCATTAGGAAAAAATTGTCCAAAGGATTTCTACAAAAGCATGAAAGCAATAAGGCCAAGAGATAAAGATCTTCCATCCAACCAATAATTAATAACAAAAAAAGATCCCAAATATTTAACACGCACATATAACAACGACAATGGAAATAATTTTTATAAGAACTTTTCAACCCAACTGACACTCAGAAACTACCAATGTTTATCCCAGAACACAATGATCACCTGGAACCTAATATTTTTAAGAAATAAAAAGAGCTAAAAAAGAACAGCCATTGCACTGAAGGCTGCAGTAAAAGCAATGAAAGCCAGATAGTCCTGTTTACAGATGCCCTGGCCGTTTTTACAGCACTAAAAACCCAGAAAAATACTGAACAATGATTTAAGAGCAGTACTACTCTGGGTTCCATCTCACTGTAACATCCAAGGCAACGAGAAGGCAGACAGACTGGCAAAAGAAGGTGCAAGACTACCACAACCAGATTCTAGTGTGACCTACGAAGAGTCCAAAAGGTTTATTAGGGCCAGATACATGGCCAAATGGGAAACAGAACATACTGGCTACACAAAAAATGATGCCTATTACCAGTTGAACAGAAGACAGCAGGTCATGGTCTTCAGACTCAGCACAGGTCACAACAGACTGAGGTACCATCTATTCAATAAACTGAAGATAGGTGCTACTGGCGAATGCACCTGTGGTACAAGGAAAATGACCGCTAAACATCTGCTGCAAAATTGCCCGACATACGAGGACCAGAAAAAGCGCATGTGGCCATCACCAGTGGCAACACTAGACAAGCTCTATGGCAGTGTCGACAGCCTCAGGATGACAGCTGCTTTCTTCGAACAAATACAAGTTGACGTCTGACAGCGTACGAAGAAGAACAGCCATTGAAACAAGTCATTAGGTATGAAAGACATAACAACTGAAGCAATTAATGCTTGTAGGAAGACAGGGGTGAAGTGGCTAAAGAGAATCTTTATGAAAATATAGAACAGTATTTGATTACTGCCAACGAGCTACAATAATACCAATCTGGAAGAAAGAAATGTAGTAAAAGGAACTGTGACATATCTATATTGTCATTCAGGAAAAAAGCTTACAAAAATACTTGAACAAAGAATAAGACTAATTGTTGCACCTCAGCTGTGCAAAAGGTCAATTTGAACTCCGGTAAGGACATGAGATCAGCTGATGCATTAGCTACATTAAGTAAAAGAACATAGAATATGACAAGCACTTTCATCATTTATCAGGAATAAGCTTTTGATAAATGTTATAAGAATAAACTGGACAATATTAGAAGACTTTGGAATACAACTATTAAATAATGTGAGAGAATTTTACTATATGAATAGCAATGTAGTAAGAACAACTGATGGAGTTACTGGTGCCTTTGGAATAACCACAGGGGTACAACAAATGTGTGTGCTTTCACCAATGATGTTGTTTGTTTTTTTTGCGTCCGCCTTATTTTTCTATTCCCCAAGATTGTGTGAGCTGCACTGTTTTTATTGTGTGTCGGAACAGTGCATTTTATCTCTAAGGGTCTGCTTCCTCCTGCATTTTCTAAGGGGTTTGCTTCCCCCAGGTACCGGCCGGTGCTGTGGGGAGTGGACCCAGCGCCTTCGGCTCGTGAGCCATGCCACTTAACCACTAGCCCATGCCGTCCCCACCAATGATGTTTAACATTTACACAGAAATCAGCCAAACTGAAACATCAGAAGTGAAAAACCAACTCATTACATAAACTACTCTTTACAGATGACTAAAGTCTAACTAACGAGGACGAAGATACTGACTGCAAAATCATCTATTGCACTTGATATAATATTCTTAAATCTTAGTCGATCTGTACTTCTTCAGGGGCATATGCCCCTGTGGAGGTTCCAGCTCTGGCATGAGCTGGATATAGCCGGGATAAAGGTTTCCTGCTTAGTGGACTAGGCTCGAGTAGCTTAATACTCCGCTACATTAGGACAAGTGCTTAAGGAGGGTGGTTAACCGATGTGCGAGTCCATCTTAATAGACTTAAACACTAGAGCAAAGTAGACTCACAGCATGTTATGCGCCATCTATGCTGCTCTAAACAAACCACCTAACCATGGCCGGTGTTATGCCACGTCACACAGTTAGTCACCTCTTACGACATGCTCTCTGTGAGGCAATGATGCTATTCTTGCCCTTGTCATACACAAAAACCCCGGCAGACCACTCGAGATTTGATATAACATAATACAATAAATATATTATTTATTTATTTTTGTTTACCTTATTTCCTAAGACAGAGTGCGTTGTACTGTGTTTTTTTAACCTTTGACCCAGTACATCCAATTTCAGCATTTTTCTTTTTAGTAGGTTTACTTCCCATTTGGACACTGCTTTGTTGAATTTGAACAAATGTGTGTTTGGGTTGTGAGCCATGCCACTGACCACTGCACTACACAGATTAGCAAACTACCATGCCCACTTGACATACATTTCAGCAATATCAAACTTAAGCAGGCTAAAGAGTTCAAATATCTGGAAAGAATTTTCACAGAATGGAGAACGAACACAGCTATACAACAAAGATTTCAGTCCATTAACAGATGCCTATGATGGATAATGGGCATAAAGTGACAGGACATAGTGAGGAATGAAGAACTATGGGGAAAGGAGCCAGCAACAGCGACTGGAACCACCAATTAAGCGACGAAAATAGGACTGGATAGGACAAATGCAACAGAAGGCACAGTCTAATATAGCCAGACAGGCTCATAAATGGAAATCTCAAGGGAAGAGAAAACTTAAACCCAAAGATACATGGAGAAGAGAATGTGAAAAGGAACTAAGATTAAAATTAAATGGTTACACCTGGAGAGAGTCTGAAAGAACAGCACTGGAACGTGTATGCAGGTGAGATGTTGTCAATGGCCTATGCACCAAGAGGAGCAATGAGTTTTGACCGATTTTTCCTCCTCTTCTTTTTCTGCGTTCGTTCTCAATCTCTCGCTACCTGGCCCTGAACAAGGCTTTGCAAGTAGCAGGATGTTATCCGTTGAACGGAATGTGTTATGTCGCTAGTTTACAGCTTGACGAGATATTTGCCCCTTTCGATCATACACATCCATCTTCAGCTGTGACTGATTTGATGTCATTCATTTTCACAGAAGATGGAATAGTTTGACAGAAAAATTAGATGTCAGACAGCCTGTGCTGTGACTTATCAACTGTCACCACCACTGCATAAACACCCAAACATCAGCTTGACAATAAAACAACTGATGAACATTATATTCATAATACTACCTCTGTGTTATCAATAGCAAACTTGGTCCTTACCAAAGGCGCAAGAGTGGAAAATTACTAGGTGACTTCAAATGAAAACCGTAAATATATTTTTTTGGTTAACTTTTTCTGAAAAAGTGAAAAACAACGGTATCCTTTTTAGACGTAGTCACCACTGCGTTCAATACAAGTTCCTCCAGAAACTATAAATATATGTAGAAAAAAAATTCTCTTGATTGCATGTGTAACCACTCAAGTACCACTTGCTGGACCTATTCATGGGACCTGAGTTGTTATTCCCAATGCCTCTGTTAGTCAATCAAAGATGTGGAAATCCCATGGGGCTAGATCTGGTGAGTACGGCAGATGTGGTAGACACTGGTAGTGAAGGTACTCTATGGTTGCAACCGTTGCACGGGCAGTATAGGGTCTAGCATTGTCATATTGCAAACAGACACCTTTACTAAGAAGTCCACATCGTTTTGATTTGATTATGGGAAGATGATTCCTGATAAGATCTGTATACGCAGCACTGGTGATAGTGTTCCCCCTAGGCATGTAATAATCTGAAATAATGCCTTGTTCATTCCAAGCGTAAGCATAACCTTCCATGCAGATTGTTGCGTGCAAAACTTCTTCAGTTTCGGTGAGGAAACTTCGTCGGTTTAGGTGAGTAGGAATGGTGCCATTCCTTGCTCGCTCTCTTCGTTTCAGGATCATGGCAGTAAACCCAGGTTTTATCTCCAGTAACAATTCTTGCTAGTAAATCATCACCTTCTGCTACAAAGCCCTGCAAAAGTTCCTGACAGGCATCAAATTGGTCGTTGTTTCAATTCTGGAATAAGCTGCAGTGGCATTCACCTTGCAGATACTTTGAGGCACTATAGGACATCATGGATGATGTGGTATGTTGAGCCTTGACTGATGTTCAGGTGTGCAGCAATTTCATTTACAGTTAATCTGCGATTTTCCTTTACGAGCCGGTAAACGGCTGCAATTGACTCTGGGTCACTATTCAGTGTGCCTGACCCGGTTATAAAGTCTGTTACAGAACTCATGCCATTTTGAAACTTCTTACTCCACTCATACACTTGCTAGAGTGACAGGCATACATAACCACACTGGACTTTTATTCGCTGATGAATTGCTGTTTCACCCCGGAACGCTGCTCTGTTCCTCTTTGGTGCATGTCAATAGTGGGCTGGCCCTCTTTAACTGCAATTATGACATGTTGTTCGTCTTCACTATGATAACATGTGCAGGACACTCTTGACATCTTTAGCAACCATATTAACAGGTTACAATACAAAGACATGATTTTTTTTTAAATTGCTATCCCACTTTTAAGGTTTTCTTTTCAAGTCTCCTCATTTCCTTGTGATATGAAATGTCAATAAAAGGCATTGATGTCAACAGTAGAGATAAAATGAGAAATAATTAGACTACATTATAAATATTGTAAGAACTACTTACTACACCTAGAGATGGGTCGGTCATCACATGAAAATTATCAAGCTGATCAACTACAACTGCATGTTTACAACACAAGAGATCTGACTACAAGGCACAAGGAAGACCGCATGGCAGATGGTCAGAATCAGATGATGTGATATAGACAAGAAATCCTACAACAACATGGACTTACATTTTAATTACAACTGCAAGTCAGTCAGTCGCAACACACTTAACACATGAAAGGCACCTTAATCTCCCCACAACGCTTAACAGCAGAAGTTCATGGACAAGTAATTTAGTAAGCAAACTGTAGTAAACTCAAAACACTACAGAGTAGGCAGGCAATGCAAACTGGCAACAAATAAATATGGCACACAAAAGAAAAGATTGCACCTCTCCACAACATCTAAAAGATAAGAAATGAACATATGAGATTTTATATATATAATATATTTCTAAATCTATATATATATAATATATTATATATTATATTTTATATATTTATATATATATATATATATATATATATATCATTTAAATATTTGAAAAATACATTTATTATCAATGAGTAGTTAGTAGTACGTTTAGTAGTAGATCTATTATTCTATACTAAATTAAAATCACAAATATTACAGGTTTATCGTGAAACCGTGAATAAAACGATACTTCGGATGACAAATATTGAAATATGTCAATGCCAGCACCGTTTATCGCTATTGCATGTGAGCCGATAGTATCTCATGTGATACATTAATTACTCCAAATATATTGTTCACTTTCACAAACAAACACAAAATCCACAAGCACAGATTTAAAATTTAATTGAATAATTGTTACTTTTCCCAAATCAAATAATTTCAATATGGAAGCTGTGGCATGTGATTTGTGACACTCGCGCTGATATTAAAACTAAATATATACTTTTCAGCTGTCTCTGACATTTACATATCCAATAACTGCTGCTGTTGTTTGTAATATAATTATCACATTTTGTAAACAAAATAGTTGATGTCCATAATTCCATATTTTGAGAGAAACAGCATTATTGAGTATCCCGCACCGGGATTTTTCATCGAATGAAATAGGCCGATTTCGTCTTTCTTCCCCCAAGTGAGCATTAAACGTCCCTTTTCGATAAATTTATATCACAAGCTACATCAACACCTAATTAGTCATACAAATTGATGTTTAAAAGCTTCAAAGGAATACAATTACCTCAATCATCACCCTAAAACTGAACAAACACAATACACATCCACCGATTTTGCCGTTGCCGCAAATTTAAGTAAATTCAAGTCGGAGGTCGACTTAGTCAATCATTTCTGTGCTTGAATTATAAATCGATATAAAGAGACAATTTTGTTACTGTGCCTAAAATGTATTGTTGTATAAAATGCATATTGTTGTTGTGATTTAGATAATTCGATATCGTCAACATTAACCCAAAAAATACGTTTGTAACTTTTTATGATAGCATTCGCAATTAACTGTAATGTTTTATTACATAATTTGTTAGTAAAATACACTGGCTACATTGATTTTGCCAGACTGAGGGAGTGCTTGGAATATTTTTCTCGCATTTATTTAAAGAAGAACAAATTTCTGAACTGGTGACCGTCAAAAATCAGAGAAAGAAACAATACTTGTACAAATAAGTTTCAATTTTATAGACAAACAATATACATAGATAAGAGGGTGAGGATTGCTAGGTTGAGCGAAGTATGGGGGGACTTTATGTTTACCAGGTGTTTCGGTAGCCGTGAATTGAATGTGGTTTTGTGTCAACCTGGGCAAGAAGCTTGCAAAATCATTTGTTAGTATCTAGGACTGGCTTAGAAAGTGGTCAATGGATTTGTAATGCCCAAAAGATACTAATAGAGGAAATAAAACAGACGGATGCATGGATTGAAAATATAAACAGCCCCGCAAGTGGCGAATGAAAGAAGATTGCATATTATCATATAATCTAACAAAATAAAAATCTGCTAGACTCAGACTGCAATGTAAAGTTCGTCCTATTGTATGATACTGAAACATGGAAAATAGCAGCCAAAAGGGTACAGACTTTCATAAATGGATGTTTGCACAGATTAGAATGATTGAAATGGTAAATAAGATCACTAATATTTGTTATGTCGTAGCACGGTATCTGAACCACATCTATTCTTTTGTATAGCAGATGTGGAACTTGGGATGAACTCAACTGAGCTCAGTAGAATATGAGACGAGGAGAAGACGCCGATGTTGACAAGGGTGTACACCCACTAAAGAAGCCAACCACATGATATCGTTACAAATCAGTCTCTGTTCTAGAATCCCTACTTTAAGAAAGGTATTCTAAGTCTGCATGTACTTCTACATGACAGACTATCGGTTGCCAAAAATAATCTTCTCTTGTGAGATGCAGAATGGCGAAAACTCCCAAGGAAGCCAAAAAAAAGCACTTTAAAGACACACTAAAAATGTCTTTAAAAGCCTTCAGCATGAAGAAACATGTGAAGATGTTGCAAAAGACCGTACAGCCCGGCACACAGCTCTCCACAGAGGAGCAGTGTCATGCGAGGCTTCTAAATAGACTGCGGCAAAACAACGGAGAAGTCCCAGAAAGGCCATAAAAGCCCGTAAAATATCAGTCTCACGAAGCGAACTTTACATGCCCTAACTGCCTGCGAGTATGCAGATCCCAAATCGGACTTGTCAGTCATCTCCGCACCCATCCACAGCCCGGAAGCTCAGAATACTTGACTGGAAGGACTGGCTAAAATGAAAAAGGAAAGGACCTCATCGCGCGTGATGGACGAACAACAACAACACTTCTACACAATGGTGCAGGTCCCAACTCTTTTACGATTTGGTGGTAGCCGGTCGGTGTATTTTTCTGCTTCGCGGGCTGGGCATGAGCAGTGCTGGGTTCTTTAGTCCTGTTGGGGAAAAGGAGGGGGGGGGGATTGAGAGGGGTCTTCTATGAGTCCTTTTTTCACCACGAAGTACGACAGAGTGAGTAGTTGCTGTGCTCCATCTTTCCTTCTGACTACATGACCACTCCAGCGGTGATTAGAGTTTATGGCATGCTGTAGGACATCCTTGACGTGTGACTTTACCCGAATGTCTCTGTTGAGTAGGCCCATCTGGCATGTCGTCTAAGTGATAGGCCCGCGAGACGGCGTTCAAGCGAGGCATGTGTTGTCCTTAGCTGGTTTATCGTGGCTTCTGTCAGGAACCAGCTTTCACTTTCACAGCATAGCGTTCAATCGAATTGGTCTGCTCGTAGTTTGGTTTTTTTTTCGTGGCATCCGTTGCCGTTTTGATTGAATAGAAAGCGGTCCAGCCCGCTCGCTGGCGCCCTGTAAACTCGTGTTTCAAGTTTTTTTCCGAGGAGAGGGTCGCCATAAATGTATTCGTCGACATCATCTAGTGGTGTTTTGTTTAGGAGCACGTGGCTGGGCTCCGTAAAGCGGGTGCGCATAGCTTTGGTGTTACGTATGAATGTTGAAGCCTGCTTGCCCTCTGCTTCCAGCTATGTTAGCATCTGTGTCGCTTCGGTGGGTGTCTCTGTAATGAGTGATATCATCGGCTAATCTTAGATCAGTGCTCTTCAACCGTTGTATACTTGACGCCCACTTTCATAACTTTTGGGATAGTACATTTTCCATACTGCCCAATCAAATCTAAATTGAAGAACATTCCGCGATCGTCTACCGAATCCTGAAAAGGGCTTAAGTAGCAGAATGTAGTCTAGAGAATGGATTGCGTTGAGTCGTAGTTTACAGCTTGCCTGCGATATTTGCACCTTTCGGTCCGACACATCCGACCAGCAAGCATTTTTTTAGTATCGGGCTAGCATTCCCTCTTCGATCACTTCTGCTTAGTCAATCTGCCCTGTTTCAGCCTGTTATCAAGGATCACCGAGTGGAGGTATAGAAGGGTTTTGGCAGCTCTGGTTCGCTGGCCCTGACGCTAGCAGTCAGCTATGAGTCGTTGACCACTGCAGCTCATGCGCGGCTCAGCATCTTGATCCCTCGGATGTTTTTAAAACAGCAGGTAATTATTCTGCTACTGTCCACCTGAGAGCTGGGATCGTCCAGTTGTGCGTGGTATCGGCGAGGCTGAAGAGCACTGTCTTAGATGGTTGAGTAATCGTTCATCCATATCGGTGCAATATTCACGTGTCGCAATATCTCATTACTTAACTTAACGTCTTTATACTGGTTTAGAAGACCCTGCAGAGTCTGTATACAACCAGTTACATTTACATTACCTTGCTCTAAAAGCTATGCGCATCCAGTTTATTCTTAAATGCATTAACTGTCCCTGCCTCTACTACCTCCCCTGGCAATGCATTCCAAGCAGACACCACTCTCTGACTAAAAAAATATTTCCTAATATCTAACCTGGACCTCTCTTTAGTCAGCTTGTAGCTATACCCTCGTGTTATTGTAGGTGGCTGTATTTTAAAAAAACTTGTTATAGTCTAATTTATCGATTCCAAACAAACAGAGAAAAGGTTGGACAAGATGGCGTCGCCCTGTCGTACATCTTTTTCCGTGGCGATGGGTCGTGTGAATGGATGATAATGATGATGGTGGTGCATCCGTCCGAAAGGTAGAAACAGACCCAAGCACGTGGAGAAGAAAGCTCGAGGCAAACATAAAGGAGAAGATATGGTCTGAACTGGAGAGAGTCGTTTAGCGTATGAAGATCTGGCGAGTATTTGTTTAAGGCTTGTGCTTCACAAGGAGCTGAAAGTTTGCACTAACGGTATCGTAGACCGAAAATGTTTGGGAACCACTGTGTTAAACAGTACAAATGAGAAGGGCTTTTGTGGCATCCCCAAATAAATGCGCCTATGCTGGAATGTCCGAATCCAAAGCTGGGCATAATTGCTCTTTCCATGAAAGAAGTTGCTATTCATTTCACCAGCCATGGATTGATTCTACATTTCCTTAAACAGTGCATGAATGGCTCTTAATCTAGATTAAAAGCCACAGCGACTGTTTTTGCTTGAACGGAAAAGCATTAATAAACGAAACAAGCAGTAGCGAAGCGTGATAATAATTTTAAGGTAAGCTGAGTCATGAACATTAAGGGCCACATTTAACGATGTCGAAAAAATGTTGATAGTATTTCGTGTTTGTGCTGAAGTAGGTAGTTGAAACACATCTGTGAACAAGCTTCTGTAGATCTTTCTACACTTTCTTGTAAATCAGTTTTAAGCGTCTTTGTTTCATTTCTGGAAGAAAAAAAAATATTTAACACCCTCTACTTTAACAGGTGATCAAATCGCAATCACAAAACTAAACAAAATTGCACTAAAATAATAATTGAAACACACTTTGAGAGCTTGAAATATAATGCTCTCAGTTAGTGAAGGCCGGCCTAATTTGTGACTAGTTGGTTGTGAGGAAAAAGTTACTCCATAATGACAGTCTCCTTATCTTAACTTAACGTCTTTACACTGGTTTAGAAGACTCTGCAGAGTCTGTATACAATTAGCAATTGACTTGATTCCAACGCTGTGTTAGTTTGGACGCAATCAGCTTACCTTTCCAATGGTAACTGACAATTCACTGTGCCGCGTCACATGTTTGCTAACATGTCATTACGCTTAAACAAAAATGACATTTCAATTTCTAATTTACTTCACATCTGTTTTATGCAATGGAATGTCTTCTCTAATTCTTCAAACCCGTTTAGGATAGCTCATTCTATCCTGTCTATTCTAGCGTTTCGCTATTGTCTTTATTTAACGCCAAACAGGGGAGTAGAACTGACTTCAGACAACAATCTAAACATGGTAAAAGGGAAGCCGAAACTACGAAACAATAAAACAGCTTAGTCTAACATGTCTCCTTATAATGTGGGACTTCTTAAAGGCGATGAGAAGTAAAATGAGTATGATGTCACACACATCATTAAGTATCAAGCACTAAACGAGACTGCAACAGGACAGACTGGCTATGGAGAAGGGATCGTAGACGGAAGGCTAACCCGGTACCCAAAAATGCCATGCTTGAGTTGGATGTGTTGGACCGAAAGGTGGAAATATCACATTCAATGTGTAAACTTCGCACAACGCATTCCGTTCTCTGGAATACATCCTGCTACTTGCAAAGACATTTTCAGGGCTTGGTAGCGGGAATGAAAACGAAGAAGAAGAAGAAAAAGGAAGAAGAAAGAAAAAGGAAGAAGAAAGAAGAAGAAGAGGAAGAAAAACAAAAACAAGAAAAACAAGAAGAAGAACAAGAAGGAGGAAGAAGAGGAAGAAGAAGATGATGATGATGAAGAAAGCGCTAAAAGAATCATACATTATGGAATCATTGTTTAAAAATTGCAGCAGATGCACAAGGTCTGGACAACAAGGCTGCCGTTACAGCTTGACGCGTCAGGAAATTTCAAAAGCGTGTCGTGAAATTCCAAAACACGCCGCAAAATGTCCCATGCTGTCGCAAAATTTATGAGTTTCTGTTACTAGGTTCGGTAATTTAAATCAGGTATAAAATAGATAGGTCTCGTGTCTTTTTTTAAATTTTAGATTCCAATAAATAATGTTAACTGTATCTCGCAGATAACTGATTTATACGCATAATGCACGATAAAGTCATCAAAGCTGATATTCTAGACAGATCTAAGCAGATATATTATATTATATAATATAAAATAAAAGGTAAAATTAGACTATAACAAGTTTTTCAAAATATAATCACCAACGAGAACAAGATAGCACAGATACAAATTAACTAAGGAAAGGTCCAGATTGGATATTAGGAAATATTTTTTTAGTCAGAGAGTATTGAATGCTTGAAATGCATTACCCCAGGAGGTGGTAGAGGCAGAGACAGTTAATGCATTTAAGAATAGATTGGGTGGGGATAGTTTTTAGAGCAGGGTAATGCAGGTGTGACTGGCTGTCTACAGACTCTGATGAGTCTTCTAAACCAGTATAAAATCGTTAAGTTTTAAGTTTATAAAGATAATATACTGGTGCTGTATATGACATACTTTGCGAACAGGGTCTGACATTGAAAGACAGGCACTATTCTGGAACACAAGGGGTAAGAGGAGTACAGTAGATCAAAACATACTTGGAGAATATAGCTAGTCTAACATCAGGGATGTAGGACAGTTACGGATATTATGGAGAAAAGAGCACGGCCGGATAGACTTGGAAGTTATTGGTTGAGGACCTATGCTCCGCAGTGAGCTGAATGGTTTTGATCAGTCGATTTACTGACTGTTTCTGAATCTTGGGCATCCTTAAACTGTCCCCATTGTAAAAGTGCACATAATAAAAGTAAATGTGGAATACATTTACTATCTGCAATGTGGTATAACATTAGTGATGGATAGAAGTGACATTTTGAAATCAATCAATGACCGCCTGCTGGATGAGGACACCGCAATAGATGAAGCATCAATCCACAGACTGCAAAGTTTCGACATTAGACGAGGTTCGAGCGGAGTGGGGCGCACGAGAGGACGGCGCAGGAGAGTGTGCAACCAGCGAGCTACAGGGACCATCAGCATTCACACCTTACGCCATTTGATGAGAGAGACTGAGCACCTATGGGTATGCCCGGAGTGCAGTGACGTCGATTTTTAGAAAAAGAAATAGGGAATAGTAATATGTCCCGACAAGGTAGTGTGCAACAAGAGACTCAGATGTTTGGGCCACGTGAAACGAATGTCAAATACCCGCATTCCGAACCAGTTACTCTGGGTGAACTCATATCGGGTACCAGATCACAAGGAAGGCTTAAATTAAGATACAAGGACATTTGCAAAAGATCCATGAGCGATTTTACGATCAATTCAAATACCTGGGAGGAGTTTGCAGAGGATAGAGCTTCATGGAGAGCGACATTAAAAACGGGCGTCGAGGCACCAGAGCTAGTTCTGATGACAAAGATGAAGACAAGCGACACTAAAGAAAGGAGCTTACGTCACACCAATCAAACGTTTTCTGTTTACACTGCTGTCGTGTCTGTCAATCGATAATTGGCAAAATCAGCCACGAAAGTCGATGTCCCTCCAGGACAGATGCTGCCACCGCCATCTCTACAACAGACTAATTTACTGACCGTCTGTCAAGACGATAAAGGCCATAACAATGTCCCGGCATTATAATGTAAATGAACTCCGACGAGCAAGCATCTTCATTACCCAAACGAGCCAAACAGAGAGATAAGTTGAGAATCCACAGTGAAGTGATTTTCAGGCTTAAACTATCTTAATTCTCAAGCGATCTTGACCACATAGAGTGAATCATTATCATCTCTATAATGTTGGTAAACAGAGTCTTGTAGTCAATCAGATAACAATAACAATGTATCTATTCGTCAGGTAGGATCATTGGTGACCCTACAGAGAATTATCAGGGTTTTCGAGAGAGTCAGTAAATAAGTCACACTAGCTATTTTAAAAAAAAACTAAATTACGCACGAACTTTAAAACTATTTCTTCTTCTTCATTTTTTGTTTGTTTGTTTGTTTGTTGTTGTTGATCATGCTAAATCTTCAGTGCTATCTCCAGGATGAAGTCTGCGGTCCTTTCCAGGTCTGAGCGTTGACCCTATAGTTTTTACTTCAGTTCTGTTCCATCTGGCCAGGTCTGACATCTTAGTTCTTCATTGGCCGGCCATTTTTGAAGTACGTGTTCAGGGGTCTGGACTCCTGTCCCACATGGACATTCTTGAAGTACGTGTTCAGGGGTCTGGACTCCTGTCCCGCATGGACATTCATTTGTTTGGGAGATTTCGAGCCGATAAAGGTGGCCCAGTAGTTTGCTGTGGCCCGTTCTCGTGCTAGTGTATTGGGTCTGGACTGTTACTCTCTACCTTTTCTTTCTCCCATTTTATTTTATATTGCCTGCGAATGATTGTTTTTGCCTCTTAATATAACACGAAAATCAGATTAATGCGTACACTGGTCCTGTCAATATTCCTCTATGCGTGTGAGACATGGACAGTTACAGGTGAACTAACGAAGGATACAGGCCTTGGAGATGAGATGTTTCCGAAAACTTTTAAACGTCACGTGCAAAGATAGAGTAACAAACGAGGAAATACGAGATAGAATTACAACAGCAATAGGGCCTTTCGAAGATCTCTTGGCAACTGTCAAAAGAAGGAAACTCACTTGGTACGGTCACATATCGAGATCAAATGGTCTTGCAAACACAATCCTCCACGGGAAGGTGCATGGCAGACGACGAAGAGGCCGGCCCAAAAAGAGATGGGAGGACAACATAAAAGAATGGACCAGTCTCCGACCAGAAGAGTCACAGACAGCGGCATCTGACAGAGAGGGATGGCGTGGAGTTGTGAGGATGTCTTCACGTGTGCCCCAAGAACTCACCGGTTACGGGATGACCTGACCTGACCTGATAGCACTTTATGGGTGTATTGTTCCATTTTTAACCTGTTTTTTGATAGTGCATCGGCTCTCCCGTTTTCCGTAATTCCACAATGAGAGGGAAGCCACTGCAGTGTGATCTTTGAGATCTTTTGTATGGCATTTAGTGCTTTACAATATGTGAAGATCCCTATCCTGGCATTTGTGTGAGCTTCTAATTTTGGGATAATTTTCAGTACTTGAAGAAGTGCCATTGATTCTGCCCTCAGACTAGAGGAGGTTTTACCTGTTGGAAAGTACTTATGGGTTATCTTTCAGTTATTTTGTCTTATAAAGATTTTTTGCCGCCCCTTCTGCAGATCCATCTATGAACACATGTGTCCATTCTTTGGGGCTGCTTCTGCCTTCAATCATCTCTTGACCCTGGGCTCTTGTGTGATGATCTTTCTTTTCTATTCTGGGCACTTCTGCATTAATTGAAACGTTATCTAGATAGTGGTTTGGCTCCTCATAGCCGGCCAGTATCTCCATTTCTATGCGTTTGCTTGGGAGGAGGTCTCTGTGACAGCTATGTATTTGTTGTGATGTGTGTAGTTAGTCCTTTTCAACCTTTTCCCCCTGGATTTTGGTGTTTGGCCTGCATGGGATGGTTTGGCCTGCATGGGATGGTTTGGCATGCGTCGCAACTTCTCACTGTGCACGAGCACCTTCTCTTCTGTCTATTATGCAAGGGTCTGAGTTTGGTGTGGTTTTCCATTGCCTGGTTTTCCATTTCCTTCTGTGATTAATCGGAGGTACAGTCAGGCCAGTTTTGGAATACGGCATGTCAGTCTGGGACACATCATCCAAAAACAAATACAGACCGCCTAACTACGGCATGTCAGTCTGGGACACATCATTCAAAACAAATACAGACCGCCTAACAAAAGTACAAAACTATTTATTATTTGACTTACAAAACACAAACTAAAATAGGAACGAATTAAAAACTATATTAAGCACAAACTTTAAAATTGTTAATTATTGCATTTACACAATACAAACTAAATTAGGCACAAACTTTAAAACTATTTATTATTGCACTTACATTGTCTCTTATTTCTCAGCATAATTTATGTCAAAATAGATAAATTTATCCCATCGTGTTATCAGTACACCAAAACTTGCAGCAAATAAGTCTTTGGTCTGCTGTCTCTGTTACATTTGCACTTCATGTTCGACTTCTACGTTTCTAGACATGGTGAGATCATGCTTTATGCTGTAAACTAAACCACATGAGCACCCTACTGCAACACTATCTATCGTTACTCCCATTTAAGGTCAAATAATCTTCCCGCCGCACAGTAGATTCTGTTGCAATCTGAACAGGACGACCAGATCGGGCTTCATCAGCAGTTTTAAGCGGCCTTGAGAAAATGCATCGACCCAGATATGTTCTGCTTTACACGACAAATACTTTTCACCGTAAACATAACTCATTTCCTGATAAATATCCTCTGCAGAAAGTCCATTTTAACACATCTCCTCCTCACACACACAAACGTTCACACAGTTCTTCGATTGCACACTCTGTGAACGCAGACGCCATTTTGTATCTGGTTCTTTGAATAATCACAAAGCTTGATGTTCATCATCATGTAGCATGTCCTTTATAGAACGTCGCTCCCATCACAGTCTGTCTAAAAGAAACTCGTTCCCTTGCCAAAACTCCAGCCTCCGCCACAGTCATACCCAAGCATTCCTGGATATCTTGGTGCCATCGTCTTCTTGGGCTACCCCTTTTTCTTTTGCCTGGCACCATACATTCCGTCACTGTTCTCTCAAAACCGTTGTGTCTCTTGATGTGACCAAAGTATTTGCATTTTCTAGTCAAAATGGAATTGATAAACAAGTTCTCCTCTATGCTCAACTCTTGCCGAATGTCAACATTTGTCTTTTTGTCTGTCCAGAGTATTCTGAGGATCTTTCTGTAACATAATAGCTGGATGTTGCTGTCCCCCAATAACATCTTTAGAAACTATTAGGCACATTTTATCGCTATCCTAAATCAATCTGTGATCAACTTACTAACGTATCCTCGTATATACTTTTGCATAGCATTCGTAGCTGAAAATATGGGAACGAAGAGTCATCAGGATAAGATGAAACATACTGAACAAGACCTCATATTTCTAGTTTGGGTTCCTAGAAAAATGCTGTGTCAGACAGTCTGTTCAGCAAGGTGCGATCAACACAGTAATCCCCGTTAAATTGTAATGAGCTTTCTGAAGGGCCTCTAATTTCGCAAGTAGCAGGATGTTATCCAGAAGACGGAGTGCGCTGTGTTGCAGTTTACAGCTTGACTGCAATTTATGCACCTTTTGGCCCTGCACACCCGACGTCAGCAAGGTTTTTTGAGTAACGGGTTAGCTTTCCCTCTTTGATTCTTCTCCTTAGCCCGTGTTGCAGCCTGTTGTCCAGAATCACCGCGTGGAGGTGTAGAAGGGTCTTGGCATCTCTGGTTCGCAGGTCCTGAAGCTATCAGTCAGCTAGCGGTCTCTGACCACTTGATCCCAAACCGTCTTCTTCTTCTTCATCGTACGCTGTTTACAGCGATATTTACGTTGCAGTGTTTTATTTTGTTAAGCCTGTGGCTCAGTGAATCCGATTTCAACAGGCGTTTCTGTAGGGATGCCCTCCTTAGCCTTTGGCTGTCCCCAGCCTATCTGCAAGGCAGCAGTTGTTTTTGGTCAGAGTTGTCTTGCAGGACTATCGAGTCTTCCCCACTCGTGTCTATAGGGTTTGGCAATGATATGATATGATGGACTATGTACTAGTTTGTACTATCCCGGAAGAGAGGCAGTCCAGTGTGACTGTGTCTCAGGATCGTCACGTCCTGCCAGAAACGTAGCATATGCATGTGAGTGAGGTATCTCTTTGCTCCCTTTATTTTCTCGGCTCATCTGCAGTGATGGCACGCCTAGCATTCCCCGCCACCTGGGACGTTGTCACAATAGGGCAGAGGTGCAATGTCCGCTGGACTGCATCTCTTCTGCGTCCATTGATCCCAAACCGACATTTAACGTCCTTTACATGGCACCCCAAAGAGTAAATCTACTCATTGTGGGCATTCAACGACAACAACAACCTGATGTTAGTTCTCCTATCCACGGCAAGAGTGAAATAAGGAGGGAACTGTGTGTGTTTTATTATGTAAAATATGGTACCGCTAAGCGAGGCGTGAATGTGTGGTCACATGATTATCTCATCTATTTATAACCCCACGACGTCGGGCGTTGTCGGCGATGTCTACTGTAAAAGTGAACAGCAATGCGTTTCAGTTTGTGACCGGTCTTCCGTTAGAGCAGTAAATAGTAAAAAGACGTATCTGAAACTTGGAGTGTCTTTTGCGTTAAGAAGTGCTTAACCATGTCTGATAGTCATCAGTCAGCGAAAGAAAGCTGCAACAGTGCTTCTTCCAATAAAGATGTGAGGATTGGGCGTCCTCGTGTTCGTGGGATGGATTTGCTGAGGGATCCTGTTCTAAACAAGGTATTGAATGATTGATAGTCAATTTAATTTAACGATTGATTGAATGAATATTTTTTTTGGTTCCGTATGAAGCATATCTCACCATTACATCTGGTCCCATGCTAGACGCCTGGATCTGGAAATTTACAGCTACGGTTTCATAGCAACGATAGTAATTGCAACCCCCACACACAACACTCTTTAGTCACATTTCGTAAGCTTCGAGTGGCATTATTATTTTAAATCCGGGTACCACTCGATGAGAACTATAATCGGAAAGGTTATTAATACCGCTTTATATTCATTCCCATCGGTTTATAATAATGAGTTATTGATTTCATTATCTATATATCCTATATAGGGTGTTGTTTCTAGAGCTGTCTTTCATTCAAAGAGGGGGACTACTCCATGCTCACTCGGCTTTCGGCCAGTATAAATAAGGATTGTGCTGTGCAATGCCATGAGTCGGAGAGTCTTCTACATTACAGAGGTTAGATCTCACTGACAGTCGTCTCTTACGATATACCCAGTTCTGTTCCTAAGAATAGATTTTACTGCACTCTGGACACACTCGTAGGTTTTCAGTCCTGCCGAAGACGGATGTGTCGGACCGAAAGGTGCAAATATCGCAGTCAAGCTGTAAACGATTACATTACCGTTCTCCGGACTACATCATGCTACTTGCAAAGCACTGTTTAGGGTTTGATAGCGACAGATTGGAAACGAACGTGAAAAAAAGACGTTCAGTCTCTCAGTATTTGGCAAAGGATGGGGTTACTGATGTTTCATGTAGCTCGTTGATTGTACACACTCCTGCTACGACCTCTCATGTGCCTCACGTCGTTAGATCCTTGTTAAAAAAAAATATCAAAGTTATTTAGTCTAATTTGCTGATTCATCTCTTGCTATGTTATCATCCAATATGCGGTCACTGAGAATGTAATCTGTCACTCCTATCTAATCTATTTCTACTAGGCCATTATGGCTGAGTGTGAAACAAGAGTAATCTGAACAAGATGGCCACGCCTGCAGTCAGTGGGTTTATTTGTGTTTGTCACGCAGAGGCCTTCACAATTGCCATATCCTGCATTGCATTAATAATATGTTTGTGTGCGTGTTCTTTCGTCGTGGAACTTGTGTTAGAAAATAATGCTCGTAAAACTATTTAAAGCGTTTTAAAGGTAGTTATTTAATTCTGATGTTAGTACTAGGGCTAGAATTTAACATTAACAAACAAAGATAAAAGAAACATTGTCACAACGGAGATGAAATGTCTGCGTAGAATGATTGGAGTAACAAGAATGGAAAGAATAAAAAACGAAGATATTAGGAAACAAGTAAGCGTAACACAAGTACTAGACATCGTCAAGAGACATCACACCAAATAGTTCGGCCACTTGACACGACAAACACCATATAGAATCCTCATAAAGCCATGCTATACAGATACAATGGATGTAAAGCCAAGGGCAGCCAACGCTAAAGATGGACAACAGCAATAACAGATGCAGTAAAGCTCCCCGTGTACGAAGTACACACCAGGGCTCGGTCAAGAAGCCTCTAAATAACCTGACGCTGAAAGGCACAATCAGAAGAGCGTAAAGAAAGAAAGACATTTATCTGAATATGTACGGTAAGTTATGCAAATTATGAACATCCAATGGTCCTATTTGAGAATTATTTTTGCGTTCGCTTTATTTCTCTAATCCCCAAGGCGGTGTGCGTTGCACTGTGGTTTTTTTATTTTGCGCCTGTCGGCCCAGTGCATCCGACTTCAGCATGCCTTTTATGTAATGTCTGATTCCTCCTGCATTTTCTAAGGGTTTGCTTCCCGGGGTAAAGGCCGGTGCTGTGATGGGGATCGAGCCTAGTTCCTTCTGGTTGTGAGCCGTGTCACTTAACCACTAGCCCACGCCGTTGAGGATGTAACTTCTTAGACGCGTCCTACGTTGTGTCGTAGTTTACAGCGAGGTTGCAATATCTGCGCCTTTCGGTCAGACACAGTGACGGGCTGGCGAGGGTGTCAGCTTGTACGGTGGCAAGTGGGCTCATCTAAACACCAGTAGTAACCCCTTTCAGTCATGACTTGACTGATTTTTATAGGATAATGCTGATACTACCTTTTTCTGTCTTTTCGCGTTTTTGGTCCTGTATGTGATGATACGACTTGGAGTGTTAAACAAAACAAATTCTAAACTTAGCTTTTCTTGTCTTCTTTACCTGTTGCGAGCTTCTCTTGTTTTCTTTCTCATTTCGGCGTTGTCTTTTTACTTCTCTGTGTTGCAAGAGCATATCTTCGTCAAGTGTGAGGTGTTCCTTCAGGGTACATCTCCACTTAAATGGGTCTGCAGTTTCATCTTCCTTGGACTCATGTCCAGCGCCTTCATATCACGCTTACACACATCTTTGAACCTCAGCTGTGGTCGGCCAACCATTCTCTTGCCATCCGCCAACTGTTCATAGAGAATTTCTTTGAGAGTGTAACCATCTTCCATGCGATGAACAGTCTTCACTGCCCAAGGGAGACCGGTGTGAGAGTGAATCTGCACACTTGTCACTTTGTACCTCTATGTAATTCCAAGAATAGATCACAGGCACCATAGATTGAAGGTGTTAAGTATGTGCTTTTGTTTGGCATAGATTGCCAAAATTCCACCACCAAATAGGGCTACCTTTTTTACATATGAGACTACCTTTTCTACATACAAGACTACATTTTCTACCTGTGAACTACCTTTTCTATCTATGTTACTACCTTTTCCATCTATTTGCATACCTTTTCTACCCACATTACTACCTTTTCTACATGTGGGTACATTTTCTATCTATGGGACTACCTTTTATACCTATGAGACTACATTTTTTACCTATTGGACTACCTTTTCTACCTACATGACTACATGTTCTACCTATGTGACTACCTTTTTACGTATGTGACTACCTACTCTACCTATTTGTATATATATATTCTACATTTGTGTAAGACAAATCCTTCTGTTTTCTACAATTCTGTTTATCTTCTGACAAATCCTTCTGTTCTCTACAATTCTGTTTATCTTCTGACAAATCCTTCTGTTCTCTACAATTCTGTTTATCTTCTGACAAATCCTTCTGTTCTCTACAATTCTGTTTGTTCCTTCTGACAAATCCTTCTGATCTCTACAATTCTATTTTTCTTTCTGACAAATCCTTCTGATCTCTACAATTCTGTTTGTTCCTTCTGACAAATCCTTCTGATCTCTACAATTCTATTTTTCTTTCTGACAAATCCTTCTGATCTCTACAATTCTGTTTTTCTTTCTGACAAATCCTTCTGATCTCTACAATTCTGTTTGTTTCCTTCTGACAAATCCTTCTGTTCTCTACAATTCTGTTTATCTTCTGACAAATCCTTCTGTTCTCTACAATTCTGTTTGTCCCTTCTGACAAATCCTTCTGTTCTCTACAATTCTGTTTGTTCCTTCGGACAAATCCTTCTGATCTCTACAATTCTGTTTTTTCCTTCTGACAAATCCCTCTGTTCTCTACAATTCTGTTATTCTTTCTGACCAATCCTTCTGTTCTCTACAATTCTGTTTGTTCCTTCTGACAAATCCCTCTGTTCTCTACAATTCTGTTATTCTTTCTGACCAATCCTTCTGTTCTCTACAATTCTGTTTGTTCCTTCTGACAAATCCTTCTGTTTTCTACAATTCTGTTTAGCTTCTGACAAATCCTTCTGTTCTCTACAATTCTGTTTGTTCCTTCTGACAAATCCTTCTGTTCTCTACAATTCTGTTTATCTTCTGACAAATCCTTCTGTTTTCTACAATTCTGTTTATCTTCTGACAAATCCTTCTGTTCTCTACAATTCTGTTTATCTTCTGACAAATCCTTCTGTTTTCTACAATTCTGTTTATCTTCTGACAAATCCTTCTGTTCTCTACAATTCTGTATATTTCCTTCTGACAAATCCTTCTGATCTCTACAATTCTGTTTGTTCCTTCTGACAAATCCTTCTGTTTTCTACAATTCTGTTTATCTTCTGACAAATCCTTCTGTTCTCTACAATTCTGTTTTTCTTCTGACAAATCCTTCTGATCTCTACAATTCTGTTTGTTCCTTCTGACAAATCCTTCTGTTTTCTACAATTCTGTTTTTCTTCTGACAAATCCTTCTGTTCTCTACAATTCTGTATATTTCCTTCGGACAAATCCTTCTGTTCTCTACAATTCTGTATATTTCCTTCTGACAAATCCTTCTGATCTCTACAATTCTGTTTGTTTCGTTTAGGCCATGGCGTTCACCTTGAAAGAACGCCAACTGCTAGGCATACATGGCCTTCTACCTCCTGCAATTTTGAGCCAGGATGATCAGGTGTACCAGGTGATGCAAAACTTCTACCGCTGGAACAATGATCTGGACAGGTTCATCTTCCTAATGGGTCTTCAGGATCGGTCAGAGAAACTCTTTTACAAGGTTGTGACTGAGAACGTTGAGCTCATGATGCCAATCATTTACACTCCAACTGTTGGTCTGGCATGTCAGAAGTACGGCATGATCTTCAGGAAACCTAGGTAAGAAGGAGTGTTGTGTTGATTTGGGGATTTCCAGTGTTGATTTTATTTGAATATATTAAGGGCGGCATAGAGAACAATAAAAACGGGTACCAGGAAAGCACAAGGGAACATACTTCAGGGGCCACAGAAACAAATGTAAGGCCTAGAACATACTTCAGGGGCCACAGAAACAAATGTAAGGTCTAGAACATACTTCAGGGGTCACAGAAACAAATGTAAGGCCTAGAACATACTTCAAGGGTCACAGAAACAAATGTAAGGTCTGGAACATACTTCAGGGGTCACATAAACAAATGTAAGGTCTGGAACATACTTCAGGGGCCACAGAAACAAATGTAAGGCCTGGAACATACTTCAGGGGCCACATAAACAAATGTAAGGCCTAGAACATACTTCAGGGGCCAGAGAAACAAATGTAAGGTCAGAACATACTTCAGGGGCCACAGAAACAAATGTAAGGCCTAGAACATACTTCAGGGGCCACAGAAACAAATGTAAGGCCTTGAATTGAAAAGGCAAGGACAGTATTCCTATTACTGTATAATATATGGAAATCCTCGGAGATAAAGGCTAATATCAAGTTAAGATTTTTAAAATTCCAATGTCAAATCAGTACCTCATTACCGAGCAAAAACTAGGAGAACGACAAAGGCAATACAGAGGAAACTAAAGAGCACAAGAAATGAGGACATAACACATTAAAATTAGAATAGAGCTAAATACCATACAAAAGATCTCAAAGATTGCACTCCAGTGGTTCCTCTATCATTATAGAATCTCGGGAAACGAGAGAGCCGATGTACTATCCAAAGCAGGTGGAAAAATGGAACAATACACTCATAAAGTGCCATATAAGGAGGTTAAAACTTTCATTCGCAGGCAGTATAAAATAAAATGGAAGAAAGAAATTGGAGAGAGTAACAGTCCAGATCCAATATACCAGCTACAAAGACACCAGCAAACTGCAATCTTCTGGATGAGAACGGTCCACGGCAGACTACTGGGTCACCTATATTGCCTCAAAATCTCCCAAACAAATGAATGCCCATGTGGAACAATAGTCCAGACCCCTGAACATGTACTTCAAGAATGCCCGGCCCACAAAGAATTAAGATGCCAGATCTGGCCAGGGGTAGCAGAACTGAGGCAAAAGATATGGGGTCACTGCTCAGACATGGAAAGGACTGTAGACTTCATCCTGGCGATAGGACTGACGATTTAGCGTGATCAGAAAACGCGAACGCAGGAGAAAAATGGGCAGTTGTTCGTCAATAAATATCTAGATAGCATAAGGGCTATAGCCTGGCAAGACATGTTGAGGGGAACCCCCCTCCCTCCCCCATTCGCCTTATTTGTCTATTCCCCAAGGAATGGTGTGCGTTGCACTACGGTTTTTATTTTGCATCTGCCAGCCCAGTGCATCTAACTTTAGCATGCATTTTATGTAAGAGTCTGCTTCCTCCTGCATTTTCTAAGGGTTTGCTTCCCCTGGGTAATGGCCGGTGCTGTGATGGGGATTGAACCCAGCACCTTTGGGTTGTGAGCCGTGTCACTTAACCACTAGACCACGCCGTCCCCTGGTGAGGGAATGAAGACATATGGGAAAGAAGTCAATAAACCAGTGGAGCAACAGATCAATTCTAGGAAATAGGGTTGGATAAGACACACGATACGGAAATCACCATCAAACATGGCCAGATAAGCCTGGACATGGAATCCACAAGGAAAGAGGAAGAGAGGTAAACATAGAAACACCTGGAGAAGATAATGTGAAAATGAACTTAAACCTAGAGGTCCCTAGACCTCAACTGGATAGAAGCCGAAAAGGAATCTCAAGACCAAACTTACTGGTTGAGGGTTGTCAATGGCCTATGCACCGAAAGAAGTGACAGGCATTAATGATAATGAGAAAAGCACAAACTTGTATTATTTTGTTGCTTCCCACGAATGGATGGTCTGAAATGGTATGATAAAGTCACCAGTGAGGAATTATGATGCTGCACTGAACAAATATCTGTAGAGTGGCATAAAGAAGCGAAGATGACGTTGATTTGATCATACTTTACAGAAGCAGCATAATAACATTGCAAGACATTCCCTGTATTGGAACCCTCATGGTAAGCATAGCAGAGGAAAGATACTGCACATGTGGAGAAGAGACCTAGAAGCAAACTTAAGGGATCTAACAATGGCACAAATAAGGGCTACCCATTTAAACTTAGTCAACAATCTCCCTGTAATGTCTCCCTATCACATTTCATATCACTTCTATCTGTGTCTAATGTCCCCATATCACATCTCATATCCCCTCTTGTGGGGTTGCGAGGTCTGGGCTGGACGTCCCGCTCGTTAAAGGAACTTGAAGCATCTGTTATAGCCTCTCCTTTCCAGGTGTAGAGATCACTGCTGGATTCAGTGTTCGGCTTGCCAGGAAGGAGTTTCTATGCCAATGGCCGCTCCTACATTATTGTGTGCCCAACAGCACCTTCATGAGGGGTCCCGCTGTTTCTTACAGAGCTTGCTGTGGGGTGTGACCGAGTATCCGGCAGTATAACTGGGTGGGCAGATTGGGCTCATTAGCCTTTGTTGACAGCCAATCTAAGAGACAGTAAACTCTGACTTTAAACCCGGGTAGACGAAACACAGCCTGTTTAGGCAGTTCGCCTAAGAAAGGGGAAACTCTGATTTTAAACCCACAAGTGGGGACGGCGTGGCCTAGTGGTTATGTGACACAGCTCACAACCATAAGGTGCTGGGTTCGATCCCCATCTCAGCACCGGCCGTTACCCCGGGGAAGCAAACCCTTAGAAAATGCAGGAGGAAGCAGACCCTTACATAAAATGCATGCTGAAGTCGGATGCACTGGGCCGACAGGCGCAAAATAAAAACGCAGTGCAATGCACACCGCCTTGGGGATTAGAGAAATAAGGCGAACGCAAAAAAAAAAAAAAAAAAAAAAAAAAAAACCACAAGTGCCAAGGAGTGCTGGCTAGTCCTGGGACGATGAGAGTATCATCGGGTGTCTCGAGTAACTAGCATCTGCAGGCACTACCTTGTGGAAACCTCAGGAGAGGGTAGGGCTACGGGAGTAAATGCAGACAGAAAATCCGGAGTGGTAGCACCTAAGGCGGATGGTTTCAAAATTGCTAACTCATTCCAGCAGCTCCTGCAGCTGAGCTGGTGGCAAATTGTCATGCTTTGGATTACACCAGTGAGGCTGAGAGGGGGATCCTGCAGTTTGGGTAGCCCAGGGTCTTTATATTCAGTGCCCAGGCTTGTGCCCTAGAGAGACCACTCACTGGGCGCCACGTTGCTAGTCTGCAGAGACTGAGGCATCAATGATGATCCCCTCTATCCACATCTAACATCAGCAGTAACAGAAAAACAAAAAAGGTTAAAATACAGTGTTAGATAAGAACAGCTTCATTAAATAAAAGCTTTAATCAGTGACTAGACAATTGAAAAGAGCACAATTAAAAGCAACAAACTAACAATACAACTTTTACTGTTTCCAAAGTAAAATATTATTTAAATTAAACATTTCTGTTTTTCATGAATCATAAATATTTCCTTTTCTGCAATCTCCTTGGTATCACCTTGCTTACAACTGTTTGTCTTCTTATTAGTTGGTCATAGCAAAAACCATGTTTATGAGAGTGTAAACAAGACTCTTGAAACTTGAGCTCTTGAGAGTAATCTGATGGTTGTGTTTCCTGTTTGTTTTCTAACAAGGATATTTGTCTTCTTCATATCCTCTTAGATGTCAACTTGAAAAAAATTAATTATATATATGTTTGAGGCCTTAGTTGAGGGTGTATGAATAATCATGTTGTATTTTGATTTTGTTTATTTGGCTTTAAATACTTGTTCCAAATACTTTTGAATCCTTGTAGGCCCATATAAAATGTATATTATCATTTGAGTTCGTGAAAATTTACATTTTTAGAGCATACCCCAAAAAATGATCTCATATTTCATTAATTGAAATGATATATGGATTTAATACTTTTTAAAAAATTCAAATTAATTAAATAAATTTCCAAAAACATTCATTTCTTTGTGGGTGAAAATCTAGCGTCTGCTCTTTCACAAATTCATCTGTGACCGAGTCATAGATATTTCCCCGATGTCGCATAGTAAGTATTTAGCAGACGTTTTTCTATCACTATTAAAGCAAGGCGAGTCAGTCTTTCATTATTCATACTGTTGTGTTTATAGTCTTTCATTGTTTCTTTAGCTGACACATTGCATGTAACACTTATGTTGTGCTTGACAATGTAAGAGCTAATGCACATAGCTTGGACGTTTCTTCCAACATAGACTTCAAATCGGTAGATAAATATTGAAATATATTTTCTACAGCTGATACCATGCATACATCGATAATAGCTTATCCAACAGCAATAATAGTCGTCATACATTTGACAAGCCAGGAAGAAGAAAATAAAAGATTGCTTCTAATTCTTATATAAAACATAGATATCCCATTCACCCCTCGCAGCACACACCAGTAAATACGACTTTTGAAGGCAGAAGCTTCTGGCTTTTCCTTCCAACCTCTCTTCTGCTGCAGCAGCCATACACTAGCTTTACTGACCAGCTTCGCGCGGGATTCAGATGTTCTCTACCAGGCCGTGAGTAATAATTGAGGCATTCAGTGCAAAGATAGACATCCCAGAATGCAAGATGTGGAAGCACACCGTTAGAGCACTTTCACTCCTGTTTCTCCGTGAGATGACATTGCCCTAATCTGACATCCCAGACTAGGAAACTCTAAGAAAAGTAGTTAGCAGAACAGTGCATTCACTTGGAAATTACCAGAAGAAATGAGATGCGCAATTTTCACGTTCCTATAGCTCACCATTGGCAGGCTTAAATTGTTAAATAACGTGGGGACGGAAAGTCCCACAGAGCTGAAAATAGTCGCGTTGGCCTGGAAATGGCAGACAGACTGATCTGTGAACAGTTCAGGCCACTAGACTTTGCCGCCTCCGAGTTTGTTGCAAGACAGACAAATGAATACATGTATCTTGATTATTGTTGTTGTTGTTTAATGCTCACAATAAGTAAGTTAACTCTTTTGTGCACCCTGAAAAGGACGTTAGGTGGCGAGTTGTAGTAGCTTTCCTCACATCACGAGCATGCTGATGAAGGTGGACTGTGGTCCTCTAGGCTGTTGTGCTGTGCTTGGCTTCATCTGCGTCGCGCTCACTACTACTGGGATCACGTAATTCCACATTTCATAAGCCAGGCTGCCTGAAAACAGCCTGTTTCCAGGGAATGCTACATAGAAGAGAGATTATGGGCTTGGTCAGTGTATCATGTCTGACCCTGACGCGACATCCTGGTCAGTATGTTGTGCCTGACTGGACTAACGTATCAGTTCCCCATAATGATTCTTATTATATATATATATATATATATATATATATATATATATATATATATATATATATATATATGATATTTAAAAATATCATCTACATCTCCCTGACTGTCTCGCAATGAAACAGCAATTATGACAGGGTCGCAACGGAAAAAAGGGCCCCAGAGAAGAAATTGTTAACCTCAAAGAATATCAGGATAGAACTGAGGAAAAGAATAATCGCCACTCGTATTTGGTCAATTGCACTGCATAGGACTGAAACATGGACTTTAGCGAAGAAAGATGAAAAGCGATTGGAAGTGAGATGTCTTGTCACTTTTTGCCAATAGTCGTTTCTCTATTTACCAATTAGTCCATCTCCTTTTGATAAAAATCACAGTCTCCCTTTGCCAATAAGTGTCTCTCTCTCTCTGCCAATCAGCCCAACTCTCTATGCCAATCACTCCGTCTCCTTTTGGCCCAATCACTATCTCTTTGCCAATCGGCCCAACTCTCTTTGCCAGTCACTCCGTCTCTTTTTGCCAATCATTCGTTCTATTTTTATATATGTGTCTAGTTCCGCTTTGAGACTTTGAACTCCATATTCAAATAGATCACACTCCAAATTGCATGTCACGTAGACAATGTCAAAACAATTTGGCATTTTTGCTCTACCATTTGTGACCCCTGTTTTGACACGATTGGAGATTCGCTGACACGTGACCGAAATTTGGAACACTGCACTTCGAGTTCTAGAACAGAGATCAAAGCTGCACTTCAATTTCTGGTGCAGAGATCAAACTCCGATTTGTCCTGCGTGCTCTAGTGCAGTAAACATTGACACCATTATCCATAAATCCCAACGTTAAATTACATTAAACTACCGGCTCTCTTATCGACTGCCACATTACGTTTGTCGTAAATAAGGGGCGAATAATGGTATAATCCCGTGCGCGTTTTTTCTGGGTATACACGTATACAACTTTTTTTTTCTTTTTCAAAACTTGACTTTCATCACACTGTTTAAATACTTCATGATATTGAAGTTTAAATTAAACAGCGTTAAAATAAAATTTCTTAAAAAAAGAAAAACAGTGTCAGGTCATCCCATACGCTTGTCGCAGTGCTTAAAAAAAAGCATGGTCCAGTGGATACCAGCCCAATGCAACATTTCAGGCAACGAGGAGGCGGGCAGACTTGCAAGAGAGGGAGGAATGCTGCAGCAGAGTGATACAGAAACCACATACAATTAGATAAAAGCAGCTATCAGGGCAACATACAGTACAAAATGGAAAAAATAACACCCTGGCCACACAGAAAAATAACACCCTGGCCACACAGAAAAATAACACCCTGGCCACACAGAAAAATAACACCCTGGCCACACAGACAAATAACACCCTGGCCACACAGAAAAATAACACCCTGGCCACACAGAAAAGGATGCCTACTCACAATTCTCCAGGTGACACCACGTGACCATTCTCCGGCCACCCATAGGGCACAGCAGACTTAGATAGCATCTGTATAAGTTCAAGATTGGCACTACGGACCTTTATGTCTGCGGCACAGCCACCGTGAAGGCAGAGCATACTTTGCAGTCCTGCCCACTGTATACCGACAAAAGAAGTAGGATTTGGCAACAGCCAGTGTCCTTCTCCACGAGAAGCTGTACAGAAGTGCCTGGAGCCTCAGGTCGACTGTTGCCTTCGTTAGAGTCATTGAAGTCGAGGTCTGAAGACGAACGATGAAGAAGAAGGTCATCCCGTAACCGGTGAAGTCGTTGGGGCACACATGAAAACCCCACGCCACCCTTCTGTCAACGACCGCTGCATGTGCCTCCTCTACTCGAAGATTGGTCCATTCTTGTATGTTGTTCTTCCACCATTTTTGGCACCTTTCCGCGCAGGATCGTATTTTCAAGACCGTTTGACTTCGATATGTGGCCGCACCAAGCGAGTTTCCGTTGACCTTTGCCAAGAGGTCTGTCTACAATATACCCACATTTTATTCTAGAAAAAAAGTACGTGTGTAATCTAACTCCTTTAAGGTAGAAGACTATTCAACATAGGATTTGCACACCGAGCCATTTACCCAATATATGGCTTGGCTTGGCTTCGTTCGTTCTCAATCTCCTGCTACCAAACCCTGAAAGGGCTTGAGTAAAAGAACGTAGTCCAGAGAACGGAATGCATTGTGTCGTAGTTTACAGCTTGACTGCGATATTTGCATCTTTCGGTCCAAAACATCCGACTTCAGCAAGCATTTTTTTAGTACCAGGTTAGCATTCCCTCTTCAATCCCTTCTCCTTAGCCAGTCTGCTCTGTTGCAGCCTGTTATCTAGGATCACTGCATGGAGGTTTAGAAGGGTCTTGGCAGCTCTGGTTCGCTGACCCTGACGCAAGCAGTCTGCTATGGGTCGCTGACTGCTGTATCTCATACGCCGCTCAGCGTCTTGATCCCTCCCCAATATATAATTCTGCTACTCATCCCGAGTGTTCCGCCGGGGTGTTTGTTGTATGACAAAGACAAGAATAGTTCCACTGCCCCACAGAGAGCATGTCGTAAGAGGTGACTAACTGTGTGATGTGGCATTACACCGGCCATGGTTAAGTAGATTGCTTAGAGCAGCATAGATGGCGCCTAGCAGGCTGTGGGTCTACTTTTATCTAGTGTTTTAGTCTATTAAGATGGACTCGCACATCGGTTAACCACCCTCCGTAAGCGATTGTCCCAACGTAGCGGAGTAAAATGCTGCTCGAGCCTAGCCCGCTAAGCAGGAAATCATCCACCCAGTTACATCCAGCTCATACCAGAACTGGGACCTGCACAGGGCATCTGCCGCTGTAGAAGTACAGGTCGACTAAGATAAGTCTGCTACGTGGGGATTCGTTTTCTGAGTATAAAAGAAAAGTCTAGAAACAACACTACACAATGGGATACTTTCCATCGAAAAGGGACATTAAAAAAACATACATTTCAATGATGTAATTACAACTTTTAGTTCAATAAAAGCACAAAAAACGCGTAAATGAAACATTCTGTAATTGATTTATTTTTAATTCAACTTAATTATTCGTCAAACCAAATTGAGGAGTGTCGGATAACATACCGTCCCAGGCTTTAATCCTGTTAATTCCGCCGCTGACTCACCCATATATCATCATTTGACAAATGTCAGAGTATAGATCCAACAGAAGAGTAAATACGGTAAACACATTGGCTGAGTGTGGGTATTTGTGTAATTAAAGAACTAATATTCACGGTGTCCGCAGAAATACACATCAGCTTAAACAGCCCGGTTCAGTAACCGTAACAAACATTTAACATATGCTCTATATGTCGGGAGTAAATGTTCAACACTGCATTTGGTTTACAGCAAATTACTTGCTAAAATCTTTTTTGGTGTATGTTTTATGCTCAACATGCTTTTGATCTGTCTCCTTCCTTCCTTCCTTCCTTCCTTCCTTCCTTCCTTCCTTCCTTCCTTCCTTCCTTCCTTCCTTCCTTCCTTCCTTCCTCCTGTCTGTCTGTCTGCCTGTCTGTCTGTCTGTCTTCCGTTCCTTCTTCTTCTTTCTTCCTTCTTTCTTCTTCCTTCTTTCTTCTTTTTTCTTTCTTCTTTCTTCTTCTTCTCTTCTTCTTTCTTCTTCTTCTTCTGCTTGGGAGGAAGATCAGGCAACATATACTGATAGACATGTTAGTCAGGATCAGGCAAAACATACTGGCCGACCCTCACCTCGGCTTGCTAGTGGCCCTCCTTGGAAACGTGCTGTTTTCATGGCAGTCTAGCTAACGAAGTGAGGGATCGACGTGATCCCCGTAGTAGTGAGTGACACGCAGATGAAGCCAAACATAGCACAACCGCCAGGAGGACCCCGGTCTACCTTTATCGGGATTTGAGGAAAGCTACTACAACCCGCCACTGAGCGTCCTTTTCAGGGCGTACAAAGGCGTAACCAACTCATTGTGGGCATTCTCATTCTTCTTTTTCTTCTTACTCTGTCAGACGTCAACCTTTATTTTTTTCGAAAAAGGCAGCAGTCATCCTGAGGCTGTCGACACTGCCATAGAGCTTGTCTAGTGTTGCCACTGGTGATGGCCACATCTGCATTCTCTCATCCTCGTATGTCGGGCAGTTTTGCAGCAAATGCTCAGCGGTCATTTTCCCGGTGCCACACGGGCATTCGTCAGTGCCACCTATCTTCAATTTGTTGAATAGGTGGTACCTCAGTCTATTGTGGCCAGTGCGAAGTCTGAAGACCACGACCTGCTCTCTTCTGTTCAACTGGTAAAAGGCATCGTTTTTTGTGTAGCCAGTATGTTCGGTTTCCCATTTGGTCATGTATCTAGCTCTAATAAGCCGTTTTGACTCTTCGTATGGTGGGCATTCAAAACAACAACTATTTCTTCTTCTTCGCGTTCAGGCCTTTTGCTCATACCAGGTCTGTATCAAAGTCGGAGCTGTTCGAGTCTTACGTCGAGTTCTCAGCTTGGCAGTGGGCATATTAAGTCTCTGTGGCAAACAAAGCCACACAAAAATTTACTAACTTGTTTAGCCTAAACTTGAAAATGAAAAAGATGACGCTAAAAAAGATTAAGATTATGAAATGTAACCTGTTCACTAATTGATAGCGCCATCGTCTTCTTCTTCCTCCTCCTGCTTTGTACATCTTCTTCTTAATATTCTTACCATTCCTATTCTTCTTCTTCGACGTAAGTCCTGAAAAAGACGTGGTGTTGTGTGATAGTTTACAGCGAGACTACTACATCTGCGCGTTTTCGGCCTGACACATCCGGTTTCAGCTGGCATTTTTGGGTACCGGATTTCCCTTCCACTGCTATCTCTATTCTCGTAGCCAGACTACACTACTGCAGCCTGTCTCCAGGGCCGCCATTCGAAGATGGAATAGGATCTTGGCCAGCTCTGATTCTTTTATCCTGATGCAAGAAGCCAGCTATAAATTGCCGACTGCTGTCATTTCATTCACTGTGCTATATCTTCGGCCCCTGGTTGCGTCTAAGACGCTGAGTAGTAGCCTTACGCTACTACAGCGAATGCCTTGGGTTCGATCCCCACCATCATGCCTCTTTTTTAAACCAAGCTGAAAACCAGTACCTGACTAGATGTTAGAGAAAGAGACACCCAACGAATGGAATTGACCACCAGACTTCATATTAAAAAAAGACGAGTACTAGTACAATGCAGTGAAGTCTCTAACACTTCATCCACGACAACACCTTCTATTTGACTACGTGTACCACTGATACCAAGTTAAGATTATTTCAAAATGGTAAAGAGACCACCATGGGCATACAGGAAATGACGTCTATCAACTCCCCAATCAGATCAGGTGATCATCTTCCGGCTGCGCACAGAACACAACTGACTGAGATGTCATCTTTACAATAAAAGATTGCGTTTTCTACTCGTGGCACCGCTAATAAAACAGCGGGGACTTGTTGCAGTCCTGTTTATCATATCCTAGTGAAAGGAATGACTCGTAGCAACAACCATTGTCCCTCCACGAAAAACTGAATAAAAGTGCACATAGTCTCGAGTTTTGACTGCTGCCTTTGTTAGAGCAATTGAGGTTGAAGTCTGAATACGGACGAAAGAGAAGAAGAAGATTGTTGGATTCAAATATCAAGTTGGTACTCCTGTATGAAGCAGAAACGAAGCGCGACAAAGGCAATGCAGAGAAAACTTCAGCAGTCGGTCGTCAATAAATGTCTACGGAGGGTGGTGGGTATAGACTGGTAGGACATGGGGAAGTATAAAGACCTATGTGAAATTAGACTGATATGACATAGGGAAGTATAAAGACCTATGTGAAATTAGACTGAAATGACATAGGGAAGTATAAAGACCTATGTGAAATTAGACTGATAGGACATGGGGAAGTATAAAGACCTATGTGAAATTAGACTGATATGACATAGGGAAGTATAAAGACCTATGTGAAATTAGACTGAAATGACATAGGGAAGTATAAAGACCTATGTGAAATTAGACTGATAGGACATGGGGAAGTATAAAGACCTATGTGAAATTAGACTGATATGACATAGGGAAGTATAAAGACCTATGTGAAATTAGACTGATAGGACATGGGGACGTATAAAGACCTATGTGAAATTAGACTGATATGACATAGGGAAGTATAAAGACCTATGTGAAATTAGACTGATAGGACATGGGGAAGTATAAAGACCTCTGTGAAATTAGACTGATATGACATAGGGAAGTATAAAGACCTATGTGAAATTAGACTGATAGGACATGGGGAAGTATAAAGACCTATGTGAAATTAGACTGATAGGACATGGGGAAGTATAAAGACCTATGTGAAATTAGACTGATAGGACATAGGGAAGTATAAAGACCTATGTGAAATTAGACTGATAGGACATAGGGAAGTATAAAGACATGAACATTTCAATCGTCTGATTTGTCAATTTGACGAAACTACACTACTGGTTGTCTACAGACACTGAAGAATCTTCTAAACCAGTATAAAGACGTTAAGTTCAGTTGTTAGTCTTCGAAACCTTATTCAGCTTGTCTCTGAGATCATTGCAAGTAATCCTGGAGACTTTTTCAGAGGTGTCACCGATGTTCTAACAAGAAATCTGTCAGACTTTTTACGGGTATCACAAAGATTCTTACAATAGAATTCTTGGCTTGGCTTCGTTCGTTCTCAATCTTCCGCAACCAAACCCTGAAAAGGGTTTAAGTAGCAGAATGTAGTCCAGAGAATGGAATGCGTTGTGTCGTAGTTGAGAGCCTCAGTAAGGGATATCTGTTTTAAATAAATCGGGTTAAATTGAAAACTTACCTTGTACACGTCATTACTACAGTGGCAAGCGGCCTTTATTCGTCAGCCCTATACACCTTGCAGGTGGACCTCAGAAATTTAGAATGAATGTCGTATTCCTGTTTTGTTTTTTTTAATTCTTTTTTTTTTTTTGCGTTCGTCTTATTTATCTATTCCCCAAGGCGGTGTGCGTTGCACTGTGGTTTGTATATTGCGCCTATCGGCCCAATGCATCCGACTTCAGCATGCATTGTATGTAAAGGTCTGCTTCCTCCTGCATTTTCTAAGGGTTTGCTTCCCCGGGGTAACGGCCTGTGCTGTGATGGGGATCGAACCCAGCACCTTTGGTTGTGAGCCGTGTCACTTAACCACTAGCCCACGCAGTCCCCCAGTTCTTTTTTCTTTTTAAAATGGATACTTTTGAAACACCATGTTCAGTGCCATCTCTACAGCGAAAGCCGGCTGCAATGGCTCTCCGTCGTCTTCTGTCCTTTGCCTTGGGGGTATAATCTGTGAGGATCTTCCTTGTTCATCTCGTGAGAGATAACACCACACAGATTGCAACAGCAAAGGTGGCGCCTATCTGACCGCAAGTCTAATTTTGTTCTCGTGTTTTAGTCCATTCTGGATGCCGCAAGGCCACATATTTGACTGGAATTAACATTAGTCAACGACTTCTACTTGTGTCCACGGAAACGTGTTGCGGTTTTTCATTTGGACTAGTTGGTTCGTTCATTTTGTGGAGTATTCCCCTCCGATTATCCTAGCATGATTATCGGCAATTTAAATAGTATTTCGGTTATCTGGTGTCGTATTTTCATGGCTCAGTGCACACGGCTGAATTTCCCGAGATTGGTGTACTTTGTACTGTTTGCTGACGGTGTGGGACTAACACATCACGTGAGAGGGATTGGGCCCTGTCCGGTTAGCAACATGTCTAGGACACATCACCCGGAAGAGATTGGGCTCTGTTCGGTTAGAAACATGCCTAATACACATTGCTCACACGCTGTGTGATGTTGTTACGACTTCTTGCGGTAACAGGATAGACAAGACAAGCAGTAGAAGAAACTGATTGTATACATACTTATAAACCAGTATAACGACTTTAAGTGTGAAATCATTTGTTAATCGAGCAGGATGGTGCATCTGAGAATACGGAACATGCAGATGAACAACCAGCTAGCCACAGAACTATCATCAACCATGCCTTTCGTCATTTTCTTAAAGAGACTGCAATAACGGTCAGCGTAAAGTGCAACGCTTTCATTTCAGAGTACCATAAAATGACACATTTGCACTCAACACATGTGCTTCACGATATGGAAAATGTAACTACACCGATGCTTGTTCAATCTTTCTCATTAGAAGCACATAACTACTTTATATGAGCGTGACCCCAGATCGATTTTTGCTTTAAACCACATCCTGCTCGTTTGTGATGATATCAAACAGGTGTTTACAACATGGAGTTACGATAACTGCTGTCCTAAATCATAGTTTGCTCACACTTACATTGTCTGCGCCTCACCGGTCTACAAATACTGCTGCTGTTACTGCTGCTAATACTTCTACTACACCGACTACTATTACTCCTACTACTACTAATACTGCTACTACCACTATTACTTATGCTACTACTACTACTACTTATGCTACTACTACTACTTCTGCTACAACTACTTCTACTACTACTACTGCTGCTGTTACTACTAATAATGCTGCTGCTACTACTACTACTACTACTACTGTTGCTGCTACTACTACTGCTGCTGCTGCTACAACTACTTCTACTACTGCTGCTGTTACAACTAATAATGCTGCTGCTACTACTTCTACTACTACTACTACTACTACTACTACTACTACTACTGTTGCTGCTACTACTACTGCTGCTGCTGCTACAACTACTTCTACTACTACTACTACTGCTGCTGCTGTTACTACTAATAATGCTGCTGCTACAACTAATACTACTACTACTACTGTTGCTGTTACTACTAATAATGCTGCTGCTACTACTTCTACTACTACTGCTGCTGCTACTACTACTTCTACTACTACTGCTGCTGTTACTACTACTTCTACTACTATTACTACTGCTGCTGTTACTACTAATAATGCTGCTGCAACTACTTCTACTACTACTACTGCTGCTGCTGCTACTACTGCTTCTACTACTACTGCTGCTGTTACTACTACTAATGCTGCTGCTACTACTTCTACTACTACTACTACTACTAATAATAATAATAATAATGCTGCTACTACTTCTACTACTACTACTACTACTACTGCTGCTGCTGCTGCTACTACTACTACTACTGCTGCTGCTGTTATTACTACTACTACTACTTCTCTTTCTTCTCCTTGTTATTGTTGTGATTACTATTATTACTACTCGGCCAGATACAAGTTCCTATCCCGAACTCGACCATTGTCTGAAGCTTCACTTTAGCTCAGTAGAGTTTTGAATTTAGTGTTGAATCGTGCCAGAATCGTACAGAAAACAGTCCTGCAACATAATCTCAGCAGTTTGCTCGCTTAGTCCATATGTGCAAGCGGTGAAGCAGACCGTTCAAATGTGTATATGTGTCTGTTCAGTGTAACGTGTTCTGTCTTGAGGCAAAGCCATCTGTCCCTGTCAGTCAAGGGTATGACAATCGTAGTTATTTATTCTGTGCCCTTCTGACAACCTGGGTAGCTCTTAATTTTCTTCTTCTTCTTCGTTCTCAAAGTATCGCAACCAAGTCCTTCTCATTGCCTTGCAAGTACCAGGCTGGTGTCTGGAGAACGGATTGCGTTGAGTCGTAGTTCATCTTGACTGTGATATTTGCATCTTTTGTCCGATACTTTCGACTTCAGCAGCCATTTTTTAGCACCGGGCTAGACTTCCCTATTCTATCCCTTCTCATTAGCCAGTCTGCTCTGATGCAGCCTGTTGCAGTTCGGGCTCGCTGGCCCTAACGCTAGCAGTCAGCTATGGGTCGCTGACCACTGCAGCTCATGCAATGCTCATGATCTTGATTCATCTCATTTTCTAAAAGTACATGATTGAAATGTCTTATTGTTGACAATCTCCTCAACTTATTGCAAGCTGATCTTCCTCTTCGTTTCCTGGTACGCCACAACGTGACGGCAATTATTTTAGTATGAGGACTACGTTTTGATGGTTCACGCGCTCGGGACTTTTTTTCTCTTGACGTTCAACCTAAAAGAGACAGATGAATGATGAACAGACAGATAGTCGGGAAAATGCATATGTGCATGGGTTGATAGATTTGGGAGTGACTAGGGGAGAATGGAGAAAGTATCAACACCTGACTGGGACTCTGTATATATACACGCTTGGCTTACTGCTTGGACAGAGAACGGAGCACTTATAAGAATGCCCCATGTGTTATGATGTTGGTTCCTAGAATCAAGAATCTTCTTCTTCATCATCGATCAACTGATGCAGCCTACGAAGAAGAAGAAGAAGATCAACTGATGCTATGCTTCATCCGGTGAGGTTCACGAAGGAGATTGTGCATTTCAGGTCTTCGCCGGTCCCCCACAGCTTATCGAGCATGGTCGCTCCCCCTGGCCAGACTGCTTCTCTTTGGTCGTCATAGGCAGGGCAGTCCTGCAGAATATGTTCTGGTGTTTGCTTTGGTGCTCCACAATCGGACTTGGCAGTTTCTCTGAGACACATTCTGTGGAGGTGGGCCTTGAGTCTACAATGTCCCGTTCTGAGTCTGAAGATCTTTGTCTGCCCATCTCTGCCAAGTTTGTCTATGCTGTCATTTTCTGGCTTGTATTCTTTGTACTGGTCTCTCCATTCTGTCCTCATGGATCGTTTGATGAGTGTCTTTGCTTCTTTATAGTTTTGAGGATAGGTAATCTGCGTGCCACCAGCTTGTGCGAGCCCATCTGCTTTCTGGTTTCCAGGGATCCCACAGTGGGCCGGAATCCATTGTAGGACTAATTCTGTTTTTTAAGACAACGATCCTATATTGTATTTGGCTTGGCTTCGTTTGTTCTCAATCTCCCGGTACCAAAACCTAAAAGGGCTTAAGTAGCAGAATGTAGTAAAGAGAACGGAATGCGTTGTGTCGTAGTTTACAGCTTGACTGCGATATTTGCACCTTTCGGTCAACACATCCGACGTCAGCAAGCATTTATTGAGTACCGGGCTAGCATTCCCTCTTCGATCCCTTCTCCTTAGCCAGTCTTCCCTGCTGTAGCCTGTTATCCAGGATCACCGCGTGGAGGTGTAGAAGGGTCTTGGCATCTTTGGTTCGCTGGCCCAGACGCTAGCAGTCAGCTATGGGTCGCTGACCACTGCAGCTCATGCGCTAATATTGTATTTTATTTCATGTGAGAGTCTATCTTGTTTGTGGCTTGAGATGGCTTGAAGTACGCTCCTGGAATTTGTTAGAATGACCGTTTGCCTTGTAATATTTTGGCTGATAAGAATTTGAGTAACTGCATTGGTGCATGTCTCTCCTGCTGGTATGGAGTGATTTTCTATGTCGCCATATGAGTGTGCGATGTAGAATCCAATGCCTCCCATTTTATCGATCGCCGAGGTCCATACACATATGCTCAATAGTTGCTAGGGTACTGTCTCTTGAGCTCTGCAGAACGGGGAATTTTTTTTTCTGTTATTGACTGCTCATTTGTCTTCATTTAACCCTGAAACCTCCAAGATTATTTTAGACCGGTTCTGGCTCCGTGTCCAAGGTTTTGGCTTCATGTCCAAGGTTATGGCTTCATATCCAAGGTTATGGCTTCATATCCAAGGTTATGGCTTCATGTCCAAGGTTCTGGAATGAGTGCTTCGCACTTTTTGGTTTTAGCTTCGAGTATGTCTCCGTCTTTTCTGTGGATTTCTCTGGCCAGATGGTTTGAGCGTATTTATTAGTCTGTTTTTTGTTCTCTCTTGGAATTTCTGGTGTAGAGGATGATCAGGTAGTCAGTCTCTTTAGTTTTTCAAACTGAGAAAGGGATTTATGTTTTCTGTTTAATTCGAGGGGCTCAATATTTGAATCAAGAATAATTAGATGACTAGACATTTGCTACATTATGAAAGCCATCGTTACTCCCCTCGTTTGCCCCCGCCTGGTTGAATTTCCTCCACTTTGACATTAAGATAACTGGGCAAATATCACGTTCCGTCAACACCTTTGTTTTAATTAGTCAGTCGGGTTCCTCTTGTCCGTACTAGTTTTTAGTTGACCGTTGAATTCCAACCGACGCGGAAGACGCCAGAAACGGTGCCGTCGCAAAGTCTCCCGTCACGGGAAGGATTAATCCGCGTTCCGAGCTCGGTCAGGCTAACGGCATCGTTTCCTTGGTTACGGTCAATATCAAAAAGATAAAGGCAGTCCCATAGCAAAGCCTGCCTCCGGGGATCAAGTGTTAACATATTGCATTACTCTAGACATTTATTAGATATTACATTATTCTAGGCATTCAGTATATTTCTCATTATTCTAGGCGTTCAGTAGATGCTCCGGGCCTCGGAAATGAAAAATCTAAGAAAAGTAGTCCAAAGTTACAAGAAGAGACAAAGTCCACAATCAGGCAATACGGTACTATCTGGAAACCTAGTCCTTGCTGACTCGGGTGGGTCTTCTTCTTCTTCGTTCGTTCACAATCTCCCGCTACAAAGCCCTGAAAAGGGTTTTGAAGTAGCAGGATGTTTTCCGGAGAACGGAATGCGTTGTGTTGTAGTTTACAAATTGACTGCGATATGTGCACCTTTCGGCCCGACACATCCGACTTAACAGCAGACATTTTTGAGTACCTGGTGAGCCTTCCCATCTTCGATCCCTTTTCCTTAGCCAGTCTTACCCCTGCTGCAGCCTGTTATCCAGGTTCACCGCGTGGAGGTGTAGAAGGGTCTTGGCAGCTCTGGTTCGCTGTACCCTGACGCTAGCAGTCATGTGTGGGTCGCTGATCACTGCAGGCCATGTGCTGCTCATCGGCTTGATCCCCTCGAGTGGACAAATGTCACCTTCCTTGATGGGGAGGAAGACTAGCGTCTGGTCAGGCAAAATCAGACATGTAAGTCAGGATCAGGCAAAACTTACTGGCCAAGACCTTCACCTCGACTATCTGGAAACGGGCTGTTTTCATGGCAGCCTGGCTAACGAGGTCATGGATGGACGTAGTAGTGAGTGACACGCAGATGAAGCCAATCATAACAACGGCTTGGAGGACCCCGGTCCACCTTCATCAGCAAGCTGGGGATGTGGGGACAGCTACTGCAACCCGCCACTTAACGTCCTTTTCAGAACGCCAAAAAAGGTAACCTACTCATTATAGGCATTCTCAAACAACAACCACCTTCTGTGATTCGGCCATGTCTTCAAAATGAAAGAAAATCAGCTACCGCGTCAGTCATGGATAGCAAAGGGTAAAGGATCCAGACCAGGAAAACAACCCAAAGTCCGCTGTAATGACAACATAAGACAGTCTATCATACCCTAAAAGAAATCGTGGACCAGATTGAAACCAGGTCTTTTCAAACAAACCCCAAAACACCAAATTAAGTCTTAACGGCAAATACCTGCAGACAAACGACAACCCAAACTACCTCGGAGTCACATTTGATTGGCGCATGACATGGAAAAGTCAGATCGAGAGAAACCGAATGAGAGCCAGAGAAAGAATGGCAATCATGAGGAAATTTGCTGGCACAAGCTGGGGAGCAGACGAAAGTATACTAAAGAAACTGTACACTGGAATAGTGAGACCAGTTCTCGAGTATGGCATTGCGGCATGGACAACAGCAGCAAAGGCGAACTTCGATAAAATTAGCAAACTCCAAAACCAAGCCATGAGAGTTATAACATGTGGCATGAAGTCAACGCCAATTGTAGAACTTGAAAAGGTTACAAAACTGCGATCCATGACCGACAGAAGAGACTGCAGAGCCCAGCAGCAATCAGAGAAACTCCGAAGACTGACTGACCATCCAATGCACCAGAGACTAAACAATTTCGGAAGTGGGAAACTAAAGCGGAGAAACTTTGCAGAAATAGCCAAAGCAAAGATGCACGAAGACCCCATGAACGCACTAACAACACCAAAGTGCATCCCTACTGTACGAAAACCTACCTGGAGGCAGCATATATTTCCAGAGGTGGTAGAAAATATACCAGGTATTGCAAACAAAAACTGCCAGACTGAAAAAGAAAGAGATACTACCCTGAGCTACATAACGAAAAACTACCCAAGCATAGACTGAACCCATGTATACACCGACGGTTCTGTAACAAACACAACACAGAACGGAGGGGCAGGAGCATTTCTGAACCTACCAAATGGCAGAAAAATAATACTGTCATTCGCTACTGGAAAATACACAAGCAATTTCAGAGCGGAGGCAGAGGCACTGAGGGCGGCAGTGGAAGAAATGGTGACAGGTAAAAGGAATGAAAGCCATATAGTCCTTCTTACAGATGCTCTGGCCGTAGTCACATCACTAAAAAGCTGAAAAAATACTGAACAATGATTTAAGAGCAGTACTCTGTCAACTATGCCAGCAATCCGCACCAAAAAGGGTAGTGGTGCAGTGGGTTCCATCCCACTGTAACATCCAAGGCAACGAGGAGGCAGACAGACTGGCAAAAGAAGGTGCAAAACTACCACAACCAGATACTAGTATGATATACGAAGAGTCAAATCGGCTTATTAGAGCTAGATGCATGACCAAATGGGAAACCGAACATACTGGCTACACAAAAAACGATGCCTATTACCAGTTGAACAGAAGAGTGCAGGTCGTGGTCTTCAGACTTCGCACTGGCCACAACAGACTGAGGTACCACCTATTCAACAAATTGAAGATAGGTGGCACTGACGAATGCCCGTGTGGTACCGGGAAAATGACCGCTGAGCATTTTCTGCAATACTGCCCGACATACGAGGACCAGAGAGAGCAGATGTGGCCATCACCAGACCAGTGGCAACACTAGACAAGCTCTATGGCAGTGTCGACAGCCTCAGGATGACCGCTGCTTTTTTCGAAAAAATAATGGTTGATGTCTGACTGCGTACGATGAAGAAGAAGAAGAAGAAACCAGGTCAAGAAGAAGAGAGCGGATATAATAGTGTGACGCTCTTTCTGGCCAACCTCTACATCTCAGAATGGAAGAGAAGATACTAAGTTAGTAAGTATTTGTGAATGGCAAATTTGTATAACGAGATGTTTCTTTTTAGGTGTATGTTTTGATTTTACAGTGCTCATTTCTTGGTCTTCGTTCCTTGCGTGTTGACGTCTTTTTCTAGATCAATGGTTCTTGGCCTTTTTCTACCATGGATCCCTTTCGATCATATAATAAACCTTTTGACCAATATAGTAGTCTGTGAAAAATATAGAACCAAATAATAGTCTGTGAAGGATATAGACCCAAATAGTAATATGTGAAGCATGTAGACCCAAATGACAGTGTGAGAAACATGGGGACCCTGATGGCAGTCTGTGAAACATGGGGACCCTGATGGCAGTCTGTGAAACATGGGAACTCCAATGTCAGTCTGTGAAACATGGGAACTCCAATGTCAGTCTGTGAAACATGGAGAACCCCAATGTCAGTCTGTGAAATATGGGGACCCCAATGTCAGTCTGTGAAACATGGGGACTCCAATGTCAGTCTGTGAAACATGGTGACCCCAATGTCAGTCTGTGAAACATGGGGACTCCAATGGCAGTCTGTGAAACATGGGGACCCTGATGGCAGTCTGTGAAAAATGGGGACCCTGATGGCAGTCTGTGAAAAATGGGGACTCCAATGTCAGTCTGTGAAACATGGTGACCCCAATGTCAGTCTGTGAAACATGGGGACCCCAATGTCAGTCTGTGAAACATGGGGACTCCAATGTCAGTCTGTGAAACATGGAGAACCCCAATGTCAGTCTGTGAAATATGGGGACCCCAATGTCAGTCTGTGAAACATGGGGACCCCAATGTCAGTCTGTGAAACATGGGGACTCCAATGTCATTCTGTGAAACATGGGGAACCCCAATGGCAGTCTGTGAAACATGGGGGCTCCAATGTCAGTCTGTGAATCATATATGCGCCTTCTTTTAATATCCCCCTGTATGGTTCAGAAACTTGGACCCTACTTAAACAGGATATATCAAGACTCGACGCCTTTCATATGCCCAACGAGCCACGCATCCTCGGTATCCAATGGTTCGATCCCGTCCATAGTGCCGAGGTGCAAAGACGAGTCTTCCCTCCATCTTGGACACTCTGGTCCGCCGCCGCCTGTCTGTGTTTGGTCACGTGGTTCGACTCAACCGGACAGTTCTGGCTCACCAAATAATGTCCAAATCAGCTAAGTGTAAAAATGGTCTCCCCACCGGCCGGCCGGAAGCGTGGGAGGGGCCGGCTGCAGGCGTAGGAGGGACGGGCTGGAGGCGTGGAAGAGGCCGGCTTTAGGCGTGGGAGGGACCGGCTGGAGGCGTGGGAGGGACCGGCTGGAGGCGTGTAGGGGCCGGCTGGAGGCGTAGGAGGGGCTCGCTACAGGCGTGGGAGGGACCGGCTGGAGGCGTGGGAGGGGCCGACTGGGGGCGTGGGAGAAGCTGGCTGGAGGCGTGGGAGGGGTTGGCTGCAGGCATGGGAGGGGCTGGCTGGAGGCGTGGGAGGGGCTGGCTGCAGGCTAGGAAGGGGCCGGCTGCAGGCGTGGGAGGGGCTGGCTGGAGGCGTGGAAGAGGCCGGCTTTAGGCGTGGGAGGGACCGGCTGCAGGCTAGGAAGGGGCCGACTGGGGGCGTGGGAGAAGCTGGCTGGAGGCGTGGGAGGGGTTGGCTGCAGGCATGGGAGGGGCCGACTGGGGGCGTGGGAGAAGCTGGCTGGAGGCGTGGGAGGGGTTGGCTGCAGGCATGGGAGGGGCTGGCTGGAGGCGTGGGAGGGGCTGGCTGCAGGCTAGGAAGGGGCCGGCTGCAGGCGTGGGAGGGGCTGGCTGCAGGCGTGGGAGGGGCTGGCTGCAGGCGTGGGAGGGGCTGGCTGCAGGTGTGGGAGGGGCAGGCTGCAGGCGTGTGAGGGGCCGTCCTCGCTTTACATGGCTCCGACATATAGCAGTCTCCCCTTCGTCACTGAACGAGGTTTGGCTACAAGCCTCAGCGGTTGGATATGGTAGTGGTCGATCGACGCAACGGGCCCTAGATGCCTAGGCGAGCAGTATTATTATGATTTTAATATTGATTTTATATTTATAAATTAAAGCAACAGAGCTACAAGGTAAACCGTCATTGAAATAAACTCAATCGTAACGTAGCCTGCAGACACAATGTACACATGTGTTTAAATTAATGAATATTATCAATATTGGTTTCAGTTGATATTATCTGTTCTGATAATCACTATTTGTGTGTGTGATTTGTCACCGATTTATTTGGTAAATCTGTTTAGTAATAAATAAATAAATAATAATGAATAAATAATAATGAACTAAGTTTGGCATGTTATAGCAATGTGTACCCTGAGTTACTTACTTACTTTCCTTGTCCAAGCACCACGTTATATTTCTTGCATCCAGTATTCTTCTTCTTCTTCTTCTTCTTCGTACGCTTGTCTAGTGTTGCCACTGGTGATGGCCACATCTGCTTTCTCTGATCCTCGTATGTCGGACAGTTTTGCAGCAGATGTTCAGCGGTCATTTTCCCAGTACCGCACATAAATTCGTCAGTGCTACCTATCTTCAATTTATTCTCAGCCTATTGTGGCCTGTGCGAAGTCTGAAGACCACGACCTGCTATCTTCTGTTCAACTGGTAATAGGCATCGTTTTTTGTGTAGCCAGTATGTTCTGTTTCCCATTTGGTCATGTATCTAGCTCTAATAAGCCTTTTTGGCTCTTCGTAGGTCACACTAGAATCTGGTTGTGATAGTCGTGCACCTTCTTTTGCCAGTCTGTCTGCCTCCTCGTTGCCTTGGATGTTACAGTGGGATGGAACCCACTGTACCACTACTCTTTTTGGTGTGGAGTGCTGGCATAGTTGACAGAGTACTGCTCTTAAATCATTAAGTTCAGTATTTTTCTAGCTTTTTAGTGCTGCATCCAGTATTCAGGGACATGGATTGCCTTGTCTTTTGCCTCCAGCATGTCGCGCCTATTGCATGTTTACTGGAGGTTGGGGCAGGTCATCAGGTGGTCTGGGTCCTGTATTGCGCCGTAATCACATGTCATCATCTGTGTATCCCCATCGCTTCATATTCCTCTTACACCGTTATACACCAGTTCGGAGTCTGTTCAGCGACTTCCATGTTGTGTATGGTAGATGATGTCCAGGAGCAGGTTCCTCTCGAAGTTCCATCTCTGCATCAATTCGTGCCACCTCTCGATACGGTGACTTTCGGGGTTTGTATGTATGTATGTACCCTGAGTTTATTGAACACAATACGGCTTAAAGTTTAAGTTTCAGCACTGTCTCCGAACATGAGATCAGAAGGAAGTGAGTGTCTGAGAACCCTTGGGACCCCAAAGAGTATTGTTGGTCAGTTTGTAACATTATATATCTACTGTATGTGTTGTCTTAGATGCATAGTCGATGCTGGGCGGTGCATGAGCGTGCAGTAGTTAGGGACAAATAGCTGACTGCTAGCGTCACGGCCAGTGAACCAGAGCTGACAAGAACCTTCTATACCTTTACGTGATGACCCTATATAACAGGCTGCAACAGAGCAGGCTGGCTAAGGAGAAGGGATCGAAGAGGGAAGGCTAACCCGGTGCTAAAAAGGTCTGCTGAAGTCAGATGTGTGGGACCGAAATGTGCAAATATCGCAGTCTATGAGAAAACGCATTCCGTTCTCCGGACAACATCCTGCTACTTGGAAAGCCCTTTTCAGGGTTTGGTAGCGAGAGATTGTGAACGGAAGAAGAAGACGACCCATAGTCAATAGTTGACCAAACGATCAGTAACCATGAAGCTTTATCGCATCTTTAAAGGCAGTAACAAACTCCCTCCACTACACCAAGTCCACAGTCATCCTTCGTATGGTGATCCAACTTTGATTTATGATCATCATTACAGCTTTAATGGTTGGCCGCCAAGTTGTCTAAGATCGGCCTCCTTTTACGCCTTTCCTTTGGGTTCGATAGATTTGAAGCTCTGGTCATGTTCGGCTTTATGCGTGAAAGTTTTTAAATTCAAAATACGTTACGGACGAAATTAGGTTGACGCGGCAAATTATATCATTGGCCATGGGGAAAACGATTTGGGAAAGGTTGAGAACCACTGACAATTGACTACGGACGGGGAGTGGAAAAGGCGTACCTCCGCCAGTAGAAACTAGTGAGGCTAACATCTAAGAAGCAAACAATTTTTTCTTTTCATCCACTTTCATTGACCCCATTAAATTAGACTCGATGTTCAATGGCCGTCACTGCCCCCCCCCCCCCCCCCCCCGGGCTAAAAACCGCTGTCTAGTTAGTAAATAATGAAATTCAGAGGTGGACTTTGATACCGGCTACTTATTTCATGCTGAGTCACAGGAAACCATGTTATGTCTTTTTTTGAGTATCACTTAGTGCAGAATAGAGTTGCGGGGGCTGGTAGATATTACGACACACAACCGGTGTTCAGGGTAACCATAGGGTTTCTAGAAATGTTTACCGATGTTCTGCGAGAGATCAGGAATGGATCAAATAACGTTTCTAGTTTGTGACTGCTTAATAATAGACATGGGTTCAACCATGACCTAGATGATACTTTCTGCAGGACTCATGAGGTCTTCTAGCCTGGGGGCAACTCTTCTCTCTCTTCTCACCTCACTCTGTTTCATTTGACTCTGTCCTACAGTCACACTCTTGCACAACTTTCACACGCGCTCTCATGGTGAGGCCCTTCCATTGCACTTTGGTTGGGCTAGCTTCTGAGGGCGTACAAACCTAGCATAGGTACATACAGACACACACATGCATCCAAGCACTGGTTTATGCGTCCTGATATCGCCCAATGGACTACGGTCTGGGGTGGAAAATGGCGCGCCTCCGCCAGTAGAAACTAGTGAGCCAAACATCTAAGCAACAACAACAACCATGACCTATTTTAGACTATAGATGGCCATTGTTCAACACTTAACTATTGACGATGTGTCTTTGGTGGCGATTTTCAGTGGCTCTTATTACATCCCTAGGCGTAATATATATATATAGTCATTCTCATGGGTAGATCCAATATGGAACATAATTATAGAATAGGCGAGAACAAAATTAGAAAGATAGATAAGGAAAGGGACATAGGGGTTATACTGGAGCATACAAGTAAGGTGAGGGAGCAAGTTCAGGTAGTAGTGAAAAAGGCAAATGAAATGTTAGGTATGATAAAAAGAAATATTAAACATAGGAGCAAGGAAGTGATCGTCAAACTGTATAAAGCATTAGTTAGACCTAGATTGGAGTAGTGTGTACAGGTGTGGAGTCATTATCATAGAGGGGATATAAACGTGCTGGAAAGAATACAAAAAAAGAGCGACTAAGCTGATAGTGGGATTACAGTTATGAGGAAAGACTCAGAAAAACCGGCCTACGGTGTCTAGAAGAGAGACAAATTCGTGGTGACTTAATACAGGTTTATAAGATGATCAGATGAATGGATAAATTAGATTAAAACAAGTGTTTTTAAAAATACAGCCACCCACTAGAACAAGAGGGCATAGCTACAAGTTGACTAAAGAGAGGTCCAGATTAGATATTAGGAAATATTTTTTTAGTCAGAGAGTGGTGAATGCTTGGAATGCATTGTCACGGGAGGTAGTGGAGGCAGGGACAGTTAATGCATTTAAGAATAAATTGGATACGCATAGCTTTTAGAGCAAGGTGATGTAAATGAAACTGGTTGTATACAGACTCTGCAGAGACTTCTAAACCAGTATAAAGATGTTAAGTTAAGTAATTGAGAAGGTGGACCGAGGTCCACCTGGCTGTAATGCAATGCGAGGCTCTCCAGTAAGCACATGGCTATGAGGACTACGATCCCCACCTCGTTGACCCTCACCTTGGCTTCCTCGTAGCCCCTCCTGGAAACGGCCTATTTTCATGGCAGCCTGGATAGCAAGGAGAGGGATCGATGTGATCCTCGTAGTTGTGAGCGACACGCAGATTAAGTCAAGCATAGCAAAACCGCCTGGAGGACACTGGTCCACCTCCATCAGCATGAGGAAATCTACGACAACCCTCCACTTAACGTTCTTTTTATGACGCACAAAAGAGTAAACCTACTCATTGTGGGCATTCAATAATTAAAACATCTGACACACGAAAGAAAATTTAACATCCCCACGGCGTCTTCTGTCAAAAGTGGATATAAGAAGAAGAATAGCAGAACAACTATGTTCAATAATTATCAAGATATTCGCCAGATCAATAACATTTGTGATGGTCTGGGTATCCATGGCGACATAAGTCGTATTATCTGGCAACATGATTATGTTTACTCTCCATTTTTCTTGTTCTTGTAATCGTTGTTTACCGAAGACGGGCCGTATTTCATGGATCGACTACGGTGTCTGCGCATTTCGCATTTCTCGCTTGTGCGTTTCTGGGCACTGAACAAAATGAACGGAACAGTAACACTGTAACCAGCCAGTCATGTCGTAAGAACAATATTATTTTATCTGCGGGATCAAGATGCTGAGCAGCGCATGAGCTGCAGTGGTCAGCGACCCATAGCTGACTCCTAGTGTCAGGGCCAGAGCTGCCAAGACCCTTCTACACCTCCACGCGGTGATCCTGGATAACCAGACTGCAGCAGGGGAGACTGGGTAAGGAGAAGGGATCGAAGAGGGAATGCTAACCCGGTACTCAAAAATGCTTGCTGAAGTCGGATGTGTTGGACCGAAAGGTGCAAATATCGCAGTCAAGCTGTAAACTACGACACAACGTATTCCGTTCTCTGGACTACATTCTGCTACTTAAGCCCTTTCATGGTTTAGTAGCGGGAGATTGAGAACTAACGAAGAAGAAGATGATTTTATCTGCCATTGGCTATATTTTGCTACCTCTGCTATATTTTCATAACATCGGTTCTAGTTTGCTACTATCGACTATATATTGCTACTACCGGCAATTCTTTCTATTATAAACATGTTTCTACCATCGGCTATACATTGCTACAATCGGCTATACATTGCTACAATCAGCTGTACATTGCTACAATCGGCTATATATTGCTACAATCGGCTATTTATTGCTACAATCGGCTATTTATTGCAACTATAGGTTATATATTGCAACTATAGGTTATATATTTCTGCCATCGGCTATATATATATTTCTGCCATCGGCCATATAGTTCTGCCATCGGCTATATATATATATATATATATATATATATATATATATATATATATATATATATATCTGCCATCGGCTATATAGTTATGCCTTCAGCTATATTGCTGTAATCGGTAGACTAACGTCTGGGGCCAGGCACAATATACTAATCAGACATGTTAGTCAGGGTCAGGCAAAATATACTGGCCAAGACCCTCACCTCGGCTTCCACGCAGCCCTTCATGGAAACGAGCTGTGTTCACAACAGCCTGGCTAATGAGGTGAGGAATTGACGTGATCCCCGTAGTGGTGAATACACGCAGATGAAGCCAAGCATTGCGCGACCGCCTGGAGAACCCTAATCCACCTTTATCAGCAAGCTCGGGATGTGAGGAAAGCTACGACAACCCGCCACTTAACGTCCTTTTTTGGGGGCGCACAAAAGAGTAATCCTACTCACTGTCAGTTGTGTTTGTCGTGCACAGGCCGGGTAGGTGAGTCGGTCTTTGTTTAGTTACGTCACGGCACACCTCTCAGCCTGGCATTTATATACACACCTCTGCAGTGTTATCGATCCATGCCTGAGATCACTAGTAAACACACCTGCACTAATGAGACTGTTCTGAACTAGCCCAGTGTGCAAAGGAATGTTATTATATTAATCAGAAGACTGTCTTGTGTAAGGTCGTTGTAAAAACATGGAACATTGATTACAAAAACTTGAACAGGAAAATAAAGCGAGAAAATAATATGGCTTGGCTTGGCTTCGTTCGTTCTCAATCTCCCGCTACCAAACTATGAAAGGGCTTAAGTAGCAGAATGTAGTCCAGAGAACGGAAAGGGATGATCCAATAATGAATATACTTACAATATGGGAGAGAACAATATTAGGACAATAAAAAAGGAAAGGGATATAGTAGTTATAATAGATCATACAGGTAAAGTGCGGGAGCACTTCCAGGTGTCTACGAAAAAGACTAATGCAATGTTGGGTATGATAAAAAGAGCTATTTCACATAAGAGCAAGGAAATAATAGTCAAACTATATAAATCATTAGTGAGACCTACATTGGAGTAGTGTGTGCAGGTGTGGAGTCCATATCATAGAAATATATAATATATATCATGCTAGAAAGGATACAAAGAAGAGCCACAAAAATGATCTCTCGGTTTCAGAATTATGGCTTGCCTTCGTTCGTTCTCAATGTCCCGCTACCAAACCCTGAAAGGGCTTAAGTAGCAGAATGTAGTCCAGAGAATGGAATGCGTTGTGTCGTAGTTTACAGCTTGACTGCGATTTTTGCACCTTTCGGTCAACACATCCGACTTCAGCAAGCATATTTTTAGTACCAGGACTGCCCTGCTGCAGTCTGTTATCCAGGATCCCCGCGTGGAGGTGTAGAAGGGTCTTGACAGCTCTGGTTCGCTGGCCCTGACGCTAATAATCAGACATGAGTCGCTGATCACTGCAGCTCATGTGCTGCTCAGCATCTTGATCCCTCAGCATCGTCCAATGATTTGGCTTGCTTTATTACATCTGCTTTGGATTTCAGTGTCATCTTTTCCATCTGCTGAGATTATGTTACCCAGGCACACCACGCAATTTTTACTATTTAGTTTTGTATGAATATTGTTTTTATTTCATTTCTTGCAATGGTCAAAACTTCGATTTTCTTAATGTTGATTTTCATGTTGTTTGCATGTCTGTCTCTATTCGTAAATATGTGTACAAACATACATTACAGTAGCTAATCGTTTTTCTTGTTATTTCACAGGGGCATATACATCACCATCCATGACCTTGGACACGTGTATGACATTCTTTGCAACTGGCCGGAGAATGACGTTAAGGTACTATTGACTTCAAGCATCTCAAACTCTACCCACCCCCGGGTCACAATGGGCAAATATAATGTACCACAGTGAAGCCTACAGTGCCTCGAAGAGAGAAGAATTCGTGGTGACTTAATACAGGTTTATAAGATGATCAGAGGAATGGATAAATTAGACTATAACAAGTTTTTTTTAAAATACAGCCACCCACAATAACACGAGGGTATAGCTACAAGCTGACTAAAGAGAGGTCCAGATTAGATATTAGGAAATATTTTTTTAGTCATAGAGTGGTGTCTGCTTGGAATGCATTGCCAGGGGAGGTAGTGGAGGCAGGGACAATTAATGCATTTAAGAATAAACTGGATGCGCATAGCTTTTAGAGCAAGGTGATGTAAATGTAACTGGTTGTATACAGACTCTGCAGGGTCTTCTAAACCAGTATAAAGACGTTAAGTTAAATTAAGCTTTTTTCTTTCTTCCAATAACCTAGGATGTCGTTGGTGCCTCACATCTCACCGTATTATAGGCAAGGTCTTGTAATGACAGCCAACATTATACTTCTTTAGCACAAGCGATGTTTGATGACACTTTAAAAATTGAAACTTTATTCTCACACTCTATATCACCATTAAGTGCTATATCACCATTAAGTGCTATATCACCATTAAGTGCTATATCACCATTAAGTGCTATATCACCATTAAGTGCTATATCACCATTAAGTGCTATATCACCATTAAGTGATCGGTTTGTTGTGTTGGTTATGTTTATAATTGTTGATATATGTTTATTTTTATTTATATATGTTTTTATATATTTGTTTTTGTTTATTTATGTTTATTCTTGTTTATATATGTTTATTTTTATTTTAAATGTTTATTCTTGTTAATTTAGCTTTCGCATCCATAATCAAATGATATAAAGTGTGCTATTTACTTTTTTCAGCAGCCAAAATTCATTTTCGAACTAAAAGACTGGTTTTCACTTTATGAACAAATTTGGTTTATGCTCTGGTTCCAATCTGTTACTAAAGTGGGGCGCATCTGTATCATCAACTAAAAATAGACTGTCATATAAATTTATTTCTGGTTGCTAGAGTAGTCTAAGGGTTTTTAGGCTGCGGACTACAGGCAACTGTGCCACTGCCGTTGTCAAGTCATGAGCTGGCTATGTTTGTTTATTTCACTCCCAACAGAAAAACAACGTATGTCTTACCGAGGATTTGATCTGTTGCCCTCCTTGTCAACAGGCATGCATCCAAACCATTAGGCCATGAGCTCCTCTCTGTATCTTCATCTAATGTGATAATATCTTTAGTAAAAGTAAGAACAAATGACGAAGAAAAAAAGAAGTAAAAATAAGTATATCATTCCTTTATCTGTTACCATCTTTAAATAATTCCTTTATCTGTTACCATCTTTACCATTTAGATTCTCTCTTTCTTCTCCATTCGCTCCTTATGAAGCATAAGGTCAACATAGAAAAATAGCTCTTTACAGGAAGCCTGCTCTAGTAGCAATTGTTTCTGTTGCAGTTGTTTTACATGGCGAGGTTGCAAGTCCCATGTACAACCTTCCTTAATGACCTTTAACACAATCTCTTGGCTGGGCTTAGAGCACCAGGAGCAATTAATCCAGCCCTGCTTGTCTTTATTCCACGATGACGGCATTTTGGTCACAAAGATGGCTACTTTTGAATTAATCTGTGCAGTGTATAACTAATTCCCACATATTTATATTGTCATCAACAATCAATAATACATTTAATGTCAACTTTGTATCAAATATTATCTTTAAAGTTTCTTCTTCTTCTTCTTCTGCGTTCGTTCTCAATCTCCCACTACCAAACCCTGACAGGGCTTAAGTAGCAGAATGTAGAACAGATAACAGAATGCGTTGTTGTAGTTTACAGCTTGACTGTGATATTTGCACCTTTCGGTCCAACACATCCGACTTCAGCAAGCATTTTTTGAGTACCGGGTGAGTATTCCCTCTTCGATCCCTTCTCCTTAGCCAGTCTGCCCTGCTGCAGCCTGTTATCCAGGATCACCACGTGGAGGTGTAGAAGGGTCTTGGCAGCTCTGGTTCGCTGGCCCTGACGCTAGCAGTCAGCTATGGGTCGCTGACCACTGCAGCTCAATCGCTGCTCAGCATCTTGATCCCATCTTTAATGTTTAATTTGTACCAATTATAAAAAAATAATACCTTGAATGATTTCAGAGGAATATCTTTTTCTTCTCTTAGTTGCTCCTCTTCTACGCCTGGGGAAGTAGAGGTCCATTTGTATGAGGTGTGTTAAAAAAGTATCCAACCTTTTGGTTGAAGAAATACAATTTCTCACCTGGAGATTTTAAACCCTGATCCCCTTCAAAGTAATTTCCATGGGACTCCACACACTTTTCCCACCTTTGTTAAAAGCATTTAAGGAAGGTCTCTTTTGAAATGGAGTACAGCTGGTTCATTGCATTCCACATAATGTCTTCTCGTGGCTCAAATCGGGTACCTTTCAGCGTAATTTTCAGCTTGGAAAACAGATATAAATCACAAGTAGCCATGTAAGGAGGACAGGAAGCCAGGCAAACCAGAAGAATGTTGTGTTTAGCAAAGAAAGTCTAAATCGGATGAGAAGAATGGGCGAGTGAGTTGTCATGATGGAGCTGCGAAGTTCCCAATGTCCACAGGTCCTGTCATTTGCATCGAACAGCATCACAAAGATGATGGATGACCTCCAGGTACTACTCTTTGGTAATGTTTTGACCTTGTGGTAAGTACTTGTGATGCATAGCCCCACGGATACAAAGAAAACAGTCAACATGACTTTGACATTGCTGTGCACCTGATGAATGAAAACCCAATGGGTGCTCACTACACTTATCACTGAAAGGCTGGACTGCGAGCAACTGACGCAATCCGCAGGTGAGAAAAAAATTCATGCAAGCACATGACATTCCCCTATAACTCACTGCTGAAGGATAACACCCATTCTTCATTTGTTTCTGCAGAAAAAAAATTGAGGTCAGATAACATTTTTAACACACCTCATATAAACTTGTAATTCAGTGTGCAGGTAAACAAGTGTTGTCTACTTTCACCTTCATGCAGGCCACTATCAAGTAGGTACATTATTATCTTTAGCCTGCTCTTTTCAATTTTCAATTGCCAAGAATTATTTTGTGTGCAGAGTGTGTACACACGACTTCCAGAGTTTATTGTCTATCTCTAATAAGACTAGATGCCAATCTCCGTTCTTTGAGACCGGGAAGCTCTTGAAATCCACTTGATTCAACCATACACCTCTTTGCTCACATTCATTCCTGGGATGAACTTCTGTTATCAGAAATCAGAGCCAGAACTAGGAAAACTCCAGAGATCCTCAACAATAACGCTCCAATGGCTACCATCCCATTGTGGAGTCCCAGGAAACGAGAGAGCTGACGCTCTAGCAAAACCTTGCCTTACCTTTCAGTTATTCTGAGTCCTTCAGAAGAATATTTAGAACAATTTTTTAAAATATGTAATTCTGGTTTTCTGAGATTTATTACATGGTATATTTAACAAGCAGCCGGTGAATGCTCAGGTTGAAAGGCATAAATCCACTAGAACTTTTCATGCATGTAAATGAAAATGACAATTAAGAAAAAGTTGTGGAAGGGGCTAGCAACCTCATCATGTAAAACCATAAATGTTGAAACCGCCACTGCAAATTCTCAGATATAGGATCCTGTAATGGAGCCAGCTGTTGTAGTGGCGATATGCTTGACTTGGAATGAAAAGGCAAATTAATTTAAAAAATATGAACCAATGAATGAATGAATAAATCATTGAATCACATCAGTCTACTTCTTTGTTGTTCGTTCTCAAACTCTTGCTACCAAGCCCTGAAAAGGGCTTTGCAAGTAGCAGGATGTGGTACAGAGAACGGAATGCGTTGTCATAGTTTACAGCTTGACTGTGATATTTGCACCTTTCGTTCTGACTTCAGCATGTAATTTTTGGGTACCTGGTTAGCCTTTCCTATTTGATCCCTTCTCCTTAGCCAGTCTGCTCTGTTGCAGCTTGTTATCAAGGATCACCACGAGGAGGTGTAGAAGGGTTATAGCAGCTCTGAGGTACTAATAGTCAGCGGTGAGTCGCTGACCACTACATCTCATGCACTGTTCAGCATCTTGATCCCTAATCAATCAGTCAATATTTTTCAAAACTTTATGGCCAAAAGTAACAGCTTAATACATATTTGTTCATAATTACAGGCCATTGTGGTAACAGATGGAGAGAGGATCCTTGGATTAGGAGACCTGGGAGCTTATGGAATGGGTATTCCAGTTGGCAAACTGTCCTTGTACACTGCCTGTGCTGGAGTTCAGCCTCACCAGTGCCTGCCTGTCATGATAGATGTTGGAACAAACAATGAGGTATGTTCTGTTTTGTTATGTTTTGTTGTAGTTTACAGCAAGGCAGCAATATCTGCACATTTGACCTCAATATATTAACTTTCATCACAGCATGGTGTACACAGATGATTCAGCAGAGGCAGTAGGCCGGAACGGAGGAAGAGGCAGCAGGCCGGAATGGGAGATGAGGCATGTTCATAAGACACACAAGTGGAAATATAACAGAAGAGGCATTTCCAACAGGGAAGTAATCCGCTATCAACAAAAATAGTTGTCTTCACAGACTACACTTATCAAATACAGGCAGTACAGAAAAGAAACAATGAACATCTGTTAGAAACCAGAGCAGAACTAGGAAAATTCTAGAGATCTTCAACAATAGCGCTACAATGGCTACCCACCCACTGCTGAGTCCCAGAAAACAAGAGAGCTGATGCTCTAGCAAAAGATGGCAGTAAAAAGGCACAATTTAATCATCGAGTACCATACTAAGAGATCAAGAACATCGTCAGAAATCAGTATATAGAAGACATGAACATAAGTAGTAGACAAGACCCAATTCACCAACTCAAAAGCAACAAACCAACAAACTATCTTATTTTGTCTGAGAACCGGTCACTGCAGATTACTAGAACATTTATACCGACTAAAGATATCCCACACCAATGCATGCTCATGTGGAACAGGGGGGGGGGGGCTAGAATCCTTAACACATTCTACAGGAATGCCCACTTTATAGGAAAATGAGATGCCAGACCTGACCAGAGGGTGGGCAACTGAGACAAAAGCTGTGGGGCAGCCGCTCCGACCTGGTGAAGACTAGATTTCATCATGGCGACTAGCCTTGCAGATATAGCATGACCAAAGATTCTGAACGCAAAGAATTTTATATTTTTGGAACCAGGTTTGCTTTTCCTCTTTGATCATTATTCTCTAAGCCAGACTGTATGAATGCAGCCTGTTTCCAGGGTTGACACTTGAAGGCAGAATAGTGTCTTTGACAGCTCTGGTTCCCTGACCCTAATGGAAACAGTCAATTAAGAGTCAGTGACTGCTGTCATCTCATTTGGCCCTCAGTCAGTGACTGCTGTCATCTCATTTGGCCCTCAGTCAGTGACTGCTGTCATCTCATTTGGCCCTCAGTCAGTGACTGCTGTCATCTCATTTGGCCCTCAGTCAGTGACTGCTGTCATCTCATTTGGCCCTCAGTCAGTGGCTGCTGTCATCTCATTTGGCCCTCAGTCAGTGACTGCTGTCATCTCATTTGGCCCTCAGTCAGTGGCTGCTGTCATCTCATTTGGCCCTCAGTCAGTGACTGCTGTCATCTCATTTGGCCCTCAGTCAGTGACTGCTGTCATCTCATTTGGCCCTCAGTCAGTGACTGCTGTCATCTCATTTGACCCTCTAATATTTAACAGTTTGTTATTGCTCATCACTCAATCCCTAGGGGGCGGTGTGTTCTAGTTGTTAAGTAATACAACTCACAATCCAAAAGTGCTGGGTTCACTCTCCAATCACAGCACCAGCCGTTACTCCAGGAAAGCAAACCCTTAGAAAATGCAGGAGGAAGCAGACCTTCACATAAAATACATCCCGAAGTTGAATGCACTGGACCGACAGGTGCAAAATTAAAACATAGTGCAACGCACACCACATAGGGAATAGAGAAATAAAACAAATGCAAAAAAAACAAACACAAGCTTATGGGGGAAAACGGGGCAAAGCCAGGAAGAACAGAAATGTAAAAGAAGAAAGGGGCATTGGAAAGATTACGCATTCTAAAAGCTCCAAGCCAGTATCACAAGTCAATATCTGTTTTAGAATTACTATGCAAACAGAGGTAGAGGAATGTTACAGACACGGAGAAGGGATTTATAGGCCAGTACAATAAAAATGGGAAGAAACTAAAAATAAATTGCACAGGACAGGATTGCTTGTAGAGGATTGGTTGATGGTCTGGTTATCCGAAGGTGATTAGGACAAAGAAGAAGATCTTCATTGGAGAAAATGGAAAATGGTTCATAAAACCAACTTCATTGAACCTGGATGTCCCCATATGTGCTCGGTCCTTTTTGTTGCTGAAAGGGCTGAAGACAGAGCCCAAACTTCGTAGCTCCTCTGGCAACTCTAAAATTTACCCCTGGCTTTGTGAGGTACTCATTCGCAGCTGAGTTGACTGGAAGATGTGGTCATAACATTAAAAAAATCCCTGACATTCCCGGCCTGCCATACTGAGCTCAACGTGATTCAAACCTGGTACATTGGGATTATAAACCAAGTCCACAACTTCTAGGTCACCGAATCTCTTTCTTCTTTACTTAAACGATATTGGTTACACTATATTTGCAGCAAGTTGCCTATATGGAGTCTGTAGTCTTCACCAGGTTGGAGCGGCTGCCCCACAGCTTTTTCTCCTTGAGGTTGGGGACTGGCACTGCTCCTCCATGGTTGTAAATTCTAGGAGCAACACCATGACAATAGGGTAGACTGTCGCATGACCATATCCTGTTGATGCAAGTGTACCCTATTTTTCCTGATTCCTGCACCGTAGCTGACACACTCCGTCTTCGGCAGGCCGGGTTGAGTTTTCTGTTTTGGGTTGTCTTCCATAACCTTTCCATCTCCCGATGGTACCTGCAAGGCAGTAGGTTGATTTGTCTACCGTGGTTTCCTTCCCGTAACTAGAGCCAGGTTATATCTTATATGCTTGGTGTACCCGTCAAAAGGATTCATAGGGTATTTCAATAGAGAAAGCAGTGCCACCTGTTGTTTCGCCCCAACCTGCTAGAATACACCCCCATTTGGTCCGTGACAGCTTATTCAACCAGTTATTATACATGGCTTATATCACAGCTAACGCTACATATCTGGAGGCCATTCCACTATCCTGTGGACATGTCTGGTTGTGGTGGGTTGCCCCTGTAATCTCCAAATCCCCATTGACTATTATAACATTTCTACATTTTAATTCTGCATTCATTTTCTCCAGAGTATACGCAATGACCCACTGTACATTGGTCTGAAAGAGACCCGAGCGTCAGGTCCTAGTTATGACCAACTTATTGATGAGTTTATGCAAGCTGTTGTCGAGAGGTTTGTACTGCTCTATACTATTTGTGCTAGAAAAATATTTGGTATTTTGGACATATTCAACCCATGCATTACTAGGCCTGAAAATTGGGTAAATATTAGTAACACTGTAACCTGCCAGGAATATCATAAGGGGTAACTAAGGAGGGTTCAACATGGGGTTGGCTACCCTTTCATGTATGAGTGCGAGTCAGTAAATAGGTCACAAATGGCTATTTAAAAAACAACTGAATGTGATATGTACTTGGAAACCATTTATTATTGCACTTTCATTGTCCCATATTTCTCAACATAATTTCTATCAGCATTGATCCACTTACTCCATCACTTTATCAGGGCACCAAAACCTGCAGAGTAGAAGTCTTTGGTAGGCTCTCTCAGCTACATTTGCACTCCATATTGCACTCCACTTCTTTCATTCACGAAGCATCTCCTGCCAAGGTGGCATCATGCCTTATACAATAGGCTAAACTATAATTTATAGGTAGATAAAGTGTGTTGGACATCGACAAGCTAATGTACAGGTGGAAAAAGTGTATTGAACATCCACAAGCTAATGTACAGGTGGACAAAGTGTGATGGACATCCACAAGCTGGTGGACATGTGGACAAAGTGTGATGGACATCCACAAGCTAGTGTATAGGTGGGCAAAGTGTGTTGGACATCCACAAGCTAATGTACAGGTGGACGAAGTGTGTTGGACATCCACAAGCTAGTGTATAGGTGGGCAAAGTGTGTTGGACATCCACAAGCTAATGTACAGGTGGACGAAGTGTGTTGGACATCCACAAGCTAGTGTACAGGTGGGCAAAGTGTGTTGGACATCCACAAGCTAATGTACAGGTGGACAAAGTGTGATGGACATCCACAAGCTAGTGTACAGGTGGACAAAGTGTGTTGGACATCCACAAGCTAATGTGCAGGTGGACAAAGTGTGATGGACATCCACAAGCTAGTGGACAGGTGGACAAAGTGTGTTGGACATCCACAAGCTAATGTACAGGAGGACAAAATGTGATGCCAGGTACGGAGACTATGTCGAAAAATAAGACACCAAAAATATCTGGTTTGCACTCTTGTACAAATGTTATTAATAAAATTGCTGTTACTTAATGACTGTCCCTCAAATTTGTCAACAGGTATGGCGAGAACTGCCTTATTCAGTTTGAGGACTTTGGCAATCATAATGCATTTAGGTTTCTGGAGAAATACAGGAACAGCTATTGTACATTTAATGATGATATTCAAGGTATGCTTGGGAAAATTATATTTTCTTATACACAAGCCATTTTATTGATATAATACAGTAGAGATTGTCTATGTGGAGTCTGGGAAATAAAGAATAGGACCACTGTAACTTTCCTAGTATTTAGGAGTGTTATTGTCTGAATCTACTCGGGCTCAACTCTGAACTCATTCTTCTTTGTCTTCTTCTATGTTCATCCTGAAAAGGATGTTTTGACACTATGTCATAGTTCACAGTGAAGCTGCGATATCTTCACCTTTTGGCCTAATTCATCTGATTTCAGTTGTTTTTTTTATTGAGTACCGGGTTTGCCTTCCCACTCTATGCCTATTCTCTTAGCAAGGCTACACTAGTGCAGCATGTTTTCAGGGCAGCCCCTTTAAATCAGAATAAGGTCTTGGTTAGAGACGGTTCACTAACCCTGTCTTTTTTATATTAAGGGTGTTGTGCACCATAATTCTGTACTGAAGTAGAAAACCAGTAAGCCATGGTACTATCTTGGCTTGGCTTCATTCGTTCCCAATCTCCCGCTACCAAACCCATAAGGGCTTAAGTAGCAGAATGTAGTCCAGAGAACAGAATGCGTTGTATTGTAGTTTACAGCTTGACTGCGATATTTGCACCTTTTGGTCCAACACATCCGACTTCAGCAAACAATTTTTGAGTACCGGGCTAGCATTCCCTCTTCGATCCCTCTCCTTAGCCAGTCTGCTCTGTTGCAGCCTGTTATCCAGGATCACTGCATGGAGGTGTAGAAGGGTCTTGGCAGCTCTGGTTCGCTGGCCCTGACGCTAGCAGTCAGCTATGCATCGCTGACCACTGCAGCTCATGCGCTGCTCAGTGTGTTGATCCCATGGTACTATCTGAAAGGACTGAAATAGGGAAAATATCCAGAGAGACAATGGGCTGTCAAGAGCTACCAGCTCATAGTTCAAGAGATTGTATCATCATCATTATACCATGTGTTCTTCTTTATCTGCAGTCATTGTTTATATAGACTGGGACTTCTCCCCCTTTCAATAGTTTCTCCTGGAGAGAAGTCAGCATAGACCACATCCTTCTCCTCAGATCTGTGTGCTGGGGGCAGTCTTTAGGTACACGTGTTGCTGTCATGTTTGCCAGGCCGCAAAAACATAGCTTGGTGGTGCCCATCTTGAATTTGGTGTACAGATGGTGTCTCATTCTGAAGTGGCCCCATTCGGAGACATACAATAACAACTTGGTCGTTTCTGGATAGTTGATTGTATCCATCATCTGCGTGGTGTGTCGGATATTCTTACTCCCACTTAACATTGTATTGTCCTTTCATTATGACTTTTGCTTCTTCGTAGTTGACCAGGTATTCTTCCTGTGTCATTTTTGCTCTTTCTTTGGCTAGGCTTCTATCGACCTCCCTGTTTTCTTTGATGTTAAAATGCGACAGTATCCATTTTATCATTGCTTTCTGGAAAACCAAGGCTGCCCTCAATTCATTCAGTTAATTATTCTTGTGATATCATGTGTTAAAATGTCATGTAAAATCAGTCCTACTAAGGGACTGGAAATCATGACATGAAAACCTACCAAAGATGGGTGTGTCGGGCCGAAAGGTACAAATATCGCAGTCAAGCTGTAAACTAACGACACAACACATTCCGTTCTATGAACTACATCCCGCTACTTGTAAAGTCCTGTTCAGGGCTTGGTATTGGGAGATTGAGAACAAACACAGAAGAAGAAGAATGACATGAAAAGAGTATGACATCCATCCTGCAGACCATTACCTACAGATATATATTTCACATTCTTCAGATCAGATAACAAACACAGACTTGTAGTAAATAACAAGGACATCAAATCAATGCAGCAGCAGCATTTATCCAGTAAGATAATATTTGGTTGTACAATATGGATGTAACAACAAAGAAAAGTAATGTCAATGTTATTCTACAATATGACTGAGAAATACGGCATGTACCAAAGAGTGTCATATTCATACTACAGACTGGGAGGGGGGGGGGGGGGGGGGCAGTTAGTGAGATATCTCACAACCTAAACTTGCTGGGTTTGGGGCAGATTCTCGAAATACAAGGTTAAATATACCCACATGGAGATAAAATCTCATCAGGCAGTTCCGAACAGGAAACACCAGAATCAGTAGCCACTTGAACCACATGAATTCCCAGCACCTTTCCTTGTACAGAAATTGCTCTCACCCCGATTAAATAGACGCCTAATCTAAAATCTAACCTATTATACTCTAGGTGGGTTGACCGCTATCAGTCTATTCTTTCCCCATGACCTGCCCAGTCACAGTAACCATCTGGATTATTTTGCTTCAGCTGGTTTAGCTCCATTGGTCATTTTTATTCATCTTATTCTTCTTCGTTCGTTCTCAATCTCTCGCTACCAAGCCCTGAAAAGGGTTCTGCAATTAGCAGAATGTTGTTCGGAGAATGGAATGCGTTGTGTCGTAGTTTACAGCTTGACTGCAATATTTCCACCTTTCATTCCAACACATCCGACTTCAGCAGGAATTTTTGAGTACCAGGTTAGCCTTCCCCCATTGATCCCTTCTCCTTAGCCAGTCCGCTCTGTTGCAGCCTTATCCAAGATCACTATGTGGAGGCGTAGAAGGGTCTTGGCAGCTCTGGTTCGCTGACCCTGACGCTAGCAGTCAGCTATGAGTTACTAACCGCTGCAGCTCATGCGCTGCTCGACATCTTGATCCCCATGGGTCATTGAAACATACAATCTCTCACAACTTCAAGGTAGTGGGCTCTAATGAGAACTGACCAACACAGCTGCTGATTAAGGAGAGTGAAAGCAGAGGATATTTTGTAAATGACTTACACCTGAATATAAAACCTTTTGCAGGTACAGCTGCTGTAGCAGTTGCTGGAATACTTACAAGTCTCATGCTAACAACTGTGCCCATCAAAGACAATGTGTTTGTGTTCCAAGGTGCAGGAGAGGTAAGGTGCCTTTAATGATACAGGATTGAATAGATAAATATGAAAGTTATCATGTCATAGATAGATAACGAACGTCTCATAGCAGACAGTGTTGTCATGGATGAAGTGTGAGAGACTTCATTGTGGGAGGTCACAGCTTGTTATTGAGGTGAACTGGCCAGTTCCTTACCTCACTGTCTTTCTTTCCCTTACAGTAAATAAATGTTCTTTCCTAACCGTAAGCCAGGTACAAATTTACAGCTGGGTCAATCAAAGAGTACTGGTAATAGGAATTGAACCCTGTACCATTCAGTGAAAAACCAGTGCTCTACCACTATTCTAATCAGATGCTTTTAGTTTTATTTAAAGGTTTTATTAGCTCTTAGTATATGCGCTCAAAAACCACATTTTACGATCTCATTTTAAGGCATTACTTTTTATAATTGGGTGCTGTAACTGATTTTAGATTAGTACACTTATTTATAAGGATAAACTAAAGTGTTATATGTTAAAATAAATGCAAAAATGAAAGACCTATTATATGAACATAGTTAAACATATAAACAGTTTTCAATATTTATTAAAGATATATAAAGATTGGAATAGAATAAATGTCCATTTTTAAACAACAAAAAATGTACCTTTCTTACAAAAATATTTAAATCCTTCAGCAACACAAAAACTTCTAAATTCAGAATCATTGTAAAGTATATCCATTTTCACAAAAGTTCGGAAAATTGTATGTATGTATTGTTATAAATAAACATTCTGCATGCATTTTGAAATTGGTTGCCACAATTAGAAATAGTGATAATTTAAAAATGTACACTTTCGTTGATCAGCGAAGAGGGTTCGAAGCCAGAGGTAATTGCCAGAATAGCACAAACAACAGCGGCGCTGACTAGGCTGCAACCTATTTGGCGAGACAAGCGCCTCGCCCTCGGCTTAAAAGTCAAGACTACTGCGCTCTTTGGTGCTGTCAATATTTCTGTATGCCTGCGAGACCTGGACCATTACAGCAGATATCCAGGGCAGAATACGTGCAATGGAAATGCGGTGTTATAGAGAACTCCTAAATGTTACATATAAGGATCGTGTCATGAACGTAGACATCCGTCAGAGAGTTGAAGACGCTATTGGTCCTTTTGAAGATCTGTTCACAACTATCAAAAGACGAAAGATGGCCTGGTGCGGGTACGTCACGAGGTCCAACGGAATTCCCAACTCGATACTCTTTGGATCCGTACCGGGACAGAGAGGGCGAGGACGTCCAAGGAAGAGATGGGTGGACAACATCGCGGAGTGGTCAGGCCTTCGTCACGGTGAGATACGTCAGGTGGCGACAAACAAAGCGAGCTGGCGTGGGATTTTCATGTCTTCATGTGTGCCCCAACGACCTGATGGGTTACGGGATGAACTGAACTGAACACTTTCTAATGTACACTTTCTATTTTAGTATTTACATTTCATATTTTTACAAATTAAGCTATATATATATTGCTTGATGGAATTATCAGGTGTACTTGATTTTACATGTCTAAGTTTGAATCTATCTCAATCTTCTACTTCAGTTATTGGAACATTATGTGTTTCTCTATTAGCAAATCTATTACACCTATAACTAGATTCAGCCAGGAAAGACGCCTCCATCTTTTCAGAATCAGACAAACTAACTTAATGTCTTTATACTGGTTTAGCAGACTCTACAGAGTCTGTATACAACCAGTTTTTTGGAGGGTGGTTTAACCGATTTGGAAATCCATCTTAATAGACTCAAACACCAGAGATAAGTTAGACGTCATCTATAACTGCTCTTAACAAACCACCTGGGGAAAGGTACAAATAACTTATCCAGTATTTTAACATAAGTTTTGTAAACTCTTGAAGAAAAAAGTTTCTTCAAAATATATTAACACCAGTTCTGTAAACTCTTGAATTAGCACTACCAGAAACGTGCTATTCGTTATATTAACATCAGCTTTGTAGTCCAAGGCTAGACTTTCTGTTACAACTGTTAATATTAGCTAATAAAATATTATCTCAGCATTTATTTATATTTTTGACAAGTGTAAGTACATACAGGAAATACATGAAGCTCCAATATCAACTTATATGCACATTTACATTGCGTTTTCGTCACACCTCATCATAAGTTCGCTCTGATATTTCAATGTTTCGACATTTACACTGCGTTCTCATCATAAGTTCACTCTGATATTTCGATGTCTCATGATGAAAATCACGTTGAAAAAGCTCTGCTCGAGAGAGAGGATGTACAGTTTCTCGCTAACTGGTTCACTTTTCTACATTATAATGCATCTGATCTCGCTTTTCTAGGAAGAGATTTTCATCGTGCTCAAAGGTTGGAATAGTACCAAGATTTGCATTCTGTATTATGCTGGTACTATTTGGCATGTCAGTCTTCCATTTTGGCACATAGAGCTTGGGTATAATTGGATGGGGTCTTGAATATTCAGGAATCCTGGGTATATTGTAGCAAAGTAGTTTCTTGTCAAAATTAACAGTGATTGGTAGGTACCCTTTGTTGCTTGTCGCCGACTCCAGCCATTTTCAAACATCTATAATTATTTTTTTAGTATGAATTATTAAACTAAAATAAATCATCATTTATACATATATAATAATATAAACACATAATAAATAATACATAAATCATCATTTGTACATATATAATAATATAAACACATAATAAATAATACATACATCATCATTTATACATATATAATATAAACACATAATAAGTAATACATAAATCATCATTTTATAATTCAATCCATGAATTAATTAGTACCGATGCTTCCTTGGCACAGAATCTTTTCTTGCGATCCTTTGTGTTTTAAGCCATTTCTCATAACAAAAATATAATGCTTTTGGTAAACGGCTGACAACTATGTCAACAAAACAGATCGGTTTAAAAGCAATTGACCCACAAGGTATACCGGAATAAGTGATGTAAATATCTAGTGTTGATATCTTCTTCTTCTTCTTCATTCGTTCTCAATCTCCCACTACCAAACCCTGGAAGGGTAAGTAGCAGAATGTAATCCAGAGAACGGAATGCGTTGTGTTGTAGTTTACAGCTTGACTGTGATATTTGCACCTTTCGGTCCAACACATCCGACGTCAGCAAGCATTTTTTAAGTACCGGGTTAGCACTCCCTCTCCGATCCCTTCTCCTTAGCCAGTCTGCTCTGCTGCAGACTGTTATCCAGGATCACCGCGTGGAGGTGTAGAAGGGTCTTGGCATCTATGGTTCGCTGGCCCTGACGCTAGCAGCCAGCTATGGGTAGCTGACCACTGCAGCTCATGCGCTGCTCAGCGTCTTGATCCCTAGTGTTGATATGATTGGACACAAAATAGGCAGACTTTCTGTAAATTGTATAAAAATAGTTTTACTGAGTGAATGGTCGTCTGGTTTCTCAGGAGGGATCCCGGGAAACAGAGACAGCTGAAATGGTTTCTCAGAGGACGCCCCAGATACTAATAGTTAATTTTGTAGATCATTGATGTTGTGAGAGTGCATCCTGTGTCATATATAGTCTGAATCACTATCATTTGCTCAGAATAGTAATGAAATATGTAATCATCTTATACCTAGGCTTCAATAGGTATTGCCAAGCTGCTGATGAAAGCAATAGTCAAGACAGGCATACCAATAGAAAAAGCTCTCAAACAGATATGGTTGGTGGACTCTAAAGGACTTATTGTGACGGTATGCATTTGATTTTCTTTCATTCCCATCTGTCACCAGTTGCTTCATTTTGTATTTGTTTGTGCTGTGAGAAATGAGTTACTTAATTAATTAGTTACTTCTTTTCTGTCCTGGTGCGTATGTAAAGGTTTTCCAGAAAGAGCGCCAGATCATTCTATCGGCTGTCTTCCTCTTGGCCTTGTTTGTCTAGTCCATGATTTCTTATAGACTGTATTATGTTTTCATCTCAGCGGACTTTGCGTTATCTTCGGGGTCTGCATCCTTGACTTTTTGCCTTCAATGACTGTCGTTCTTCTTTCATTTTGCAGAAATGGCCAGACCACCAAAGTTGAGGATGATTCACTTCAGTCTGGTTGGCTGGCCTTCTAGATTTTGTTGAACTGTCTGGTTGTGGAGCTTGTCTTTTCTTTGTTACTTGAACCACCTCCCTTAGGTATCTCATTTCTGATGCTAGGAGCTGGCTTTTCTGGGATGTTGACAAGAGGAGTTTATCATTAGTGTCGACACTGTCTTCTGTCAACATTTTGCTTCCATACTATATCCACTCTTCTGTATATCCATCATTCAAACTTCCTATTTGAGGAAGTTCACCAAGTAATTTAAGGAAGTCTGCCAAGTCCTTTAAGGAAGTCCGCCAAGTCCTTTAAGGAAGTCCGCCAAGTCCTTTAAGGAAGTCTGCCAAGTCTTTTAAGGAAGTCCGCTAAACATTTTAACGAAGTCATCATGTAATCTGCCCACATATCATTAACCACCCATTCATCTTTCATGTGCCATCTGTGTGACTGTTGATATTTTCAGTCTTTGCTTATTTAGTGTTTCTTTAACACCATTAATCCATCTTTTTCTTGATCTTATTTTTGATAAGAAGCTGTGGAAGGTTTGGAGTCATTCTTGTCATGCGACTAAGCCATTTCATTCTCTTTCTGCATATATAAGTCATTTGAGAGAAATAGGATGTGAATGTTTTAGAATAAACTGCAATAAAGTTGTTGTTTTATTTATGTTACTATTAAAAATAATTAAAATTTTTTGGTTCTGGGTTTGTAGAACCGCCCAAAAGGTGGAGTGACAGAAGAAAAAGCTCTGTTTGCCAAGGACCATAAGCCGCTGGACAATTTGGAAGAAATAGTTCAGAGTTTGAAACCCACAGCTATCATAGGTATGTTGTTTAGTCCCTTTAGGGTAGAAGACTACCAAGCTAATATAATTGTGCACCATACCATTGACACAAGCTAAAAGCTTGCTCATTGTTTTGTATTCCTGCCACATTGTGGATCACGTGTTTATGGGAAAAGCTTCAAAAGTAAACCCCGGAGACAAATCTGCATCCTGCGCTACCTCTAAGCATTTTGACTATGTCTTGTCACTGGATTAAGGCAGCAGAGGGTGAGAGAGTGGGGGTTGAAGCAGCGCAAATCTTTCCAACTTTAATATATTTAAGAGCGAGTTACATCATGAGACGAACACCAAAAAAAAAAGAAAAAGAAATCTGCCAGAAATTGAGCATTTTTATTTTCAGGTTCTGGAGCGTACACACCCTGTTGGAAAGGGCCAATAGACCAGAATAAAGAACAGCACTCATAGCCCACGAGCTTTTCCACCAACATATAGATGTGACGGTCCATATCGAGATTGGACTTCAGTCATATGAGATCACATCTTGCAACACATGTCTGATGCTGTTGCCATCTTCATTTGCAATGGGCAACTGTTATTAATCTGAGTTTGAAAAAAAGCTCTAGAAATATCATACACCAGGAATCTATAAGATGTAGTAGATGTAACCTTTTTTTGTAGTCTAAAGTTTGGAAATACAATATAGGACATTACGTATCATCTGGGAAAGGGAGACTAACGTCTAGTCGGGCAAAACATACTGGCCAATACCTTGTCCTCGGCTTCCTAGTATCCGTCCCTGGAAATGGTCTGTTTTTAGGGCAGCCTGGCTAACGAGGTCAGGGATCGACATGATCCCCATAATAGTGAGTGACACGCAGATGAAGCCAAGCATAGCACAACAGCCTGGAGGGCCCCGGTCTACTTTCATCAGCATGCTCAGGATATGAGGAAAGCTACTGCAACCAACCACTTAACATAATTTTCTTGGCGCATTAAAGAGTAAACCTACTCATTGTGGGCATTTGAAACAACAATAACGGATCATCTGCTTCTTAGTTGCTCCACATCTTCCAACGACATCCCCTCCAGCATAGTTGGTTCTTTGTTGATAGTGTTAAGTTTAACTTAATATCTTTATACTGGTTTAAAAGACTCTGCAGAGTCGGTATACAACCAGATTCTTTTACATTGACTTTATTTTTATAAAAACCTATGCACATCCAATCTATTTTTTATTACTTTAATTTAAGGAGCTTGGTTTTTTTTTTTTCATGTTGATAATCAGACTCTAAGCTGTAGCTTATATAACAGACCGAAATCCGACCCTGGTAGTCCCATTCATACGTGGTTCTTTTTATCTATATGGGTTTAGTTTAGTTTTATATTTTTTCAAAAGGTGCTGCTGCTATTCCTGGGGCTTTTACAGGAAAAATTCTCACAGACATGGGCAAGTTCAATAAAAAGCCAATTATCTTTGCTCTTAGCAACCCTACAAGCAAAGCTGAGTGCACTGCTGAACAGGCCTACACGGCTACAGAGGTAAGGTTTTCAGTGTATTTTTATTAGTATGTTGTTGTTGTTGTTCAAAGCTTCTCTTGCTGAGTTGAAGTAGCTTTTGATGACATATCATTGGTAGCTGTTTAGCTGCCAAAGATGGATGTGTCGGACCGAAAGGTGCAAATATCACAGTTAAACTTTAAACTAGCGACACATCTGTATCAGTTCTCCGAAACAGATGACCAGCTCAACAATTCGTTGCCTTGTCTGCATGGCTAACTATACCCTTCACCAATGACATTTGCCGTACATCAGTGTTGTGCAGACCTTTTTTTCTTAGCCCACGTAAATGCACGATTTCACATTTTTGTCTGGATAATTTCTGAGTCGCAGTTTAACTTGCGAGCAAAAAGTGTTCAGTAGAATTGTTTTTAACACTCAGAACAAGATGTGGCATTGGGAATATTGTTACTACAAGTATAATTAATGCTCCCAAAGCATTCACAACATATGGTCTCTGATAGTACAAGCTCAGCTACTGGTAGAACTGAACTTACTAACAGGAAAAGGGACAAGGTACGAGTCTCTGGTATCTGGAGTCTAGAATACTCTGATAGAATAAACCTATTAGCCAAAGATGGTAATTTATTTAGGAGATCGAAAAATTGTATTCCAAACCACCTCTCGTATTGTAGATAGTCTGGGGACAGCCAAAGGCTAAAAATAGCTATCTCCAAAAAAGGGATTTGCAGAAAGCCAATGTGCAGATCAAAGGCACAGATATCAGTGACTGGCTGTAAAATGTTGCAGAAATTTAAAAAAATTATATTTTAAAATGTGAATGGAGAAATAGCAGTTCACACCATCGGTGACATTTAGGATTCTTCAGGTTGCTAGTTATTTCTTCTTTTTTTAAATAACTTGAAACATTTCTTTCATTTACCATTCAACAGGGCAGAGCAGTGTTTGCAAGTGGAAGCCCTTTTGGTGAGGTCAGTTATAATGGTCAAACGTATTACCCAGGTCAGGGTAACAATGCTTACATATTCCCCGGTGTCGCACTGGCTGTCATTGCTGCAGATATAAGATGTATCACAGAAGATATTTTCTTGGCATCAGCTGAGGTGAGATTAATACAGTATTGGCTTGAATATAGTGTGACTTACAATCTTCTTGTACATTTGAAAAGTATGTTGTACCGTAGTTTACAGTGAGACTGTGACAACTGCCAATTTCGGCCCAACACATCCGATTTCAGCTGGCTTTTTTTTTTGAAGTACTGGGATTTCCTTCTCTCTGGGATATCTTATCCCTTGCCAGACTAGTGCAGTCTGTTTCCATGGCTACCACATGGTGATAGAATAGGGTCTTGGTTAGCTGTGGTTCGCTGACCTTGATGCAAGCAGCCAGCTATGAGTCGCTGGCTGCTGTTAGCTCCTTCACTGCTGCATCTTGGCCCCTGGTTTAGAATAATATGATCTTAAAGTTTGAAATGGGTTCTACATGGTTTTACAGTTTTGATGGCAAGAAGTGAGCAAGAATTACAGGAGCTTGTGACAGCATACAGAATAAGTCAAGAGTTTGGATTAGACATAAACATAAAGAAAACAAAAACTATGATAATTGGAAAAAGTGACAAGACACCATGTATGCAGATAAAAATAAAAGATCAACTACTTAGTTACAGCGTTTCTCCTATCTAGGTCATATAACATGGGAAAAGGCAGCTGTGAAAAAGAAATAAGAAAGAGAATAGGTATGGCCAAGCTAGTATTCGACAACATGCGTCACATACTGACATCCAAATAGATAAATCAGAATGTGCCAACATGCCAATGTTGCAATCTGCACATCTGTTTTCTAGAATAAGCAAAAAAAATATCAGACATATCTTTCTTGGCAACCTTTGTACTTGAAGTAGTGTCCTAGACTTACTTACTTAGTCGCTCCTCTTCTACCGTGAGGTGTAGAGGTTTGCCAAAGAGAACGCCACACTGCTCTATCCGCCGTCTTTTTCCTGGCCTCTTTCCAATCCAGCCCTCTATCACTTAGGGACTGTCGTATGTTGTCTTCCCAACGTACTTTGGGACATCCTCGGGGTCTGCGTCCTTGACTTTTGATCTCCCATGATCGCTTTGGTATCCGATCTTCTTCCATTCTACAGACATGGCCAAACTACTGTAGTTGGGACTGCTCCACTCGTGTCTGCAAGGGCTGAACTTCAAGATTGCTACGTATTGTCTGGTTACGGATCTTGTCCCTTTTTGTCACCTGAACCGCCTTTCTTAGGTACCTCATTTCTGAAGTTTGTAATTGCCTTTCTTGGGCTGTAGTCATTGCCCATGACTCATATCCATATGTCAGGACAGGCACATAGGTCGAGCAGTATACATCCATCTTTGTATTCCTGCTTATTTCTCTTCTACTGAGGAAACCTCTGTTTATTGCATGGAACAGTCTACCTGCAGCTGCCATTCGTGCAGTTAACTCCTCTTTGATTCCTCCCCTGCTGTCTATTACCACTCCTAGATATTTAAAGTTGCTGACCTGCTATAGTGCTCGTGTTCCCAGGGTTATCTGATGTCTCTTTTCATCTCTGGCGATCACCATGGTTTTTGTTTTGGAGTTGCTGATGTGCATTCCTCTCTTCTTCAACTCTTCTTCCCAGACCTGCAAGTTGATCTGGAGATGTGCTTCGGTTTTCGTGATCAGGGCCACATCGTCTGCAAATGCTAGTTCCGATATGTAACTTGGTCTCATCTTCCAGTACCCTACTTCATACTTAGTGTCATAGACTACTTTTACAATAACATTTTTTGCTATTCAGTCATCAAATTACCTTAAAAATGATGCTCAATATATTTCTTGTATTCCACAGTCCTTAGCCAGCATGATCACACAAGAAGACCTAAGCCAAGGCAGAGTCTATCCACCTTTGAGCAAGATCAGACAAGTCTCTTTGAGACTAGCTGAAGATCTCATAACTTATGCCTATGATCACAACCTTGCCTGCCACCACCCTAGACCCAAAGACATTAAGTCGTACTTACAGGAGATTATATACAGCACAGATTATGAGTCATTTGTGCCACCAGTCTATGACTGGCCCGAGTATACATACAAACTACCCAAGTAATTTTCAGTGTCTTTGCTGAGGTTGCCATGCTCATAGATTCTTCAATAATGTGGATAGATCAAATCGAATACATTCATTATAAACAGCTGATCTCATAAAAGAGGCGCAGCAGTAGTTTGGATGAAGCTCTGTGGAGTTTAACAATGTAGGAATCTAATATTTATCAGAAATAGTGTAGAATTATTGGAAAAGCTATAAATGGTTTTGTAATCGGTCAATATCTTGTAAAACACAGTACCACTGTTTTGGTGATATGGCTTTTAGGTCAGTATATATTTATACAGTACAGAAATTTTGGAGATGGCTTGCATGGCCGTAAGTCAGTAAATATTTATAGCTTGTAATAGACAGTACCACAATTTTGGAAATGTTGTGAATGGTTTTACATTCACTGAATATTTATAGGTTATAAGAGACACTTCCACATTTCTGAAGATGATGTGCATGGTTTGACAATTTAGATGTCTATACACAAACCAAAAGACCATATCATTAAGTGAAACGCTCACGGATGCGCATCCTATAAGAAAAGGAGAAAGACAGGGATGCCCACTTTCACCTGGCCTGTTCAATGCGTAATGATGGCTGAAGCAATGAAGAAATGCAATCTGGGGTTAAAGGTCAAGGGCGAACAACTGGAGACAATAAAATATGCTGATGACCAAGCCTTTATAGCAGAGATGGAGAATCTACAAAAAAATGCTCAATGAAATTAGCAACACTACAGATAGCTATGAAATGAAAGTGAACATAGAGAAGACCAAGACAATAATCATAGCCAAAGAATCAACCAGTGAAAGAGTAACCATAAAATGGAAAGAAGTCGAATATGTATTCCATTCCCATATCTTGGTCAAACCATAACAGAAGATGGACGATGCTATAGAGAAATACGATCTAGAATTGCAATGACAAAGAAAGTGTTTAAAGAAAAACAATGAATCCTTACATCCAATAACATTAGTATGTCTCTAACATATGTTTGGACTGTGTCAATGTCTGGCTCTGAAACATGGACTATAAATAAAAGAGAGGCAAAATACTTGGAGGCTTTTGAGATGTGGTGTTACTGGAAGATGGAAAGAGTGAGCTGGACTGAGAAGAAATCAAATGAAAAGGTATTGGCGGAGATGGGAGAAGAGAGAAAGTTGATACAAAAGATAAAAAGAAATCAACGTGGCTGGTTGGGACATAATCTGCTGAAAGAGGGCCCAGTCTAAAAGGTCTTAAAGGACATTATGCAGGGCAGGATATGGAGAAGAAGACCTTTTTGTCTCAAGCTTGCAAAGATATGGTTGTGAAGACGTATGCTGAGCTGAAGACGGCTGCAGAGGATAGGCAGAAATGGAAGGACAAAATCCATGAGTTTGTTGACCAGTCCTAGGATTGAATGACCTGATGATGATGATATTTCTGAAAGTTGGTGTTATAATTTGGGAACAATTTTACAAGGTTTAACAGTCAATAAATATTTATTGTTTGAGAGAGACATTGCTATATTTAACTCTTTACACCCTAAGCCTTAAAATAGGAAATACATATTCATAAGCGCAGGGAGATAGTTCTTTGCCTTATTAATATACCATATATTGCTTATGCGATGTAAATGATATCCCAGCACAGAACAAGCAATGAACAGTTGCATTGAACATAGTAGTAGTGTTTCCGGTTTTCAAAGAACATACAATGGGCAGGTTAGGGTGTAAAGAGTTAAGAGAGAAGCTTTACAAGGTGTTTCATTGTGAACATGGACATCATTTTCTTTAACTGTCAACAAGTAAATAGATCAGTGTTTCTCAAACAGTGTGGCACAAACATCTGTAGATTTACTAAATGAAGCATGTATTCAGGATTATGTAAAATTAAATTGGCACTACAGCTTGAAAAATGTATTTAAAAAGAAGTTTTATTTATTTAAAAGTTGACAAACATTAGTGTTTTGAATCTATTTTTTTCAACAAATATTGTAGTTTCTGTTTGAGTATGGGGACAAGTAAGTGCACCATAAAGTTTTTAAAAAAACTTTCTAGTGTTCTGTGGACAAGAGCAGTTTGAGAACCACTTATATTTTTTGTTCAAATCTGTTCAGTACTTTGAACTAATTTTATATCACTTTTAAAATCTATGTTCAGTTGTTTGTTTATATATTTATTGTGTTCATCCCAGTTTCACTAAATACTGTGATTCTCATAATTTTCCAATTCACGGACCCTGTTAAACCAATGATAATTTACTGCAGCATTACCTATTTTTATTAACGTCTTTATACTGGTTTACAAGACTCTGCAGCGTCTGTAAACAACCAGTTTCATTTACATTTCCTTGCTCTAAAAGCTATATGCATCCAATCTATTCTTATACGCATTAATTGTCAATGACTCCACTACTTCCCGTGGCAATGCATTCCAAGCATTCACCACTCTGACAAAAAATATTTCCTATCTAAACTGGACCTTTAGTTAATGGTGTATCTATGCCCTCTTGTTCTTGTAGGTGGATGTATTTTGAAAAACTTGTTATAATCTAATGGGCTTCACAAATCTAAACTTGGTTTGTGGACCCCCATGGGCTTTCTGCAAATCCCCATGGGTTTGTGGGCTCCATGTTGGGAAATGTTACTGTATGCTAAAGCAAGATGTATTTTGAAGCTGAATTCATTCCACAACTTTATCAAACTTGTTTTTATATGTATTAAAAGATTTGATTATTTTCTTCAGAAGAAAAAAGATATAAGTAGTCCTATAGTAGACACTGCTGTCAGGGAATGAAGGGTAATATACTTCATTGTATAAAGACAAATCTTTTTTTATGAGATGTAGTGGTTGGGTGTGTTTGAGTCGTTTTTCTTACATCCTGAAGCATACTTGAGGAGGTTGATCATGGTCCTCCTGGCTTCTCAGTAAGTGTTGATTCCCATTTGATTGACCAGCCTAAGTGTTGATTCCCATTTGATTGACCAGCCTACTTTGACATAGTCTGTTTCCAGGGAACATTATCACAGAATTGAGGTGGGGTTCATGATTAGTATGTTTCATCTGACACTGATTGCTCTTAGCTCCCTGAGGTGGAGTGAACAGTTCCCTTCCTTGTTGCCTTTCCTTCCCTAGTAGTAAGCCAGGTTTAGTATAAACAGCATGCAAATAAAAAACGTAGAAAATGTTACAATTTCCTTGATGCTTGTTACCATGGGAGACTAAAAGTACATTACTTTTGTTGTAAAACTGCTTTGTCTCTGTTACTGTTTATTACGCCATCCATGTAGAATTTACTAGATTCCAGAACTGTTACATGTTTACCCAATTGTGTACTGAGCACTCACCCATGGTGGAGGGGTATCCACACAAAACTGTTTGGAAGCCTTGAAGAACTCTCGGCTACAGCAACCTTTATCCAGAGAACTGGACTTCACGTGTAGATGTCACGGCGAACGAGAGGAAGACTAGATTCCAGATATATACATTCTTTTTCCGATTACCATTTTTATTGTTAACCAACCCAATATCACTGCCAGAGGTTTGGGCACACATCCAAAACAAATATAAATAGCTGTGAAGAAAGAGAACAAACGGCAAACACACACAAGACCCCATCAACAGACGGAACAGGAAATAGCATACCACAATTTTCTGCCTTAGAACTGTTCTTTGAAGGCTAAATACATAATATGAAAGTAGCAAGGCTACAGAATGCACATGTCAGAGGGTGTCCCAGACCACATCTTACATATATGCACACTACATCAAACCTACCATGAGAAGACATTGCCCGAAGAAAGCAACATGTGAGACAAACTGTGGGGAACCATTGAGGACCTACGACTGACGTGTCACTTCATGGAGGTGGCCTAAAATGAACATACGAAACCGAAGAAAAAAAAAAAAACTTCATCTACCCTGTAAGCCACATACTTGAAAACAATTTTGATGGTCTAAGAGTCTACATAAATCAAACCTTTATTAACTCTTATCACATGTTATAGGAGAGTCTGTAGGCAAAGGACAATCTGGCAAAGATCAATGAGAGAAGAAGGGAAAGAGGAGTCTCACGGAAGAAGAGGGACCAAAATAGAAATTTGGGGAAAGCATCTGTCACAACCCTACATTCTAAGGGAGCCCAGAAGCATTGCGTCAAGTATCATAGCTTATGATGCTACTCACTTTATGAGCCGCACGTCACAACCCTACATTCTAAGGGAGCCCAGAAGCATTGCGTCAAATATCATAGCTTATGATGCTACTCACTTTATGAGTCGCATCATATGGATTTGAGCCGAGACAAAGGCTGTTTGGGCAGCTGCTCCAACCTGGTAAAGAATAAAACATTCATCATGATGACTGGCCTGCCGATATAAAGAAGAAAAATTCTCATTTGTGTATTCCTGTATATGATGCTAGTTTCATCAGAATTTGTTAATCTTGCTTCACAAATTCCGAGCACATGACAATCGTAATTGTTCATTTCATGAACAAGCTCTTGCACCTTTCCAGCTTGGTATAGTGTACACACATTCCATGTGCCGATTTTGATGCCTGACCTGCCTTTTAGTCTACACTTTCCATTTTTTCCTTTTGACTGATGAAGACCATTTAATTGTAACATAAATTGTTTTGATATTTGTGCCCATGTAAAAGAGATCTATAATTATTTCTGTAATTTCGTTTTTTTTTACATCTGCTACAAATCTTAAAAATCAGAATTTGTAATGAAACAAAATAGTTGAAAGTTTATAATAATTTTTTAGTTTTTATAGTATGATATTCAGAAACGTAATCATAATTGTGGTTTGTAAGTTTTATACATATTTTACTGTTTTCTCAATCACAACATGAAAATGGTGTTAATTGTCTTAATTATAAAAGTCGACTGTTTGAATCAACTTGTGCTGAGTTGTTTACTCTTGTTTCTTTTTTGCCAACAGGTTAGTAGTGGTTTATATATATATAATAAAAACCAGCTAAGATACACAACTTTAGCTGCAACCTCACAATTCATGTAAACTCCAGAGAATTTCATTAAACTTTGCACCACACAAAGCTCAGATGTATGAAGCCACTCAAACATTATTCGAGTCGGCATGGCTATTTTTAACGCTCTACACTGAATTAGTACAAGCTATTGACTTGCATTCGTTCTCAAATCTCCCGCTACCAAGCCCTGATAAGCGCTTTAAAAGTAGCAGGATGTTGTCTGGACAACAGAATGCATTGTCATAGTTTACAGTAATATTTGCACCTTTCTGTCCAAGACATTTGACTTAAGGAGTTTTTTTGGCACTGGGTTTGCCTTCCCTCTTCAACCCCTCTCCTTAACCAGTCTGCTCTCTTGCAGCCTGTGCCACTGCAGCTCATCATCTTGATTGCTTGATTTGCATAACTTGTAGTTCCCATCCCGCTGTATGGTTCTGAAACCTGGTCTATTCTGCAGAGTAACCGGAAGCGCATTGAAGCCTTTGACATGCACAGCCAGAGAAATTCTTGGGATCCACTGCTATGAACGGGTCTCAGACAATGAAGTCTCCCGATAGACAGGCCTCAAAGCATTCACCATGATAAACTGTACCTATTTGGCCCTATTGCCGATCTTGCAGAGGACATCTTCACTCACCAGCTCTTAAAGCAGGTCACGGACATCAAGGATGTCATCTAAGTGGACCACCTACTTCCACAGCATGCCCTGTCTGGGCTCTTTATGGAAGCGCTTGAACAAGTCCTTGATAAAGGTCTCCAGTTCAAATCATTTATCGTGTTCATGTATGATTGCTGTGATGGGTCCTTATTTAAATGGACTACCAACTTTTACAGCAATTTAAATGGACTACCAACTTTTACAGCAATTTAAATGGACTACCAACTTTTACAGCAATTTAAATGGACTACCAACTTTTACAGCAATTTAAATGGACTACCAACTTTTACAGCAGTTTAAATGGACTACCAACTATTACAGCAATTTAAATGGACTACCAACTTTTACAGCAATTTAAATGGACTGCCAACTTTTACAGCAATTTAAATGGACTACCAACTTTTACAGCAATTTAAATGGACTACCAACTTTTACAGCAATTTAAATGGACTACCAACTTTTACAGCAATTTAAATGGACTGCCAACTTTTACAGCAATTTAAATGGACTACCAACTTTTACAGCAATTTAAATGGACTGCCAACTTTTACAGCAATTTAAATGGACTACCAACTTTTACAGCAATTTAAATGGACTACCAACTTTTACAGCAATCTTATCTAGGTTCTTTATAGAAGTGCTTGTCTAGTCCTTGATGGTCACCAGGTCAAAATGTGGATTTAATCCTTTCACTGCCACAGACGGACTATACTCGCCCAAACTAAAATATTCCATTCAGTGCCACGGACGGCTATTGACGACAAGCGATATGAGGTTTTTGATTGCACACCGGTTTTACTTTACCCAAATGTTACCTCCATCAGTTAGAGAGGTCTACAAAATGGCTTCACATGTGGTTTGATTATTTTAACGCTGACAGTTCGAAATATAAAATTTTTATACTACGGAAACAAAGACTTCACAATGAGCAATGTAGCTGTTGATACCCAGGTCCATGAGGACTCTAGAACTGAACTTTGATTCAAGTGATGATAAAACTGATCATGTGCAAAAAAAATGCGCAGGCACTGGACCAGACTTGGCTGAAAAAGCGTAGCAGCAAAGGAGTTAACTCTGTTACTCTTCTCATTGATCCCTGCACACTGTAAGATAGACTGAAATGAGGAGGCAGATAGACTGGACGTGGCAAACCAAAACTGATGACAGAGATACATATGAAGAAATGATAAAAACTGACTTCAAAGACTAATGGCACAGAGAACACCCTGGATCTGATATAACAGAAGCATACTACTCCTTGCCAAGAAGAGATCAATCAAGTGACAAAAGTGATAATATTCAGACTGAACGGGTCACTGCAGACTGAAATATCTGTTCAACAAATTAAAAATTAGACTGACATGTGCGGGGAACAAAACAGTGGAACAGGTCTGCCCGCTCCACGAGAGGTGCAGATCGACTACATGGCCGCACCCCGCGCAACCCAATTTTGAGGTAAAACTGTATGGAGATGCGACAAGCCTGAGAATGACTGCCAGATTTTTTTTAGGGAGATATATGCGATTATTTGAGGGCGAACGATGAAGATTGGTGGATAACTTCTTTCTGGCCTTGTTTGAATTTTGGCTAAACTAATAGTAAACTTGTTTCAATACAAACAATTGTTTCTGCCCTGAAACAAGTTTAACAGTTTACGATATAAATATAATAAGCACAAACACTTTAAATGGAGGTCCATCAATATTTATTGGCAAATGTATAAAACAAAAATCAAGAAAGCGACATGGGTTTTAAGGTAGTAAAGGCACTTCCTTGAAAGAAAAACAGCTATAGTAATACTGCTCTGTTATGCTGCAATGCAGATACACAAATTCGATGTGATAAAAAAAAGTATTTACAACAATAATAATGTTCATCAATCCATTTGGTTTGGCTTCGTTCTCAATCTTCCACTACCAAACCCTGACAAGGGCTTAAGTAGCAGAATGTAGTCCAGAGAACAGAATGCGTTGTCGTAGTTTAGAAGAGCTTTACTGTTCAATCCATTTAATGTAAATAAAATAAATGTACATTTTTACACACAGCAACAACAAAATTTCCAAATCCACAGATTGTGTTTTATGCTGCAAATTGAACTGATATGACACGGAAAGTAAGCTTGTCTCTTCTTTGCTCTCAAATAATCATATTTCCTGTATAAACTTGGCAACATGTCAGGCTTGTCATGTGACCGTGCAGTTTATACTCCTATCTTGGAAAATACTAAGCTGTTGCTGTTTCTCAAAAGACAAACATTTTATCATCATCTTTTAGACTAGAGCTTACTTTTGAAAATATTTATTTTTAGTTGACACGGATAATTTTGGTACCATCTCGTTAAAATAATGATAATGGCGTGACTTAGATGCACCTATTCTTGCACAGGGTGTAGAGCACGACACTGCAAATCTTGGCCATTATGGTGTTTTAGAATGTTGCTATGGCACATAAGATTCTAGGACTAGTGTCTTACTCCCTCAGTTTTTAGGGACATAAAGTTTACCACGCGATATTTCCCTTCCTCCATTGACTTTTAAGGTCAGACTATCAGTGGTATCAAGATGCTGAGCAGCCTAGTGGTCAGCGACCCATAGCTGACTGCTAGCATCGGGGCCAGCGAACCAGAGCTGCCAAGACCCTTCTACACCTCCACGCAGTAATCCTGGATAGCAGGGCAGACTGGCTAAGGAGAAGGGATCGAAGAGGGAATGCTAACCCGGTACTCAAAAAATGCTTGAAGTCGGATGTGTTGGACCAAAAGGTGCAGATATCACAGCCGAGCTGTAAACTACAACGCATTCCGTTCTCTGGACTATATTTTGCTACTAAAGCTATTCAGGGTTTGGTTGTGGGAGATTGAGAATGAACGAAGAAGAAGACTACCAGTGATGTGTTATACGGCAAATGTATAACAATAGCAGAAATAGTAAGTTACTTTGAAGAACAAAAATATACAATTGCTGTTCAGATTTAATATTTTCAATAATTTATCCATACCCTCTGGCATGTTGAACAATATGATGGACTGCAACATGACTTGGCTCCTACATTATTTAGCTGGATCCTAGATTCTAAACAAATATGTCCTCCCCTGGTGTAGTGGTATTTTCTATTGCTTGTGACATAGCATTGCACGATTGGTTAGTGGCACATGCACAACTTTCCTTAGTTGCTTCTTGGAAGTGGTAATCAGGGTAAGGTGAAACATACTAATCAAGACCCCCACATCATGTCTTGTTCCTGGAAACAGGAACAATATATTCCATAATTGGCATAGCACCACCCAAGACCCTAAGAAGCGTCGCGGCAGAAATCAACAAGAAAAACAGTTGCCAATCTTCATTTTTGTGTACATGTGGCTGCGGAGTCGGTTGTGTCCTGTTCTAAGGCGCAACACAACAGTTTGCTCTTGTCTGTTCATGTTATGGTAGTCGTCTGGTGTTACTGTTGGTGGCTTTCTGATTGATTTGATCATCCTTATCTTCTGTTGGTATGTAACTGGTTGCTCGTCTGCAGCACCCTCCTTTGCCAGTTGATCTGCTCTCTCGTTTCCTGGTATTCCACAATGAGAAGGTATCCACTGCATGACAATCTTGCGCTGGTTGCTCATACAGACAAACTCTGAAGTTGTCATATTGAGACGGCAAGGATTGATGCAGGCCCCAGAGCTGGAACTTCGGGAGGAACCTGCCGCCAAACATTATCTACCATACACAACATGGAAGTCGCTCAACAGAATCCAAATTGGTGTATCACAGTGCAAGACGAATATGAAGCAATAGGGATCCACAGATGACATGTAACTGGTGCAATATAGGACCTAGACCACCAGATGACCTACCCCAACCTCCAGTAAACCTGCAATAGGTGTGATATGCTGGAGGCAAACGACAGAACAATTAATGCCGCTCAACCCTTTACGGTCCAAATCGTCTGGAAGGACAATAAACCAGAAGATAGAATTGTGTGAGTGAGTCTAACCCCTATGTCGCAAGCTGTCACATAGCAATGCAGTTTCAGAATGACCATTAACTATGTGAGGACTTCCAGTGTATGCCCAATCCGCCTGAATTTAATGTTTTGTTTCAACTTTTCACGAGATGGAATTTGTACCTCAAGATCACGTATCTGGACTAGTCTCATTTTAGACTGACAGTGAAACAGACAACAGTAAAAGTAGTAGTGCTATTGCAGGGAGATCATTCTGATTTGAACACATGCATTATTTACATTTTAATGTACAGAGTTGCTGCTCTTCCTTTGGGCAAATTTACACAAATTAGGTTGGACTGTAAATGGTTAATACTGGATGCAAGCTGGATGACGTGGTGCTTGGACGTGAAAAGTAAGTAATTAAATCTTTTGCGTGGGCAATAAACTTATAAAGTATGTCTCCATTTCATTCTATCCTCAGCATTTCAGCATTCTATCCTCAGCATTTCAGCATTCTATCCTCAGCATTTCAGCATGTTCATATTTTAATGTTCTCTTCATTGCAGCATAGGTTCGTACTTTAATGTCCCTGTATGCCTGAGATGTAAAGGCGAGTCTTGGTCACGTCAGTTCTCTCTTCCTTTAAATCTTGACCTGTCTGTACAAGTTTTTCATGGTGTATATTGTGACCCAGCCATCTCAACCAACATTTTTGTATCATGTGATGTCTTTGTATGCCCACGTCAGCGAGTACATTGTCATTGGATCTTTTTGTCCAACTCACATTTCATTCTCTGGCAGCATCAAATCCTATTTTGCTATAAAGTCCATGTTTCAGCCCCATACAGTGCACGCAATTGGTCATATATGAGTGGCAATTAATCTTTTCCACAGTTCTATCCTGATTATTATTTGCGGTTAACAAATTCTGTTTTTCTCTTAATCGCAATCCTTGTCTTAATTTCTGTCTCATTGTGGGCATCTTCCATTATGGTTTGCCCTAAATATGTAAACTGTACGTGTTCAATTATTTCTCCATTGATGATAATATTTATTTGCCTATGTAATAAACTTAACAGATGTCGATTTTGTATTTAAAAAAAATTTAAATTAAAAAAATACTATCCGTCCTCTATTTCAAAAATTGACTGCAGACCTGGTGCACCCAGAATATGTTAGTCTAAATGTTTGTGCTTTTTTTCAACCTTTTTATCTTCGTGTTCTTGTATCTCAGAAATTAACACACACACACACAACAGAAATAATAACACCAACAAGTTCTTTATTAATTTATGTCTCTATACACAAAAAATCATATCTATAGACCAACAAATTAAAAAGCATGCTCTCAAAGTCAACAATCATAGTAAAATGTAATGTCCTCAAAAGTAATGTGGCTGAAGGTGAAATACGTCAATTTTTAATGTGGGGTGGTAAAGATGGACAAGCTATAATACATCACCCAAATTTAAGCAAGCAATCACACAATTTCACAATCAAAGCATGTCAATAGCATAATTACATATTCCGTCTTTAACAAGCCAGCAGGAGACAATAAAAGTGGCAAGAAATGAGACGAAACAACATATCACAACTCCAGCAAACAATCTCATCTTGTGTGCAAATAATTTCAATTCATCATACATGCTACAGGAACAACTTTTCCCACTGTTGAATGTCTAAGCATCAGAAATGTTCAGCCACATGCCATTGTTGACCTCATTCGTCTAGCCTGAGCAATGTTTTCTCTAATATCCTTCAAATTTTGAGTGCCAATAACTGAAAACAAAATTAGATTAACATTAACAATTCAGCCGAGTTCTGAAAACATAATTAACAAAAAAAAATTGACAAATAAGGCTAAATTTAGCTATAAAGGAGCACAAACAATTTTAAAATATAAAAGTAGTCCCTACTACATGGTAATCTGGTTAAAATGAACAGAACCACTGTATCTTTTGAAGAGAACCTGGTTAGATTGCTCATTAATATTGAAGGCAGCTCATCTAGGAGAAAGTAAAACTCTGACCCTAAACTGTCTGCTTCCTTGCAATCAAAGGCTAGCATAAGTTAAACCCTTTAGTCCCACTTTGTGCCAAGTTGAAGAAATGTCTCATTGGGAAATGCAACTCATGCCTTAGAGCAAAGTTGAAGGAGAACAAAACCCATAAAACATGTTTCCTTTCACTTCCCAATAATAAAATCCCCTCTACTGCAAATGATTTTCTGTACAAATTGTACATTTATTGTTAAATCAATTAAAACCGACAGTATTGAAGGTCAATAGTCGATAACAGATATAGGTAAAGGCTCAGAGACCATACCAGGAAAGAAACCATTATGGTTCAAGGACTTTTGGACAGATACAAAGAACAAATGAAACACCTAACAAGTTACAAAAAGGCGATTCAATTGACATGACAACTGATACAGATGTGGAACAGTTAGCCACATTCACCAGAGATTTGCCAAGAATGTGTCAAGTATGACAATGCCACTTAGACTCATGTCCATTGTCTTTCCTTATTTTGTGAATTGTTAGAATTTTCTTAGTCTTTGACGAAGACCTTGCGGCTGTATTGTGGGTTTTGTTTTTGCCTCAGTATAGATGCAGTCTCTGAGCATTTATCTGTAGATAATTTTTCATTTATTAAATATAATTACTATACTCAACATCACACACGAATTATATGCTCACCAGACTTGACTGAATCCAAAACCATACCAAAGACACGGAAGACGATCATGAGAACAAGCGTGTAGATGGCACAGGCAGCTAGGGACAGTAGACCCTGGTCTTGGAAGCAATCTTGGAGTTTAAATGGAGGCTTTTTTAAGTATGCGTTGAAGTTTCTAAAACCAGAAACATTATTGTTGATGTCTCTTGATCTGGATCTTCTATTCCTGGATATTCTCTGGTTTTCTGAAGCTTCAAAAGTGATAGATGAGTGTGCCGTATCAGTTCTTTGCTGTCGGTTAATTCCACAAGGACTCCTAGTAGAACTAACATTGTCTAAACCAATATTTCTTTGACATATGTTTGACAGTACACAACCTGCATTTTCTTGAGACTTCTTTGTGGACGGAATGTTCCCAAAATCCTGAATCAATGTTTTGTAAGTTCCTGATTCCAAACAGACAAGCAGTCTATCACTTTTAAGTGATGGATTTGGAGAAATATTTGTAATAGTTTCAATGTTCCCTCCCACAAGATCCTTAAAAGTACCTAAATCACAATTCTGTCTCAACGAGCTATTCACAACATCATCTCTGTCCTCACTGGCAGAACTATTAAACCCACTATCATCATAAATACATCTGACACGACTACAACACTTTAACACTACAGAATCTTCATCACCGCTAACATCCATAATTTTTTCAGCATCTTCTTTCTTCTCCGAAGTGTCGACCTTAAAAACTGAATTAATTTTCTGGTTAGATTCAGCGTTGGCAGAATCACTGATGACCTGTGTGTATTTATTTGACATTTTTTCTGAAAGACCAGTATCCTGAACTGACCAGGGACAGTCTGTGTTTATGACTGATATGTTGAAATCACACAACCTGACACCAAATAAATATTAATCATTGAATAATTTGCGTGTTTGGGTTATTTTTTTTTGTTACTACGTTGTTCTGAAGATTTGCTGATGGGGAAGAAATTGGAACCACTCTCATCTCAAGTGTACATAATTTTGCTTTCGTTATCTTTATCCGCTAGAGTCTCCAGCACAGTATGATGTCTCTGCAAAGATAAAGACATATGTCCATTTTTATATGACTGAATTGTGTATTTCGTTTGAAAGGATAATAATAAGGAACATATATTAATGTAACATTCTTTAAATGGACTGAAATAAGTGCAGAGATAAAAAGTAATGTGTAGACAATATGGGAGCTGCATAGCGCAGTGGTTAGCGAGCTGGCTTTGCATCCGAGTGATCCTGGGTTCATTTCCCAGTTGAGATGGAAATGTTTTTCAGACCACAATGGCCCCTTGGTCAACCCAGACTTAAATGAGTACCGGTCACAATCCTAAGGTGCTGGGTTCGCTCCCCAATCACAGCACTGGCCGTTACCCGGGGAAGCAAACCCTTAGAAAATACATCCCAAAGTCGGATGCACAGGGCCGACAGGCGCAATAAATAAAAACAATGCAATGCACACTGCCTTGAGAAATAAAGCAAACGTAAAAAATCAAGGCAAAAAAAGAAAGGGCGAAAAGGCGAATGTTTGATTCCGCAAGTTTCAAGCATCTACTGGTCTCAAGGAAGACGACACAAGGAAGTCCCGCACACAGGATGTCCATGTAGTTAGCCGCAATCTGGGCAAAAAATTATAAAGGTACCGTATTCTACGAATACACTAAAATGTGATTATGACGGTTGTGCAAGGCCAAGCTCGAAAAAATTATACCAGTTTTACACTGAATCAAGCAATCTTGACATTTAAAAGGTGAAATGTAGTTTTACATTGGGTCAAGAGGGGAAGACTAACTAGGCACAATATACTGATCAGACATATTAGTCAGGGTCAGGCAATATATACTGGCCAAGATCCTCACCGTAACTTCCTAGTAGACTTCCCTGGAAACGGGCTGTTTTCATGGCAGCTTGGCTAACGGGGTCAGGGATTGATGTGATCCCCGTAGTGAGCAACATGCATATGAAACCAGGCATAGCACAACTGCCTGGAGGACCCCAGCCTACCTTCATCAGCACACTCGGGATGTGAGGAAAGTTACTGCAACCGTCACTTATCTTCCTTTTCAGGGTGCACAAAAGAGTAAACCTACTCATTTAAAACAACAACACTGGGTCAAGCAATCTTGTCATAGGAAAGGTGACAGGTATAGTTTTACATTGGGTCAAACAATCTTGTCATAGAAAAGACAAGTATAGAGGTGAAAAAAGCACAGCTACAAATTAACTAAAGAAATGTCCAGATTAGATTTTAGGAAATATATTTTTAGGTGCGAGTGGTGAATGCTTGGAATGCATTGCCACAGGAAGGACTGGAGCAGGCACAATTAATGCATTTAAGAATAGATTGGATGCGCACAGTTTTTAGAGCAATGAGATGTAAATTAAATTGGTTGAATACAAACTCTGCAAAGTCTTCTAAACTAGTATAAAGACGTTAAGTTAAAAGTATAGAGTTTTACACTTGGTCAAACACCCTTGTCATATAAAAGGTGGCAAGCATAGAGATTTACACTGGGTCAAGCAACCTTGTCATTTGAAATGTGAAAAGTATAGTTTTACACTGGGCTAAGCAACACTCATATAAAAGGTTGCAAGCATAGAGTTTTACACTTGGTCAAACACCCTTGTCATATAAAAGGTGGCAAGCATAGAGTTTTACACTTGGTCAAACACCCTTGTCATATAAATGGTGGCAAGCATAGAGTTTTACACTTGGTCAAACACCCTTGTCATATAAAAGGTGGCAAGCATAGAGTTTTACACTTGGTCAAACACCCTTGTCATATAAAACAGTTAAAATTAGCCCCCACTGTAGAGGACATAAAAGCTGCTGCGCAAGCTTCTTGCATAGGAAGCCAGATTCAATGGTGGCTCCATACTCCTGTTGAAGCAGAGACAAGACAGGATGAGTTAAAAGGTACTAAAAACAATTCAAAATACACTAACACTATAAAACGCTTAATATTAAAATATGGGATCAAGATGCTGAGCAGCGCATGAGCTGCAGTGGTCAGCGACTCATAGCTGACTGCTAGTGTCAGGGCCAGCGAACCAAAGCTGCCAAGACCCTTCTACATCTACACGTGGTGATCCTAGATAACAGACTGCAGCAGGGCAGACTGGCTAAAAGGAAGGGATCGAAGAGGGAATGCTAACCCGGTACTCAGAAAATGCTTGCTGAAGTCGGATGTGTTGGACTGAAAGGTGCAAATATCGCAGTAAAGCTGTAAACTACGACAACGCATTCCATTCTCTGGACTACATTCTGCTACTTAAGCCCTTTCAGTGTTTGGTAGAGATTGAGAACGAACGAAGCCAAGCCATATTAAAATATTATTCACAATAACCCTGAATGCACATTATGAGTCACACACACTATGTCAGTAAATTTTATCATAGTTAGGACTTGTAGGCCAACATTTTATACCAGGACACGTAACCATTTTGTAATTTTTCTCTTCACTGATAAGCTTATCTCTGTCCTGACAGCAGGAAGGAATGTTTTTCTCATTTCCTGGATTACTTCAGAATCTACCTTAACTCAAGTAATTTAACAAGTGTTATGTCTGCTTATTCGTCATTCACTCTCAAAAAATCACATCTATTTCCTTCATAAACCTGGCGGTCCTTCCCATTCTTGTCTCACCGCCATACAGTTTATCCTGCAATTGGGTTGGGAAGGGCAATGTAGTCACCCTGTTCCTCTCATGTAGCCAGCAGACCTGTAGAACATGTGCCACTATTTGTTTTCCCCACGTGGGCACATGTCAGTGTGTCAAATGTTTAGTTCGTTGAACAGGTGGTTACTCAGACTGCAGTGACTTCAAAAACAAGAGGAAACGATGACAATTGGCCACCATGAAAGAGGTTGAGACTTCACCATATATGCACCCTAATGTATGCAATAGTTAGCTGAGATGCTAGTCTAGTCAAACAACATACTGACCAAGACCACACCTCTCTTCCAGGTTGCGTTCCCTTGAAACGGGCTTTTTCAAGGCAGCCTGGCTAACAAGATGTGGATTGATGTAATTCCTGTAGTAGTGGGTGGTGTGCAGATGAAGCCAAGCATTATACAACAACTTGGAGGACCCCCGGCCCACCTTCATAGGCACAGTGATGAGAGGAAATCTATTGCAACCTCCCACTTAACACCCTCTTCGGTGGGCATAAAAGAGTAAACTTACAATCATGGACATTCAACAACAACTTTATGCAATGGAGGAATGTACACTAGTTTTAAATGCATGAAGTAGACACGTAGACACAGAGATAACATCAAACGATTAGAGAAGAGAATTGAGCACATGAGCTGCAGTGGTCAGCGACTCATAGCTGACTGCTAGTGTCGTCAAGGCCAGCGAACCAAACCTGCCAAGACCCTTCTACACCTCCATGCAGTGATCCTGGATAACAGACTGCAGCAGGGCAGACTAGCTAAGGAGAAGGTATCGAAGAGCGAATGCTAACCCAGTATTAAAAAAATGCTTGCTGAAGTTGGATGTGTTGGACCGAAAGGTGCAAATATCACAGTCAAGCTGTAAACTATGACAACACATTCCGTTCTCTGGATTACATTCTGCTACTTAAGCCCTTTCAGTGTTTGGTAGTGGGAGATTGAGAATGAACGAAGCCAAGCCAAATAAGAGAATTGATGTCTATGGAATGTATATATGGAATATAGGAAGAATAAGGCACATCTCCCAAAAATAAAATAAAACATAAGAAAATATTTTGGTCTCATAAAAACACCTTGCTGAAAGCATTACTCGAAGGTAAGGTGGCGGCCAAGTCTGCTAGGGGTAAACAACCTTATAAGTAAAGGATAACAATAAAACACAGGAAAGTCTGGCAGATTGTACTATCAAGGCAAGAAACAGAGGACATTCGCTGCAGCAACGTATTATATATGAACTGATGGTGTTAAAGAAACACTACAGAGTAGCATAAAAACCACAACATAACCATAAAAATAATGCATGAAAAAAGAGTGTCCCTAACCATGACATTCAATAACAGAAGTGGACAGATGAGATGGGTGGATTCTATACCAATGGTGACCAAAACTATAGTTACAAATTATTTTATATCTTCTCGTTCATCCCCAAAAAGCTGTACCAAGATTTGCTTGTGTGCTGAGGGCATTTTATCTGTTTGTTATCTCTTCTTAAGACCCAACCTTTGGCAATACTGGGTCCACCGAGATGGTGAGGTAGACTTAGGCAGGAAAGTCTGAGATATGTTAGCCTAGTAATTTTGTTTGTTTAAAGATTTGCCTTTCTGGATTCTACTGGTGAAACTGAAGGCACACCCCTCTTAAACCCAGTATGTAGTCTTTTAGGTTATATCAGGACATATTGGTAAGTGTTCAGATGTGTATCTGTTTGTGTATTGTGTGTGTTCCACTATAGTAGTTTTGCAGTACAATAGTTTTTTCCAATCCTTTGTGTTCATGAAGGAGAGGTTATATCAAGAATAATCTTCTACATGCAGTCAAACTGACATGTGACGAACCTGGTAAGTTGGGATTGCAAACCAAGCTACCATTTGATTTACACCCCTACACCATGCACTTCTTGTTTTGTGCTTACTTGCCCCATTTATACAATCTGTGATAACAAGGTCTGAAAGAAGAGCAAAGAAGAACACTGCAATCTCCCATGAATGCCATACAATATGACATAATAAAAGTGTGATTTGATAGTAATGTGAAAGACAGTAATTTTTAGTGACTCCAAAGTCAGTACTGGAGGCATTGTAGCATACACAAGATCAACAAGATAATCACAGTGATTAACATTACTTTACAATGGATCCCTAGACATAGCAAAATAACAGGACACAAGATGACTGACAGGCTGGTAAAAACAGGAGCATCCAAACAACAAAAGGATAGACCACGAGTTAAATGAATCCTTAGGAATAATATGATATTCGGGCTAACAGGTGAAGGACATCGGGTTGCAGTGTATTTAGCAAAATGTCAAAGTAAAAAAGTAATGATATAAATAGATTACACAGAAGAAAAAATAATCTTTCAGTTCCAGACAGGACACATCAACCCTCAGCACTTGCCCTTGTGCAGACACTGCTCTCACCCTGATGAAACAGACACCTACAAAGCTCTTGCAGTCATGAAGAAAAGATTTTTACAACAAAACTGTCACTGTTCGTCAATACACTGTTTCACAGTGGAACAACTGAAGACCTCTATTTATATAAGAATGACATTGGTCTGCCACAAGAGCTGGCTTGCTTAGCAGCTATGGTTATGGGAAAACAATAACATTGATGCTAACATAGTAGAAATGTAATTCAGCCACTCAATACAAAATCATCATCACCAAGAGCTTGTGCATGAAAAAAACAAATGCTATAAAAACTTCCTTGCAAATAACTGGATTCAGGCTTTCCTGAAAGTAGTGAAAGCTGGTTTAGGGGAGCCAAATGATCTCTACTGCAGCAAAAAGAGCAATACGGGAAGTTAAGATTCATGGATGACAATCAAATCAATATCTTTTTAACTTCTTGTAAAACATGGGTGAAAATAAACAAAATAATATTGACCTGTTTGCTATAGTTTTTGTGTTTTATGTAGACTTTCTACACAGGATGGGGTTGTTAGCCAATCTCATGCCCAACCATCCTCATGAAATTCCTGGCAAGCTAAATAATTACTTTTCGCTGCTCAACTTTTGGGCGATGCACTTGGGAAATTGGGTGAAGATGCTCATGCTAAATCATAAATTTGAATATATAAAATAATATGAGACGGGTGTGGTACTGGTAGTACTGAGAATTCAAATAGACTAAAGTGTAAAAATCATGAATAGAATTATCCTATTTGCAGATTACTGGTTCAGTAATCCAGACAATAGCATACCATGTCACATGCCATGTGCATAAAGCATATTATATGCCATATATATAGTTCTCATTTTGATTCGGTATAGTGAATGTATGGTTTAAGCGCAGTATTTTATTTATCAAATGTAAATATTCAACATACTTTATGATTCATACTTATAAGCTAAGTAGCAATAGGTATAATTATAATAACAAATAATATTTATAAGTAGCAATAGGTATAATAACAAATAATATTTAAACCTTGGACCTCCACGTGATCGCCATAGTAAGGAATCATCAGGATTAGTATACTAAAAAACTACATGAAAAAAAAATCTTACTTCAAAACGATTATCTAATTTGTTTTTAAAAATTTCATTAAGGGCACAATAATTTTAACATGATACAAACTAACTTACGATCTACGTTTACACACCAGGCATAGACTATCAACAAGAACACTAGTACTACTACTAGTACCTACTAGTAGTTTAGTTTACAGTTTAGATTACTTGATTAGATCTTCCACAAGAGAGTTTAGAGAGCCATAATTTAGGAATCACAACACTGAGGCTGTCCTAAAAATTAAACTAACAGAGAAATAAGTCCACTTTATTTAAGATTAAACTCTCACCAGAAGGAAAATAAATGTGCATGTTCTTGCTATCCACAAATATCTTAATAATTATTACATTAACTTAGAGACCTTACACTACTGACTTGACACTTCTCACTAGTGACTTACATTGAATGATTGATTGAGAGGGCCAGAGTCAGAGCACATGGCATGGAGATCGTCGGTGAGACAGTGCGCTCACTAATGGCAGATACAATTAAACAATGCTTGAGAGTGATCAACGATAACTCATGCTTCTTGCCGCGAAAAAGGATGTACAGGTAGAACTTCCACTCATTGAATATTTGATGTGACCTGGCTCAGGTACGCCTGGTAAACGGGTGTGGGCGTTCACTATATTTACAACCACTTACCGAACACGAGCCTATCACGTTTGTTAGAAGTGGAATTTTCCAACTCAAAATAGATCAATTATGTTTTTTAGCCAATCGAAACTTGAGAAATATTCGAAGGATTTCCCCTCGGTCAAAAGTCGGGTGCAAAGTCCAAATAAGTTTTTATAGTAACTATGTCAAGGTTCATATTATTAACCTCCGTTCTTAACGTACCTCTTTTTCATCGTCATAATAATAGCTTATCGACTGTTATCACGGGGAATGACAGATAAGATGTGAGAATAACAAAGGCTTTGTCCGTATGTTTGGTGCTGAATGCTGGACAGACTGCAGGCTGGTCGTTTCAAAATTCAACCTCAGCATAGAACCCACGCGACTGGGTCAAGGGCAGAGGCCTAGAAAGCGACTTAACGTTTCAAAACTCACTAAGAGATTGTTCAATGGACCTGGACTGCGGGCTTAGGGATGAACAGTTTTGTCTGACTATAGTGGAGGAACAATGGGCCACTCTTAAAAATACTTTGTACTCTACCGATTCCGAAAATATGGGACTTACAGCAGGCAAGAACCCTGGCTGGTTTGATGAGTATTATGAAGGTATTGGGGCCTTGCTGGCTGAAAAACATCACACCAAAATGATTCATCCAAAAGCAACGGTCGCCAATATGCTCCAGATGTGTCTATAATAATCCCATGAAGATTTACTTTCCCTTTTTCGACAATAAAGCGGATGAAATCCATAGGTCTCATTTTATGATGTCTTGAAAGCAGGATCTATAGTCATGAATCGTACTAGGACAATACAAAAGGAAAGAGACCTAGGAGTTAAAATAGATCAAACAGTAAAGGTGCGGGAGCAAGTCAAGGTGGCAGTGAAAAAAACTTATGCCATGTTGGCCATAATAAAAAGAAGTATTTCACATAAAAGTAAAGAAGTAACAGTCAAACTATATAAATCATTAGTGAGACCTAAATTAGAATACTGTGTTCAGGTGTAGAGTCCATGTCATAGAGTGGGTATGCTGGAAAGGATACAAAGAAAAGCTACAATAATGATCGCGTGGTTTCATAATTATAGTTATGAGAAAAGACTAAAATAAACTGGACTGCAGTGTCGTGAACAAAGAAGAATTTGAGATGACTTAATACAAGTGTAAAAATTAATAAATGGAAAGGATAAATTAGACTATACCAAGTTTTTTTTCAAAGTACGACCGGCTACAAGAACAAGAGGGCACAGCTACAAATTGTTTAAAGACAGGTCCAGATTAGATATTAGTAAATACATTTTTAGTCAGAGAGTGGTGGATTCTTGAAATACATTGCCGAGTGGTTGTAGTTGAAGCAGTCGGTTAATGCATTCAAAAATATATTGGTTCATCATTTTTTTTTCAGTATCCGTTGAGTGAAATAAACTGGTTGTAAGAATTACTCTGTAGAGCCTTCTAAAACAGTATAATCAAGTTAAGTAACCCTCATCGTATGTTCCTCACAACACAGCTCACGAACAAACAAGTGTCAGATCCTAAAGTATTGGACTGAGCGTTATAGAATATCATTCAATGGGGAAAAAAACAGGAACAATTTTTTTTCTTCAGTTCATTAAGGTTGAGTTTAATCAAAATTTTTTAATGAGTATGGTCAGATACCGAGACGAGAATACAAACAAAACCTACGTTATGACCAATGGGCCTTCATCAGGGACAACAATACTGAACTAACAAATCAACATATAAGGAAAAAATAGTCAACTTACCTGATAGTAGACCCAGTCTGTCTAAGCGACCGGTTGGGCCAGATGCTTGACTGAATATGATACACTATCACTCAACCATCGCCGAACAAGCCATAACACGCATGTCATCATTTACAATCAAAGGCAGGCATATAAGGTCAAGAAAGCAATCAGTCTAATTTCCCACAACAATGCTCCTGGGTCAAATTGTATTCCTGCTGAGGTTTGCAAAGCTTGAAGCTTCATGTTGCTTCAGACATATTTCGTTAAATTTACGGTGGGCAGCGCATGAGCTGCAGTGGTCAGCGACCCATAGCTGATTACTAGCGTCAGGTCCAGCGAACCATAGCTGCCAAGACCCTTCTACACCTCCACACGGTGATCCTGGATAACAGACTGCAGTATGGCAGACTGGTTAAGGAGAAGGGATCGAAGAGGGAATGCTAACCCGGTACTAAAAATATGCTTGCATAAGTCAGATGTGTTGGATCGAAAATTGCAAATATCGCAGTCAAGCTGTAAACTACGACACAACGCATTCCGTTCTCTGGACTACATTCTGCTACTTAAGCTCTTTGAGAGTTTGGTAGCGGGAGATTGAAAACGAACGAAGCCAAATTTAGGGTGAAGGACATGTACCACGCGAGCTGCATTATATCACCATTGTCCACGCGTACACACGCAATGGTAATCGTCACAGTGCAACCTCACAAGGACATGTACCACGCGAGCTGCAAGGTATCACCATTGTCCACGCGTACACACGCTAGGGTTATCGTCACAGGACAACCTCCCTCTTTGTAACGGCTGGAAAACTTCTGACTCGAGTTTTGCTCAACCACCAATCACCTTGGGAAGGAGCTACTCCCAGCAAGTTAAAATGGTTTTCGAGCTGGTCACCGACACGGTCAACAATATATTTTCAGCTCGTCAAATCCAGGCGAAATGCACGAACCAGCACCGTGAGGTGTACATGACTTTTATTGACCTAGTCAATGTCCTTGACACTGTTAACAAAAACGGGCTCAGAAAAATAATGTCAAAATTTGACAGCACTGACAAATTCATCACAGCCCCCCCCCCCCCCCCCCCCCTTCCCCCACGTCCCAGCACTGTTTTAAATTTTCTTCCCGCCCACTTTTTTAACTTTTGTGAGAGTTTATTTTCTTACCACTCACTTTTTTAACTTTCATGATGGTTAATTTTCCTTACCATCCACTTTTTTTTTAACTTTCATGATGGTAAATTATCCTTACCTCCCACTTTTTTAACTTTCGTGATGGTAAATTTTCCTTACCTCCCCCTTTTTTAACTTTCGTGATGGTAAATTTTCCTTACATCCCACTTTTTTAACTTTCGTGATGGTAAATTTTCCTTACCTCTCACTATAATCTAAATTAAAGACAATTTCCCGATCGTTCGCTGAATCTGTGTATTTTAAATACTTTTAATACACCATTATGATCATGATCCTATGTCATGTCCTGTGCAGCCCGTCTGAAAGAAACTCAATCTCTTGCCTAATCTTCAGCCTATTCCAGAGTCGTCCAAGCCTTCATTGACATCTTAGTGCCATTCCCTTCTTGGTCTACGTCTACCGCTCTTGTCCGGCACCATGCCTTCCATTACCGTTCTCTCAAGACCGTCATGTGTTTGATATGGCCAAAGTATTAACATTTTTTGTTCATGGTGGAATTTCAGAACCAGTTCTCCTCTAGGCCAAACTCTTGTCGAATGTCTACATTCTTATTTGATATTTTTTATCGGGTTCATGATATTCTGAGAACCTTTCTATACCATTTCGACTCGAAGGATTCGATTCTCTTTTTTTGGGTTTGGATAACTGTCCATTTTTTCGACGCCGTATGCTGCCAATGAAACAACATTGGTTCTCCAAATTTTCACTTTTGTTGGTTTGCTGGTATTCTGCTATAACTTAACTTAACTTAACGTTTTTATACTGGTTTAGAAGACTCATCAGAGTATGTAGACAACCAGTCATGTTTGCATTACCCTGCTTTAAAAGCTATGCACATCCAATCTATTCTTAAATGCATTAACTGTCACTGCCTCCACCACTTCCTGGGATAATGCATTCAAAGCATTCACCACTCTCTGACCAAAAAAATACTTCCTAGTATCCAATCTGGACCTTTCTTTAGTTCATTTGTATATGTGCCCTCTTGTTCCCGTTGGTGGTTGTATTTTGAAAAATAGTTTCCTCGCGTTATGTTGTTTCCGCATTGCCATAATAATAGTAGCAATAATAATAAATTGTTAATACAGAACAGTAATTATTTTACTACCGCCCACATAGAAGCTAAAATCGCCCAATAGTGGGGGCAAGCGCCCAGGTTGAACACTAATCTATCTTAATGCCATGATTGTCCCCGTTGCAGTGCTTCATTAGAAATTATATATATATATATATAGAATAATTGAACACCTGTAGAGAGAACACAAAACTAAGGAAGTCTTCAAGAAGATATGGGTGAAAAGGGAGTTAATAAAACTCAGACAATTAATAATATATGTGGGCTATGTGTAATAGGCATAAGACTTTCTTGAAAATCATGCTTGAATGAACAATGTATCGTAAATCAACAAGAAGTAAACAATATGAAAGCACGAGGATTGCACCAAGAGATCGACATGAGAAATCTTGCCAGATTGCACCAAGAGATCGACATGAGAAATCTTGCCAGATTGCACCATCAAGTGTTTGCAGACATTGAAATTCATTACAGATGACTTTCAATGTGGAGCTAGCCGGAGATGTCATATGAACTGATCTCATCTAAAGAAAAAAAAATGTCAAAGAAAATTCGTACAATTGAACAATATTAATTACAAACTATCAAAAAGCACAAACAATTTACCTGCATTTCATTGACCATGGACAGTCAAATGCCAATAGGTATGGGATCCAACATAGGTATGGGATCCATTATTGCAAAATTTGCTGATGACACGAAACTATGCAGTAGTGTCTCATCTAAAGCAGAAGTAGATATATTGAGGTCGGATTTAGATAAAATTCGAGAATGGTCTGTAAGCTGGCAAATGGAGTTTAATGTAGATAAATGTACAGTCACCCACATGGGTAGATCCAATATGGAACATAATTACAGAATGGGAGAGAACAATATTAGAAAGATAGATAAAGAAAGGGACTTAGGGGTTATAATAGATCATACATGTAAGGTGAGGGAGCAAGTTCAGGTAACAGTAAAAAAGGCAAATGCAATGTTAGGGATGATAAAAAGAAATATTAAACATAGGAGCAAGGAAGTGATAGTCAAACTGTATAAAGCATTAGTTAGACCTAGATTGGAGTACTGTGTACAGGTGTGGAGTCCTTATCAGAGAGGGGATATAGACATGCTGGAGAGAATACAAAAAAGAGCGACAAAGCTGATAGTGGGATTCCAGAATTACAGTTATGAAGAAAGATTAAAAAGAACTGGCCTTCAGTGTCTAGAAGAGAGAAGAATTCGTGGTGACTTAATACAGGTGTATAAGATGATCAGAGGAATGGATAAAGTGGACTATAACAAGTTTTTTAAAGTACAACCACCAACAAGGACAAGAGGGCACAGCTACAAGTTGACTAAGGAGAGGTCCAGATTAGATATTAGGAAGTATTTCTTTAGCCAGAGAGTAGTGAATGCTTGGAATGCATTGCCAAGTGAGGTGGTGGAGGCTGGGACGGTCAATGCATTTAAGAACAGATTGGATGCGTACAGCTTCTAGAGGAAGGTGTTGTAAATGGAACTGGTTGTATACAGACTCTGCAGAGTCTTCTAAACCAGTATAAAGACGTTAAGTTAATAGCTAATTATGTAATATACATTTTTAGAAGCAACATCAGATAACATATGCTAGCTGATCAGTTGATATGTTCGATTTCTCCTTCCCACAATCCTTATATAGACAATGAGGTTCAAAGTTCAGTTGTTGCATCACTCACAAATAAATAATTTCACAGCACGTAATATATTTTTGTCATTGTCAACAGCTTATTTAGGTAACAGGTCACAAACTCTAATTACTTTAAGGGCCAAATGAAGACACATTAAATTTTAAAGGGCTATGGATAGCAGGAAACCACTTTCGATGTCTGCATTCGTGAAACCTCAGACAGTGTGGTTGAAATGTATGTTTTCTGTCCCATTACATATCCAAAACGGTTCTACAAGTTATTTGTTTAATATTGACCGTTGTGATTTTCTTGAATTGTTCTTTGTTCTGTGTATTTGTAATTTACTTGGAACTTCGTTTCTGCCAACTGAAAGTCTTGGAGAACTAGTGGAGCGGGTAATTTCAAAAGTTCTTCGAAATATTCTTCCCATCACTTCTGTTCATCTGTTCCTTTATATTGGTAATAAAATGCCCTTACTTATCTTTAATATCACATTGCTTATATTTTCCTATAGTTTCTTTGTTCTTGTATATTTCACTTTGCTGCAGCTTCTTCTGTCTCTATTTCCAACTCTTCTATATATTTTCTCGTGTCTTTTCTAATGCTCAATTTTCCACCTCTGTTGGCTTCAGGTAATATTTCGTGAACCTGGATTTTAGTATTTCTGATTTTATTTTGTTCAAACCTGGCTCCATATTTCTTTATTTTTATTTTTGCTTCAGTTTCTGTTATTAAACGCGCTTTGTGTTGGTGCTCTCTTTCCCCACAGAAGTCTCGTTTCATACATGTTTGATATGTTGTCAGTGCTCTTCTGCGTCGTCTATTTCTTCTAGTTGTTGTAACACTTCATTCTAATTTGCTATTGTATCGTTAAATGTATCTTGTTTTTACCTGTTTTTGCGAGTCCCATATTAAACTGCTGTCTGTGGTTATATCTGAAATATATTTTTAGTTTCATTTTTATTTTGGTTATGAGAAGATGGTGATCTGAAACTACGTCTGCTTTTCTGCATAATATTACATTGTATTTTGATGATCTAAACTTCTTATTTATATTTATAGGAGCGCGTGGCCGAGTGGTTTCGAGGCCTTTCTACCGACAAGGTTGTTTTTCTGTTGGGGGTGAAATAAACAAACATAGCACATGACGTGGCGACAGCATTGGTGTAGCGTTCTGTAGTCCTTAGCCTTCAAGACCGCTCGACTACTCCAGCAATGGGAAAAATGTATGAATATATATATATATATATCGTTTTCTCACGATCTCTACAACACCGATATTGTCATTCAAAACATATCACAATTGTAATGTCCTTTTTTCCGTTTTTTATCCATGACGTTTTGAAGTTTTGTTTCAACATTCTTTGTCATTAGTTGGTGTATAACGTTTATCTTGATCTTCTTGGCAGTTTTGAAAGTAGCTTGTATTATTCTGGACCCTACTGCCTCTCATTCTATAAGTGCATTTTGCGCCATATTAGATAGCACTAGGACCACAGCTTCCCTGTGAAGTACCTCATTTTCAGTGTAGCCCGTGGACAGCAGCATTTCCCATGTTTTCATTTGTATCCTCCCCCTGTTTTCCACTTTATTTCAGTCGGGGCCAAACATCGATGTGATAATTGTTCATGTATGTTGCCACCCGTGCAGTCTTCCACGGTTTGTAATGTACAAACGTCCCAGCTGCCATATTTTATGATTTTCCTAGATCCCTTGCAGCTTTCTCTGCACTCGTCATTAGCTTTTTTTTTGACATAAGACCATCGTATGTCGTGAATGGTAGATGCGCATATTTTGTTTTAGTTTAAGCCCATATTTATTGAAGTTTGTGTGGCTTAAAGTTTTTTCACGGTGAGGTAGCAGGCCCCATTCCCAACCCTCCTTAGTCGCATGTTACGACATAATGCTTGGTAGGTTTACAGTGTTCCTATTCTTTGCTCTCCTTTCTGGCACCTGCTCAACTCCGGTGTTTAGATTATGTACCACAAACTGTGTGGACCACTGTATAAGACTTCAGGCCACATGTCGCCAGCGGGCCGCGTGTTTGTGCGTCCTGATTTATGCTACTATATTAGGGACCAAGTGGTACAAAGGCTCTCATCCTTCGGCCCAAGTCTATTATGTGAAGAGGAGCAATGTCTGCACTTGATAAAATGTTTTTTTTGTTTTGTTTGTAAGCCTAGTTTTTTGCTGAGATTTGCTAATAACAATATTTTTTTATACCAATGTGGGAACAGGTTGCCCTGTCCTTATATGCCCTTATACACCTCTTGGTTTATCGGATAAATCTATAATTGAGGACAATGACTTAGCGTGTGCGCTGCAGTATGAAAACACCGTTGACTTATCATAAGTACATGTTGGTTTACGTACCAGGTCCAAAGTCCATGTTTAGTGTATGTCTGTACAAATAAATATACGAGAGACGGTCATTAAATAACAGCAATTTTATTATAAAGTACACGGAAGAGTTTGTTCAATGGACAATCCTATTTCAGGAAACGAAATGGATCTTTAGCAATACTTCGTATGTAGAGATTGTGACGATCGAGCAGTCTACGCAAGAGCAATATAGCGTACAACATGGCCGCCGCACTGTCGACTTGCACAGTGGAAGACAACAAGGCGTTTTTCGTTTTGTGTGGTCAGAGGGTGTGAAACCTTCTAAGATCTACAGAAGAATTAAAGTTCAGAATGTTAAACAGTTATTTAAGTTAGAGAAGAGAGTGTGAATGGGTAGAAAGATTCAAAACGAGAGACAAAACGTCAATCGCGGCGTCGGAGACCAGCAAGAACAGGAGATCGACCAGCTAGTCCGTTGCAAAAGGTGAATTGCTTTTGATGAAATAGCTGACGATTTCTATATGAGTCAAAAATGTTATTCATGATTAAAGGAAAGTATGTAGGCGATTGGCGCCAAGGTAGCTGACAACGAGGTAATGGAGGTGCTGCAAAATTGGTTAAAGGTCCTACCATAAGGACTTTTTATTGAGGACATCCACAAACTAGTGGACAGGTGGACAAAGTGTTGCCAGGTACGGGGACTATGTCGATTGATATGACACAAAAATTGTAATACATATATATATTCCCTCCCTCCCCCCTTCCCTCACCCCCGACACACACACACACAGAGGTACACATCCACACGCACGCACACACGCGCCCACGCACACGCACACACACACACACACACACACACACACACATACATGCAACAAAAAAATTAAACCTCTCAAAGACGTACATTGTAACTAAAGAGGACTTGCGTGCTCTACTGTTCTACTACGTGCTTTACTCACTAGCAACCTCTTCATGTAAAATCACTGCTTTAAAAAATATTTATGTAAATACTTGCAGCTCTTCTTCTTCTTCTGCGTTTGTTCTCAATCTCCCACTACCAAGTCCTGAATAAAGCTTTGCAAGTACCTAGATGTAGTCCGGAGAACGGAATGCGTTCTGTCGCTAGTTTACAGACTGGCTGCGATATTTGCACCTTTCGGTCCGACACATCCGACTTCGGCAAAACTTGCTGCTCTGTTACAAGTTTCCGTTAAAGGGTCCAGCTGTAGCGGTTGTGGTGTGTTTCGGAATATATGACACGGGGAACTGAAAGGAGAGCAAGGAGTAGTAACACTGTGACCTGCCAAGTATGTCGTAAGAAGCTACTAGGGAGGGTTCAACACTAGGCTGACTAACTCATCATGTAGATACTGATAGCTGCAATAGTGAACAGATATCCACGCCACCCTTTGATATATGTTGAAGGGCATAATTCGCAGGGAGCTGCAACGGTTTTGATTGATTTATTGATATTTGTTAATTGCTGAACATTTTTTTAACAAAACCCTCTTCTTTCTTCTTTCTCTTATTCTTTGTGTCTTCTTCTGATCTGTTCAATAGTTTCAAGTGAGGGGCATACGCTGGTCCTTGGCTAAAGATAATATATGTATATCTTTGCCGATCGTTCATATACGTAACCTCTGTCGTAGAAGATCCAATAACAGTGTTAATATATGTCTACGTCTCTTTGCTTTTATTTTAATATGCACTCGTATTGCTGAATTAGAGTCCTCAATTACACCAGAAGTGAACACAGACCAATACTCCTTGAGATTGCCAACGCCAAAGAGAAAGTAAGAAACCAAATAATATCCCTCCCATCGAATTACAAAAAGGCAGACTGGCAGTTTTTTCAAGAGACAAGTAGGTCAACGTTTCACTGACATCGACATGACGCATGATATAGACGAGGTCAATAGTAAAACCACTACTGCATTGCTCCTATCGTCAAAGGAAACCATCCCACGAGGATACAGGACAAAGTTCAAACCATACTGGAGTACAGAATTAGAGGCCACTGTCGATGGGAGAAAGAAAGCAAGACGGCAAGTCGAGAAACAGACTACTCCTGCAAACAAAACCAGTTATAACAGACTTATCGCTAAAGTCAAATTGTTGAGCAGACAATCAAATAAAGAAGCATGGGCTAAGAAATGTGAAAAGTTGGACTTGCGGAAAGATGGACTTGCGGAAAGATGGAAAGAAAGCATGGGGCCTCATATCCAACCTTTCATGAGTTAAAAGAAAGAAAAATTCCAAACCCTTTAGAACAGACACAGAATTAATAACAGGAGATTCTCAGAAAGCAGAAGTCCTTAATAAGTACTTTGCTAATGTCACAAAAACGCAAAAACGAAAGAACCTGGATAAGGTTATCAAAACACTCACAAAATTTATGGGAAAACAACCTACAGCTAACTGTGAGATCTTTGACAAGAATTTCCCACTTCCAGAACTTAAGATGGCCCTAAAAAAATGTAAAAAAGATAAAGTCGCTGGACCTGACCGGCTCACTAACGAGATGCTCTTAAATCTCTTCAATGATGAGCTCCATAACATCCTTAACCTCATTAACAAAACATGGAGAGAAGGCAAGCTACCAATAGACTGGAGAAAAGCCAACTTCATCCCAGTCCTAAAGAAAGACAAACCATTAAACCTAGTAGCAAGTTATTGTCCGATCTCCTTGACTTCAAATCTAGGCAAGGTCGCTGAAGGGATAATAAACAAAATGTTATATTGGTGGTTAGAAAGCTCCACGATTCTTAATACAAAAAGAGCATCATTTTTGGAAGATTGTGAAGTTCCCAATCAAGAAGTCAATTACAACGCACCTGTCCAAACTAAAAAAAGCAGGGTACTTGCGTCTTAATCCCCCCCCCCCCCCCCCAGCCCCCCCCTCAAACAAAAAAATAAATATTTATTTTTATCACATAGTTTGAAGTAGTGACGTCACAGAATAGTTCAATTGTTTAACTGTTGGGGGTGTCAAATATTCTGCGAGAATGGACGAGAATTTCTGCTGCTGCTTCCCTCTCAGCCATGCATTTCTTGAATCTGTCTATGTTGGTCTATGATAAGGAGAGCAGCATCCAGTTTCTGTAGCAGCATAATATTATCCATGCTGTCAGACTATGTAATAACAACCATGTTATCTAACCCTAACCATAAGCCTATCGTAACACTAATCCTAACCATAACCCTAACTCTAAACCTAACCATAAACCTAACCTTTACATTAAACCTAACCCTAACAATAACCCTTCGCAAAACTTAATATATTCATCTTTTCTACTTTTCTTTCTTTAAGTCTTTACTTATTTATTTTAAATAAAATGATATCGACCTGTCCTACCATTAACCCAAAATGGAGTATCCCGTTACGTACGATGGGAACCCATGGACCTCTGGTTTGGGGTGAATTAAGACCCAAGTACCAAAAGCAGTTCTCTGATTACTTTCCAGAGCTTGATTCACATACTGCAAGTTGGATTGTAAATCCCTTCAAATGTACACTTCCTGAAGTGCCAGAAGATCCTGAAGGATTGGCTGAGACAGTTCGTGAACTTCGTTTCATGGAATTTCAAAATAAGACATATATCTAATCTTTTTGTTTGTCCAAAAGTACAAAGGTTTTCTAAAGTGCGCACATACAGGCAACAAATATTATGTTTCTTTTTGTAACAACCCACCTTTATGACAAGGATTTAATATGCTTATGAACTTGAAAACAAAGTACGGGAATCAGTCACACAAATTATTTGACACCATACTGTCTTGATGTGAATATTGCTATCGAATATGACACGCCATTTATCTAAAAGATTAATGTTACAGTTCATCCCTACTACCAATTAATTTGGTATGAAATTATTATTACAACAGAGTGGCTTTGTTTAAGTCCTTTTTTAATTCTTGACTTTCGTAGCAGCTCATTATTTCTTTTAAGAGCGATAATCTTGTTTTTGTATGTGTTTACTTTGGAGTCAGAGTGGGGTGAGGTGGAAGGGGGTAAATATTATTTAACATAAATTAATTTTTGATAAACCCGAAAAAGTCACTGACCCCTGTTCTAGACGATAAAGTCATGTGCAAGTTATTAATAGCTATGGTCTATTATTGGCTATGCATACTCAATACAAACTAATACATGTGGAGTTTTCCATGACAGACACACAGATAAACTATTAACAATACAGATAACGCCAGCTTTATGATTGCATCACTCCAATGGCTCCAGTTGTTGAAAAATATTTATAATTCTGCACTTTGGATCTCTCTCATTCAATCAACCTGGCAAGCAAGGTAACTGTGATAACGAGAACATGCACGTGCCGGAAAATACAGTAGATCTCAGCCTTCTTTGCGGGCGTGTACCCTTTGAGCTGTTATTTTCTCAAGAAGACCCCCATGCCAGCATGCATTTCATAAACATAGTTCACAATTTATCTGTGGCATGGAACCAGCTCTAATGGTTCACGAGAAGCGAAACAAACATTGTCATTTCTTCTTCTTCCCGAGAAAACGAATTATTCATAAGTGTATTCCTGCGTAAGATATGGAGTTTATCATCATCACGATAATCTAATCTCATCGAGCTGGTCCAAACTCAGCAGATTACACATTGTTTTTGTAATGTAATGCAGCACCGGCGCTGCTACATTCCAGACAGACTCATATGCGCTCATTATTTGTAAGCAAAGTTTGAATGGTATAATGCATGAGGCACCAACACGGTATTCTGGATGTTGAAATCTTCCAAGAATCTCGTAAGTCAACCGGATAGGGCGGTGAATGAGACGAGCAACCTCATCACATAAAGAAACTTTGCTACTGAAATGAACTACTGCTAATGCTAACATTCAGGCTGCGTGTAAAGCTGCTGTTGAAGCACATGCGCCACATTGGAGAGAAAAGAGGAAGGATGAACTGAATGCACTCATCACTGAGAAGGAAGTCGATAGGGCAATCAGTGCACTGTCCATAAGAAAAGCCCGGGGAGCTGATGCAATACCAACAGAGGTATACAAGACAGCTAGCGCATCCCTCATCAGAATGATCACTGGACTCTGAAGGGAGTAATTCCACAGGATCTGAAGGTCGCCTCAATAGTTCACACATACAAGAGAAAAGGCAGCCGTCAGGAATATGACAATCATCGAGGAATATCGCTACTCTCCGTAGCAGACAAGATCCTAGCGTGCTTGTTGCAAGAAACATCTTGAGCAAAGTCACCACCTCACAGAAAGCCAAAATGGATTCAGAGCCGAAAGAGGAACAATGGACATGATCTTTGCCGCTCGCCAATTACAAGAGGAGTGTAGTGAACAAAACCAGGCCCTATACATCACATTTATTTGATTTGACAAAGGGATTTGATCCAGTAAACAGAAGAGGGCAATGGATGATTATGTCCAAGTTTGGCTGCCCCAACAAGTTCATAACTATGGGGAAACAGCTACACGCAGGCATGTAGGGAAGTGTAATGGACAGCGGAGAAGCCTCTAACTTAACTTAACGTTTTTATACTGGTTTAAAAGACTCACCAGTCTGTAGACAACCAATTTCATTAACATTTCCTTGCTTTAAAAGCTATGCACATCCAATCTATTCTTAAATAACATTAATTGTATGTCTCCAATACCTCCTGGGGCCATGCATTCCAAACATTCAACACTTTCTGACTAAAAATATTTCCTAATATCAAATCTGGACCTATCTTTAGCTAATTTGTATATGTGCCCTCTTGTTCTCGTTGGTGGTTGCATTTTGAAAAAAACTTGTTATAGTCAAATTTAACCTTTCCCGTGATTAACTTATAAGCCTGTATTAAGTCACCTCTAGTTCTTTTCTTATCAAGGCAATGTAAGCCGGTTTTTCTGAGTCTTTCCTCATAACTGTAATGCTGGAATCCCACTATCAGTTTTGTCGCTCTTCTTTGTATTCTTTCCAGCATATTTATGTCTCCTCTACGATAAGGACTTCACACATGTACACAGTACTCCAATGTAGGTCTAACTAATGTTTCATACAGTTTGACAATCACCACCTTACTCCTATGTTTAATATTTCTTTTTATCATATCTAACATTGCATTTGCCTTATTCACTGCTACCTGGACTTGCTTACTCATTTTACATGTATGCTCTAGGTCCATTTCCTTATCTATCATTCTATTTTTGTTCTCGCCCATTCTGTAATTATGTTCCGTATTGGATCTACCCATGTTGATGACTGTACATTTATCTATATTAAACTCCATTAAAAACTGTTATAGTAAGAAACGGAGTAAAACAAGGATGTGTACTCGCCCCACTTTGTTCAGCATGATGTTCGCGGCCACAATGACAGACGCCTTCAGATCACTGGAGCTTGGCATACCCATAAAGTACCACACGGATGACAAGCTACTCAATCCCAGAAGAATGAAGACCAAAACCAAAGTGGCTGGGCTGACGACATAATCAGAGAACTTGTGTTTGCTGACGACTGCGCTCTGAATAGCAACTCAGAACTGAACATGCAGGTTGGAATGGACCAGTTCTCTGCCGCATGTAACATTTTGGTCTGACCACATAAGCCAAGAAAATAGAGGTAATGTACCAACCAGCACCAGGCATGCCTTATACAAAGCCACAGGCTACAGTCAGTGGGCAGACGCTGAATGTCGTAGATACATTTCACGTATCTGGACAGCACGCTGTCGAAATCTGTCAGCCTAGACGATGAGGTGGCAAGCAGAATAGCAAGGGCCAGTATTGCCTTTGGTAGAATGCGCTCGATGGTGTGAGAATGTCGTGGTATCAGTGTCAAGACCAAACTCAAAGTCTACCACGCCACCATAATTTCAACCCTACTCTACGCCTGCAAAAGTTGGACTGTATACTCTGGACATGCAAGGAGATTAAACCACTTCCACATAGGTTGCCTGAGGTGAATATTCCCAATTCGATGGCAAGATTGTGTCACTGACATCGAGGTTCTATCGAGGGCTAACATGCCCAGCATCCATGCACTACTAAAAAAAGCAGGACTTGGATGGGCCGGACATCTTGTCCGTATGTCAGACGAACTGCTTCTATTGAAGCTACTTTACGGCGAGCTGAGAGAGGGATGGCGCGAGAAAGGGCGCCCAAAGAAACGTTTTAAAGACAGTCTGATGGACACTAATAAAGCTGAATCCGCACGAGTGAAGTAAAACGCATGACACGACGAAGCAAGAGTGTGTACAACCAATCAGCTACAGGAACCATCAGTATCCATATTCTTCGCTATTTACAGAGAGAGAGAGAGAGAGAGAGAGACTGAGAGAGAGAGACTGAACACCTATGAGTAGGCCTGGAGTTCAGTGAAGTCAATTCATAAAAGAACAGAAGAAATCTCACTGAAATGTTTAGCTTATAATCTGGATGTGGACCTGGCTAGAACACCAAAAGTGACCTACTACGCAAATGATGCACATATGGCGAATTGAGAAGGCCTACGTTTCAGACTCACAGCAAGTCTAAGTTCTCTCGCCGTTCATGTCAGTATTTTCAAAGATTGTTTGAATCTTGTTTGTTGTTATATTTGAAGTGTGTTCTTTAAATAAAAATGAGTGCACGTGTAAGACATTTTAGAGAGAATTCATTGAGCTTACACCAGTGCAGGGTTCTTTCATTGTGATTGTTACGTCATTCATCGTCTCTGCAGGGTAGGACATTCTGTGTTTAGCGGGACTGGTCAGAATTCTTACTTTATTATCCCAAAAAAATCTTTAGGCCTATCTCTCAACGAAACCCTTATGTAGATAATATAGATGGGAATAATTTTTTCAAATGCGTAATGTACTAACATCGAACATTATACACTAGACATTGAGACAAGTGAGAAGAACAACACTAACACAAACCAAAACTGAACTAAATTGAACAACAAATATCAGAGTATCAAATAGAAAAATATACAGTTAGTATTATTATGTTAGGCAAATGTTAACAGTGAATAAATAAACAACAGATAGTTAGGTCTAAGTGAAAATTAAAAAAAATATTTGGTCCGTTCACAGAAGAGAATATTTCATTTTCCACTATTAGATCTATATTATTAATATTATTATCACTCACCCATACCATTTACCATAACCATAGGATGGCCAGATGGTCTGCTGAGAGACCTAGGTCCGAAATGGTACGACACATAGAAAAATTTGACTGCATACAGTACATTGTTGGCTACCTCGCATACAGCAAACCGCCGGTCTGTAGTCGAGGAAATTGTATTGTATTACCGTATATTAGTATTATCATTACTTCGAGTGTTGCTAGTTTAAATTACAAGGTAAAGTCTTGTAAAGACGGCCCCATAGCAGCCGGAGTCACTGATCGGTGTCCCACTGCTGTCAAGGATAAGTGTCACTTAACTGACATTCGTAGGTGACAGTGTCAAATCTTAGTTATAAAGATGAGCGATCAGAATGGACAGGAGGCCTCCATGACTGTTCTTGACGCATGTCTTATATTATATTTATAATATTTATTGGGCGGAGAAGATGCAGCAGTAAATAAGCTCACAGCAGCCAGTCACTCATAGCTGGCTGCTGACATCGGGGTCAGTGACCTATAGCTGATCAAGGCATTATTCCACCTTCAAGTGGCGGCTATGGAAAAAGACTGCAACTGAGCAGCCTGACTAAGAACAAAGGGAAATCAAATCCAGCCCGAACAATTCACTGCTGAAACTGGATGTGTTGGACCGAAAAGTGCAGACACCACAACATTCTTTCCAGGACGAACGCAAAGAAGAAGATAATATTATTTCAGCATTAGATAATTAAGATGAGGTTTTTCTGTTATCTATGCACCCATTCTAGGGTTTTTCTGTTATCTATACACCCATTCTGGTAGAATATATGCCTCTATTATTGCCACTGTCAATAGACTGACCCTATGTGACTTTTTCATATATGTCCAGCTAGAACAGGTTAATCATAATTTGTACATCTTTTCTGCATTTCCTTCACTGTATAGAAATATGATATTTTGCACTGTTTTTTTAGTGTACCACCAAGGCTATAATCAGAGAATATTAGAGATCCGTTACAGCCAAACTTTGATACTGGCATGGACTTCTTTTCAATCTGATCTTGCATTATTGTATAATTAGTTACTGGATTTAATACGTGTAGTTTCATTTGAAACAAAGAACTGCAATAGATGCTCTTATCCATTTCCTGTTTTCGACCATCTTCGTGCTCACCACCCTTTCTTCGCTAGGTGCTCTTTTGCCCTCACAATTTTTTGCTTCCTCTGAGGGTTCCAATTCTGCACATATCTGTTTATATTACTAATTTTCTACTTGAGGGTGTCTGCTATTTAGAATCAGAATGTGGATATATTTTTATATCGACTTGATATTGAGAATTTGAATATTTGAAAAACAACAGATCTGATTTTGGTTTCACCTTGTTTATTATTTGTTCATCATATTATGAATGTGCATTTTGGATTTCTTTATTCGGAATATTGATATTCTAAGGAGATTCGGTGGCCTTGGGATTGTGAGCTAGGCTTATAATCCCGATGTACCAGGTTTTAATCACAGTGTACCAGGTTTGAATGACAGCGTACTCAGTTTATCAGGGGTTTTTGTGATTGAACCTCCCAGTGGACCCAGCTGCTAAAGGGTACCTGACAAAGTCAGGGGAAAATTGTTAAGCTGATACAGAGTCTGTGCTTTGTTGTCAGCACTTTCGGCAATGAAAGGGACAGAGCACATATGGGTGGGCTTAGGTGCAATGAAGTTGGTTCTGTGAACAATTTCCATTTTTTGGTGTTCAAAAAGACAGGTGTATGTCTGCTACCAGGTACCTAAGGCTATCCGTAGTACGTCCATTTTGCAATTTCACTTCCTGCTGCTTACTAACTAGCCTGAGGAAAAGGAGGTAGAAATTTACTAATTTTTATACATTTTTGGCATGGACAACGGTAAACAGCCTTCTCGTTTCGATTTTCAACTGCCAAAGGTTTTTTTTACTTGCATAGCGAGTACATGGGACCTCCGAGTTTATTGTCCATCATCAAAAGGACTAGGTGCCCTCCTATGAGACCCGGGGTCACTTAAAACTTAATTGTTTCTGCATTTTTGTTCTTTTTTGTAAGTTTTTTGAGAGGTGCATGTTTTATCCCTGTTCTACAGTTGCCCCATAGATTTATTTATGTTAAATATTTTTCAGAATTTGAACACACAATGTTTGCCCAGCAAATACAAAAAACATGGATGCAGCGTCTTTGTGAGACAGTACTAACGGCAGGCCCTGTACCTCATCATGTGGCAATCATTATGGATGGAAACCGTCGATTTGCAGCTAAAAACAGCCTAGCCAAATCTGAGGGACATGTGAAAGGATTTGATAAGCTGGCAGAGGTGGTTTTTAAAATTTTTTAAATTTACAAGGGTTTGATTAAATATATTTCTGCTTTTTCTAATTTAATAAGCGCACATGCAGTGGTCCGCTGGGGTCCTTATGTATTTTGTGTGTGTTGGCCTTATTTCTCTATTCTCCTAAGGCGGTGTACGCTGCACTAATTTTGGGGGCTGTCGACCCAGACTTCGGCATGCATTTTATGTAAAGGTCTGCTTCCTCCTGCATTTTATAATTGTTTGCTTCTCCGCGGTAACGGCTGGTGCTGTGATTGGGGAACAAACCCAGCACCTTTAGTTTGTGAGCTGTGTCACTTAACCACTAGCCCACGCAGTCCCCGTCTTTATGTATTTCAAGAACATGAATAGCACCACTGCCCCACAGAGAGCATGTCATAAGAGGTGATTAACTGTGTGACATGGCATAACACCGGCCATGGTTAGGTGGTTTGTTAAGAGCGCATCATAGGTAGTGCCTAACAAGCTGCAGGTCTACTTTGCTCTAGTGTTGGATTCATTTACAACACTCTGGACTAATCATTTACAACAATCTGGACCACTGGACAGATTCCTGTTGCATGGCGTGACAGAATTGTATCCCAGTACAACGGGAATGGAGCCCAAACGGAATGCAACCTTGTGTTTGACTGACTATCGATTATGCAGTCGATGTCCTAATACCAAATGAGATGTTAGTTTCATCAAATAAACATATATCACAGCTCAAGAAGTAGATTTTCTTCTTCTTTGATAAACTGATGCTATACTTCTAGCCCTGTGAGGTTCACGAAGGGGACTGCGTTTCAGGTCTTTGCCGGTCCCCAACAGCTTTTTGAGCATGGTTGCATGAAATTTTAATTTCATCAGATAAATAGATTGGAAAAAGTTAACTTTGCCAGATAAATGGAACATAGCACTTTGAGTTCACCAATATAACAAGATTTTTGTTTTGAATAATATATTATTTTGAATAGTGCAGTATTTGTTATCTTTGACATGTTTGTTTTAAATTGTACTATATTTATTCCCAAGACTTTAGAATGGTGTCTCAATTTGGGGATATCTGAGGTTACAGTTTATGCCTTCAGTATTGAGAACTTCAAGAGATCTGCAGAGGAAGTGGCATGCATCTTGGAGTTGTCCAAACAAAAGTTTGTTAAATTATTGCAGGAAAGGTAAGTAACCATATCAACTGAATAGTTAGAATTGCTAACGAGTAACATAACTTACTACCAGAATCTGGCTGCTAACCCACATGTTGTTTGTTGCAGCATAACAACGAAATCTCGTTATTTGACAAAACCTAATGTATAAATAAGTTTCTGGTTAACCCTTTGAACCCTGGCTCCCCAGTCCGTAAAATCGCATTCCTCTGTGCTCCTGAGAAAATATACGCAATGTAGACATTTGAGTAAAGCTATTTACTATGACAAAACTATGTGCTCTAATTTATATATTGTATCTGAAATTGACTGACCTGCCAATCTCAAATCTTTCTACTTCAGTAGAGTTGGGGATATATTCATCGAATTTATTTGATGTGTTATGTGGGATACTACAGATCTACGCGATAAAGATCCTTCCCAACAACCTACTTCCCCTTTCCCCAAAAAGTCGGCCTGCTCCAATCGGTGAAATAAGAAAATAAATAGTTCAAAAGCCATTTGTAATATAACATACTATACTTTTACCGCCAAAAAGTCTGTGTAGATGGACGTGACGAATCCAGCAGTAAAAAAATGGCTGTTGGTAGGGTCTCCGTACTTAGTAAAAAAAAATTGCAAAAAATTTTTTTGACAGTGAGATGAGTTTGGCTGTTCCAGTCGGTTTTCGGAGTGCTAAACTATTCTGACTTCTTGGGATATGATAAGTTGGTTGGCATCTATTTACGTAAGTTTGGGCTTACAATGACCACCATCTTCCAGAGTTTGAAGGTCTGTAAAGATTACGATGCTTTGGGCTTAAGTTGGAAAGGCATCAAATACAATCCTTTAAGTGGTGCAGAGCTACTTCCATTGCTGTTATTTCTGCCTCATAGTTTGAACATCTCCTCACAGGCATCAAATAGCTCATCAGATGTTCTGTCTAGATACTCTATGTAGACTCCATATCCTGCTTTAATAGTGGCCGTAAAACCAAATCCATCAGTATAGACATGCATCCATTCTTCTGGGTAGGTGTCAATCGTTTTCTGTGATGCTACCATAAGACTAACTGGATCAGAACTTCTTGTATTATCTGTTAGTTTTGTTTGAATTTCTGGCATTTTTAGACATGAATGTGGTAGTAATTTTATCATTCTCTGTTTCTTGTCTTTTGTCTGGAAGGTGGTATCTGTCTAATGTCACTGACATGGCGGAGGAATGACTTTTCTTTTATTCTCTGATTTTGTTGCCATTTTTCTACAAGATGTCAATTGGAGTAGTCTTTGGTCGTTCTTTTACTCATCATATTCTTTCATCCCGTACCAATTGGGGACTGAATCGAGATCCCTTGGCTTTGAAGCCAGTATCTTCCCCAATCAAGAAGAATGTCTGAAATTGGAATCTCTGGACGATGACCAAGCAGCCATTTGTTCCTATGGAATAGAAAGAGGAAAGGGGATCAAGATGCTGAGCAGCGCATGAGCTGCAGTGGTCAGCGACCCATAGCTGACTGCTAGCGTCAGGGCCAGCGAACCAGAGCTGCCAAGACCCTTCTACATCTCTACGCGGTGATCCTGGATAACAGGCTGTAGCAGGGCAGACTGGCTAAGGAGAAGGGATCGAAGAGGGAATGCTAACCCGGTACTCAAAAATGCTTGCTGAAGTCGGATGTGTTGGACCGAAAGGTGCAAATATCGCAGTCAAGCTGTAAACTACGACACAACGCATTCCGTTCTCTGGATTACATTCTGCTACTTAAGCCCTTTCAGGGTTTGGTAGCGGGAGATTGAGAACGAACGCAGAAGAAGAAGAAGGAGAAAGAGGAAAGCAAAGTTCATCTAAGATTGAGAAAAAATGTCAGCTATAAATTTTTGAGAAATATAATTGTTCACATAAACTTCCAAAAGTGAGAGATAAAATGATTTGTTCCTTATTTTTGTGTAGAGACTTAATTCAACAACATGGTGTTTGTGTTCGTATCATTGGCGACATCTCTCTTCTACCACGAGACCTTCAAGAACTGCTGGCCGAGGCAGTATCCTTGTCAGCAGAAAACAAAAGGTTGGTTGCCCATTTATGTCTGTAACCCATCTTCATTTTGTCTTTCTGTTTTGCAGAATTAACATGGTGTTCCAAGCAGACCCATAGGTGAACTGTCTCTTTCAGCAGGTTGTGAAGAGTTATGTGTACTGCTAGTTTCTGCAGCTTCGTGGTTTAAAAAACAATCTCTCAGATTAACTCTTTACAGCTCAGCTGAATTTGGTAGATTTGTGTTTTACAGTCAAAACAGTTGTCAAGCAACAAAATATAATTTTCTGAACATTAATGACACTAGTAGCAGTCAAGACATCTTCAGTCCCATAACCTAGAAGGTCATTGAGGCACCGTTATTGCAGTTTGTAGTACCAGCTCCCGCCATACAACAACAGTGTGTCTTGGGCCACTACACACCTGACAGAGCCCTTCTCTCTCCAGGTGGCAGTTCATTATAGTTGTGTCTAAATGTCATACAACAAAGCTGACCCTGTCTTCAGTACGGCGAAGGGCGCCAATCTCGTGAAGTTCAGCCGTGTGAACTAGACCGTGAAATATGACACATGTTTAAACGTAGTGCTATTCATTTAGCCGATGTCTATTCCAGGATAATCGGACGGAAGAAAACGAACAAATTGACCGATCCAAATGGAAAATAAAAACACCATACACTGCCTGCATTCTGCGATGAATGATAACTGGTTGACACCCTTCAGCTGTTAGAAACCGAATCACCGCTCGCTGATCAACTCTGGACGGATTCCGTATCACACCTGCCTGTTTTCAAATGGTCTGCTGAGGAAAATATAAGCTGGAGGATAATGACATTTTGAAATCTCGATGTCATCATGCATGACGTCATCATGCGCATCGTATGTATGATCACTTGTTGCAGTTTGGTCTGGTTTCATTTGAACACGTCTTGCAGCAGAAATGTATATATCATATTTTCACTGCAAATATTTTGTTAACATTTCAGCTACAAATATTTTGATAATAATTTTCACAGCAAACATTTTACAAATATTTTCAGAGCAATATTGAATGTCTGCTTTGCTTACACTGCCAGAGATGATATGTGTATGGCAATGAGAGAATTGGCTTCAGGTGTCAAAGAAGGATATATTAAACAAAGGTGAGAAACTCTTTTATGGACCAGAACTCTTTAACCTTTAGCGCGCTACGGTCTAGACTCATTCGACCAGGAATCGGAATTTTAAAAAAATTATTTTTTTGTACCCATAGCCAGTTTAAAAAAAAATGCTGAAATAGTCACCATCTACACACGATATTTTGCCGGTAAAAGTATCGTATGTTAGATTACAAATGGATTTTGAACAATTTGTTTTCTAACACCTCTAATAACTCGATTAGGGCAAGCCGACCTTTTGCAAAAGGTAAAGTAGGTTGTTGGAAAAAATCTTTATTAAGTATATCTGTTTATTTTGTTTGTTTAAATGTAAGAACTACGTTTCAATTAGAAACTAACAGTTGTGTCGATATTGTAAACACAGTATCAACATGTTGTTGTGGTTTCCATGGATTTCTATCGGAGCGACTAGGCCTAGCGATCAAGTTCAAATTTTTTCAGAGATTTCCATAAATTTTAAACTTCATATTTTTGTATCTCAGAAACTAACAAATACACAACAATAACACCCACAAGTTCTTTATTCAATTGTGTTTCTACACACAAGAAAAAAAATATTTATTGGCAAACAAACAGAACAGTTACAAATTTTGAAAGTTGACTACTATAGCGAGATATAAATTTGCGCAAATTTCATAAAAAAGTATGTGGAGTGCTAAAGGTTAAGGATTAAGATTTAAAAAAAAAAAAAAAAAAAAAACACAGAAGGAGAAATGATCATACATCTTGGACCAGATGTGTTGCTGTCAGCTGATGCTGACACAGGATGTCATTGATGTTGTCTATCTATTTGCCTCACTATGTTCCCTTGGTTCGAAACTCTGATCTCTTATTGTATGTTTTTAATGACAGCTCGTGTGATGATGAGGCTAACGTCTGGTCAGGAAAAACATACTGATCAAATAATGTTAGCCAGGGTCAGGTGAAACATGCCGATCAGACTTTGTTAGTCAGGGAGAGATGAAAAATTCTGATCAAGACCCCCTGTTTCACTTCGAAGCAGGTCACCCTGGAAACTGGATGCACCCAGGTCCATCTTCTCAAGTACACCCCTCGAAATGTGAGGAGAGCCACTGTAACCTGTCAACAAAGAAAGAGTACCTAACTCAAGTACCAGTGTCATTAAAACATCCTGTATTGGGATCAAGATGCTGAGCAGCGCATGAGCTACAGTGGTCAGCAACCCATAGTCAGGGCCGGCGAACCAGAGCTGCCAAGAGCCTTCTACACCTCCACGCGGTGATCCTGGATAACAGGACAGACTGGCTAAGGAGAAGGGATCAAAGAGGGAATGCTAACCTGGTACTAAAAAAATGCTTGCTGAAGTGGAATGTGTTGGACCGAAAGGTGCAAATATTGCAGTCAAGCTGTAAACTACGACAAAGCATTCCGTTCCCTGGACTACATTCTGCTACTCTACTTAAGCCCTTTTAGTAGCTGGAGATTGAGAACGAACGAAGCCAAGCCAACCCAAAACATCCTGTATTAAACACTGATGTTGAGGGTGAAGTGTTAGAAACTCTTGTACTAAGGCTGAACTTTTTATGTGGTGGGGAAGGCCGATTCCCTTCCTCACTGTCGTTCCTTCCCTAACAGTGAGTCAGGTTTCATTTGCAGCATTGTTGACTGGCAGGTGTTGATAATGGGGGTTGAACCTGACACTGTTGTTGTTATGAGAAGCAAGACCTCCATCACTTTGCTGTTCATGTGCTCATCGAATTTGTGGTCAAACAAATTTAAAAAAATGTTAAAGCATCAGAGAAGTTTATCCACTGTGACACAGAGCCATTTGCAGCATTAAAGAAGTTTATCCACTGTGACACAGAGCCACTCTTAGCATCAGAGAAGTTTATCCACTGCGACAAAGAGCCACTCTTAGCATCAAAGAAGTTTATCCACTGTGACACAGAGCCACTCTTAGCATCAGAGAAGTTTATCCACTGTGACACAGAGCCACTTCCAGCATCAGAGAAGTTTATTCACTGTGACACAGAGCCACTCTTAGCATCAAAGAAGTTTATCCACTGTGACACAGAGCCACTCTTAGCATCAGAGAAGTTTATTCACTGTGACACAAAGCCACTTCCAGCATCAAAGAAGTTTTTCCACTGTGACACAGAGCCATTTGCAGCATCAAAGAAGTTTATCCACTGTGACACAGAGCCACTCTTAGCATCAGAGAAGTTTATCCACTGTGACACAGAGCCATTTGCAGCATCAAAGAAGTTTATCCACTGTGACACAGAGCCACTCTTAGCATCAGAGAAGTTTATCCACTGTGACACAGAGCCACTTCCAGCATCAAAGAAGTTTATCCACCTTGACACAGAGCCACTCTTAGCATCAGAGAAGTTTATCCACTGTCACACAGAGCCACTCTTAGCATCAGAGAAGTTTATCCACTGTCACACAGAGCCACTCTTAGCATCAGAGAAGTTTATCCACTGTGACACAGAGCCACTCTTAGCATCAGAGAAGTTTATCCACTGTGACACAGAGCCACTTCCAGCATCAGAGAAGTTTACTGAATAAAATGTTCTAAATGTAGGGAAAATTCAAGCCAAGTTGTTCATTTAATTTGATCAGAGTTTTGTTTGTTATCACATCTTCTTGTTCTGCGTTCGTTCTCAATCTCCCACTACTAAGCAACGAAAATGGCTCTGCAAGTAGCAGAATGTAGTATGAAGAACTGAATGCTTTGTGTCATAGTCTACAGCTTGGCTGCGATATTTGCACATTTCGGTCCGAAACATCTAACTTCAGCAAGCATTTTTTGAGTATCATATGAGCTGCAGTGGTCAGCGACCCATAGCTGACTGCTAGCGTCAGGGCCAGCGAACCAGAGCTGCCAAGACCCTTCTACACCTCCACGCGGTGATCCTGGATAACAGGCTGCAGCAGGGCAGACTGGCTAAGGAGAAGGGATCGAAGAGGGAATGCTAACCCTGTACTAAAAAAATGATTGCTGAAGTCGGATGTGTTGGACCGAAAGGTGCAAATATCGCAGTCAAGCTGTAAACTACGACACAACGCATTCTGTTCTCTGGATTACATTCTGCTACTTACCCTTTCAGGATTTGGTAGTGGGAGATTGAGAACGAAGAAGAAGAGAATTCTATCTATCACAATCTGCCCATGGCCGAACATGCACCGCAAATCAACAGAATGATAACATCCCCAGCAGTGTCAGTGGCTCATGGTGACTAACGTTTACCCTCACCTCCGCATACAAAAGTTATTTTGAACACAGCATGTTTAAAAAAAATTTAGTAGCTAATATGCTTGTATTTCAGCCTCTAAGAAGAGTTAATTCTTTATTTACCTTCTTTTTATATCAGTGATATTTCAGAAAGTTTGTTCGAGAAGTGCTTGTACACGTCACACTGTAGGCATGTGGACTTATTGATTCGAACATCAGGAGAAGTTCGTCTTAGTGACTTTCTGTTATGGGAGGTATGTCTTATGTTTTGTGACTTTCTGTTGTGAGTGGTGTGACTTTCTGTTGTGAGTGGTGTGACTTTCTGTTCTGAGTGGTGTGACTTTCTGTAGTGAATGGGAAATCTTTGTGACTCTCTGTTGTGAGTGGTATGTATCCATTCTTATGTTTATTCAACAAATTAAAATATATGCACATTTGAGAAGGACAGACAAAGAAGAAGTTTCCCTAGTCCGTCGACACTGCAAGAAGATGCAGAGTGACATCATGGCCCTCATCAGCTCAATAGTAGGATAAAGTATGATTGTGAGAGATGTCTAACACAGAATAGAATAAGCTAAGTGTACAGAAGGATATAGTATGTATAGGATGATATAGTGTGTATATGAGGATATAGTGTGTACAGAATGATTTAGGATGATATAGTGTGTATAGGATGATATAGTGTGTACAGAATGATATAGGATGATACAGTGTGTATAGAATGATATAGTGTGTACAGAATGATATAGGATGATATAGTGTGTATAGGATGATATAGTGTGTATATGATGATATAGTGTGTACATAATGATATAATGTGTATAGGATGATATAGTGTGTATAGAAATAGAGATATCTGATACAGAGTGAGATAGGACTAGTTAAGTGTACAGAATGATATAGTGTGCACAGAATAGTATAGTGTACAGAATGATATAGTGTGTATAGAAATAGAGACATCTGATACAGAGTGAGATAGGACTAGTCAACTGTACAGAATGGTATAGTGTGTATAGAAATAGAGATATCTGATACAGAGTGAGATAGGACTAGTTAAGTGTACAGAATGATATAGTGTGCACAGAATAGTATAGTGTACAGAATGATATAGTGTGTATAGAAATAGAGACATCTGATACAGAGTGAGATAGGACTAGTTAAGTGTACAGAATGATATAGTGTGCACAGAATAGTATAGTGTACAGAATGATATAGTGTGTATAGAAATAGAGACATCTGATACAGAGTGAGATAGGACTAGTTAAGTGTACAGAATGGTATAGTGTGTATAGAAATAGAGATATCTGATACAGAGTGAGATAGGACTAGTTAAGTGTACAGAATGATATAGTGTGCACAGAATAGTATAGTGTACAGAATGATATAGTGTGTATAGAAATAGAGACATCTGATACAGAGTGAGATAGGACTAGTCAACTGTACAGAATGGTATACAATGTTCGTTTAGGCATCTGGGGCCCATTGCGTCGGATGAACACCACCATGTCCAGTTGTAACAGTGTGCTGCCAGGCCTCCTCTAAGGCATATGGGGAAGCCGCGTGTTTCGGGGACGACCTCTCCGGCGCTTCCAGCCAGCAGGGTGGAGGCCGTTTGCACTGTTGACTATCTTTTGAAGAATCTGGTGAGCTGTGACCTACTTGTCCAGTCGAACAACATGACCGAACAGGGAAATGCGGCGACGTTCCAGAATAACACGAGACAAGGGGGAGATGTGTCTTTGCAGAAACGTCTACATTCCGGACAAAATCGTACCAACGAATATAGCATTGTATATCGTGTATAGAAATAGAGACATCTGATACAGAGTGAGATACGACTATTTAAATGAACAGAATGATATAGTGTATAGAAATAGAGACATCTGATACAGAGCGAGATATGACTAGTTAAATGAACAGAATGATATAGTGTATAGAAATAGAGACATCTGATACAGAGCGAGATATGACTATTTCAGAATGCTATAGTATGTGTATAGTTAAAATGTTTACAGAAATTGTGTGTATAGATTCTTCTTCTGCATTTCGAAGCATGGGGCCACCACATTAGATGACTCCTTAAAGGAAGTCTGCACTTTATGTGCTATTGTAATGATGATTTCTGTAGCAAATTGTCTTACATGATGAGGTTGCTAATCCCTTGCACATCTCTCTATAGTCATATTTTACGCCATGCATAGAGATGCGATCTTTCTTTATATGTATAAAGATCGTGTCACGAACATAGTAATACGTCAGAGAGTTGAAGACGCTATTGGTCCTTTTGAAGATCTGTTCACAGCTATCAAAAGACGAAAGATGGCCTGGTGCGGGCACGTCGCGAGGTCCAACGGAATTACCAACTCAATATTCTTTGGTTCCGTACCGGGACAGAGAGGGCGAGGACGTCCAAGGAAGAGATGGGTGGACAACATCACTGAGTGGTCAGGCCTTCGTCCCGGTGAGATACGTCAGGCGGCGACAGACAGAGAAGGATGGCGTGGGATTTTGGGAGTGTCTTCATGTGTGCCCCAACGACCTGATGGGTTATGGGATGAATTGAACTGAACTGATAGAGATGCAGTGATCTTGGGCTTCGCTCTTAAGCATCTCAAGTCAATCTCAACAATAGCATCAATAGTTTGAGCCAAAGAAACCAGAATACAATTTTCTAGTTGCAAACAAGATACATGTCATTGAACAAACACCTACACAGAGTGACAGCAGTCCATAGTTTGTCCATCACAAGTGATGAAGACCACTCTCTTTGTTCAGCCGTGTGGACAGTCGTATCACTTGCTGTGTCCGCTGAAATGGGTGACTTGCGCGGTGATTTGGATTAAAGTGAGGAAGAAACTGCGCCTTTTGTCAACCTCACTCACAGAGCCTAAGCTACCTTTTGCCAGTGGCAAGACATTCATCGAGACGACTGGAGATAGCATAGGATGCAGATTTTGCCTCAGGGTTACCACCGAAGCCTTTCCGTAAACATGTAACCCGCAGGGTAGAAAGGTGGGAAGGCATCTAACGCAGTTTGTCGTGCCTTTTTGATAACCACAAGAGGTCGTATGGACAACACTCAGCGTGTGAGTGAGTCTGGCATCTCTCCCCAGCTGTATTCAGTTCATCATAGTAGGATCTAAAATTCCCACACGCCAAATTCGTGAAGGTGAACCGGCAGAACTAACCCTTGAGATACGACACAGGTATAACTAGTTAAGCGTACCGCCATTCAGCCGGCGTCCAGACCAGGATAAACGGATGGAAGAAATCACAAAAAAAGAACGAAATAACAAGTCCAGACGGAAAACAACTCCACGTATCCGTGAACACAAGTGTAAGTCGTCGACTAGTGTGAATTCCAGGCAAATCCGTGGTCTGGCGGCATCCATAATGATCCAAAACAGTAGAGAAATGTAGACACGCAGCCAGTTACGGCGCCATCTTTGCCAGATAAGCACTACAATGAACAAGAGGATACACTCAAATACCATCTTCTGGACTGAACATCATTGTCAGAATTGTGGAAGCAACTACTACCACCAACATTCTGTATGGAGGCACAACATGTACATTCCATGACCTGATGCAGGGAAAACACTTCACTTCATTAATTGACTCCTATTCTATCCCTGAGGGTATGGAAGTCTTAAGTATACACTTGCAATTCAATTTTCAGACAATCAGGGGTTCGGCTTTTGTTGCTGCCTTTTGACCTTCATGCAGGCCACTATTTGGTAGGATTTTCATTACCTTTAGAATTTTTGCCTGAAATGTGGCCAACAGTCCACTCTTTTTTATTTTCAACTGCCACAGGTTCTTTTATGTGCACAGCGTGTACATGAGACCTCTTAGTTAGTATATCATCCGTCTCTGATATGACTGGCACTCGATCTCACCTTCCTTGAGACTAGGGTACACTTGAAACATGTGGACTCAACGTTTTTTGCCTCGTTCCTTGAGAAGCGAACACTTTACCTTTCAGGTATAGCGACTGACACCCACACAAACCCCCATCCCCCACATTACTCCCCCTCAAAAATGTCGCGGTGGAAAAGAGTGAAAATTTGTTATCCCAGGGAATGAAACAGTCAAAAGTCCTTTTCAGTAAAAGGTAAAGATCAGCATCATGGCAACAATTACCGTCGAGGAGGATGATAACTCTTCATGTACTAAGCCACAGCCCATGTGAAGTGGGGTGGCCAGTTCCCTCCCTTGCTATTTTTACCTTCCCCAACTGATATGTCAGATACCTATTTATAGCTGGGTTGACTGGAGTAGGGGGTCATACCAGGCACGAACAACAGCCTGGATTTTTATCTTTTGTTGTTTTGGTTCCATAGCTGCTGAGCAAGCCTGCTCTTGGCGGCCCAATGCCATTCTTATATAGAATACAGGTCTTCTTCAGTTGTGTCACTGCTCCGTACAATGTGTTAGCAATTGTCGACAGTGCTTGTAAGAATTTTTTCCACATGTCTGCAAGCGCCTTGCACTCAATGAGTAGGCGTTGAACTGTTTCATCAGGATAAGAGCAATGTATGCACAAAGGCAGGTGCTGGAGATTGATGCGGTTCAAGCGGCTATTGACTCTGGTATGTCCTGTTCGGAACTGAAAGATGAGACTTTCATCTCTTCTATGAAGTTTATTTACATCATCGTTACTTTTTGGCTGTGACATTTCTCTAAATACACTGCGACCTGTTATTCCCGTCGCCCGCCTGTTCATCCAGATTTTTTGGTATTCTTAATAATTCGTTTTACTGTGTGGTTACTGCAGGGTTATCCAATTGTTGTTTCAAGGCTCCTGTTTTTGCCAATTTGTCGGCTATTTCGTTCCCTAGTAGCCCACTATATCCAGGGATCCATTTATCCCGTGGGCAGTGATGATGTTGTAGATCTTTCTCTCCACCAATAATATCTCCTTTTCTTTGTATGGGGTGTTCTTCAGAGTCGACTTGAAGCCACTAAAAATCATGTCTATCAGCAACAATTCACTCAAGTCAATCTGTTGGTGCAAAATCTCAACTGCTGTTTTATAGCCTCGGCCTCCGCTTCATCGTTTGAACGGTTTTTGCTGCATGAATCACAAAACTCATATATGGACCCATCTGAGCATTTCATATGGATACCATATCCTGCAGAAAAGGTAGATTTGAATGCTGATTCATCCGTATAGACCAGGACTGCCGATTTTGGTTAGCTAGAGACTGTCTCCAAGGCACATGTCTTAGGATATCAGGTGTAGTCTCCTTGGTGGCCACCTTTTCTGTCAGGTGTGTTTTTATGACTGGCAGGCAAAGATTTTCCCAAGCGGGTGGTCCAAAAAACCTATTTTCCGTTTCTCTCTCCTCTGGTAGATGGTAAATATGGCTTTCCTCCCTGCTACATTCAGTCGGGAAAATTGCTTCAGTCTTCTCTTTTGCTTCCAAGTGTCTATTTGTACCCTATTAGGATGGCCATTTTCTTGTCACCTGTATCTCTCTACTGCTTCAGTTAGGGCTCCAGTTCTCCCGATATCTAGCGGTTCTATGTTGACCTCTATCTTGCACGCTGCTGTACATGTTGATCTCATCCCCCCCACAAATTAGTCTAAGAGCTTGATTCTGCACCCGGTCAATAGATGAGATTATATTTGTACTTAGTGGTTTGTATGGGATGGTTCATCACCAAATGTACATATGCAGGTTATAGTTGCCGAAGGGTTTGTTTATCAGCTCCCCAATTTGTACTAGCAAGTCTCTTAAGTTGAATTGCTTGGATGCTTTACTTCTAACATTGCAGATGTGGCTGCCAAATTTCAACTGTCTGTCTAGTGTTACTCCCAGATAATCTGGGGTATCCTCTTTTACTAGTAATTCCCCATTCATTTTGATGTTAATGGATCTCTTTGCTTCTTTATAATTGCGGGTGAAGATGGTGTATATGGTTTTTTTGTGTATTTATCTTTAGTTTCCACATTTGGCAGTATACTGAAATTGTTAGTAGCATTCTGTTGATCTTGGCTTTTGCCAAAATGGGATATTTCTCTGTGGCCCAGATGGCGAGATCATCGGCAAACAATGCCTTTGACACGTTTAGATGTCTAATGAGGTCATTTATATAGATGAGATAAAGGGTGCAGCTTAGAAGAGAGCCCTAAGGCAGTCTAAAGTTATTTTACTTCATGTTGCACCTGCAAAGTTGGCATCTATGGTTCTGTTGGTCAGGAAGGTGTGCATCCATTTGATCATTTTTCCTTCTATTCCCATTTTCCTAATTTTCATCAAATTGTTATCTTCCCGTTTGTGAATTTGAATCATGGCACGCTGTAGTCCCAGTCAAGCAAGTCAACTCACTAACGACTAGTCTACACACTCCTTTTCAGTAAGGGGATCCTGTATAAACACAGGACATATGTGTTTGGATATGAGAGTCAAACTTTATTACAGACACATTAATATTTTCCATTTGTATTCATCTGCAGAGTTCATTTTCATGTCTAGCCTTTGTCAGAGTCTTATGGCCAGAGTTTAGTATTTGGCACTTGTATGCTGCCATTCTTCACTATCAACGTAATTGCAACAAAATTCAGGTCAGTCAAATTTTTCTTGTGGCGTGTCAGGATTTTTACCATTTGACCTCATTTACAAGACTCCGCTAATGGCATAAGTGAGCAGATGAAATAACAGTTAGGTCCGGAGGTCTCTCCATGCAGAGACATATATTCATGTGCTTTTGTAGTGGTGTTTTCTGTAGAAGTTTGTTGTGCATGATGAGGTCGCCAGCCTGTGTAATATTATATCACACACAAGGTCTGATCAAAATGTAACGGACCTTTTTTTTTTATGATCAAACCAATAGCTGCCGTGTGGTTGACTGGCAGGGAATACGACTTTGATGTCGTCTTCTCCCCTATTCGCACTGGTGCACTGCCCTTTTTGTATTTTTGTTTTTGGCAAAAATGACTGAATATGTTGAGCAAAGAATTTGCATTAAATTGGTCCGACTGGCCCATATTTCATTTAAAGAAATTGTAACCGAGTATGGGTCTACAGTTACAATCTTAAGACAAAAAAACACAGTCATTTCAATGGAGAACGTCAGTCTCCATGGCCAAAGTAGGCATGAACAAATAGGAAAGTCATGTTGCCAGTTGTCTTTGACTATCAGGGCATTCATCATGAGTACGCTCCTCTGTGACAAGGGGTACTACCTGACTGTTATATGTCGCCTACAAAGTGCAGTTTGACACAAGTGGCATCAAATTTAGGAGAGTGGCAACCCGACAGATCCATCACGACAATGCTCAGGCCAACACGTCGAATGTCATCCAGAATTTTTAGCTGAAAAACATCATTGGGCTGATTTGACCCCCCCTACCGACCAGACATGGCTCACTGTGACTTTTGACTCTTTCCAAAACTCAAGGTGCCACTGAAAGGAACTAGATTTTAAGACATCAAAGAAAATAAGATTTTAAGACATCAAAGAAAATAAGATTTTAAGACATCAAAGAAAATAAGATTTTAAGACATCAAAGAAAACAAGATTTTAAGATGTCAAAGAAAACAAGATTTTAAGAAATTGAAGAAAACAAGATTTTAAGACATCAAAGAGAACAAGATTTTAAGAAATTGAAGAAAACAAGATTTTAAGAAATCAAAGTAAACAAGATTTTAAGACATCAAAGAAAACAAGATTTTAAGACATCAAAGAAAACAAGATTTTAAGAAATCAAAGAAAACAAGATTTTAAGAAATCAAAGAAAACAAGATTTTAAGAAATCAAAGTAAACAAGATTTTAAGACATCAAAGAAATCAAGACAAATGGGATGAAGTGGCATTATGGAGATAAAAAAAGATGACTTCCAGAAATGCTTTCAGCAGTGGGAACAGACTGTGGAAGAGGTGTTTCACTAAATAGGTTAATTTGTTTTCCAGCCTAAGATTGGATACTTTTTGATCAGCCCTTGTATTAAATTATAAATAGCTTAAGTTTTAGTTAGCAATAATGAATTTTGAAAAGTGTTGTGCTTTGATGGATAATTTTGATTCTTCTTCTGCATTTTTCCTGAAAAGGATGTTAGTGATGTTGTGTCATAGTTTACAGCGATATCTACAACTTTCGTCCTAACACATCTGATTTCAGCACAACATTTTGGGGATGGGTTTGCCTTCCCTCTTTGATCCCTGATCTCTTAGCCAGGCCGGATGGTTACAACCTGTTTCCAGGGCCGCCACTTGGAGGTGAAATCGGGTCATTATAGGCCACTGACCCTGATGCAAGCAGCCAGCTATGAGTCGCTGGCTGCTGTCAGCTCATTCACTGCTGCATTTTTGGGCCCTTTTGATTTTAATCATTCATTTATACACCTTATTGCTCCAATGTCAAGCATAGGACTCCACTACAGCCGACCTCTTTACAGGGAAGCCTGTTTCCAAGCCTTTGTAATCATTCACATTTTTACTCCAGTGTGAAGTATAGATTTTAACTGTTGCTGGTCACCTCCCATGTTGTCAAAATAGTTCTACACTGGATCCCTGGACACTCAAACACACCTGGTAATAACAAGGCAGACATACTAGCACAGAAGGGATCAAACAAGAACAGCCATACACAGCAACTTTACAAACAGCTCATAAGAACAGCAAACAAAGAAATTTGGTTGAACAGATGGGCCATTAGAAACATGGGGAGGGAGTTCTACAGACATATGGCAAACCCCAATCCAAATAACAGTATAAATCAGCTCACAAGAAAGGATCAGAGCACCATTTTCCAGCTGAGAACTCAGCACATCCCACTCTATGACTTGAACAGAATCCAACCACAACATACTCCTGAATGCTGGTTATGTACACACCCATATGAAACCGTTGATTATCAACTCTGAGTGTGCGTCGCTCAATGATGTTAGAAAGGTACTTCTTCCTCCAAGGCCAGATAAATGGAACACTTTGTATGGCACTAGACACCAACTGATAAACACATGCAGATACCATTACATGACATTGGGCCGTGGGCGAGAGCCTGGATGCTGCTGGATCAAAAACAAAAACTGCGGCTGCTTCCTTTACAAGGAAGTATGTATCTTTTTTTTCTCAAGTGGTTGATTTTAATGACGATGTTTTTTGCATGGTGAGATTGCCAGCAATTAAAACAATGATGAATGAGAAAAAGAAGAATGCAATTGTTTGTTTTATTAATTAATCACCAGTATCTTTGGTATTATAGATTGCACGGCAGAGTCACTTAATTGAGCGTGAAAGACTACAGAGAGAGTCTGATTTTCTCTGCGTAATGGACGAGTCTAACCTGAAGACGTCGCCCGGTGAATTAAAGTCTGCTGGGTGTCTCAGCTCTGTTTCCACCATCATTCCAACACAGCAGAGTATCCAGGCTCGTGTGCAGCAGTACGCAACTGCCCGTGAGAAACGTATTGAATCATTCCTTACTCATATTTATACACATCGAGAAGCGTATTTCAAGAACATGCTGCCAACTCATTCTATTTTGGTCATGAAACCATCAACATTGATTGCAAACAGTTAACCCTAGACTTCTTAACTAACCAATTCAATCAAGGACAGTAGTTGCTTTTTAAAAAAATATATATATAAATAAAATAGAAAGTTTTGAAAATTCTGATTTTTAGCCTTAATTGCACAAAGCTGAATTACCTACCGCATGAAATATCACCAACAAAAACATATATTTAAATTTAAAAAAAACAAAGATCTGTCATTAAAACATTTATTCTCTTTGCTGAGGATAGCTTAGAGAATTTATAGGGGTAAAGAATAAAGGTTGTTTGTCTCTGCTGTGTGCAGACAAGGTTTTTATTTTTCCGCCTTTATAAATAGAACTTGCTGTACCAAGGTTTTGAACCTGCTTTTCCTTGGTCCGAAGACCAAAATATTTGGCCACCTATTTCTCTTCATTAGTCACCTCTACACCTCACGGTAGAAGAGGAGCGACTAAGTAAGTAAGCAACGGCAGTCCCAAAGCAGACATTGCTGTTGGGGATGAAGTTTTAGAGATTTAGTTGTGCTAGGATTATCATTTTATGAGGTGGAGGTGATAAATTTTTTGCCTCGATGCCTTTCTTTCTCTAATACTAGGTCAATTTGCAGCTGAGTTGACTGGAACATGTAGATAACTTGGATCAAACCCTCGTACCTTTACCAGGAGAAGCAAGCACTCCACTCTACTTCCCAGATGCTCTTCCATGTTAGTAGAAAGCAATAAAATATTTTAATGTGGGGGAAAATTCAAGCCAAATTATTCATTCACTTTTATCAGTTTTTTTCCTATTATCAAACATCACATCAATATTGACTTTTCCCTCTTCAGTGTCATTGTCAGTATACATTTTATAGGGATGCACCAAATATGAGATTTGTATTTGATTCAGTGCAGAATAGTGTGTTATATGAGTTATTTGTGTTAGGCTGAATAGTACAATTTTCGTGTTTTTTACAATATAGTAAAAACACTAAAATTGCATAGTATGCACATATATAACGATCGGTGAGGCTGACTAAGACCGTCCTGCAAGACACTGTGCCTGGGAAGCGTGGGAAAGGGAGACCAAAAAAGAGATGGGAGGATAATATAAAAGAGTGGACGGGAAGGTTCTATATCTGAAACTAATACCCTGGCGAGATATCAAGACGTATAGTGGGAACTAGTTAAACAAACTGCAATAACGGTGACTCAACGACCTTCTAGGTTACGGGACTGATGATGATGAATAGTACCCTACACGAGTGGCTTAAGGGAGCCGTGAAGCGCAGTGGTTAGCGCTCTGACTTCTCATCTGAGTGGTCCTCGTTTCATTCTTCAGTTGAGGAGGAAATGGTTTTTCCAGACCCCAATGGCTTCCAAGTTGACCCAGCCTTAAATGGGTACCGGTTCAGTACGGGAAGTAAAGGCAGCCGGCGTGATGCTGACAACATCATCCACTAAGTGTCGTGGGATGGGATCTTTACCTTTACTTTACTAAGAGTGGTTTAACCTTTCCCAAACCACAAAAAATTGATGTAATGTCCCCTTCAACCACATCACGTTTTACTATGGTTGTTGAATTTTACAAAATTACGCCTGTTTCCTGTATCTGCATAAAATTTCAGCACCCCATGCCCCGACATGGTTGTTGATTTTGAAAACCCAAAACAAAATTTTTTCTTATCTGGGTGTGTCTAGAGATATATATTAATATAGAACGTGTTGGTGTTATTGTGTGTATGTTAGTTTCTGAGATACAAGAAGATGAAGGTGATAGTGGTGAAAAATAGCACAAACATATAAACTCACTCGGTAGCTGTGTTCCTTGGTTGGAAAGAAAAACAAATTTGCTGAAAAATGTACTAATACTACTATCGATGTTTACCGTAATGGCTACGTCCTCACTCGACTATAAACGTAATTATTGTATCTACATAAACAAACTAAATAGATCTACCTCAGAATAATTTGATGCAGAAACTTAACTCTCCAATTCTCAATAATTGGTGAATCTTCAAATCCAAGCGAAAAACAAGAAATTCTTTCCAAAATCTAAAACAAATTAACCTGGTAGTTTATATATCATGCCACTAGAACGGTAAAGAATAAAAGGTGCTTTTCATATTCAGCAAGATACTCAATGGGGGCTATTCATATTCGGCTGAATAGTTAAAGGGTGCTATTTATGATCAAGACGCTGAGCAGCAGCGGTCAGCGGCCCATAGCTGACTGCTAGCGCCAGGGCCAGCAATCCAGAGCTGCCAAGACCCTTCTACACATCCACACAGTGATCCTGGATAACAGACTGCAACAGAGCAGAATGGCTAAGCAGAAGGGACAGAAAAGGAAATGCTAACCCAGTACTAGAAAAAATGCTTGATGAAGTCGGATGTGTTGGACAGAAAGGTGCAAAAATCACTGTAAACTATGACACAATGGACTACATTCTGCTACTTGAGCCCTTTTCAGGGTTTGCGGTAGAGTGAGAACGAACGAAACCAAGCCAAGCCATATTTGACTGAATAGTTAGGGTGGTATTCACATTCAGCCGAATAGTAAAGAACTCTATTTGGTGCACCCCTACAATTTAATTTAATCTTATCATTGTCATACTTAATCTTATACCAAGTCATCACTCGGCTACATAAACACAACACTTGGAAAAATCAAATAATCTTATAGTAGAAACTACCGTCGAGAAGAAAATTGTTATACACTTTATTGTACAAAGTCTCACCCATTTACATGTGGGTAGACATCTTCCGGTAAGATGGCGACCAAGCAACAGCTGCTCTCATGGTCTGCGATATTCGTGTGGTTTGTTCGTTCCACTTCATGTGTGGGGGGCGCGGTGTTATGTGACGATCATTTTCTAGCACGTCCTACGCTATTCACAGGAAGCCTATGTGTGTAAATTTCATCGGAATTGGAGATACACGATCTGTTCTTCATGTGTAATAGAATACGCGTTGTTGGATAGGACGTCACTACGGATTGCGCACCATCCTTGGTTGGTGTGCACGACCTGCTTGGAAATTGCGTGCCATGACCGGAAGGTGTAAGGTGTGCTCATGCTTGGCGCTGAGGTCGGCTAGCTCTTCCCTGGAAGAGTGAAAAGTTAAATTAGTAGCTTGCCGATTAAAGTGAGGTCACAAGCCAACCTCACCTCCTCGGGGTACACACTTGGCAACTAGAACCGTGAGGCTCTAGGATAATGAGGCAATGGCTCGCCTGGAAGGACGGGCTCCTTCAGGTTATTTGGGATGTTGGCCCACCGCAGCTTGGAGAGGAGATGGGCGCTGCCAGGTGATTTCAAGCCTAAGAATCACACATGAGGACAAAAACGAAATCTATTATACCGGATCGGTCGCAGCCCGGGTCAGAGAGGGTTGGCGTGGGATTTTCATGTCTTTATGTGTGCCCCAGCGACCTGATGGGTTATGGGATGAACTGAACTGAAGACTAGAACATGCCACAAACCGGATGTGAACTTGAGAAAAGCATAGCTTCGAAAATTAAACAAAAATATGCTTTTATTTTTAAACAATTTTTATAAACCAGAAGCTATATATATGCTGTTAATCCATGTATAACATGTCTTGTTAAATAAAGACACTTCATATATCTGTGTGACAGTGAATGACAGACACAGGTGTTTATCTGCATTCTGGACAGTAATTATCGCTACACTGTAGATCAATGCTCCCTAAACCAGTTGTCAGCAATCACTCAATCAGAATGTGTGGATGTCAGGACGACATGAGGTGACAATCTAGCCACGATTTACCTGCATGACAAGGCCCCAAGTGGACGACCGATCACAGCTGTAAATGCACAGAACCAAGTTTGCATGGACAAACTCATTCGTCGGAATCAGAGAGATATCGCTGCAATACTTATGATTTTCATTGAACGAGTCCGTCACATTATCTATGCCCAGTTTGGGTATAGGAAAGTGTGTGTGAGATGGGTCCCTTGCATTCTGGCGCATGCAATTCTTCAGCATGACAATGCCCGCTCACACACAAGCCGACAAACAGTGGCTGTATTGGAGCATCTGAAATTTTAACATTTTACTGCACATATCGTGCAGCCCCGATATGGCACTTTGTGACTTCTTTCTCTTCTTGAAGCCGAAGGAACATTGCAAGGGACACCGTTACGCGTCAGACAAGGAGGTGCAAGCAGCTGTGCGTGTCTGGTTTCGGGAGGTCCGATTTTTTCCTCGACTGGATGCAACAACTTGTCCGACGTTGGTGTTTGTGTGTGGACCAGAATGGTGACTACATTGGAAAATTATGACACATCACCTAAACGATATTCCAAGCTTTAAGAAAATATAGAGCACATTAATTAAATTATCTTCTGAAAGGCTGAAACTGTCATTGCAAATGCTGACACCCATGTTTGGTGTAGTGTGTGACTACTATCTTCATTTTGAGTGAAAAAAAATTGAATCAGTCAGTAATGGTGAAAGGTTTGGATGTAGAAAGTTCCTCTAGCTCGCTAGTTGTGCACACTCATCCTTATATGCCTCTCTGATTTTTTTGTTTGTTGTGGCCTTCGCCTTATTTCTCTATTCATAGTTGCACTATGTTTTTATTTTGCGCCTGTTTGAGCCAGTTTATCCGACTTCGGCATGCATTTTATGTAAGGGTCTGCTTCCTCCTACATTTTCTAAGGGTTTGCTTCTCCGGGGTAATGGCTGGTGCTGTGATTGGGGAGCAAACCCAGCACCTTTGGGTTGCGAGTTATGTCACTTAACCACTAGCCCACGCCTTCCCCGCGACCTCATTTTAAATTCTCATTTCTGATTTGGTTGCATTGTTATCTAAAATATTATCATTGAGTCATTTCAGTATTTCTCCTTTATTCATATGTAATCTTCCCAATGACCCTATGGGTGCAATTGAAGCTAGCATATCAGCTCATTCATTGTGCTCCACCCATATGAAAGTTTGAGGCCCTGAAAACTGCAGCAGGAAGTTGTAATGACAGATAAGTGATGCTCTTCACAGATGTACTGTCAATGGTTGCCACACTGAGGACCCACAAAAATACAGTCCTAAAGGATCTTAGTGATACTCTATAAACATCATTTCTAAGAGTTGTGATAAAGTGGATTCCCATCTCATTGCAAGATTCTTAGCAGTCTGTCAAGGGAAGATAGAAAGCTGCCTCAACCTGATATAGGTATAACTTATGAAGAGGTTTACCAGGTGTAGATACAGGAACAAGTGAGAAGTAGAGCCCACAGGTCATCATCCAAATTATGCTTAATACCAGCTCAACAGAGGTTAACAGTCTGTCAAGGGAAGAGAGAAAGCTGCCTCAACCTGATATAGGTATAACTTATGAAGAGGTCAAGAGGTTTACCAGGTGTAGGTACAGGAACAAGTAGAGCCCACAGGTCATCATCCAAATTATGCTTAATACCAGCTCAACAGAGGTGGTAATTTTTTGTTTCCACACAGGACACAACAGAGATACCATCTAATCAACAGACTAAAGATAGACAATACAGGTGAATGTGTTCGGGCACTGCTGAACATCTGCTATGAAGGTGCCTTACATACGAGGAGTAGAAAGTATGTATTGTCATCACCAACACCATTCCTGCAAAAGCTCTTTGGAAGATACAGATATCGCCTCAGGTTAACCTACTTTCTTTAGGTATATTCAAATTGACGTCTGAAAGTGTACACAGAAGAGATCTCTATGTCTGCTATCCACTCATGCCACAGTCACCCCTTCTTGACACCAATCATGGACCAAGTGTCTGATTCAATAACTGCCCTGATTAAAGATATCTCAGATAGTCAGCTCAGAGTTTACACCAATCTCCATTGCTTTACTGTAGGTATATCTGTCCCATTGCCTTCTTACTAGACAATCTTTGAGCGTGACGAAGGTTAGATGTCTTTTTGCACCTCCATGAGGGTTGGATAATGTCTTGCACCTCTATGAGGGTTGGATAATGTCTTGCACCTCTATGAGGGTTGGATAATGTCTTCTTGTACCTCCTCCATGATTACTGGATAATGTCTTGTACCTCCATGATTACTGGATAATGTCTTGCACCTCTATGAGGGTTGGATAATGTCTTGCACCTCTATGAGGGTTGGATAATGTCTTGCATCTCTATGAGGGTTGGATAATGTCTTGCACCTCTATGAGGGTTGGATAATGTCTTGCACCTCCATGAGGGTTGGATAATGTCTTGCACCTCCATGAGGGTTGGATAATGTCTTCTTGTACCTCCTCAATGATTACTGGATAATGTCTTGTACCTCCATGATTACTGGATAATGTCTTGCACCTCTATGAGGGTTGGATAATGTATGCACCTCTATGAGGGTTGGATAATGTCTTGCACCTCTGAGGGTTGGATAATGTCTTGCACCTCTATGAGGGTTGGATAATGTCTTGCACCTCCATGAGGGTTGGATAATGTCTTCTTGTACCTCCTCCATGATTATTGGGTAATGTCTTGTACCTCCATGATTACTGGATAATGTCTTGCACCTCTATGAGGGTTGGATAATGTCTTGCATCTCTATGAGGGTTGGATAATGTCTTCTTGTACCTCCTCCATGATTACTGGATAATGTCTTGTACTTCCTCCATGATTACTGGATACTTTCTTGTACCTCCATGATGGTTGGGTAATGTGATCTTGTACCTACATGAGTGAGTTGAATGTTATATCATCTCTTATCCGAGTGTGTCAAGTGCTGATCCGCATTCAATATGTCTTGTTTTCTTATGCATCCATGAAGTGTTAAATACAGATGCTTGCATGTGTGTTTGTAATGGCTGGTTATTGTATATAAGAGTAGTGGGATAATTATTGTATATTCAATTATGAATAAATAAACCAGGTATATATTTAACTATCCCATACACCATGTTATTGATGGGATGTGTTCCTTGTTATAGTGCCATTTGTTATATGTTATAAAGTTCTAATGGAGCACACACACACCAATGGCTTATGATTTAAAATAAAATATATTTGTTATGTTGGTTCATACAACTAGGGGCCTTCACAGATTTGATCCGAAATGAATACAGGGGCAGGTCAATAATGACTATCTAAAAAAACAAAAACAAATGAGGTACGAACTTGAAAACCATTTATTTTTGTATTTACATTGTTCGTTATTTCTCAACATAATTTACACCAACACTGATACACCAAATCCCATCACTGTATCAGTGCACCAAATCCCATCACTTTATCAGTGCACCAAATCCCATCACTTTATCAGTGCACCAAATCCCATCACTTTATCAGTGCACCAAATCCCATCACTTTATCAGTGCACCAAAACCTGCAGTATAAAAGTCTTGACTGCTGTCACAGCCAAATTTACACTTTACGCTGGGGAGGAAGACTGACGTCTGGTCAGATACAACATACTGATCAGATATGTTATTCAGGGCCAGGCAAAATATACTGGCCAAGACGGGCACGGAGTGGGCTATTGGTTAAGTGACACGGCTCATAATCCGAAGGTGCTGGGTTCGATCCCCGTCACAGTACCGGCCGTTACCCCGGGGAAAAAAACCCTTAGAAAATGCAGGAGGAAGCAGACCCTTACATAAAATGCATGCTGAAGTTGGATGCACTGGGCTGACAGGCAAAATTAAAACCACAATGCAACGTAAACTGCCTTGGAAATTAGAGAAATAAGGCGAACACAAAAAAACAAACTGGTCAAGACCTTCACCTCTGTTTCCCCGTAGCCCTTCCTTGAAACGGGTTGTTTTCATGGCAGCCTGGCTAACAAGGTGAGGGATTGATGTGATTCCCCCCGTAGTAGTGAGTGACATGTAGATGAAGCCAAGCATAGCACAGATGCCCCCGTTCCACCTTCATCAGAAAGCTCAGGATGTGAGTAAAGCAACGACAATCCGCCACTTAACGTCCTTTTTAGGGCACTTAATACTCCTCTGCCCTGGACAAGCGCTTACAGAGGGTGGTTAACTGATGAGCAAGTCTATCTTAATAGACTCAAACACTACAGCAAAGTAGACCCACAGCCTGTTAGGTGCCATCTATGCTGCTCTAAACAAACAAACCACCTAACTATGGCCGGTGTTGTGCGATGTCACACAGTCACCTCTTACGACATGCTCTTTGTGAGGGAGTGGTGCTATTCTTATCCTTGTCATACACAAGAACCTCGACAGACCACTCGGGCAACATTTCTTGTGAATATCCTTTGCAGAAAGGTGCCGCACCCCTCTCTCTCTCCAAGAAACCACACAAATCAGTACGCTGTTCTTTTATTCTACACCGTGAGCATGGAAGCTAGTTTATATCTGAGCTGTGCATGTGACACATAGCATCTTCTATCTACAGTAATCACAAAGCTGATGTTGCTGCCACCTTTAGAGACTACCAGCTACATTTTTCAGCGGCCCCGCATCCGCTACTCTGGAAGTACAGTGTCTCGTCATTTTACGAACTGTGTTAGCAGAACGAAACAAAACTTGAATAGAGTTCTAGTATTTCTCGCTGCCTTCTTATTCCCTTTTCACTCCAGCCAAAGCATAAGTAGTAAGAGATCAACTACTTGAAGAGGTACAGAGTTTCTCCTCAGGTCAGGTCAGGTCGTTGGGGCACGTATGAAGACATCCTCACAAAGCCACGCCACCCTTCTCTGTCAGATGCCACTGCCTGTGACTCTTCTGGTCAGAGATTGGTCCATTCTTTTATGTTGTCTTCCTATCTCTTTTTGGCCCGGCCTCTTAGTCGTCTGCCATGCACCTTTCCGTGGAGGATTGTATTTGCAAGACCATTTGATCTCGATATGTGACCATACCAAGCGAGTTTCCTTCTTTTGACAGTTGCCAAGAGGTCTTCAAAAGGCCATATTGCTGTTGTAATTCTATCTTGTATTTCCTCATTTGTAACTCGATCTTTGTACGTGATGTTTAAAAGTCTTCGGAAACATCTCATCGCCAAGGCCTGTATCCTTCGTTGAAGGTCAGCTGTAACTGTCCATGTCTCACAAGCATAGAGGAATATTGACAGGACCAGTGTACGCATTAATCTTATTTTCGTGAATGGTGCTAACCGTTTATCTTGCCAGATTTGTTTTTAGCCGTGCAAGCGCCGCTATTGTCTGTGCTAATCTGGCCAACACCTCACATTTTGATCCTTCATCACTGACAATCGAACCAATATATTTAAAACGGTCAACTAGTTCGAGTTCCTGACCGTTAGCTTTTATCCTGCTGTTGAAGCCCTTGGCGTTGTTAGTCATTAATTTTGTCTTTCCAGTGTTTATCTCCATACCATAGTCAAGAGCTGTTTCATCGAGTCTTCTGACCCCTTCCTGGAGTTCTGCTTCTGAACCCGTCGATATCATCTGCAAAACGAAGGTTCGGCCCCCTATCTTGACAGTACCAACGTGACCTTCAAGTGCCTTACTCATAATTCCCTCAATGAATATATTGAAAAGAGTTGGAGAGAGTTTACACCCCTGTCTCACACCAACTGATGTACGAAACCAGTCCCCTCGCCTCCCGTTTACAAGAACTGCGCTGGATGCCTTGTCATACAGGTGTTCAAGGACCGTTATATGTCCGTTGATTTTATACATCCTCATCGTTGCCCATAGCGCTTTATGCCATACCCTAGCAAATGCCTCCTTAAAACCAACAAACACATGATACAGTGTTTGCTGCTGTTCTAGATATTTCTCACTTAGCAGCCTTAAATTAAATATCTGTTCTGTAGTGCTTCTTCCCTGTCTGAACCCTGCTTGCTCCTTGGCAATGATGTTCTCTGCTTGGGGTTTCAATCGGTCGAGGATTAATCTTTGTGATAAAAGAAGGTCACTGAAAAACCACAATCACCCATCAGATGAGGTCGGCAGATATAAAGAGGTCAAGAAAGCGATACATTAAAAGATGAGAGAGGCGAAAGAAGCGTGGATATGTGAGCAATGCACAAACATCGAAGAGAGATTAAACAGAAATGATGCTAAAGGAGCATACAAGGTGGTCAAAGAACTGGTAACACCAAGACAAGGCAGGAACTTTATGATCCAGGATAAAAAAAAAGAAAAGAAGCTATGGGTGACCAAAGTTTCTCCTAGGTCATATAATAAACAGAAGATGGCAGCTGTGAAAAAGAAATCAGAAAGAGAATAGGTATAGCCAAGATGGTATTCGGCACATAATGACATTCAAACAGATAAATCATACATTGAAAATGGGATTTGCCAGGTGTTATGTATAGTCGTCACTACTTTATGGCACAGAAACATGGACAATGAATAACAAGTTGGAAAAGAGTATTGAAGCCTTAGAAATGTGGGTGTATATAGAGAAGATTGGGTCGTATTTCTTAGAAAGAGAAGAAAACAAATTTGGAGGTATTGAAAAAGTTGGGGGTGAAAAGAGAATGAATGACCGAAATCAGGGTTAGACAGTTATCAGTGTTTCCTTGTTGAATACCATACTGGAGGGTAGGTTCGAAGGATGTCGTTCAAGTGGCAGACAACATTTTAAGTCGGTGGATAACATCAGGAGGTGGACTGGAACAAGCTTCTCCAGATTGCACCATTACGGCAAGAGAGTACCGTGGAGATCCATTGCAGCCGACCTTTGATGCGGAGATGGCACTTAAACTGACCTTCGATGCGGAGATGGCACCTGAGCTGACCAGCCGACCTTCGATGCGGAGATGGCACCTCAGCTGATCTGAAAGCATAATGTCCACAGCTATAGCTGACCTTTAGGAAGCACGAGTCAAAAACTCTGCGCTTTTTAAACATGATAGATTGCTAGCCCCATGCACACACTTTGGTCACATTTTGCAACATGATAAAAGTGTAGTGGATCATGGCTTTGTCTGCTGTGACTTGAAGCCTCTGTGGTTTGAGATAGAAAATAATGTGTGATTTAAAAAAATGTGACACGATTGGCATCATAAATCCAGAACTGCAGGATAAGCCAGAGGTTGTTATGCATAAGTTGACCTCTGAACTCAATGCACATCTGGCCTGAGTCATATCCTGCCCTGCTCATCTTTGTTGCAGCGGTGCTTTAATTCTTGACATGTGAGCTGCATTGTCATGACAGAAAACAAATTAAATGAATTTGCATAAGATTTTGTCAAAAACCAGGCGGAACATGTAAAGACATACTTGTACTTAACCCATTACACCCTAACCTGTATATTTATCAAACTTAAAGACAATCAACGGGGAGGATTGTATGAGTGGTACAGAAGTTTGAGTAGTATGTTGTTGAATGCACACAGTGAGTAAGATTACCCTTTTGTGCACCCTGAAAAGGACGTTAAGTAGTGGGTGGTAGTAGTAGCTTTCCTCACATCCTGAGCATGCTGATGAAGGTGGACCAGGGTCCTTCAGGAGCTTTTCTTCATCTGTGTAGTACTCACTATTACAGAGATCACATCGATCCACTTCTCGTCGGCCAGGCTGCCTCAAAAACAGTCTGTTCCCAGGGAACACTACATGGAAAAATTGTGGGCTTGGTCAGTGTATTGTGCCGGACCCTACTGCGACGTCCTGGTCAGTTCTGCCTTTGAGTGGTATAAATATATTAAAGATGGTCGTGAGAGTGATGAAATTCTGGGAGTCGCTTACCAAAAAAAAGTGAAAACAGTATCGAACTTGTAGACAGCTGCGCTAAAACAAAAACTGAATCACAATTTGTATGTTGTCTGACGACTTGCACATTAGTTTCAGCTCAATTGGGAGCTGACTTCACATCTGAGTGGTCCTGGGTTCATTCCCCAGTTGAGGCGGAAATGCATTTAAAGACCACAGCGGCTCCTGGGTCGACCCAGCCTTAAACTGGTACTGATTCAGTCCTGGAAGTTTAAGTGGTGAGGGAGAGGAGATGTCTACTTCCCTCATATAGCCGAGCCTTTGAAATGTGAGATCGCTAAACACCTCACATCCTTACAGCAGTAATGGAATATTTTTTAAATTTTTTTTAACAACTCCCAAGTTTAAAAAAAAAGTGTTAAGTGACCCAAAAAAGCACGACATAGCTGTAGTAATGTTGAGACCTGACTGTTTTCAAAAGGCGGTTATGCATCATGAATAAGCCCCATCAGGTCAGACAATCACCAAGGGGTACTACTGTCAAGTTTTGCGGAGTTTGAAGGACACGCTCCGTTGCAAAAGGCTGACATTGAATGATGAATCAGAACTTATGCAGCAGTTTCTTGCTAAGCATCCTATTGCCAGATCTCGCGCCCTGCAACTTGTTTCTCTTCCTAAATAACAAATTGAAAGGATTTCAGGATGTTCAGATACAAAAATATTTGACAAGGCAGCTAGTTATTTCAGAAAATGACTTTAACCCTTTTCAGTCAAGTCAGCAGTTTTTAACCGCTGGAAAGGGCAGAACTACTGCTGGATGGACTGGAAAGGGTTAAAAACCTATTTTTAACCGTGCTTGGCTGCCAAAGACAGATGTGTTGGACCAAAAGGTGCAAATATCGCAGTCAAGCTGTAAACTAGCAACATCTCTGGACTACATCTTGCTGCTTGCAAAGCCCTGTTCATGGCTTGGTAACAGGAGATTGAGAACGAACGCAGGAGAAGAACAGTACTAGGTTTTAATGTGTGGCTTCAGAGAGTGACTTCTTTGAAAGGGATAAACTTACAAAGCTGTCACTTTTGTACCATTTTTTGGGATATAAATCCAATCTGGATACTTTTTAATTCAGACTTTGTGTGTAGATTTGTTTTCCTTATTTTTTATCATAATTAACCATGTCTTGGTCCCACTCCTAACATGATCTTAGAGTGTGGTCCATCCAATTGCCTGCTTTTGTTATGTTTTCTTTAGATATCCACATGGCTTCTGTTATATAAAAAAAAGTGGTTTTTTTTTGGTGCGTTCTCATTTCTCAAGGAGGTGCGCTATGCACTATGTTTTATTTTGTGCCTGTCGGCCCAGTGCATTTGACTTTGGAATACATTTTATGTAAGGATCTGCTTCCTCCCGCATTTTCTAAAGGTTTGGTTCCCTGGGGTAACGGCTGGTGCTGTGATTGAGGAGCAAACCCAGCACCTTCGGTTTGTGAGCCGTGTCACTAAACCACGCCGTCTCCTAAATTGAGTATCTGAGCTAACAAGAAAGGTGACATCTTGTCAGACCAATAGCTTGGAATAGTGAAAATCCCCATTTCATCTGTGGGACTATCATTTTTGGTTGGGGAGCGGAGACTAACATCTGGTCAGACAAAACATACTGGGCTATTTTAGTCAGGGTCAACATTCTCCCCAATAACCCACTTCACTTTCATATCACTTATTTGTGGGAAAAAGGCTGTTTCATGAGTCTGGCTAATGAGGTGGGGGGATTGACTTGATCCCTGTTGTAGTAGTACGCCACATGCAAATGAATCTCAGAATAGTGTGAACCCAGTTCACCTTCATCAGCATGTTTGGTATGTGAGGAAAGCTTTTGCAATCCGCCACTAAACACCCTTTTCAGGACACAGAGTAAACACATGCATTGTGTGCATTCAACAAACCCATACTGTCATTTTAAAATCATCAACTCAAAGATGTATACATCTTCTTCTGTGTTTGTTCTCAATCTCCCGCTACCAAGCCCTGAACAGGGCTTTGCAAGTAGCAGAATGTAGTCCAGATTACGGAATGCGTTGTGTCGCTAGTTTACAGTTTGACTGCGATATTTGCACCTTTCGGTCTGACACTTCCATCTTCGGGAGCGATGTATACATGAAAACGCATGTGTCATGACAAAAACATTTGCAATGTTGAAACATTTGACAAAGATGGCACATGCGATCAAGACAAACTCAATAATCAGATTTAGTAGTTCTAAACAATGGTGGTGAAAACTATTAGCTTTATTAACAAATGCATAATGACGCCAAAAGGAACTTCTAATTATAACATCACATATGAAAGAGGCAATTTTATTTAGTAAGACTTTCAACTTTGGATCTATCACGTTTGAAAGAGTCAGTTTCAATAGAAAATACCATATTGGCCCAAATATAACACAAAGATTTTGAATGTGTTCCACGTTTAGTAAAAGTGTCTTGCATACAAAACAATGAAACACTTCCACAATCCTCAAGGTCAAACCTTTACAACTATGACCTGATTTTATTTAATCTAAAAGTTCAGTAATAAAATCCCCCATTTAATTTAATTATTTCCTCCTAGCCCTAACGCTCATGTGTTACTGTTTCTCTCAGTTCATGTTAAAATATGGTACTGGAATCAAATGTATTAATATCTAGTAGATGAGCTCAGGTTATTTGTGGGTAGTTGAACTGTACAATGTGAAAGAAACAGCAGTTTTACAATGAAAGATTTAATCTCCCTTCCCCATGCCCTCCTCTACATCATCATTGCCCTCTTCCCCCCCCCCCCCAACTGTTGAACGCAAATTAGGTCACAAACCTATCTCTTCTCCCACCTCAACTTCTTTAAAATTCAGTTTCAAGATGTCATTTCATAATTATCCAGCACAGGGCCTTGTGTAGTGCTTCTGGCGTCAAGTGTCACTTTGGCTCACTTGTGATGATGACATCATGTGATTCAATCAGCCAATCAAATCTTCCCTGCAAACTTTGGAAATACAGATGGCCAATTGAGTATTAGGTAGACAGGTTGTGTGTATTATATGTCCTGTATGTTACTGAGGCCAAAGGGGGCACAAAGAATGGTAGCAATGTAACCTACTGCATACTGTAAAATGCGACTTGGGCATGGGGGCCGTATTCCATGCCCTGTAGAAACTATGATCAACAAGAAAAAGATCTTTACACCTCATTGTAAAAGTGGAACGCCTAACTATAATACGGGGACGGCGTGAGCTAGTGACATGGCTCACAACCCAAAGGTGCAGTTCGATCCCCATCACAGGACCGGCCGTTACCCCGGGGAAGCAAACCTTGGAAAATGCAGGATGAAGCAGACCCTTACATAAAATGGATTCCAAAGTCAGATGCACTGGGCCTCTAAGCCAAAAATCCCGCCCAAAAGCAGCCCAGCACGAATGCAAAGGGAGGCTTCGATATGGTGGGGACCTGGGGGCCACGCTCCAGCCCCGCCCGGTCAAGCCGCAGAATGAGGTCTCTGCCGTCCGCTGATAAAAGCGGGCGGGAAGCCGCTCGATATTCACCCCATACGGCGATGAGGAATGAAATCATTTGTAGAAGACTTAGTTCTCGGTCGGGTGCCCTAAGCAGTAGATCAGCTACCTCACTGCGAACTGCTGAGACTCAACCCTTGACCATGAGATATGTCCGCTTCCTAGGCGGACAACATCTCCGTGCAAGACTAGGCTTGTCACCTGGTCAAATGCACTATTTCGAGAGGAATCACAGGTCGCTGACATTTGGTCCACGTGCTTGGCTGATAAGCTACCATCTGAGGGATTACGGCCGAACGCCTCTAAGCCAGAATCCCGCCCAAAATCTCAGCGCCGCTAACATGGGAGGCTACGACATGGCTGGGGCTTGTGTCCCGGCCTGATCGAGCCGCAGGAATGCACCTGGTAAAATGCACTCCTTCCTCGCTCTTTGCATCTGTCTGCTATCAGTCATTCCAATGGACGCAGAAGAGATGCAGTCCAGCGGACATTGCACCTCCTGTCCTATGGTGACAAGCTCCCGGGTGGCGGGGAATGCTAGGCGTACCATCACTGCAGATGAGCCGAGAAAATAAAGCGAGCAAAAAGATACCTCACTCATATGCAACGTTTCTGGCAGGACGTGACGATCCTGGGAAAAAGTCACACTGGACTGCCTCTCTTCCGGGATAGTACAAACTAGTACATAGTCCATCATATCATTGCCAAACGCTATAGACACGAGTAGGGAAGACTCGATAGTCCTGCAAGACAACTTCACAAGAGAGACAACTCTGACCAAAAACAACTTATGCCTTGCAGTCAGGCTGGGGACAGCCAAAGGCTAAGGAGGGCAATCCTACAGAAACGCCTGTTGAAATCGGATGCACTGAGCCACTGGCTAACAAATTAAATCAGTGCAATGTAAATATCGCTGTAAACAGCGTACGATGAAGAAGAAGAAGAAGATGCACTGGGCCAACAGGCGCACACCGCCTTGGGGAATAGAGAAATAAGGCGAATGCAAAAAAAAACAACTAAACTATAATAAAAGTTTGGCCCATACCATGTTCTCTGCCATGACTTGACAATCTCACAAAGAAAATGCCAGTTTTTATGTCTTTTATGAATGGTCCCTATGACAGAAGGTGTCTTGTGCTTCTGACAGGTTCAACCAAACTGAACATGTCACTGGAGGAGAGGCCAGAGCAGGTTCAACCAAACCGAACATGTCACTGGAGGAGATGCCAGAGTAGGTTCAACCAAACCTAACATGTCACTGGAGGAGAGGCCAGAGCAGGTTCAACCAAACCTAACATGTCACTGGAGGAGAGGCCAGAGCAGGTTCAACCAAACCGAACATGTCACTGGAGGAGATGCCAGAGCAGGTTCAACCAAACCTAACATATCACTGGAGGAGATGCCAGAGCAGGTTCAACCAAACTGAACATGTCACTGGAGGAGATGCCAGAGCAGGTTCAACCAATCCTAACATGTCACTGGAGGAGAGGCCAGAGCAAAAGCCTAACAAAGTTCTGTTGAGTTAGGGCTAACAGCCCAAAATTAAAAAAAAAAAATGTTGCAGATACTGCAGCCAATACTTTGAACTTTACTCGTCCGACTCAGGAAGATCCCTCAGTTGTGGCATTGTGGTTAAAGCTCAAGAAGATGGCCCAAAATAGAAACAAGGGGTGCCAGAAGAGTTAAGTAGAGTCATACAAGGTCTTAAAAAAATGTTTCCTGTAGCTAAGCTTCTCTTCAATCGATAGTAACTTATCGGTAAGAAGATGTCTTGCCCGTATTTGAATGTTCAATGTACCTGCAACATGCTTCAAGCTATTACAAAAGTGGGCAGGGGAGGAAGACTAACGTCTGGTCAGGCAAAATATACTGATCAGACATGTTAGTCAGGGTCGGGCAAAACATACTGGCCAAGACCCTCACTTCGGCTTTCTAGTGGCCGATCAGCGCAACGGACCTCAGGCGTCTAAGCGGATTTATTATTATTACAGGTCTAAAATATTATAGTAGTACTCAAGTTTTCGAAGAATGTATTTAGGAAATGAAAATAGCTCTACTATATTTGGACCAATACCGTAAGTAACACATGATATTTAAGAGTTTAGTTAAATGAAAATAATTACAAAACATTAAAAAAATATAATCAAATTATGAGACCACATTTAAGAGAGTAATCAAATTATGAAACCACATTTTAAAGAGTAATCAAATGAGACCACATTTAAGAGAGTCTTTACTGTAAAATGTGGCTTTAAAAAAAGGAAAAGTTACATAGAAAAATTATAGTGCTATTGAAGGAATAATTAAGTACAATTTGACCGAAAACAAAACAAAATATTCAGTCCTAATAACTAAGTGATAGTCAGCATCTAAGGTGAATATGTAATGGCTGCACTGACAACAAAAACTAGGGCGTTTAATAGGTGGGAAATGTTAGACTACTCTTTAGTCTTACCATACAGAGTTGAGGTTCATAGTTTATTGTGTTTCTCTGGGACCTATATAAATAAATATATATTTATTTATTTTAAACCAGTGCCATAGCAGAAACTGCCGTCGGGATGAAGTGTTAGAGACTTCATTGTACTAAGCCAGCTTGTGTGAGGTGAGGTGGCCAGTTCCCTTTCTTGCAGCTTTCTTTCCCTAACTAGGTCAGGCACTCATTTACAAATGAGCTCCCTGGGTCGACTGAAGAGAGGTGATAGCGAAAGTTGAACTCTGTACCTTTGTCTTGAAAAGCAAGTGCTCTACCACTACACTAATCCAGATAAATGAAGAGTACTTGTGTCTCACGGTAAAAGTGCCGGGTTTGGCTTGTGGGGGAAAACATTTTCCAGTCTACCCAGTTGTAAATGGGTGTCTTACTTACTGTTTTAGAAGGTAAAGCAGTGAGGAAGGGAACAGGTCACGTGTACTTAAAAAAAAAGTTTAGAGCTAGTACAATAAAGTCTGTTAAGATTTGGTCCCAGATGTTTGCGCCTGCTATGTTCAATTAGCAAAAATACACATCCTAGGGAGAACAAGGAGCATTTCATGGTAATGGAAGAAAAGAAGAAGGTAATGGAAGAAAAGAAGAAGGTAATGGAAGAAAAGAAGAAGGTAATGGAAGAAAAGAAGAAGGTAATGGAAGAAAAGAAGAAGGTAATGGAAGAAAAGAAGAAGGTACTGGAAAGTTGACAATAATTTCTAAACAGAATCAGACAGTTAAAATATTTTTGCCGTATAAAAAGTCATACGCTTAGGCAAAAATTCTAATGGAAGGAAAACTAAAAAACATGCAAGAGGAAGACAACACTACAGGTGATGGACGGGAACAAAACTACCAGATTGCATCATCAAAGCAAGAGATAGAGGATGTTGGAAATTCACTGCAGCTGACCTTTGATGTGGAGATAACTGATTTTATCTCAAAATGAAGATTACTGGCGGAATATTTTCATAATTAAGATAAACACAGATCTTGAGCCAGTGACATCGATATATCAGGGTGTGTGTAAATACCCCGTTCCCTGAGTCGACCATTATTTTAAATAAGGTGTATTCTGAGTGGTGTAATTGAAAAACTGGAGTGCCACAGGACTCGGTTTTGGGACCTATTTTGTTCTTGATATATATATAAACAATTTGGACATTGATGTGTGATCCATGATTGTCAAATTTGTTGATGACACAAAACTATGCAGTAGTTAGTGTCTCTTAGAAGTAGATATATTGAGGTCAGATTTAGATAAAATTCCAGAATGGTCCGTAAGCTGGCAAATGGAGTTTAGATAAATGTGTAGATCCAATATGGAACATAATTACAGAATGGGAGAGAACAATATTAAAAAGATAGATAAGGAAAGGGACCTAGGGGTTATAATAGATCATACAGGAAAGGTGAGTGAGCAAGTTAAGGTAGCAGTGAAAAAGGAAATGCAATGTTAGGTATGATAAAAAGAAATATTAAACATAGGAGCAAGGAAGTGATAGTCAAACTGTATAAAGCTTTAGTTAGACCTAGATTGGAGTACAGGTGTGGAGTCCTTATCATAGAGGGGATATAAACATGCTGGAAAGGATACAAAGAAGAGAGACAAAGCTGACAGTGGGATTACAGTTAAAAAGAAAGATTCAGAAAAACCGGCCTACAGTGTCTAAAAAAGAGAAGAATTTGAGGTGACTTAATACAGGTTTATAAAATAATCAAAGGAATGGATAAATTACACTATAACAAGTTTTTCAAAATACAACCACCTACAAGAACAAGAAGACATAGCTACAAATTAACTAAAGAAAGGTCCAGATTAGATAAGAAATATTTTTTTAGTCAGAGGTGATGAATGCGTGGAATGCATTGCCACAGGAAGAAGTGGAGGCAGGGACAATTAATGCATTTAAGAATAGATTGTATGCGCATAGCTTTTAGAGCAAGGTAATGTAAATGAAACTGGTTGTACACAGACTCTGCAGAGTTCGGATGTAGGCCCAGATATAATGACGTTTAGACAGTACACACATTTCTGGAAATAAATATGGCTGTGCAAATATTGAAGCATGCCTTCAGGATGATTTTTATGTTGAAAAAGGGTTTTGAAAATTCAGAAAATAGCCATTCTAAAAGACTAACAACAGAACAAGTCATTGAAAGTAATTTAAAGTATTTTGAGGCTGTTAAATTGGATTTATATGGTGATTATTCTGAAAAGGATCAGTTATTTGAATGACAGCATTTGTGTTATTTGGATTATAATTTGTTTATTATTAGAATCAAGCTGGATCTGTACTCGAGAGGTTCAGACTAAGGTCCATTGAGGGAGGGGGGAAGAGACATATCAAGTAAATTTGATGAATATATTCCACTCCACTGAAGTAGGAACATTGGAGATTAGCAGGTCAATCAATTTTAGATAGAATAACTAAATTAGAGCCAATAGTTTTGTCATAATAAATAGCTTTACTCAAATGTCTACATTTATTGTGCGTATTTTCTCTGGAGCACAGGGGAATGGGATTTTATGGGCTGGGCAGCCTTGGTTCAAAGGGTTAAAACAGAAAGAAATATAAAAATTATATTTTCAATGTTTCTGCCAAAGGCGGATGTAATGGATCGTAAAGGTGCAAATATCGCAGTCAAACTGTAAACTAGTGACACACCGCATTCCGTTCTCCGGACTACATCCTGCTACTTACAGAGTCCTGTTCAGGGCTTGGTAGCGAAAGATTGAGAATGAACGCAGAAGAAGTATTTTCAATGTTTTTTCACTACCTGCATCTTAATAGAAATACTAACAAATTATGCAAGAAATTACAAATTAATTAAGGAATCTACCCAGTTCTGTTAATTCAAATAATTGTCCATTTATTCACTTAATTCATTACACCCCGACATACTCAATGCATTCTGTTCAATGCAATCTTTCACTTTTATACTTGAATTCACTTGGGGCAGAAGATGCAGCAGTGAGTGAGCTGATAGCAACCAGCTGGCTGCTTGCATCAGGGTCAGTGACGCATAACTTACCAAGACCATATTCAACCTCAAAATGGTGGCCCTGGAAACAGACTGCAACCATGCAGCCTAGCTAAGAGATTAGGGGTCAAAGAGGGAAGGCAAATCAGTTTCCAAAAATGATATGCTGACATTCCATGCATCTGGCCGAAAGGCGCAGACATCATGACCTAGCTGTAAACTACGACACTATCCAGGACAAATGGCAAAGAGAAGAAAACTCACTTTTAAATAAATAGCATATGCATGAGGCAAAGACTTGCTCTTATGAATAAATATTTATTTAGTGTTTCAAAGTTTAGAGTGTAAAAGGTTAAACTACAGAGACACAAAAAAATAAATATGCAAGTATAATGCGACATTTGCATGGTGGATTTCTGGAACCCTTAGTGGAGAAGAAAGAATACGCCAGCTGCACCCTATAGTGTATGGCACAAAAGACAATTAGAGAAGGTCATACATGCAGCGGAAGCCGTCTCATCCTACAAAACAATGTGCTACAGAAACCATTATTTAAAGTGCACATAAATACGGTACTTTGGTGCAGGCTTCCTGCAAGGTAGTAAATGACAGTGGTCTCTGCATGCCCTTATAGAGCAAATAATAAAGGATTATGGTATATAGTGTAAATAGTGCATAATGAGATTGTGGGATTTCCAAGAATGTAATGTGGGATTTCCAACAATGTAATTGAAATGTAATTGCCCAATACCAATTAATTTTTTTTTAAATACAATGATCTATATATGTGGGTAAATGTTATATTAGAGGAGCTCCGATAACAAATACCTTCCCTGATTCTAGATTTAGCAGGATTTCCTCGGAGGGTTTTGTTAACCCTTTATAGCTTGAATCGCCCAAAACTGGCCATGAAGAAGATGTCTATTTCTGTACGATATTGACTTCTAAACACGTGTCATGCTCTGTCATTTAGTTACTGCTGCCAAAGACGGATGTGTAGGATGAAAAGGTGTAGATATCACAGTCAAGCTGTAAACTAGCGACACAACACATTCCGTTCTCTGGATTATATACTGCTACTGACCCTGATCAGGACTTGGTAGCGGGAGATTGAGAACAAATATAGAAGAAGAATTTAGTTGGTGGAATTTCAGATTTTGATGTCACCAACAAGATGGCTGATGATTTGAGCATGTGTAAGTTGTCATTTATCATAGAGGTATTTAGTGCGAGGAAAGTTGGACTTCAAGTCCTGAGAAATGATTTATTATTTGATCAGACTAATGATTACGCATGTAGATTACACATTGATATTCAACACACGTCCAATTCAGACTTTAACTGGGACACAGAAGATACGGACTGGTAAGGATATTGAGGGATTTAAGGCTGAAATACTCATGACATTGTTAAGAGTAATACATTTTTTGGAGGGTCATATTTTCCCTTCCACATTAAATGATATATATAACTCCATTTTAATATATATTTTATTTATATATTTATATGTGTCTCAAGAAAGATCCTTAGATTAATCATGTTAGCTAAATTTATTTAATATAATTAATTTTAATTTGAAATAAACTATTTGTCATACAGAGCTGCAAAACCTATCTTTACATGAATTGAAAACAATTATTCAGGACGGAAAGGGTTAATTATCTGACTAAACAAACTACTTTAACAAATGATTGTTGCAAATCAAACTAGAACAGAATATCTCAAAGTATGACGTGTCATTACACGGACTGTACACACACTTTGAACTCATTCCATTTGAAAGGAAAATAATGTTTGCCATTATAGTATCATATGACTGCTTATATCAACTAGTCATGTCCTAAAATTTTGTATACTTTTCAAACACACACAAAAATATGAAATAACTCATCACTTTAGCTATTTTGTCATTATTCCCATTCTTGTCTGACTAGCCAAGTGGTAGAGTGTTCGCTTCTCTGTAGATAACGATAAACTACCCCAGTACTTTTCCAGTGAGAGCAAGCACTATCAATTAGGAACCCGTACTAGAGTGAAACAATACTGAGTAGAGAATAGACAAGAAGGCATCCTACCCTATGCCCAAACAAGCAAGGCCTACTATTGAGGGTACTATAATGAGGGTTGATGAAATGGTATATAGTGTAAATAGTGGATAATGGGATTTCCAACAATTTAGTAGATATGTAACCGCCCAAAACCGAAGTTGCGGCAGTACTAACGGTCAGTTAAGTACGGATAGCTCAGTGACCGCACCAGAGAAAAACCAAAATGAAACCCATGTTTAGGCAAAAGACCTTTGCCAGGGAAAAAATGAAAACTAACAAATCACACACAAAAACAAAGAAACCATATTGCATAGCATCGCTTTCATACATCACATCTTGTTTTTTTGTGTGATTTGTTAGTTGTTTTCATTTGTCCCAATGAAGGCCTTGTGGCCGTAATGTGGGTTTTGTTTTGTTTTTTGTCCTGGTGTAGTCACTGAACCATCACTTATATTTGTTTTTATCGCTTATATCATGTTAAAAAAAACTAGATTATGAAATGAAAATTCATAGACAAACAAGAATAATTCAAAGAACACATTGATATTGAAAAATGTGAATTCATCATGTACGAAAAACGGAGCAGTACAGTACAAATGATCTGGTTAGAACACAACCACATCAACCTTTAACACTGGCCTTTTAAAAACCAGATTATTCTAAATGAAAGAGATCGTAATACCTAAGAAAGAGCAACTAGATATAGTAAATGCATGACAAATTAGATGACCAATGTCTGATCCACTCCAATAAACGAAACCTACAAAGTCATATTGACTCACTCTACTTGAACTGTCAAATGTATGATATGAATATCAATACATCAAAAATGGAGGCAATGAATATAGGTGAAAAGCACACAACACTTGATATTCATGTTAATGAAACAACAATAAAGCAGGTAGAAGAATTTCGGTATTTGGGAGCTGTTTTTATTGAGGATGGCAAACTCGACGAGAGTGCAAACAATGTCACATACCAGCTGTCTCCACTACTAAGGCACCCCAAGATTTCCCTCAAAGCAAAAATGCAGATGATAAACAGTATCTTCATCCCAACCCTGCGCCACCAGTGACAGACATGGGCATTGAATAAGGCCAAGGAATTAAAGTTAGGCACCTGCGGTGCCTACGAAAGGTCACTAAAACCAGACGAGACAGAATCACAAATACGAGTATTCGGTTGAAGGTTGGAACAATTCCCTGCCTACAGTATATAGAGCAACAGAGAATTCATTGTGAGAATGCAACCAGACCATATTGTTCATGCAACCTTCTACAGCAGACCACCAGGAACAAGGGCTAGAGGTAGACTGAGGAAGAGGTGGATGAACAGCGTAAAAGAGACCTGCCGTAAAATGGGGAAAAATGTCACTCAAGCCACGAGAAACGCGAACGACAAATACATCCCATGACACTGGGCTACAACCCGGTAGAAGGTGAGATGACACTGGGCTACAAACCGGTAGAAAGTGAGATGACCAATTACCAAAAAGCTATTGGGGCTTGCATCACACAAAATCATTCTGAGAATTCCCACCTGAACTGTGTGAGATGCAGATTTGCAAAATTAGCCCAAACTGAAAAGGGCTAATGTAACAGTGTTATGTATCAGGGAGTGTATAACGGAACCACCGACCAGGAAAAGCATAGATGGTAGAATCAGCAGTTTATTCCCACAAAGTCTGGAAAAACTAGGATTAAAACGCCAGTCAAAGTGGCTGCGAGTTGAGAAAGCAAGAGGCAACATAGTTACTAATGAATGCCCCTTTCAATTTTAAGCATAGAAAAATAGTACGCTGGGCCATCACAGTTAGACTAGGGTAAGGAGGGAAAATCAAAGATGATTGACAGATGTCCGATCGGGTCAGAGTGAGCATTGTAATTTTGAGTGGGCGAAAATTGGTCCATTAAATGGACGGAGCAGAAATAAAAGGCTGGCTCACTTAGATGCCAGGGGCATTGCTCATGTACCTTTTAAAGTGGAATGGTGACCCTTTTATGATCGAAGAGAGAACATACCTGCAGTTTCCACATTGATTGCTGATCTGTGGGGATGCGAGATAGGAGAGAACAGTACACATACGATGGTAAAAGAGAACGTATCTATAGACTCCATATTGATTGCTCTCATCTGTGGGGACGAGAGATAGGAGAGAACAGTACGCATATGATGGTAAAAGAGAACGTATCTATAGACTACATATTGATTGCTGATCTGTGGGGACGAGAGATAGGAGAGAACAGTACGCATACGATGGTAAAAGAGAACGTATCTATAGTCTCCACATTGATTGCTATCATCTGTGGGGACGAGAGATAGGAGAGAACAGTTCGCATACGATGGTAAAAGAGAACGTATCTATAGACTCCATATTAATTGCTGATCTGTGGGGACGAGAGATAGGAGAGAACAGTACGCATACGATGGTAAAAGAGAACGTATCTATAGTCTCCACATTGATTGCTCTCATCTGTGGGGACGAGAGATAGGAGAGAACAGTACGCATACGATGGTAAAAGAGAACGTATCTATAGACTCCATATTGATTGCTCTGATCTGTGTCTCCACACTAAACTAATAGGGTGAAATGACTGAATACCTTTCAAATGTTGGTGCTGACCACAGGATACAAAGAGTGAACTAGACAATAAAAAAAAAGGTCAAACAGTCAAACTAGGCAAGTGTTTAATACAAATTTAGGAGCACATAGACAACTAATGAAAAGTATACAAAAAGGTAGATTGTCTTGGTTTAGCCACAATTTGAGATATTGAGGCTTACTGTTGAAAATACAGGTAAAATTCAGGGAAAAAGAAAATAAGGACATCCAAGATATTACATCATACAGATGTACAAGAGTATCAAGGTGAAAACTTATGTTGAGCTAAAGAATTCTGCCGAGAACAGTGGTGTAACATCATCAAATGGCTTCAACACCAGTCTCTGCACTGACTAACCTCGTGATGATGATCAAATTAATGCAGATAACCGAAGCATACGTTTAATTTATATATACATTTATTGCTATTTTATTATTAATTTGGGAAAACTAAGATCCTCAGTTTGGGACCAGAGAGGAATCAAGCTTATAACAACATTGAAGGTTTATGTGGCAGTCGTCAAACCAACTCTTCTATACGCCCGTGAAACATGGACTATGTAATCGGCTTGCAAGAAGCTTGACCACTTCCATCTGGGCTGCCTAAGGAAACTGCCGAACATAAAATGGCAAGATAGGATCACAGATGTAGAAATTCTTTCATGGACTGGTATGACAAGCATCCACACAACTCCTTGCAAATTGCAGCTTACATGGACTGGCCATGTTGTCAGCACGTCAGATGAGCGGCTTCCAAAGAAAATATTAGATGGCAAATTTGAGTCAGGTGGCCAGATAAAACACCACAAAGACACTCTGAAACTCTCAATGAAGAACTGCGCCATTATCTTGAAAATTGGTAGAACATTGCTGCTGTTCTGCCTGGCGTACTAAAATCTCTGCAGGCATTGCGCATGTTGAGCAGATAAGAATCAAGGAAGCTGCACAGAGATGGGCTACATGTAAGGCAAGAGACAAGTTGCCTTAGTCTGACGGCCCGACTGTTTCTCTGCCATAAGTGTGACAGACATTTTCGAGCTAGGAATGGTTTCTCATTCCAGGATTCTTCTTCTTCTTCGTACGCTGTCAGACGTCAACTTGAATTTGTTTGAAGAAAGCAGCTGTCATCCTGAGGCTGTCGACACTGCCATAGAGCTTGTCTAGTGTTGGCACTGGTGATGGCCACATGTGCTTTCTCCGGTCCTCGTATGTCGAGCAATTTTGCAGCAGATGTTCAGCGGTCATTTTTCCTGTACCACAGGTGCATTCGGCAGTGCCACCTATCTTCAGTTTATTGAATAGATGGTACCTCAGTCTGTTGTGGCCTGTGCGGAGTCTGAAGATCACGACCTGCTCTCTTCTGTTCAATTGGTAATAAGCATATTTTTTGTGTAGCCAGTATGTTCTGTTTCCCATTTGGCCATGTATCTGGCCCTAATAGACCTTTTGTACCAGGATTGACAGATGACAATGTGGTCCTCTTTGGAAACGATGGACAGACTGCCCCCCCCCCCCCCAATTTTATTTATATATATAAAATGTTTTTATGAAGACTGAAGCATGTGCCTACATTTGGACAAGAGCAGACTAGATATTGTTCTACAAAGTTCAATACAATGAGACTTTAAATGTGATGAAGGCCAGCTCGCAATGAAAATGTGGAGCCAATCAGGGCGAGTCAACCACATAAGCTACAATAATAAAGAACTACCTGAATACGTAACTCTTTTCAGTCTGTTCCTGTAGATGTTGGTGGCACAAGTTGTTGTCCAATTCAGTGTAGCTAGCAGCTATGTTTAGTTAGAGCAAACGTTTACATATTTACACTGACCTAAAGATGATAGAATATCTGCACGCAGTTTTCGTTTAATGTAGATTTGGTTCTGTAAGGTGGATATTTTAAGTTTTGCATGCATTTCTAAAGCTGTGCATTCCAGGCGATGAAATTAGGTGCAGAAGAATTACTTATTTAAAATTAGACCAATGATCACACAGGGATATTCAATACAAGTAGTCCAATTCAGGCTCCGACTTAGAAACATACATCGAAGGTGATGTTTTAAAGGGAATAAACCAATTATTTTGCCACATGCAGCGAACAAAAATGATGTGGTATTTTCACTTCTGCATTAATGACATTTAACACAGCACAGAAAATATATTTTTTTCTTATGTATACTTCATGTCACAGGTAGTTGAATTATGTGTCTTAAGATCGCTAGACCATAATTTTAGCTCAATTTAATTCATTTTATTTGGAGGAAAAAACTGCCAATTATTTGATGTATGGAGTTGCGACACTTGCCTTGTATTTTGGACGCACAAATCTGCAAAGTTGGGCCGGACTATAAATTGTTACAGAAAACGAGTCTTTGTGCTCATGTTAGGCTGGCCTTTGTTCTATTGAAGGTCTAGTATGAAACCAGATTGACACTTTCTCAAAACCTCACCAACTTAGAACAATGTTCCCAACTATAAAAGAACCTCCAATCTCTGCCATGTTGATCAGTAAAAGATATCAGAAAAGTCAACCATGTAGAAAATACGGTTCAAAATAATAACAATTGTAGCCAAACATAACCCTACCATTACCAAGAAGGAGACATCGTATGTTGACTGTACTTGCCTTCCTGGCTGTCTTCGATTCAAGTGTTGTACTTCATTAGCATGATTGTGTCCAGCGTCGTTACCCACGTGCACGCCATTGTGGAAACGCTGGTTTGCAGATGAGGAATCCCCAGACACTGCTTCGATTCTCTGTCTACCACCTCCAATGATTGCATGTTCTGGTATAATTTGGTCACCTCCAGTCACATCAGCAGGTACATGACCAGTTGCTGACTGCCTTTGTCGAAGACCCTTAATATTGCCCAGCTTTTTCTTCAGATCTGGCATGGAGCTGCTAGTGCTTCTCTCAAAATTTGATCGCTGTTCGGTGTCAGACAGTTCGACTGCATACAAAGCATCCTCTCCAGCATCTGCTAAAAGCTCAGAGTGACTTATTTCCATTCCAGTTGATTCATTCAGTGATTCCTTTTTCAAAGGAGAAACAGACATGTCAGTGTCTGTAGCTTGGCTTTTGTCAATGTTATCTTCAGCGTGGCAGTGATCTCCTATAATGAGGGCATGATCTACTCCCAGTGACACCTGTACAGCTCCACCAACGACACATTCAGATTCTATTTCTCCCTCTACAACATCAAAGGCACGACTCAAAGCATCTGAAATGGTAGGTATATCCATAACCCGTGACGTGTATGGTTCAAAGCCTGTTGAACAATCCTGATCGTTGTCCGAGTCTCGACCTAGTACAGGAATTTCCAAAGTCTTTGTACTATATTTATCATCCTCTGCGCTAACTGTTGAAGAAAGAAGCCCAAATCCTGTTTCTGCCATAGATTTTTCCAAAACAGTAACATTGTGATCAGCTGCAAGTACAGACTCATCATTGACAATTCCTTTCTCCGTTCTATTCGAAGAGTTAGCCAGAATGACAGCTTCTGTATTATTAATTAGCTGAATTGGCTCTTCAGAACCGACATGCTTGACGCTGTTCAGAAGCTCGCTTAGAACATCCTCCTTCAGTGGACTACAACTTGAAGAAGGTGGCAAACCGCCGCTAGCTGACGACGGTGGAGGAAGATCTGGAACAGAGGGCATGTCCGGAGATTGAGAATTACTCCCAGTATTTTGGCTTCTGTTTGGCGATGAAGCTGAGCTGTTGTTGATAGAAACAGACCGGTTGCCTGTAAGATTCTGTTCAGGCACAGTTCTCAGAGGTGGAGGAAAGGGACAAGGAAACATGCCCATCCCACAAGGAATGCCAGCACAGCCAGGTGGATAAAATGATGTGTTGCCTGTATATGCATAGTGACTAGGTGGATAAGGAAATCTTGGTATTTGAGCTGCTATGCCTCCACCATGTCCTCCATTTGCCAGCACGTGAGAGCTCCACGGATAGTACATGAAAGGCGGTGGTAATGCAGTGTTACAAGCTGGAGCAACAGGTGAGCCGGGCCATGGGGGATAGAAGGCTCCTGGATTGTGGATAGTGGCACCTGTTGAAGGGATTCCATTAAGTGGGGTACTTGACCTGAGGATGGATGCATCGTTAGATACACCCTCTGCAACAGGTACGGAAGGGGTACATGGAGGGGATGGAGAGGTCGTGGAGGCTGCCTCATCTGTACTCTTGCCTGGTGGGGGTTTTGGTTTTTCTCCCTGCATAAAAAAAGATATTAAAAAAATTAAAATATACATTTCTGAGATTTTTGAAATACTGAAACCATAGAGTCGATCCAAGAGGACTGAACACGTCTACTGCATCGTACAATGCATATTAAAAAAATATGACTAAAGAGGGTTATACATGGACCTGACAACCAAACGTGTGACAGAAACAACTTATGTATGAATATGTTAATGTTCTCTTGCAAGCAGTTCTATGTGGCTATTCATTTTCATCCATTTTGTTCCTTATTGACTTTTGTTTGAAGAAAAAAACCCAACTATTTGACATATGGGGTTGCTGCGATTGCAGTGGCCTGAAGGGAAACATTTGTGGGGACTCGCAAGAACAAACCCTTTCCAGCTTTAAATAATTTGTTCAATTTGTGTCCATCAGTCCGCGAAAAGTGCTGCAACTCTGTATGACAGATAGCTTTTTTTCACCTTCAAATAAAATAAATTAATATTAAATGAATTGAACTAAAATTGCAACCTAAAATAATTTAACTATCTATGACACGGAGTATTCATAATTAAAATATACTTTAGTATGAAGCTTTAACAGTCATTAATGCAGAAGGGAAAATATGGTCCAAAGAAAATTATACTCACAATATTTCAGGAGTATTTCTGCTTTAAATTGGTCAATATCCTTACTTACCCATGTCTTCTGTGTCCCAGTCATGGTCTGAATCAGACATGCATTGAATTTTGAGGAATCCACATGCATGATCACTAGTTTGATCAAGTAATAAATCATTTCTTGGGTGGCTGAGCAACGCATGAGCTGCAGCTGTCAGCAAACCAAAGATGACCGGTAGCGTCAGAGATAGCAAACCAGAACCGCCAAGGCCCTTCTACACCTCCACACTGTGATCCTGGATAACAGGCTGCAACAGAGCAGGCTGGCTAAGGAGATGGGATCGAAGAGGTTAACCCAGTACTAAAAAAATACCTGCTGCCAAAGGTGGATGTGTCAGAGCGGAAGGTGCAAATATCACAGTCAAGCTGTAAACTAGCAACACAACACATTCCGTTCTCCAGACTAAATCCTGCTACTTGCAAAACCCTGCTCAGGGCTTGCTAGCAGGAGATTGAGAACGAATGCAGAAGAAGAAATTTTGACCAGACTGGAAATTATTAGTTCAGAATTTCCAACAATATAAATTAATATTTACACGAGAAATGTTAAAGTTGTTTTTCATGCGATTGAATTTTGGCTTGAGCAAAAAAATAATTGATTGATTACGCCAATGGTTACACATGGATACACCAGTTCTTTTCAGATTTTGACACAGAAGAGAGGGACTGTGGGGACGCTATTGAGAAATTATCGTAGACATACACCTGATGCAAGAAGCAAAAAAACAAAAAATGCGTTGGGTTGTATTTTTGTCTCCACATTTATAACATTTAGCGCTTTATACTAATATTTATTTTTATTATGAATACTTCATGTCACAGGTAATTTAATTATGTGCCTTCATATCTTCAGATATTAATTTTAGCTTAATTTAATTAATATTAATTAATTGTATTTGGGAACGGAAAAAAAGACATACAAAGTTGCAACACTTTCAACTCGGCTACCACTTAGATGTCAGTTACTCATGTTCTCCATAAAACACATGGTTACCTATTAGCGCCGAAGTGTGGGGCATGGCGAAAGCTTGTTCTGGGAATGCTAGAACTTAGCGTCCTTTTCAGGATGAATAATAATACCCAGTGTGTCCTGGGATCTTTGTGTATGGCAAGAATAACACAACTGCCCCACAGAGAGCATGTCGAAAAAGAGGCTACTAATTGTGTGACATGGCATAACACCGGCCATGGTTAGGTGGTTTGTTAAGAACAGCATAGATGGCGCCTAACAGGCTGTGGGTCTATTTTGTTCTAGTGTTTGAGTCTATTATGATGGACTCGCACATCGGTTAACCACTTCTACGGCACTTGTCACATAGCAGCAGAGTAATAAGCCGCTAAGCAGGAAATGCTCCTCCTGGTTACGTCCAGCTCATGCCAGAGATGGGACCTGCAAAAGGGCATCTGCCCCTGTAGAAGTACGGGTCAACTAAGGCTAAATGTCAGGACACAATGCGAAGGAAGCGACTGGGGCACACATTAAGGAGAACAGTATACAGCATTACCCGCCAGTGTCTTTTCTGGAACTCAAAGGGCAAAAGGAGTAGAGCATGTTCAGTTCAGTTCATCCGGTAACCCATCAGGTCGTTGGGGCACACATGAAGACACTCCCAAAATCCCACGCCATCCCTCTCTGTCTGTCGCCGCCTGACGTATCTCACCAGGACGAAGGCCTGACCACTCAGTGATGTTGTCCACCCATCTCTTCCTTGGACGCCCTCTCCGTCCCGGTACGGAACCAAAGAGTATCGAGTTGGTAATTCCGTTGGACCTCGCGACGTGCCCGCACCAGGCCATCTTTCGTCTTTTGACCCACGCACAATTAGAGAAGGGAATTAGCTGTAAACATAGCGGCAGCTGGTCAGACGTTGAACCAGCTGGAGGTGCTGACAGAAACAGGAAGGTTTAACTTTTTTTCTTGAGAGGCCATGCTCTGCTGGGGGTAAGAAAGGCGATTGATTGATTCCCATAAGATGTCTCTCTTACATCTACCATCAAAATCAAACACGTATATACAACTCTTCAATTCTGGACAAAATCAATTTGCTGACCTGGAAAGAAATCTGAGTGGCAAGCTCCTTAGCCTCTTGGGACGTCTGGCTTGACTCAGGGCTTGGCTCTAGCAAAATCTCGGAGATGTCACCACAAACTGGGCACTTCCAATCACGACTCCTGTGCCATGACAGAATATTGACATGAGTATATCTCTTTCTGATACTTGGTAAAAAAATAGCTTACCTTTCTTTTATCCCTGTATCAGATATGGAACCCTATGTGTTACCAGGTCATGACATGGGAGCAAAGAATAGCACCACTACAACATGTCAAGCGACTAAGAAAGTTTAGGCATTAGGGCTGGCTATCCTATAGTACAATAAGCTAGTTCAGTTCAGGTGCCATCTTCACTGATGTGTTGACTGAAATGGATCTCCAGCATCCTCCGTGTCTTACTGGCTACACAAGAAATTATTATTACCAGTTGAACAGAAAAGAGCAGGTGGTGGTCTTCAGACTCCGCACAGGCCACAACAGACTGAGGTACTATCTACTCAATAAACTGAAGATAGGTGCTACTGAAAAATGCACATGTGGTCCAGGAAGAGTGACAGCTGAACATCTGCTGCAAAATTGCCTCACGTACGAGGATTAGAGATAGCACATGTGGCCATCATCAGTGCCAACACTAGACAAGCTCTATGACAGTGTCGACAGCCTCAGGATGACAGCTGCTTTCTTCGAACAAATTGAAGTTGACGTCTGACAGCGTACGAAGAAGAAGAAATGCATGTGAACAATATTGGGTGTAACAAGTAGACACAGGATCAGAAATGATGACATCAGGAGACTGGTGGGAACAACACCAGTATTAGACTACATCAAAAGACACCAACTAAAATGGTTTGGCCGCGTTACCAAACTACCATCACACAGTACAATATGAAGGATGTTCCAGGGCTCACATTGTGCACTGTGAGATGCTGCTTGTTCCAGGGCTCACATTGTGCACTGTGAGGTACTGCATGTTCCAGGGCTCACATTGTGCACTGTGAGGTGCTGCTTGTTTCAGGGCTCACATTGTGCACTGTGAGGTACTGCATGTTCCAGGGCTCACATTGTGCACTGCGAGGTGCTGCATGTTCCAGGGCTCACATTGTGCACTGTGAGGTGCTGCATGTTCCAGGGCTCACATTGTGCCCTGTGAGGTGCTGCTTCACCAGTATGGGGTCAATATTCTGGCGCATTGTCATGCAGCAGAATCTAAATGATTGTTCTCCATTTCTTTGGTTGCATCTCTTAGATGACGAAAGACATCAATGTTAATTTCCTTGTTAACTGTTTCCTGCGAGCGACTTCTCTAAGATAAACACAAAATTTGACAGCTGCATGTTGTTCAATCCAGAACATTTATAACTCTGACGATCCTACCTTTACATCACACAAAAAGACTTCTGTTTGAGGGTACATTTGAAGCTTACATCAGCCATGTCATTTCATCAAGGTCACTACCAACGTATAAAACTGTAATCACCATGTCATAATCACTCATTCAAACACGAGCCGATTATGCCTAGAACTTTCTGAAGCTACCTCACACACACATAGAACGTGGAAGGTAAATAACAAATATAAAGAAGTTAATGGACGATGAAAGCAGTAAAGAGAAAAGGAAAGAAATGACTACTACCAGTTAAAAGACCGAACATCCTCGTTTAATATTTAACCTATTCTACTTGTGACAAGGGAAACTTTCTTTGAAAGAAAGAGTTGAAAATAAAATGGTAAAAGCAGTTATTTACTTCTTTGCTAGTGCTTTTCGTTCTTCTGGCTTGTAATCTAGAGATCCAATTGCTCCACTTGGATGAGTGGGCATGAAACCAATGATAGCCAGCAAAGCTGTCCGTACTGAAAAAAAAGCGAAGTAAACATTGTGAAAAAAAACTATTTTACATATGGAAATGCCCCACTGGCCTTGGACTAAGGCACAAATCAACAAAATTGACCCTTAAGATCCTATTGACATTTTTGGTTATAGAATCCTGAATCAACAAAACCAATAATAAATAGGTGTTTGTCTTATTTTATCTGTAACTTTAAAAATTTGTTATGATATTGGAATTAATTTTGAGTATGTTATGTATGAATGTCTAAAATGTAATGCTATAAAATTGCTGTACGTGTGCCACCTGCAACAACAAAGTGACACCCATTGTGAGCAGTGCCCACCGAACGTGCATCCCCTGCGTCGTTCACACTAGTGTCACTAGGCCTACAATCATCGTCAATTGACCCGACCATCAACGATACCATTGCTGCGGTATAGATCTAGCTCATTGTTATCACTCTCTATCTCGATATCTGACTATCATCATAAACAAAGTCTATCTCAAATAAATCATCGTCTTGACGACCGTGATAGCTCTTTCAGATAAATCACTCAATGTTTTCGTGAAAATGCACTAATTTTAACGCTGTTTTCAATATTTTCTCAGTACATACAAACTCAAACCAGAAAGCAGTGATAGGTGTAGTAGCCGAGAAACAAATGCAACGAGAACAAGCAGTTTTCAGCAGTATAGGATTTGAGGGTTAAGCTGGACTGTAAAGAGTTAACCTTTATTATTCTTGGGATCAGCTTGTTGTTGCTGCTGTTATCCCATAGCTGCTAAGCAAGCCTGCTCTTGGCAGCCCAATGCCATTCTTATACAGGTCTTCTTTAGTTGTTTCACTGCTCCTTACAGTGTGACGGCAGTGCTTGTTAGAATCTTTTGCTCATGTGCGCAAGTGCCTTGCACTCAATGAGTAGGTGTCCAACTGTTTCATCAGAGTAAGAGCAATGTCTGCATAAGGGCAGGTGCTGGGGATTGATGCGGTTCAAGCGGCTGTTGACTCTGGTGTGTCCTGTTTGAAACTGAAAGACGAGACTTTGATCTCTTCTATGTAGTTTATTTGTGTCATCATTACTTTTTGGCTGTGACATTTTGCTAAATACACTGCAACATGTTGTCCTGTTACCAACCTGTTCATCCAGATTTCCTTGGTATTATAATTCATAATTCGTTTTACTGTTTTATTTCACCCCCGTTAGAGAAGCTTATACATGTTTGTAAACCTTGCTTCCCCTTGATCAGGAAACCAACACCCAAATTCCTTGAAATTATTTCTACACATCAAATATTTGTTCAGTTCATCCCGTAACCCATCAGGTCGTTGGGGCACACATGAAGACATGAAAATCCCACGCCAACCCTCTCTGTCTGTCGCCACCAGACGTATCTCACCGGGACGAAGGCCTGACCACTCAGTGATGTTGTCCACCCATCTCTTCCTTGGACGTCCACGCCCTCTCTGTCCCGGTACGGATCCAAAGAGTATCGAGTTGGTAATTCCGCTGGACCTCGCGACGTGCCCGCACCAGGCCATCTTTCGTCTTTTGATAGCTGTGATATTTGTAATTTGTAAAGATCCAAAATTCAGTAAATTATAACTCATGCATATATCTTTGCTTTTCAAAACAATTCAACAATATACTCACTAGACCAAGATGGCTGCCATGACTCAGGGTGGTGGCCAGAAATGCTCAGGCAGATCTTTTTGTTGGTTTCAAAGCGACCGTTTGGCTAAAGTTGAAAATCAGAGCACAAAAACATGGATTCAAATGATTACATCAACATGAAAACATATATTTAAAAACGCTGCGACAAGCGCTAGATTATTAGTATCTCCATAGAGCTAATCTAGGAATATGTTCGTTATGTGTTCCTAGTATGTTAGGCGTCTTCTTCTTCCTACACTGTCAGATGTCAACTTTGGAGTATATTTAAGCAAGCAGTGGTCATCCTGCAGATATTGGTATCTACACACTATCCAGGGATGAAAGTGGAAATGGTTATAAATGTTACGATTATGTATCTGTAAGTCTGATCTTGCCCATAATACTGAACTCTATTTCTTGGAACTCCAGGAATGGGTCACAAGACTCAATGAAACAACTCTTGACTACAGTATGGAGATTACCACTGGAAAGACAAAATCAATGACCAACAACACTGAGGGTTTCAACAGTAGGATAAAAGCTAATGGCCAGGAACTCGAAGTGGTTGACCGTTTTAAATATCTGGGTTCGATTGTCAGTGATGAAAGATCAAAATGTGGAGTGTTGGCCAGAATAGCACAGATATTAGCTGCGCTTGCACTGCATATCAAAATCTGGCAAGATAAATGGTTAGCCATATATACGAAGATAAGATTAATGGGTACATTGATCCTGTCAATATTTCTCTATACTTGAGAGACATGGCAATTACAGCTAACCTGCAGCGGAGATGAGATGTTTCAGAAGACTTCTACAAAGACTGAGCTACAAATGAGGAAATACGATTGAAGATCTCTTGGCTACTGACAAATGAAGGAAACTCGCTTGGTACGGGCACATATCGAGATCAAACGGTCTCGCAAATATGATCCTGCACGGACAGGTGCAAGGTCATCCTAAAAAGAGGTGGGAGGACAACATAAAAGAATGGACCAATCTCCAACCAGGGGAGGCACATGCAGCGGCTGCTGACAGAGAATCAGACTTGTATTAAATATCCACGTGTAACCCAGATGCATGATAATTGGCATAATTAAATAATACAGCCAAATATGCAGCAATGAATGAGCCAACAACAGCCAGAGACTTATAGCTGGGTGCTTGCAGCAGGGTCAGTTGCCCATAACTAACCAAGACCATATTCTGCCTTCCATTGGCAGCCCTGGAAAAAGAATGCAATCATACAGCCTGGCTAAGAGATTACGGGTCGAAGAGGGAACGCAAACCCAGTTCCAAAAATGATGTAATGACAACAGAGGTGCTGGGTCAGAAGGTGCAGAAATTGCAGACGCGCTGTAAACTATGACACAATGTCAAAGAATAAGAAATAACTTCTTGAGTCTTGAAGTACAAATTCCATCGTATGAAAAACACATCTTCAACACATAGGTAAATATAGATTGGTTTCCAGCTGAGGATTTAATAATTCTGCAGATAATGGTAAAGACGCACCACAAATATATACACCACCATCTGGAGTTTGGTGGTAATTGTGCTAGGCATGCCAGATCTGTAAGGGTTAAGACTTATAACATATTAAGTCTGCAAGAAATTAAAGTCCACACAAGTCAAGGTAGTGTCCATACAAGTCAAGGCAAAGTCCATATGAGTTAAAGCAATGCCAACATGAGTTAAGTTCAAGAGCAAGTCCAGGCAGTAGTGAAAAAGGCAAATGTAATGTTAGGTATGATAAAAAGAAATATTAAACATAGAATCAAGGAAGTAATAGTAAAACTCTATTAAGCATTAGTTAGACCTAGATTGGAGTACTGTGTACACGTGTGGAGTCCTTATCAGAGAGGAGATATAAACATGCTGGAAAGGATACAAAAAAGAGCGACAAAGATGATAGTGGGATTAAAGAATTACAGTTATGAAGAAAGACTCAGGAAAAACCGGCCTACAAGTCCAGAAAAGAGAAGAATTCCAGGTGACAATACAGGTTTATAAGATAATCAAAGGAACAGATAAATTAGACTGTTACAACTTTTTTCAAAATTCAACCACCTACAAGAACAAGAGGGCATAGCTACAAATTAACTAAAGAAAGGTCCAGACTAGATCTTAGGTAGTCAGAGAGTGGTGAATACTTGGAATGCATTGCCACAGGAAATAGTGGAGGCAGCGACAATTAATGCCATTTAAGAATAGATTGGTTGTGCATAGCTTTTAAAGCAAGGAAATGTTAATGTAACTGGTTGTATACAGGCTCTGCAGGGTCTTCTAAACCAGCATAAAGACGTTAAGTTAAGTTAATGCACACAAGTTACAGCAATGTTCACACAAGGGTAAAGTCCATGTAAGTTAAGGAAATGTTCACATTAGTTAAGGCAATGCCCACACAAGTTAAGACAATACCCATGTGAGTTAAGGTAACGCCCACATAAGTTAAGACAATGTCCATGTGAGTTAAGGTAGTGTCCACATTAGTTAAGGTAATGTTTACACGATTGAAGAGTGTTAACACGAGTTAAGGCAATGTCCACATTAGTTAAGGTAATGTTTACATGATTGAAGAGTTAACACGAGTTAAGGCAATGTCCACATTAGTTAAGACAATGTCCATGATAAATAAGATAAAAAACTTTGTGGACACAGAAGACCTCAAGAGTTACAACTTATAATCAAATGTACATTACTTACAGTTAGCCACATAATACTTGGAGGTTTCATTGGATAGTCTACTGGAAGGATAATACGGCCATGATAGACACCAGCTTGAAAGTCCGAGTCAGCTGGTCCACGTATTGTAAAGTGCCACTCAAACAGGTTGTCCTAGTGACACAATTCAAACATCATTTTAAATAAAGGCAATTGTTATATGAATGTAAAATCTGCATATGTTTAACGTTTATCTAACTACATAGGGGCAACATGTGTAGCAAGGGGTTATGAATTCAGTTTATAATCTCAACGTAGCACGTTCAAATCATGTCGTGGGCTAGTGGTTAAGTGACATGGCTCACAACCAGAAGGTGCTGGGTTCAATCTCCATCACAGCACCGGCCATTACCCCGGGGAAGCAAACCCTTTGAAAATGCAGGAGGAAGCAGACCCTTATATAAAATGCATGCTGAAGTTGGATGCACTGGGCCGACAGTCGTGCTCAGTTTGACAGACCTGGTATGTCTGGAGTTTTTTCATAGTATAACCGCCACTTCCAGTCAACCCAGCTGTAAATAGGTACCTGGCAAAGCATGGACAAATTTCAGAGTTGCCACTGGAGCTATGCAGTTTGTGCTCTGCCGTCAGAACTTTCAATTCAATAATGGGGTCGACCTAATGGAATAAGTCAGTTCCATAAGCCATAAAAATTGTTTTCCATTTCTAACTACATAGAAATAATCTAAACAAAAAGCAATTTGTATGGTCACAGTCATCATCATGATGCCTGGTCTAATCAACCACTGATCTGCATAAATTCATGCCTGTTTGGTTTATAAATTCTGACGCAGTTTACCATGCTGAATTGTACAGCATTTTGTTATTTTTTATCCTTTGTCCGCTTTCCAGCAATTTTGCCCATTGCTGTAATGAAGGCACACACAGAAGCCCCCAAAACAGAATTAAGATGTTAATTTAGTCCCATTGGGAAAGTGCGGGGGGGGGGGGGGGGGATCTCTCTCTCTTTTAACCCTTTCCATACCAAGACAACAAAGTGGTAGCATATTTTGATATGCTTATAACCCCAACATGCCCAACTTCAGCCTTATTGCATAACTAATATAGCAAATCAATTTTTGTATGAAAGTAAGCACCCATGTTTTTAACAACCTCTATCAGACATCATACTTTCAATTGTGACCAAAATGGTAAAGATAGCAGGCCTATAAATTCACAAGTTTTAAAAGTTTGTCTTCAATCGATGAAAATCGTGACTTTTTAGATTTTATTGGATGGCTACGGGGTATGGAAAATGTGCTTTAATAATGGCAGAAATCCGAATAATGACGAAGAACACAATTCTGAATCAGACACCAACGTTATTATGATCGAAAGATCGTTACTAATGAGCCTGAAGTGACAGATTGACATTACTGGAGTGCATTTTATAAGTCCAGAATGGTATTACATGTTGGAGATTCTTCAAGTGTTTCTCGAAGACAGAAACCCGTTTCAGAAAGCCATAAACTGGTTCATTTCTGAGCAGAAAGAAAGCCTGTTTTCAGTGTTTTAAAAAGAATGTGGATGCTTAATGATTTCTGTCCAGTGCAAGAGACAATGTCACTTGACATTTCATTCCGACTTGTAAAAGTTGTAGAAAATAGAAAAAAATATAGATAACTTACTTAGTCGCTCCTCTTCTACTGTGAGGTGTAGAGGTTACGGATAAACTTAATATTTTTATGAAAAACCCTTTTTGTAAAATTGAAATTTTTTAGATGCCCATTACATATCATAAATAACAATAAAGTTAGATTTTTCTGAATGTGTATTCATTTATCTATTTAATTATAATTAAACTTGTCATTTGCATTTTTAAATGCATCAAAATATGTACTACTTGATTTTTAATATAGTATATGTTTACAAAAGAGTTTAGTTTGTCTCCTTGTCCTTGGTAGCAGGGGATGTAATTCCTAATTTGCGACTTAGAATGTAAAGGGTTAAACTCTCAGCTGTAGTATATACACTCTTTAACTAAAAATTCCCTGTAAATGCCTGCAATGTTTTGACCACCAAGAGAAAAGAAACTCTATTTACTATTTTTATTGTGGTTGATAGCTTCTATTGGGCGGGGTTGCTAGCACCCATGCCAACCCTTCCTAGTTGCCTAGCAGGTTACAGTGTAGCTATTTGCTGCTCCACTTTCAGGTCCCAGGTAACATGCAAGCGTAGCATTTTGACTATCAATTTCAAAACAAAAATATACCTACCTCTAGTGGTTGGGCAAAGTACTGGTCTGTCGGCTCACAAAGCTCCTGTGCTTCCTTCATTAACCGTTTCACAGCTGGAAAAAAAAGTGCCATTTATATGTATAAAGTCAGTAAATAGGTCACAAATGGCTATTTAAACAAAACTTTTAGGCAGGAACTTAAAAACTATTCATTACTGCACTTACATTGTCCTTATTTCTCAATATAATTTCCACCAACACTGATACAGGGATAGGAGACTAACACGTGGTCAGGTAAAAATATTAACCAATTTCCCCCCCCCCCCCCCTAGCAGTTCTCCCTGAAAATGGGCTGTTCTCATGGCAGCCTGGCTAATGAAGTGGGGGTTGACGTGATCCACCGAAGCAGTGAGCGACACAGATAAAACCAAGCATAGCACAACAGCCTAAAAGGCCCTGGCCCACCTACACCTAAATCAGCACGCTCAGGATGTGAGCTACTGTAACCTGTCATTTAATGCCCTTTTCAGGGCACACAAAAGAGTAGACCTATTCAGTGTGGGCAATCAACATCATCCTCGATACACTTATCCCATCACTTTATCAGTGATTCAAAATCTGCAACATTGAAGTCTTTGGTCTACTGTCGCAGCCACATTTACATTTCACGTTCAACGTCTTTGTCATTGGTGAAACGTCTCCTGCCAAGGTGGGATCATGCACTATGCTGTAGGCTAAACTATTTCAGTTGCTACACTGTCTATTGTTTCTGGCCTGCCAGCTCAAATCATCTTCCTCGCCTAACTCACAGCTGCTTCTGTTGCAATCTGAACAGGATGACCAGGTCGGGCTTCACCAGCAACTTTTGAGTGCCTTTGCAAAAAATTATCAACACAGTTTTGCTCCGATATGCGACAAACACTTCTTACTGTAAACAAAGCTTTTCCTTATGAATTATCCTTTTCAGAAAGCCCTTTTGTGGTGTCATCCTCCACCACCCCTCCTAGCATTGCTGCTCTTTGATTATGCACTCTGTGAGTACAAATACCATTTAATATGTGAGCTGTGTATGTGACAGCTATTATCTTCTACCTACACTAATTACAAAGCTGGATGTTGCTGCCACCTACTTACACCTTTACAAACTACTAAATACATTTTTCAGCTATCTCACATCAGTTTGTGACCTACTTACTGACATACCCTCATAAATGACATGTCTTTTTAGCTGTCATATTATTAAAACTCAACAATGATACAATCTTCTTCTTCGTCCGTTCTCAATCTCCCGCTACCAAGCCCGCAAGCAGTAGGATATTGTCCAGAGAACGGAATGAGTTGTGTCGTAGTTTAGAGCGTGACTGCGATATTTGCACCTTTCAGTCCGACATATCTGACTTCAGCAGACATTTTTTAGTACTGGGTTAGCCTTTCCTCTTTGATCCCTTCTCCTTAGCCAGTCTGCTCTATTGCAATATACTATCCAGGATCACCACGTGGATGTGTAGAAGGGTCTTGTTTTGTCTGGTTCGCTCCAGCTCCTTCATTGCTCGGCATCTTAATCTCACAATGATACAATCTGATCAAGATGCTTGTTCCTCTGTAAGATCTTAGATCCAGGACCAACTTCACATTTGTGTTAAACAGCCTCATAAATGGTATATCAATCTGTTGCGGGATCAAGATGCTGAGCAGCGCATGAGCTGTAGCGGTCAGCGACCCATAGCTGACTGCTAGCGTCAGGGCCAGCAAACCAGAGATGCCAAAACCTTTCTACACCTCCAGATAACAGGCTGTAACAGAACAGACTGGCCAAGGAGAAGGGATCAAAGAGGGAATGCAAACCCTGTACTAAAAAAATGCTTGCTGAAATCGGATGTGTTGGACCAAAAAGTGCAAATATCGCAGTCAAGCTGTAAACTATGACAACGCATTCCATTCTCTGAACTACATTCTGCTACTTAAGCCCTGTTAAGGGTTTGGTAGCGGGAGATTGAAAACAGATGAAAACAAGCCAATCTGTTGTAGCCTCAACTGAGGCTAAAGATGACCTTTTCATGTCTGCTGTGCTCGTAAACCGTAAAACACGTAATTTATTGTTGGCATGCAATCTGTACTTCCCACTTAATAAATTATATTTAAATAAGGTTGAGATAGCTTTCTGCCTTCCTTGATAGTTTATCATTTTCATCATTGCCAAAGAATCATTTTTAGAATGTTACAATCAGGAATAGATGGAATACACTCACCACTGTAACACAACAGTAACATGGGGATACTTGGCCACCTTGCAGGAAGCTAGCACTTAGGTGCTCTTGAGTTGGTAGTTTATGTAATATTATATACTATAGCACTTTGTGTTTTAAGACTATTACAATACTTAAAGTTCTAAACTTAGAACATTATATAATTATACGTGATGAGGATGGGGGTGACCTGTTCAATAATATTTACACACTGACACAGTCACAGTGTGAGTGACAAGTATGTGACATACTGAGAATACTCATACTGAGAATGAGATACTCTTCTTGAGGATTACTCATACATTGCATAATAATCATAATTTACAGTATTACAGTAGAATGAAGCCCAATTGTTTCCTCCCCAATAATGGGCCATGGAGCATAACGAGGAGCTTTGAACATACAATAATTATATCGCTGTTGTGTTGGACGCACACTTTATGAGTAGACATCCTGATGATCCTCTGATTATGAGTTCGCAAGCAATCATGCAATGAAGCAATGCCCTAAAATGTAATTGTGAACTAAAAACTGTAAACATACCTGGACTCCTAGTGCTATACCGTCCTTCCATCCTAAACCGCAAATGCAGAACAAGAGAGCTATTATCAGTATCTACTACAACTGTGAAACTGTTTCTGACGACCGCTGTCTCCAGTCACCTCCGGTATTTATGTAATAGGTTTAATTTCCGTACAGACGTGGCCACCCATATTACCCCGACATATCAATACTAAGCACTACTTGATTGGCTGCAGAAGTGAAACATCCATTTCCGGTTCCCTACGTAACCTCTAATCCAGGGCTTCTCAAACTGGGAGACACCACTCTTCTTAAATTGCGGGGGGGGGGGGGGGGGGGGGGGGGGGGGGAGATGATTCGCGGGGCAACATTTAACAAACATTTTATAAATAATTAGGTCACTTTTTTTTTCTTTGCGTTCGCCTTAATTGTCTATTCTCCAAGGCGGTGTGCGTTGCACTATGTTTTTATTTTGCGCCTGTTGGCCCAGTGAAACCGACTTCGGCACGCGTTTTATGCCAGGGTCTGCTTCCTCCTGCATTATCTAAGGGTTTGCTAAGGGGTAATGGCCTTCATTTTCAGAAACAGTGGTAACGTTGCTTATAAACTTATTGTGGCTTTTGGTCACACTGTCTCAATTTTTCCGTTAACTTTTAAGAAATGTTGGAATATGAGCCTATCTTGTCAAGTTCAAACAATCAAGCTAATGTGATATCTTGTGTTGAGCATTATCGAAAGGTGCCACTGTTCAAGTTGGAATAGAGCTGGGAAGTGAGATGTCAGTGGAACTTGATTTGGTGTGAAAGATACCCCATTTCCGTCAGGTGGAGGCAACTTTCTTCATGTGCAGAACACAGCATAATCTAGTTATTAATCTGTTGAGTTTCAAAATAGTTGCTTAACTCGCTTTACTAAATAGTTAAGTTGCGTTGTGTGCGGGCGATCTTTATAACAGTTTGTGATCCTTCGTGTTCGGAGCTCTTGCTAATTGTTAAGTTGTTTAGTGATCTTATAGTATCTCCCGTGTATTAAGTTGTTCTGGATGAGCAAAGATTTACTACTTTGTCGGCCGTTAGCTGGTCGTACGGTAAGGCACACACAAATGAATGCAATTTTGTAAGAATCTTGGCTAGCAGGGCTAGAATGGAACGACTGTATTGGAATATGTACCGAATGCAATGATATAAAGTATAGCTGGATTTCAGGTTAAAGTTAATCTTCAAGCAATAGACCTAGTTGCATTCATTGCATGATTGATCGAAAAGCATTGGTGGTAAAAAAAACAACAACACTTCTGCAGATATTAATGCTGTACTTCAAGGTGCGGTTAAAGTTATTAATTTAATTAAAGGTGTAAACTTAACAGTCGCCTCTTTGCAAATTTATGTGATGAATGGCATTTCATTTCAGCACACAGAGGTGCGATGGCTGTGAAAGGAACGAGCTTTGCGATGATAATTAGTGCTAATAATGAAATAGTGATATTTCTGTCTCATAATAGCTCAGAATTTGTCAATTTAGTTCACAATGAAAAATGGCCGTGCAAATTATGCTATCTGTCGGATTTATTTTAGAAATTCTTCTTCTTCTTCTTCTTCTTCTTCTTCTTCTTCTTCTTCTTCTTCTTCTTCTTCTTCTTCTTCTTCTTCTTCTTTTTCTTCTTCTTCTTCGTTCGTTCTCAATCTCCCACTACCAAACCCTGAAAGGGTAAGTAGCAGAATGTAGTCCAGAGAACGGAATGCGTTGTGTTGTAGTTTACAGCTTGGCTGCGATATTTGCACCTTTCGGTCCAACACATCCGACTTCAGCAAACATTTTTTGAGTACCGGGTTAGCATTCCCTCTTTGATCCCTTCTCCTTAGCCAGTCTGCCCTGCTGCAGCCTGTTATCTAGGATCACCGCGTGGAGGTGTAGAAGGGTCTTGGCAGCTCTGGTTCGCTGGCCCTGACGCTAGCAGTCAGCTATGGGTCGCTGACCACTGCAGCTCGTGCGCTGCTCAGCATCTTGATCTCATTTTAGAAATTCAACTTAATATGTCACTCCAAAGTGGGGACACGAAAATGTTTACACTGAAAAATACAATTCGGCCTTCATGAAAAAAAGAATACATATTAAAGCATAAAGTGGAAAATGACTCATTGGAAACGTTTTCATGTACAGAGGATTTTATTGTTGATAATATGTTTAGTTTTGATTTTATTAAGAAGATCATAATTGATCATTTAGTATGCTTGAAAAACAGTTTTCAGAAATATTTTCTTTCGGATTTAGGCAATAGTCAGTTAGAATGGATTAGGTTAGCTCAGGTCATCCCGTAGCCAGTGAGGTCGTTGGGACACACATGAAGACATCCTCACAGCCGCACGCCATCCTTCTCTATTAGCGGCAGCTGCCTGTGCCTCTTCTGGTCGGAGATTGGTCCATTCTTTTATGTTGTACTCCCATCTCCTTTTGGGACGGCCTCTTCATCGTCTGCCTAGAATGGATTAAAAACCAATTTTATAACGGAAAGGGAAAGTGGGACACACCTCTCGCTGAATGCTGAAGAAGAATTTGCAGAACTTTCACGTGATTCAAATCTCACATTTGAATTTTTTAGGAAAAAAAACAACAAAATCCAACACCTTTTGTCTAAGTGTTAAAGAAGCCTTTAATGCAATGATGTCAGAGTTTTCCATGGCAGCTCTTCTGCTGTTTGTTACCACATATTTATGCAAATAGGCAGTTTCAACATTGACGACACAGAACGAAACACCGTTCAAGTCTTAAAGAACATCGAGATGTGCTATGAGACTAAGAGTGACGAATATTATGTCACGATTGCAGTTATTTTGTTAGAATAAGCAATCACATCCATCCCATTAAAGGTAAACTTATTCTTATCTTTTTTTAGTCTTCAGTAAAATTGTCTTTGGTATATATGGTAAATATACAGCGCTAGTAATAATAATAATTCGTCCATCGTCGTCAATGAGGACCACCAACATCATCACGTGTCATAATGCAATCTTGAGCATGTGTGCGCTCGTGACTGATCAAGCCAATGTGAACCTAAATAAGTCTATGGCACGACTGGCAATCGTAATCAGCAGTTGGCACTGGAATTGTCTCTGATCTAGACTTCCTGATTGCACGTCTATCCTAAGCTGCATGGATACGGAGACCCTTGATGAGTTCAATGCCGGCCGTGACCGTGCTCTTCCATGTTGAGAGATTGTAAGCCAGGTTCTTCCAGGTGTTAGTGTCTATATGACAGCACTTAAGGGACTCTTTCAGACTGACCTTGAAACGCTTTTTATGACGTTCTTGTGATCATTCTTCTTCACCCAGTTCGCCATACAGGAGCCTCTTAGGAAGCCTTTCATTTGACATTCGGGCAAGATGGCCAGCCCATCTCCTGCTTAGCCAGGAATCTTGTAACTCTCTTTTGAACTGTCCTTCAAGCGCTAGTGAACGTCATTATTTGGACAAGGACGATGTGTCATTTTGAAGAGCCCTGTGCGCTTGACGCTTTCCGTCGATAAAAATCTTAATTTCGCAATCATTTTCGTCGAACCAGTCTTTCGCTTTCGTGTGGATGGACCAAGGTGTTTTAGCGCTGTAGAATAAACAGTGTCCCTTAGGGTCACCAAGTTTTGATCGATGCTGGAGTTTCCAAGCTAAATCTTAACCAGTCTGAATTCTAGCTCAGCAGCGAAACTCTTTCTAGTAGGTTCCCACTTCAGCTTCTCAATATTTAGTCTCCCCAGTGCTTCTGTCCCATGAGGCCGCCTTTTGGGTTAGACTTTTAGAATCAACTTGGTTATCACGAGACGACGGTCAGTCCAACATTCCAGACCACACACACTCTTAGTTATTTTGACATCATTTCAGTCCCGACGTCTGACAATGATGTAGTTGATAAGTTGCCAGAGGCGAGACCTGGAATGCATCCACGTTGTCCTTTTTCTAGTTGGAAGTCGGAAGATGGTGTTGGTAATGATAAGCTCATTTGTGGCACATGTCTTCAGTAAGAGTAGGACGTTGCCGTTACATCTACCTGTGCCATTTCGACCAATGATGCCATCCCACGTAGTGTAGCCTGCACCAACTCTAGGGTTAAAATCTCCTAGCAGAATCAATTTATCAGATCTTGGGACCGAAGATATAAGTGACTTGAGATCTTCATAGAACCTGTCTTTGGCTGAGTCCGGATTTGTCAGAGTTGATGAGTTGGCACATATGATTGTGGCTTGACGTTCTTCTGTCAGCGGAAGCCGCATTATCATGAGGCGATCGCTGATTCCTTTAGGTAACTTTTTAATTGCTGTACGATTATTGACTGTATGGCAAACCAATACTAGCTTCACGTCGCTCCTGATTGCTGCGGCCGCTCCACAAAAAAGTGTAACCAGCACTCTGAAAGTTGTCCCTCCTCAGCCAATCGCGTCTCGCTCAGGGCGGCTATGCTGATGTTATATCTAGCCAGTCCCCTTGTGACCAGGGTGCTTCTCCGATTTGACCTGTTAACCCTAGTATTGTCAATGAGTGTGCGCACATTCCATGTGACAAGTGTAATAGGAACCAACCTTCTATTATTTGTATTTCGACCGTAATATAATGGGAGCCTCTCCAGCCACGGCATGCTGGTCAGGGTGTAGTGAAGCAGGCAATGTTTAGGACACCTTTTCTAGCCTCTTCCTCAGGCTACAGAGGTGAGCAGTGCTGTCTTAGAGAGGGCAGCTCAGTCATTCGGGGGCTACCGGGTTCCACCGTTGCCTCAAATCGGCGAAAGACCACCATATGGCCTGAACCTGCGACTACAGCTTCCAGTGTATCTTCACGTGCTGCTTCGTCGCTCGTTCATCGCCACAATATTTTTTGCATGAGATATGAGATGCGGGTGGTGTCGTGAGTGGCGCTTGAATGTGTTTTAAGTGAGGTTGATTTGCGCAGAGTCAGCCTCACTCTCTCGTCCAGGTCCAAAATGGTCTAGCGTAAAGACAGTGTCGGGACGGCTAGTGAAGGGTTCGGATGCAGAAGATAACCAAGGCTTCTTTCGTGTCTCACCGTGCTCTTAGCATTCTCCAAGGCCTGCTGGCCCCGTCTTTTCGGCCGTTAGACAAATTTGTGTCTCTTACGTCCAATCTGTCGAGGCCAGGCTTCACATGCCTGGGTTGACATTCCCAATTGCGCTGAGTGAATTCTCATTCAGCTATCCACACATTGTTCAGTCCGCTAGTCAAAGCCGTTTCCTAAAGTGTGTTTGCTGCACATGCTGTAACTGGGCACAGGACGAAAAGACGTTCCGTGACCGCCATGTAAACATGTAATAACAGTAACAAGTGCATAATTATAGCCATATTCTGGGGCTGCGTCCATAGCCTTTGACCGTAAGAAGCCCAACTGCAAGGCAGCAGGTTATAGTTGAAATGTATGTATCTTGTGACCGCTAAGTAAGAAACCGCGACATCATATTGGAGAATCGTGACGTCATGGTTCTCCTAGCTACCGCCGTTCATAAAGACAAAATGTGGTAACTCTCAACAAACGTAGATACTAATACAAGCATAATGATTCATAACGAATATCATTCAGAAAATCGTTTCACACTATCACGATTCACACATCACCGCTGTTAATGAAAAAGGCATCGTGAACTGCACAGCTTGTAGCAGATTTGAGAGGTGTGGCGCTATCTTGAACCGGATATATATACGTCAGTGTTATACAGCACTAGATATATATATACAGCGCTAGTACTAATTGCATGTATGGCATTGAGTGAAAAGTCGTGAAAAAATGTGTCTGATTCAAAGGGGTCGCCGATGAGAAAGGTTTGAGAAGCCCTGCTCTAACCAACGTTATTAAAAAAATAAACATTGCATGAGTTATCTCTCTTATAGCCCGTTCTTGGTAGCCAGGACAAACAATGGCCAAGACTCCACCTTTCGTCGTCCTGGAAACAAGTTGTGTTACAGCAGCTTGGCCAACGAGGTGGTGATCAACACTATGACCCATGTAATGGCGATCCTGTCTAGAACACTTGCATTGCACTACTTCCAAATGGACACAAGCCCCATTTTTCAGTACGCTCCTGGGTGCAAGAAGAGCAAGTCCGTGACAAGGGAAAATTCGCAGTGAAGAACTCGGAACGTGTAACCGACAGCAAAAAACAAGGATTACTTTTTCTTCTTCGTTCGCTTTCAGACAATACACATAAATGGTACTAACAAAGTCATATTTTCGACTGCAGAGGCGTATCTATAGTAAATAATGTTTGCTCGTGACTACGATCACAAATATTTTTCTGCGTCCGGGTAACAATGGTAACATATGTAACGAACAACAGTACTGACTTGCCACTGGAGAGAGAGAGAGAGAGAGAGAGAGAGAGAGAGAGAGAGAGATTAATAGAGAGGGATTGATAGGGAGATTAATAGAGAGCGATTAATAGAGTGAGAGATTAATAGAGAGAGATTGAAAGAGATTAATAGAGAGAGATTGATAGAGAGAGATTGTTAGAGATATATATTAATAGAGAGGGGGAGAGAGATTAATAGAGAGAGAGGTGGAGAGAGAAAGAAAGAGAGCGATGAGTATAGATGCAAAACCAGCGAGACAGACACCCCCCACCCCCCTCTAAAAAATGTCTCACAACTAGGCTAGTCTGTCGTCATTCAATACTTCCGACAATAGAATATAGTGCGAGTTCGATCCAGACATATTTATAGACTCAATTACTTCCTAACCTTACTATCATCAAGCTTAGACCATACATGCCTGAAATGTTTGTGTCTCATCTGTTGTTTATCTATCGTAATCGATGAGGACCACTTTGCCAACATTCGCTGTTCGCTTGAGTTCGAATATGGCTAAATAAGGCAATATAAGCCATGCATTATCTGCTGCACTTAGTACAAGGAAGCAGGACACCATTTTCCACTGGGGCGGACGATGATGTTTTGCCGTGAGCAGACTTGCGAAGCTATCGTCTCTGGATAGTTTAATTTATTCTTGATACCCCATGTCTCTTAACACACTCCGCAATATTAATGCGCGAGCTTGAGTGATTTGTGACAATTCTTTCCTAGTTAATACCATATTGGATCAGTAATCTCTTAAGTATGGCCTTGTAATTTTTCCTCTACCCACTCTTTGCTCTTTTGCAGTTCACCACAGAGCAGCTCTTCGCGGAAACGAAACTCCAGGAGATGATTAGTAGATTGGACAGCGACGCAGAGCTATGGCATGGAGATAAATGCAGAGAGAACACACAAAAACTGATGACTGATAACACGGAAGTGTTTACATCTGTGATAAAAGCAAATGGTCAGGAACTCGAAGTTGTACACGGTAGCTGAGATCACTGATCAGTGACGAGGGCTTGCAGACTGAGATAGTTGCCATAATTAGCACAGACAACAGTGGCGCTTAAGCGTTTGAAACCCATGTGGCAGGTTAAGCGGCTCGCCCTCAGCATAAACGTTAGACAAATGCGCTCATTGGTGCTCTCAATATTTGTGTATGTCTGTGAGACGAACCATTACTGCGGATATCCAGTGCAGAATACATGCAATGGAAATGAGAGGCTTTAGAAGACTCTTGAATGTTACATATAAGGATCGTGTCACGAACGTAGAAATACGATGAACAGTGGGCAACGCAATTGGGCCTTCTGATGATCTGTTCACGGGTATCAAAAGGTGAAAGATGGCTTGGTCGGGCACGTCACGTGGTCCAGCCGAATTACAAATTCGATACTACCAGGAAAGAGAGGGCGGGGACGTCCAAGGAAGAGATGGGCAAACAACGTCACTGAGTGGTCAAACCTTCGTACCGGTGTGGCACGACTGGCGGTAGCGGACAGAGATAGATGGCGTGGGATTGTGGGAGTGTCTTCAAGTGTGCCCCAACGACCTGGTGGGTTACAGGATGAACTGAAGTTGATTTACCGAATGGCAGGGATGGTTGTTGCATGATATCGTGCAGAGTTCGACCTTGAAAGTCGGTGGGAGAAGAAATTATACTAAAAAATATTATATTTTGTGTCCCTCAAAACTGACGGGGGGGGGGGGGGGGGGGGGGGGGGGGGTGTGTGTGTTGTGTGAGTAAATACAAAACTGGTACTAACACTCTTTGTGGCATTTGTCTTGAAATGGACGATCTGCCGTAGTTTACCATGCGACTGCCACATCTATACCTTTCGACTCATCAAATCCGTTTTCAGCACATCATTTTTTGGGGCTAGGCTTGCCTTCTATCTGGATCCCTATTCTGTTAGCCATACTACATTCCTGCTCCACCATTTGGAGGCGGAACAGGGTCTTGGTCAACTGTGGTTGGCCCTTGAAGCACACCATGAGTTGCTGTCAGCTTTTTCATTGTGCCGCATCTTCGCCCTGAGTCCTTAAATGTAGGTGCCACAGCAACATTTCTTTGTGCTTTGGCGACCTGATATTTGTCATGATTTGCTGTAGAAGCTGTAGCTACAAGGAAAAGAAAAGATTTCCATACTCTATTATAGAAGAGCTACATTTCATGGTAGAAGAGCTACTCCATTGTAGAAGAGCTACATTTCATGATAGAGGAGCTACACTCAATTGTAGAAGAGCTACATTTCATGGTAGAAGAGCAACACTCCATTGTAGAAAAGCTACACTCCATTGTAGAAGAGCTACATTCCATGATAGAGGAGCTACACTCCATTGTAGAAGAGCTACACTTCATTGTAGAAGAGCTACACTCCATTGTAGAAGAGCTACATTTCATGGTAGATGAGCTACACTCCATTGTAGAAGAGCTACATTTCATGATAGAGGAGCTACACTCCATTGTAGAAGAGCTAAACTCCATTGTAGAAGAGCTACATTTCATGGTAGAAGAGCTACACTCCATTGTAGAAGAACTACATTTCATGGTAGAAGAGCTACACTCCATTGTAGAAGAGCTACATTTCATGGTAGAAGAGCTACACTACATTGTAGAAGAGCTACATTTCATGGTAGAAGAGCTACTCCATTGTAGAAGAGCTACATTTCATGATAGAGGAGCTACACTCAATTTTAGAAGAGCTACATTTCATGGTAGAAGAGCTACACTCCATTGTAGAAGAGCTACACTCCATTGTAGAAGAGTTACATTTCATGATAGAGGAGCTACACTCCATTGTAGAAGAGCTACACTCCATTGTAGAAGAGCTACACTTCATTGTAGAAAAGCTACACTCCATTGTAGAAGAGCTACATTTCATGGTAGAAGAGCTACACTACATTGTAGAAGAGCTACATTTCATGATAGAGGAGCTACACTCCATTGTAGAAGAGCTAGACTCCATTGTAGAAGAGCTACATTTCATGGTAGAAGAGCTACACTCCATTGTAGAAGAACTACATTTCATGGTAGAAGAGCTACACTCCATTGTAGAAGAGCTACATTTCATGGTAGAAGAGCTACACTACATTGTAGAAGAGCTACATTTCATGGTAGAAGAGCTACACTCCATTGTTGAAGAGCTACATTTCATGGTAGAAGAGCTACACTACATTGTAGAAGAGCTACATTTCATGGTAGAAGAGCTACACTCCATTTTAGAAGAGCTACATTTCATGGTAGAAGAGCTACACTACATTGTAGACGAGCTACATTTCATGGTAGAAGAGCTACACTCCATTGTAGAAGAGCTACATTCTATGATAGAAGAGCTACACTCCATTGTAGAAGAGCTACATTCTATTATAGAAGAGCTCACTCCATTGTAGAAGAGCTATATTTCATGGTAGAAGAGCTACACTCCATTGTAGAAGAGCTACATTTCATGATAGAGGAGCTACACTCCATTGTATAAAAGCTACATTTCATTGTAGAAGAGCTACATTTCATGGTAGAAGAGCTACACTCCCTTGTAGACGAGCTACATTCTATGATAGAAGAGCTACACTCCATTGTAGTAGAGCTACATTTCATGGTAGAAGAGCTACACTCCATTGTAGAAGAGCTACATTCTATGATAGAAGAGCTACACTCCATTGTAGAAGAGCTACATTTCACGGTAGAAGAGCTACACTCCATTGTAGAAGAGCTACATTTCATGGTAGAAGAGCTACACTCCATTGTAGAAGTGCTACATTTCATGGTAGAAGAGCTACACTCCATTGTAGAAGAGCTACATTCTATGATAGAAGAGAAATGACTTAAGTCAAGTCAGGATAACGTGGGGACACGGCCACAACACAAGGAGTGGTCGCCCCCATGATCAAATTGAAACAAAATTGAAAATGATGGAGAAAAAGATAAAATACAGATTTATAGTCTTATTTGTGTTTTTACTTAGACATACAAACCCTGAGCCAGACTTCTGTCCTTTACAGTAAAACTTTATCAAGTTCACATCGTGGTCTCAACATGTATGGGTGCCTGCCTTACAGTTATGAAGGTGAAACAGTGAAGAAGTTAGATTGTCACTCCAAGAATGATAAAGTGTCAGAGCTTAAAAATAAAAAACCTTAGGCGAACAAAAAACCAAGAGAAAGGTAGTGCTAGTGTGGATACCATCACACAGTGGCACACCAGGAAACGAGAGAGTGGACAAATTAGCAAAGGATGGAGCAACACTAGAACAAAATAAACAAACAATCACATTCCAAGAAGATCATTATCCAAGCCACAAGGAAATTCAACCAAAGAAGAGAGAACTATCACTGCATTGATCAAAGGAAGTGATTGTCAAACTGTATAAAGTATTAGTTGGACCTAGATTGGAGTACTGTGGTGTACAGGTGTGGAGTCCTTATCATAGAGGAGATATAAACATGCTGGAAAGAATACAAAAAAAGAGCAACAAAGCTGATAGGGGGATTCCAGAATTACAGTTGTGAGGAAAGACTCAGAAAAATGACCTACAGTCTAGAAAAGAGAAGAATTCGAGAAATATATTATAATATATACAGGTTTATAAGATAATAAAAAAAAAAGGATAAAATAGACTTTAACAAGTTTTTCAAAATACAACTACTTACAAGAACAAGAGGGCATAGCTACAAATTAACTAAAGAAAGGTCCAGATTAGATATTAGGAAATATTTTTTTAGTCAGAGAGTGGTGAATGCTTGGAATGTATTGCCACAGGAAGTAGTGTAGGCAAGAACAATTAATGTATTTAAGAATAGATTGGATGCGTATAGCTTTTAGAGCCAGGAAATGTAAATGAAACTGGTTGTATAAGACTCCACGTGTAGACATAATACATAACAAATATGGTTAATAAGGACAAGAATACGATTGGTCACCCCATCTCACATAAAACTGTGACATCATACAATTCAACACTTCATCCCAGACGGCCATGTTTGCTTTGGAACTATCTTTACTTTAAAAAGAAAACCAAAAAAAAAACTCTTCCATGTCAATCTACCTGCTTTATTCATTAAAACAATTCCACTATGAACATTTCATTTTTTATATATAAAACTTCAATGCTAATGCTATATAAAATAGTACCAAAAAAACCTACTTTTGAAACAAAATTAAGTAATTTATTTATATAATAATTGCATAGCATGCACACAAACAGTTAAGTTAGTATTGACAGTACTCAGCTGATGCTGTCATTAAGCCTCTCTCGTCTCATCTGTCCCGTAACCCTAAGAGGTCGTAGGGACATCACATCTCACCACTGTCGCACTGCTCATCATGTTAGTGATGTATCTTTGGCATGTTTCTAATCGGGCGGGGCCTAATCCTCGCGGTCGAGATGTGCTGAGTTCATCGTTGGTCTGTGTGAATATTTCCTAGCTACACCAACATTTACACTGTCGGCAAACATCAAATTCAGCCGTGTGCACTGGACTGTGGAAATACCACAGGATAACCGAAGTAGCTGATGGCTTTGCCAAACTAGTCAGACAGAAACAAACCACAAATCAAACAAACTAAGGGATCAAGATACTGAGCAGCACATGAGCTGCAGAGATCAGCAACCCATAGCTGGCTGTTAGCATCAGGGCCAACGACCCAGAACTGCCAAGACCCTTCTACACCTCCACGCCGTGATCCTGGATAACAGGCAGCAACAGAACAGATTGGCTAAGGAGAAGGGATCAAAGAGGGAAAGCTAACCTGATAGCAAGAGATAATGAAAATGAACAAAGTCAAGTCAAGTCAATTAAACTAATAAATCCAAATAGAAAACATAGTGTTTCTTTCGATATAGGTTAAGTCGTTGACTAGTGTTAATTTCAGTCAAATTTGTCACATGATGACATTCATGATAGATTCAAACACGAGATCAAAATAGACCTACATCTGGTTAGACGCCTACAGAATACCAAATTTTAATATGAAAGTGTGAGTGCTTGTATACATTACAGGAAGTTGTATAGGAGTAACTGCTGTCAAGAATGAAGTAAGAGTCTTGACTGTTTTCGATCTTGGATTTTTCCAAAGATTGGGTGACTGGTTCCCTTTCTCGCTGGCTTGCCATTCCAAATATGTACCCATGGGTAGACTAAAATATGTGAAGATCTGGGATTAAGCCCATTTCCTTAGTAAAGTAAAGTAAAGTATCCCATAGCATAACTGCCGTAGCGGTGTGAGGTGTTAGCGATTTCACATTTCAAAGGCTCGGCTATATTGAGGGCGGTAGCCATCTCCTATCCCTCGCCGCTTTTACTTCCCGGACTGAACCGGTACCCATTTAAGGCTGGGTCGACCAGGGAGCCATTGCGGTCCGAAAAAAAAAATTACCGCCTTAACTGGGGAATGAACCCAGGACCACTCAGACGCGAAGCTAGCGGTGCTAACCACTGCGCTACGTGGCTCCACTTTCCTTAGTAGCAAGAATGCAGAAATTCTGTGTAAAATACATTATATATTAAATATATAACAATCCTTTATCATAAATTGTTAGAAAAGTTTTTCTGTCATGGAAAACTTATCTTACATGTGGTTTCAGCTTACATGGAGTTCGATGACCAATCTGAAAGAAGTTGTAAGCAACATGCATGGGATTATTGAAAGCTGTGTAGAAGAATCCAACAGCTATTATTAGACCATCTAATGCTTTTCTTCAACATTAAATGATCTGTCAGGGTTCCTAGATAGATAAGGTTATGTGACTATTTGGGGTTATGTGACTATTTGGAAGGATTGTAAGCTTGTCACAGACAGCCTTAAATACTATTTATACATGATTATCATTATGGTGTCATCTCATTGCCGAAGTCCACCCTGGTGGAGGGGAGATTTAATAGGGCTAAATAAAAACGGCTTGCCGTTATTATCCACTTCACTCGTGATAAATAAAAAACAAAAACCCAAAGGGGTATGAACCTATGTCTCTAGACTAAGGGACAGGCATTCTAGATACTCAATCACCCACTCTATTATAATAATAGCTGTCCATCGTTGTCGATGAGGACCGCCGACATCATCCTTGTCACAGATTTCCCTGTTGGGTGTGGGTGCGCATGTGGCTGAACAGGCCAATGCGAGCACGAAAACATCTGCTACATATCGGGCACACGAGGTTTGTAGAAGGGGATGGTGTTCCCGCTGCTCGGGATTTCCGCGTCTCGCATCTGTTCTGGGCTTTCACAATACGGTCATCTTCACCGGCAGCTACACCCGATTTGACTGCACTTCTCCAGTCAGATCTGTTTTTCGCAAGACATTCCCAGGTGTTGATGTCTATCTGGCAACTTTTTAGTGAGTCCTTCAGACCATCTTTAAAACGTTTCTTTGGGCGCCCTCTCTCACGCCATCCCTCTCTCAGCTCGCCGTAGAGAAGCTTCTTTGGGAGCCGCTCGTCTGACATACGGACGAGGTGTCCGGCCCATCCTAGTCGTGCTTTTTCTAGCAGTGCATGGATGCTGGGCATGTTAGCCCTCGAGAGAACCTTGATGTCAGTGACACTGACATCTATTATAATATTTACAACTAATTTATCACACTAGTGTATATTGAGATATAATACATTTTATGCAGTGGCTACCTGAGACATGAACATTATCTCAAAAGTTCCTTCAGGATAAAAAGGATGAGAAAGCTGCTTCAAAGATAGGAAAAACATGTATTAATACCCAGGATAAAGGTGTGCTATCGTAAATATACAATAATATTATAATAATAGTTGCCTATCACACACGTAGATGGCGGCAGCATCAGACTTGTGCTGTGAGGTGTTCTCGTATGGCTATAGAGACCAACACTGGCGTGGCAGACTTCGTCGCACCAAGGGCATTCATGTGAGGAATTCTTTTCTTTCGTTCGCTTGAAAATATTGTCTATATCTGCAATGTTGTCTCTTGTGTAAAACTTCACTGTCTTTTGTGGTTCACATACAGGTCCATAAAGTTTCTCTTCCAGTGTTGTTTCTATGGGCCAGTGGGATTTTCTCTGTATATCATATTCGGGGCAGTTCTATGTGCTTTCAGTTCTATGTGCCTGTCCACATGGCTGAGTTGCCAATCTTAATTTTTGTGTACATGTGGCTGCGGAGTTGGTTGTGTCCTATTCTAAGGCGCAACACAACAGTTTGTTCTTGTCTGTTCATCTTATGGTAATCGTCTTATGTTACTGTTGGTGGCTTTCTGATTGATTTGATCATTCCTATCTTCTGTTGGTATGTAACTCGCACATCTGGTTGCTCGTCTGCAGCACCCTCCTTTGCCAGTCAGTCTGCTCTCTCGTTTCCTGGTACTCCACAATGAGAAGGTATCCAGTGCATGACAATCTTGCATGGATTGCTCAGTTTTGACAGTAGAGCCTGGAGATCTGACAGCTTCTCGATTTCAGTACTGGTACAGGTTGTGGACCGACATTTGTATTCAACAGTTACATGTGAGGAATCAGCTGTGGATTCATCGCACATTCTGCTCTTTCATGCAGCACGCCTACTCTGAGTCTCCACGATGGGAGTTTCGCAGTGCGATCCGAGTACCGTTGGTGATACTAACGCGCCAGGTGGAACGGTTCTGTGCAAGCAACTCTCGGGAGGTGACATCAATCTTAAAGTGTTTCAGAGACACTTTCAAGTAGTCTCTATAGTGTTTCTTCTGTTCTAATGAGGGCCTGTCTGTTCCGAGCTCGCTGTATAACAGTTGCATGGGGATGAGCTTATTGGGCATGAGAGGAGAGTAATTTTGTGTACAACATGAAATGTGAATAATTAAGGGTTGCACATGAGATAAGAATAATTTTGGGTTCAACACGAGATGAGAATAAATTTGGTTCATCACGAGATAAGAATAAATTTGGTTCATCACGAGATGAGAATAATTTTGGGTTCAACACGAGATGAGAAAAATTTTGGTTCATCACGAGATGAGAATAAATTTGGTTCATCACGAGATGAGAATAATTTTGGTTCATCACGAGATGAGAATAAATTTGGTTCATCACGAGATAAGAATAAATTTGGTTCATCACGAGATGAGAATAAATTTGGTTCATCACGAGATGAGAATAATTTTAGTTCATCACGAGATGAGAATAAATTTGGTTCATCACGAGATAAGAATAAATTTGGTTCATCACGAGATGAGAATAATTTTGGGTTCAACACGAGATGAGAATAAATTTGGTTCATCACGAGATGAGAATAATTTTGGGTTCAACACGAGATGAGAATAAATTTGGTTCATCACGAGATGAGAATAATTTTGGGTTCAACACGAGATGAGAATAAATTTGGTTCATCACGAGATGAGAATAATTTTGGATTTATCATGAGGTAAGAATAATATAATATGTAAATGATTTTAGGTACAACATGAGATGAAAATATAATACAATAATATACAATAAACATTTGAAGCTTATCTCAGACCATATAAACATATTAAACATATACGTGTTTGGCTAGTCAATATGTGAGCAACTGTTGTCACAGGAAGAACATTCAATAACATTACATATAAAATGTTATAAATTAATGAGCATGCGTTTGCTTGCACATATCACAAAGCCATGCATTTGTGCAAATGATAGTAGTGGTTAGTGGTGTGGTGGAGGCAAGAGGGAGTGTATGTGCAAAATGGGATTAAATTAATTTAGGGTACAATATGAGATGATATTAATTTAGGGTACAATATGAGATGATATTAATTTAGGGTACAATATTAGATGATATTAATTTAGGGTACAATATGAGATGATATTAATTTAGGGTACAATATGAGATGATATTAATTTAGGGTACAATATGAGATGATATTAATTTAGGGTACAATATGAGATGATATTAATTTAGGGTACAATATGAGATGATATTAATTTAGGGTACAATATGAGATGATATTAATTTAGGGTGCAGCATAGTATGTTATTGAACATCCGCTGGGACCAGTTCATAATCAATGACTCGATAAGAACAGAGACAAACCAACTATGCGCAGTGACCATGATCCGGAGAAAATGATGTCCTTAGAATGAACAACCGTCTACTATGGCAGACACTCAAATGGACACCAAGGGGTGTTTGAGAAAAGAGGGAGATCCAAGGAAACACTCAGAAGAACAATCGTCCGAGACGGCTTAACTGTGGGCCTCAGCACCATTCAAGATCTAAAAACAGTGGCGTCACACCGTTCTGACTGGAGATAATTTGTTTCTGCAATATGCGCCATATTTGGCACGCAAAGAACATAAAAATTTGAGATTAAATTAGGGCACAACGTGAGATGAGATTAATTTAGAACACAACATGAGATACGATTAATTTAGGGCACAACATGAGATGAGATTAATTTTGGACACATCATGGTCCTGTGACAAACTCAGAGGTGCTGCAGAGGACAGAAGACTTTGGCGTAACATTATACAGAAACTTCAAAACAATTCTATGGTTTGAATTACCAAAGACAGCTACAATACGATATGAAAATAATTTTGGGTTCAGCAATGTAATTAGAACAAATTTGGGCTCTAGGTAAATTAGAATAATTTTAAGTACACCTTGACATGAGATGAGAATACATTTAGGTTCAACATGTGAAAAGAGTAATTTAGAGTTCAACATGAGATGAGAATAATTTTAGGTTCAACATGTGAAAAGAGTAATTTAGAGTTCAACATGAGATGAGAATACATTTAGGTTCAACATGTGAAAAGAGTAATTTAGAGTTCAACATGAGATGAGAATACATTTAGGTTCAACATGTGAAAAGAGTAATTTAGAGTTCAACATGAGATGAGAATACATTTAGGTTCAACATGAGATAAGTTTAATTTAAGGTACAACGTAACATGAGATCAATTTAGGGTACAACATGAGATGAAAATAATTTTGGTTCAACATGTGATGAGAATAATTTTGGGTTCATCACAAGATGAGGATACTTTTGGGTTCAACATGACAAAGAAATAATTGTTGGTTTAACATGAGGTGAGAATATTGTAAAATGTAAATAATTTTAGGTACAATAGGAGATAAAAATACTATTATAGGAACAACTTGAAAACAGACAAAAATGTAGAAAAATGGTGAAGGGTGTGTGTGTTAAATACACATATGGGATCAAGATGCTGAGCAGCGCAAGAGCTGCAGCGGTCAGCGACCCATAGCTGACTGCTAGCGTCAGGGCCATCGAACCATAGCTGCCAAGACCCTTCTACACCTCCACGCGGTGATCCTGGATAACAGGCTGCAGCAGGGCAGACTGGCTAAGGAGAAGGGATCGAAGAGGGAATGCTAACCCGGTACTAAAAAAATGCTTGCTGAAGTCGGATGTGTTGGACCGAAAGGTGCAAATATCGCAGCCAAGCTGTAAACTATGACACAACGCATTCCGTTCTCTGGACTACATTCTGCGACTTAAGCCCTTTCAGTGTTTGGTAGTGGGAGATTGATAACGAACGAAAAAGAAGAAGACGAAGAAATCCCCCCCCCCTTTTTTTTTTATGCGTTCGCCTTATTTCTCTATTCCCCAAAGCGGTTTGTGTTGCACTATGTTTTTATTTTGCGCCTGTCGGCCTAGTGCATCCGACTTCAGCACTCATTTTATGTAAGGGTCTGCTTCCTCCTGCATTTTCTAAGGGTTTGCTTCCATGGGATAACGGCCTGTGCTGTGATGGGGAGCAAACCCAGCACCTTCTGGTTGTGAGCCGTACCACGTGACCACTAGCCCATGCAGTCCCCAAACATATACATAAATGCACGTAAAGCCCATAAGTTCTAGGATGAGGAGATTAGTCATCCCAAATTATTGGGAATCACTGAATGTTTCCATCCTCACATCCTTTATTCACATTCCCTGATGGTCCGCCTGAGGATCTACAGAACTGAGGAATAAAGACTGCTTGCCCATGCAGTCACAAAGCAGTGTGCAGGTTAGGTTTTTATTTGACACATTTATTAAAAAAATATAGGTCATACATGGTTAAGACCCTGTGTCCCTTAAGGAAGACTAACGTCTGGTCAGGCACAACAGACATTTAGTCAGGGTCCGAAAAAATATACTGGCCAAGAATCTCACCTTGGCTTCCACGCAGCTCTTACTGGAAATGAGCTGTTTTCATGACAGCCTGACTAACAAGGTTAGGGATCGATGTGATTCCCGTAATGGTGAGTGACACGCAGATGAAGCCAAGCATAGCACAACCGCCTGGAGGACCCCGGTCCACCTTCATCAGCACCCTCGGGATGTGAGGAAAGTTACGACAACCCACCACTTAACATCCTTTTAGGGTGCACAAAAGAGTAATCCTACTCATTGTGGGCATTCAACAACAACAACCTTGTGTCCCTTGGTTAAGAGGCTGGTATGCAATCCATTCTGTCACTTACTTCTCTGTATATCACACCATCCAGACTATGGTTACTAAACCTTGAATGTGTTTTGTCTATAAAAATAAAACAGTAATGATCTTTGTTGAAGTTTTTGTGTCCTAAAGTTTCTACAAAACTAGGTTAGCCAACCATATGCCCAACCCTCTGTAGTTGACTCTTACGGCATTCCTGGCATGGTTACAATGTTACTAAATCTTTTATCTTCTCTTGCACCCTGGCAATACTCACTGTCTTAGGCTGATATTTATATCACTGATAATTTCAACAAATTGTATTCATGAAACATTGTTTTATAAATGTAAATAATGAATATACACATTCCTGATGAAGTTAAAATCTGACAACATTTCATGTTAAAATCTGTCAACATTTCATGTTAAAATCTGTCAACATTTCATGTTAAAATCTGTCAACATTTCATGTTAAAATCTGTCAACATTTCATGTTAAAATCTGTCAACATTTCATGTTAAAATCTGTCAGAATTTCATGTTAAAATCTGTCAACATTTCATGTAAAAATGTGTCGACATTTCATGTTCATGTATGTCAACATTTCATGCTCAAATCTATCAACATTTTATGCTCCAATCTGTCAATGTCTGATATTCAAATGTGTCAACATTACATGCTCCAATCTGTCAACATTTCCTGCTCAAATCTGTCAACATTTCATGCTCCAATCTGTCGATATTTCATGCTCCAATCTGTCAATGCCTGATGTTCAAATCTGTCAACATTTAATGCTCTAATATACAGAGCAAATGCTTTCAGTAAATATTCTACAATAACATTTTAGCATTGCAAATTTCAGCAAATACTGTGAATAAATGTTTTATTATGACAATTTCAGTAAAAATTGTATATAAATATTTTAGCCATTATTTTCAGTTCATATCCGTTATGTTAATTTTCGTAAATATTGAATATGTAAATTTGAGCATTGTTAATTCATTCTCTTTTCTATATAATAATTTTAGCACTGTTAAATTTAGTAGTTGTTGTTAATTAACTAGGTATGCCGAGCTGTTTGCTCTTTTTTTACCCAATGTCAAGTTTAAAAATTTGCTTATTTTGTAGCTGGTGAGTAGAGCCATATAAGGTGTTAGTGATTGTTCGGGTGTCTAGCAATAAGTATTCTCTTTCTATATTGAAGCCAGTCCAAGCGAGCAGAACATTCTGTTCTGTGTTATATGGATAGGTGCAGTTTGGCAGTTATGTAACACAATCAATGAGGACAAAACACAAACTATCAGAACATGGCTAAATGCCCCACAAAATATATCAAAGATCGCTCTCCAGTGGCTCCCCTCTCATTGTGGAATTATGGAAACAAGAGAGCTGATGAACTATCCAAAGCAGGTGGGAAAATGGAACAATACAGCCATAATGTACCATATAAGGAGGTTAAAACTATAATTCGCAGCCAGTATAAAATAATATGGGAGAAAGAAATGGGAGAGAATAACAGTCCAGACCCAATTCACCAGCTACAAAGGCACCAGTAAACTGCTATTTTTCACCAGAGAACGGGCTACTGCAGATTACTAGACCACCTATATCGGCTCAAAATCTCCCAAACAAATGAATGCCCATGTGGAACAGGAGTACATATCCATGAACACGTACTTCAAGAATGTCTGGCCCACGAAGAATTATAATGCCAGACCTGGCCAGAGGAAGCAGTACTGAGGCAGAAGCTATAGGGTCATCGCTCAGATCTAGAAAGGACTGTAGACTTCATCCTGGCGATAGGATTGACGATTTAGCATGAAAAACCAGAGCGCAGAAGAAGGTGGCAGTTCTGGTTACGTGCAGGGTCTAACTTGTTTATATATTTGTTGTCTGATGTGTTCCTAGGTTACGAGATAATGCTCGGTGTTGCAGTTTGTTGATGTTGTCACATTTGTTTTGGGTATTGAACTTCGTTATTCCTGGCATGCCCAGTAGACTCTTTTACCCATCAATTCAGCTACTCCTCATTGAAGTTGTTTGCTGTTATTTTCTTCTTCTTCTTTGCGTTCAGGATCTTTTTGGTCATGCTATATCTGCAGGCCAGTCGCCATGATGAAGTCTGTAGTCTTCACCAGGTCGGAGCGGCTGCCCCACAGCTTTTGTCTCAGCTCCGCACCCTCTGACCAGGTCTGGCATCTCATTTCCCTATAGATTGGGCATTCTTGTAGAATATGCTCAGGGTTCTGGCATCCTGTTGTTTTGCTGTCTGCATATTTGCCGGTGTGTTTATTTGAACCATGCTTGCTCCTCATTTTGCTTTCTCAATGCCTGATATGTTTATATGGAATACACTGGAGGGTGACTTTGATGTTGTGTGCTGTTTGTATCAATCGCCTTAGCCAGATTTGTAACTTCTTTGAATTATTTTGGCAACTATTACATTAACAAATTTCAGCAAATATTTTATATACAAATTTAGCAATGTTCATTTTAGCAAGTATTCCATATGTCCATTTAAAGAACACAGACAATGGATACAAATATGGAAATGATGAATAATTGCATAAAAACATTGTTGCAGCTAATTTCAATAAATATTCTAAATGAAAGTATTAGCAAATGTTCATTTAAAAACATGCTTATGCAAATATGGATGCTTCTAAAATAACAGGTTATCAACAGGGTTGTGTACTTCCACCATTACAGAAATTACATGGACAAAACAACAATAGAAGCTTGTTAAACTGCAAATCTAGAAGTGGAATAATTATTTTTAGCTGTTCATCCTGAAAAGGACGTGTCGTAGTTTATGGCGACAAAGGGATATCTGCAATTTACGGCCTGACACATTTGATTTCTGGTGGTTTTTTTTTTTTAGTACCGGGTTTGTCTTCATTTTTCGATCCCTACCCTTGGTCAGACTACACTAGTGATTAGTGCAGCCTGTTTCCAAAACCGCAACGTGGAGGTGGAATAGGGTCTTTGTCAGCTTTGGTTCGCTGACCTTGATGCAAACAGTCAGCTATGAGTCACTGGCTGCTGCCAGCTCATTCACTTCTGCATCTGGTTCTCAGAAGTGGAATTCAACACTGGAAACGAAGAACTTGGCTCCATATAATTACCCTTTGTAAAAGATGCAAGACTAATATATGAGAATGGAGATAATCTGTAAAATTATATGCGTTCCTTTGGCATAACAGGTGAAAGATGCAATACAAAGATCCCACGCCAAACAGAAACTATGAAGATTAGCAGAACACTAAGATAACTTAGTATACATGTAGACATCAAGCTGAAACAGGCCTAAGAGTTTACATTTCTTACAAACATTTTGTAGAGGATGGAAGGATTGATAGAGAAAATGAAATTTACCAAAGAGTCTCACAAAATGACTTTCCAACTGTCACCACTACTTAAACACTTGAATGTAATATTGAGAACTATATGAGAACTATAAACTGCGTTTGACCAATTTTTTTAATGTGGAAGGCAATGGGAAACTACCACATTAAATTCCCCATATATGTTTATAATATGTCACATATAATCACACCATCGGCAACGACGAGACATTGGGGGAAATGAAGAGAAATGCAGAGGATAGGGTCATTGAAGAGACATACTCAGACAGGCTTACAACCAGTCTCAGGACTGATCAACCAGAGGATAGAGTCAAATGGAGAGACATCCTCAGACAAGCTTATAACCAGTCTCAGGACTGATCAACCAGAGAATAGAGTCAATAGAGGGACGTACTCAGACAAGTTTACAACCAGTCTCAGGACTGATCGACCAGAGGATAGAGTCATTCAAAATGAAAAAATTATAGTTAAAAAGCTATCCAAATTATTTGTACTTTCCCCAAGGCCTAATAAGCTGCAGGAAGTTTAAAATACCTACTATGTATAGCGGAAGCCTTCAGCTACCTGGCAACATACATTAACATGCCTGTTTGAATACCAGGATTCCAAGTATTTCCAAGCTATATAACATACAATATTTCAATTCCTCATAAAGATGTTATGTGAAATAGGAGCAGTGGTCAAGGATACAAGTCTCTTAATTTAAAAAAAACAAAACAGATTTGAACCCATGGTAAGATCTATATTTATTTGGATATTGCGAGGAAAGAGATCTAACAAGCCATCTGTGCTGTGACATTAGAGGTAAGTGCCCCGATGGATCCCAGCAATGAAAATAAATGGGGCAAAGACAATATTTATATCAAATGCAGTATCATTAACAGTTAAATGCCATATTACTATTCACTAAAATATCATGTCAAAGGTCAAGACTATTTAAAAAGAAGTTTGGTTGAAAAAAAACAAAAATAAAAACAAAAAACATCCGGATGCTTGAAAATAAATGTAAGATATTTGAGTTTTTGAAGAACTGCACATTAATGATGACAGTACAACATTAAAAATGACTGCACAACATTAGTAACTGAAAAATATTAATGACGGAAAAACAAAGTTAAAATACAATTGTACGTGAGAAGTGAATTGTACATGCGAGCAGGCGGGTACCATATGCGAATAGACGGCAGACATGTGTAAGATATTCATCAGGCCCTGGGTAAAGATAGGGACCCCTGCATCTTACAATGGATGTCATGAAAGGTGATTGTGGAGTGTTGTGCATGAGACTGGCAGCATCATCATGTCCAGTAGACCACCAATACAAGAGAACGTAAATGCTTTGATACAGGCTTCCTACAAGGAGGTACCCTGTAGAGATGGTGCAAATAATGAGATACTTGACCCTTTACAGTCTGGCCTACTTTATTAAATTTGTGTCTTAAGACATTAATGTAATCAATTAGGCAAGACTATACAGGGTTAAGACACAAATCTAATCAATTAGGCCAGACTGTAAAGGGTTAAGACACAAATCTAATCAATTAGACCAGACTGTAAAGAGTTAAGACACAAATCTAACCAATTAGACCAGACTGTAAAGGGTTAAGACACAAATCTAATCAATTAGACCAGACTGTAAAGGGTTTAGACACAAATCTAAACAATTAGACCAGACTGTAAAGGGTTAAGACGCAAATCTAATCAATTAGACCAGACTGTAAAAGGTTAAGACACAAATCTAATCAATTAGACCAGACTGTAAAGGGTTAAGACATATCTCCTCAGGAAGGGCTATAAAGAGACGGATGAATACTTGAATTAGTCACTTCTCTTTTACCACGGGCATGTGGCATCAATCTTCTCTTTTTCTTCAGACTTATAATTTGTTATTCTTCTTCTGTGATTATGGTTCATTTAGACAGAGGCTGTGGATTCTTCACTAAGGTCTGTTGTTTTTTCAGGACCTCAATAACACTGCACAGTTTCTCCTTGAGGGGAGTTGGCCATATTCTTATCTTCAGATTTGTGTGCTAGGGTCAGTCCTGAAGTACATGTGCTGCTGTCATATTTGCCATGCCGCAGTAACATTGGCACTCAATGCAGCAAAGATGGCACTGTAACCGGCTGGGGGTCTACATTGCTCTGCTGTTTTAGTTCATTATGGATGCCACCAATACCATGGATTGGCCTGGAATTCACACTAGTCGACGACTTACACTTGTGTTCACAGAAACGCGTCGTTTTCTATTTGGACTGGTTAATTTGTTCATTTTTTCTGATTTCTTCTGTCCGATTACCCTGGAATGGACATCGGCTATATGAATTAGCAATACGCTTAAACCTGTGTCATATTTCCCGGTCTAGTTCACATGGTTAACTTCATGAGATTGGTGTCCATCGCCCAAATAGTGTCGGTTTTAGTGTATGTAATTTAGATACGACTATAATGGACTAGAACACACACATGCTGAGTGATGTCCCTATGACCTCTTGCGATTGTGGGAAAGGCAAAACACACAACGTTAGACGCCCCCAAGCGCCTTGCAGGATACCGGTTAACGGAAAGGCATCGATAAAATACCCTGAGGAAAATTCTGCATCCTGTGCTATCTCCAGTCGTCTCGATAAATATCTTGTCACTGGTCAAGGATAGCTCAGGACTAGAGAGTCAGGTTGACAAAAGGTGTAGTTTCTTCCTCACTTTAATCCAAATCACTGCGCTTGCTACCAATTTCAGCAGACACAGCAAGAAAAAAGACTGTCCACACGACTGAACAGAGAGAGTAGTCTTCATCACTTGTGACAGACGAACATAATTCATTTATTCAACATAGGCTAGTGGTATCTATCTTAAATTTGGTGTACAGGTGGTGTCTCATTATGATGTGGGCAGCTCGAAGAGAATCTGGCAGTTTTTACAGGATAGGGTATCCTGAGTGGATGTTGGGGACTTACTGAAAATGGAAGAATAGGATCACTCCAACTCTATGCATGTTGTAAAAGGTGACCAAAGAGAGTTGTCCATGAGGCTATCAACTTTATAATGTAAAACAAATTCAAGCCCAGTAAACATGTGGGTCGCATACAGATGGTGACGAATGATAACACCCCCCTGGCCACACAGAAAACGATGCCTACCACCAACTCTCCAGGTGAGATCAGGTGATCATTCTGCGGCTGCACACAGGACACAACAGACTCAGATGCCATCTATACAATAAGTTCAAGATTGGCACTATGGATCTTTGTACTTGTGGCACAGCCCCCTTGCTGAATGATGTGGTAATCTATGCAGACAAGGCAAAACATAGATGGGCAAGTCACATGTTGCAACAAAATGATGGTCGATGGAGCACGGCGACAAAAATCTGGTATCCCCGAGGTAAAAAGCAACCGTTGGAGAACTCCAATGTGTTGCAGACTCCTTTGCTATATGTAGAAACATCTGAGATGCCTCTGGATGAGTGCTTATCACGCACTGGACTTCCGCGGCCAATGAAGTTGGGACCTGCAGCTATGCTGAGGAACGGGTCATCAGGATCAAAAAGATGAAGATTATTCCGAGGTAGGCAATCATTAACGAAAGCTTGCACCTTTTTTGTCGTGGTCATCGTCATTCCGCACATGACAGATCCAAACAATAGGACAAATAAATAAGGATTTTAATGTTTCCAAAAGAGAAACAATGGTGATAACAAAGGAGAAATTACCAATTAAGGCAGAACAGATATATAGACAAGCGCACAATTAAAATGGTGAAATATATAAATAAGTTGGTGGTATAAAAGTTTCATGAAGGTAAGTAACAGAAAAGCCACTTTTTGACTAGAAGGTTTTACTGTGGTACTGGCCTTGGACCTATTAAATTGTCTTTATTGAGCTGTTGGCCTATTAAATTTACTTTATGTAGTCTATTGACTATTTAACTTGTCTTTATGGTACCCTTGGACAATTAATTAGACTTCAAGGGGTTCTCGGATGATTAACTTGAATTCAAGCAGCACTTACGCAATTATATCGACTTCAAGGGGCCTTTGGACAAGTAACTTGACTTCAAGGGGCCTTTGGACAAGTAACTTGACTTCAAGGGGCCTTTGGACAAGTAACTTGACTTCAAGGGGCCTTTGGACAAGTAACTTGACTTCAAGGGGCCTTTGGACAAGTAACTTGACTTCAAGGGGCCTTTGGACAATTAAATTGACTTTAAGGGGTTTTTGGAAGATTAACTTGACTTCAAGGAGCCCTTGGACAATTAAATTGACTTAAAGGGGCCTTTGGACAAGTAACTTGACTTCAAGGGGTTTTTGGAAGATTAACTTGACTTCAAGGAGCCCTTGGACAATTAAATTGACTTAAAGGGGCCTTTGGACAATTAACTTGACTTCAAGGGGTTTTTGGAAGATTAACTTGACTTCAAGGAGCCCTTGGACAATTAAATTGACTTCAAGGGGCCTTTGGACAATTAACTTGACTTCAAGGGGCCTTTGGACAAGTAACTTGACTTCAAGGGGCCTTTCGACAAGTAACTTGACTTTAAGGGGCATTTGGACAAGTAACTTGACTTCAAGGGGCCTTTGGACAAGTAACTTGACTTCAAGGGGCCTTTAGACAAGTAACTTGACTTCAAGGGGCCTTTGGACAAGTAACTTGACTTCAAGGGGCCTTTGGACAAGTAACTTGACTTCAAGGGGCCTTTGGACAAGTAACTTGACTTCAATTGGTTTTTGGAAGATTAACTTGACTTCAGGTTTTTTTTGGAAGATTAACTTGACTTCAAGGGGTTTTTAGAAGATTAACTTGACTTCAAGGAGCCCTTGGACAATTAAATTGACTTCAAGAGGCCTTTGGACAATTACATTGACTTCAAGAGGCCTTTGGATGATTAACTTGACTCTAAGGGGCCCTTGAACTAAATAACTTAACATAAAGGGCCCTTTGTACAATAAATCTGATTTCATGGGGCAACTTACTAGACTCAAACCTATAATCTCCAGGCAACAGGAATAAATGCAATAATGCTCATTTCAATTATATATAGTGTATAGTTTCTAGAATTTTCTTGCAAGCACAGAATTTCAATAACTTTTTACAGGGGGTAGCTAACGCTGAGAGGTGAATGCACTCACCTCTCAAAACAAAACAGTGTGGTTTCAAGTACCCCTGGTCTGAAGGGAGGTAGAACCAATGCCTAGTTCTACTGGAAATGGAAAAAAACAACTTGCGAGATCCTGTGTGCCTGTTATGCACATAAAATAACCCTAGGCAGTGAAAAACCGATCAGAGTAGACTGTTAACTGCTGTCAGAGCAAAATTAGTAAAGATAATAAAATTCCCCAATTTGCAACCTGCCTTCTCTCAGGTCTAGTAAGCCAAAGGAAGTTATAATAAACAAAATCATTTTTGTTTTAACGACTACCTGACAGTAAACATACACATGCCTGTTCAAATACCGGAATTACAATTTTTTTATATGGTGAGGTTGCTAGACCAAAGCAAAATATACCTCACCTCAATGAATGACAAAAAAAGCGAATGTCTTCCAGAAAGAAAATTAGTGAAAGTATGACAATCTTTCCTCCCTTAAAATCATGTGGAGCGTGTAGGCTAGTCGACAATGAGCTGGCTTGCCAAAACTGGGATTACACAGAGCTAGGGTTCGAAATCACGGATGGACAGAAATACAATCAGGGTGTGGTTCGTTCCTGGTACAACCGCTCCTCCAGTCAACCCAGGTGTAACTGAGTACCTGACATATGAGTTGGAGAAGGTATAAACAGCAAGAAAGGATCTGGCCACCACACCTCACATTGGCTGTGGATTAATCCATGAAGAATTTACTTCATCCCCAACAGCAATTGTTACCATAGCACCCACTTTTACCTTTTGAAATCATAAAAAATGGTACAATATGTCATGGTTGTAAAATAATTTTGTTGCTGTGGATCAAGTGACACTTTGGCTCTTATCATGTGATTCAAGAACAATTTTGATGTTCTTGTTTATTGAGTGGCTATTGCAAACTTGTTCTTTGACTCAGAATTTATTTTGTTGTTGATCAAGTGGCACTTTGATTCTTGCTATTTGATCTAAAATGATGCCAATCAATTCCCCCTTATAATCATTAAAAATGTATATATGTCATGGCAATATAATTATTTGTTGTTCTTGTGGATCGAGAGACAACTGGGCTCTTGATCTCCAAACCAATAAATATTTTTTGTTGTGGATTGAGAGACTTCTTCTTCTTCTTCTTCTTCTGCGTACACAGTCAGACAGTAACCATTATTTTTTCGAAAAAAGCGGCGGTCATCCTGAGGCTCTCGCCACTGCCATAGAGCTTGTCTTGCAGTTCCACTGGTAATGGCCACATCTGCTCTCTCTGATCCTTGTATGTCGGGCAGTTCTGCAGCAGATGTTCAGTGGTCATTTTACCAGTACCGCACGGGCATTCGGAGAGACAATTCCCCTCTTGTCCTTCAAACTAATCTTTAATAGTTGGTGTGGATCGAGAGACCATTGGGCTCTTGATCTCCAAACCAATAAATATTTTTTGTTGTGGATTGAGTGACAATTCACCTCTTGTAGTTCAAATCAATATTTTATGGTTGGTGTGGATCGAGAGACCATTAGGCTCTTGTCCTCTGAACCAATAATTATTTTGTTTTTATAGATTTGGTTTGGTCATCTCATGAGAATACACATCTTCCACTGATGGCTTTAAACGCTGGTAGATCTGACTGCAGTGCAAGGGGATGGCCACAAGACAGGTGGATAGATGACAGAGTGATTGTGCACCAACACAGACTCACATTTACTGACGCAACACACTTGGCGCAGGACAGACGACTTACGCTCCCCATGACACTCAACAGCACAAAGTAAACTAACTATAGATCAAGTGACAATTGGGCTCTTGTCCTTTGATCTAAGAATTACTTGGGCCATTGCAGTTTGCCTGAAGATTTACTTTGAAAGTGGTTCTCAATTTTCCGCAGGCAGCCGTATCTCAAACTTGATGACTTTAGTGCTAATTATGGGCATGAAAGTGTGTCCTCGAATGAAAGCTGATAACCAGGCTCAGCAAGATTCATCATCGTCGTCATTGTCCTCAACATCTTCATAACACTGGAACAACAAAGAAATAATATTATTCTTTAATAAAAACATAGTTCATTTTTTTTCTCTAATAAGTTATGTTATGTTCTTTTGATTACTGTTGGTGAGGCACACACTATAGAGGGATTGTGGTCATGTGTTCATCATCTTTATGGTATGGTAGCTAATATGGGATTAGCCCTTTCTAGAGATGAATTATTTTGTATTACAGTGTACCTGTCAGAAGATTAGTATAAAAAGAAAGAAAGAAGAAATATGACAAATATAAAGACATCAGCAACAAAAGAGACAAAGACATCAGCAACAAAAGAGACAAAGACATCAGCAACAAAAGAGACAAAGACAGCAACAAAGCGACAAAGACATCAGCAACAAAAGAGACAAAGACATCAGCAACAAAAGAGACAAAGACATCAGCAACAAAGAGACAAAGACATCAGCAACAAAGAGACAAAGACATCAGCAACAAAGAGACAAAGACATCAGCAACAAAGAGACAAAGACATCAGCAACAAAGAGACAAAGACATCAGCAACAAAAGAGACAAAGACATCAGCAACAAAAGAGACAAAGACATCAGCAACAAAAGAGACAAAGACAGCAACAAAGCGACAAAGACATCAGCAACAAAAGAGACAAAGACATCAGCAACAAAAGAGACAAAGACATCAGCAACAAAGAGACAAAGACATCAGCAACAAAAGAGACAAAGACACCAGCAACAAAAGAGACAAAGACATCAGCAACAAAAGAGACAAAGACAGCAACAAAGCGACAAAGACATCAGCAACAAAAGAGACAAAGACATCAGCAACAAAGAGACAAAGACATCAGCAACAAAAGAGACAAAGACATCAGCAACAAAGAGACAAAGACATCAGCAACAAAAGAGACAAAGACCTCAGCAACAAAAGAGACAAAGACATCAGCAACAAAAGAGACAGAGACATCAGCAACAAGAGACAAAGACATCAGCAACAAAAGAGACAAAGACCTCAGCAACAAAAGAGACAGAGACATCAGCAACAAAAGAGACAAAGACCTCAGCAACAAAAGAGACAAAGACCTCAGCAACAAAAGAGACAAAGACACCAGCAACAAAAGAGACAAAGACATCAGCAACAAAGAGACAAAGACCTCAGCAACAAAAGAGACAAAGACCTCAGCAACAAAAGAGACAAAGACATCAGCAACAAAAGAGACAAAGACATCAGCAACAAAAGAGACAAAGACATCAGCAACAAAAGAGACAAAGACATCAGCAACAAAAGAGACAAAGACATCAGCAACAAAAGAGACAAAGACCTCAGCAACAAAAGAGACAAAGACATCAGCAACAAAAGAGACAAAGACATCAGCAACAAAAGAGACAAAGACATCAGCAACAAAAGAGACAAAGACATCAGCAACAAAAGAGACAAGACTTATTTTGTAACAATGTTGAATTCTAAGGGAGTCTACTATTACATGACTTTTGACTTTATTTCTTGTTGCCCTTGGACCACATCTTTATGGTCTTTCAGTGCAAAAAAAAGGCGCATAAGGCAGAACTCAACATTTTCCAGTTCGAACGGTCCGTCGCCACTCTCTGTAGTTCTTGCATGTTTCCTAGCCCCATGGTAGCACCTTCCCTGTTGATAGTTTTGCATAAAACCTCTGGGTCTACTCCAATTCATTTTGCTGCTAAGTTTTCACATACGGGACTCTATTACTGTTCATCTGCATAACACCCTTTTACAAAATGCTGGGAGGCTTCCTGAAAGTTGTCTTATTATTTCTTCCCACTTTACAACACCACTAGAGATTCTATCCATCCACCTTCCCACTTTACAACACCGCTAGACATTCTATCCACCCACCTTCCCACTTTACAACACAGCTAGAGATTCTATCCACCCACCTCCCCACAGCACTAGAGATTCTATCCACCCACCTTCCCACTTTACAACACCGCTAGAGATTCTATCCACCCACCTCCCCACAGAACTAGAGATTCTATCCACCCACCTTCCCACTTTACAACACAGCTAGAGATTCTATCCACCCACCTCCCCACAGCACTAGAGATTCTATCCACCCACCTTCCCACTTTACAACACAGCTAGAGATTCTATCCACCCATCTCCCCACAGCGCTAGAGATTCTATCCACCCACCTTCCCACTTTACAACACAGCTAGAGATTCTATCCACTCATCTCCCCACAGCACTAGAGATTCTATCCACTCATCTCCCCACAGCACTAGAGATTCTATCCACTCATCTCCCCACAGCACTAGAGATTCTATCCACTCATCTCTCCACACCGCTAGAGATTCTATCCACCCACCTCTGCACAGCACTTGAGATTCTATCCACCCACCTTCCCACTTTACAACACCGCTAGACATTCTATCCACCCACCTTCCCACTTTACAACACAGCTAGACATTCTATCCACCCACCTTCCCACTTTACAACACAGCTAGACATTCTATCCAACCACCTTCCCACTTTACAACACCGCTAGAGATTCTATCCACCCACCTCCCTACAGTGCTAGAGATTCTATCCACCCACCTTCCCACAATGCTACAAATTCTATCCACTCACCTTCCCACACCGCTACAAATTCTATCCACTCACCTTCCCACTTTACAACACAGCTAGAGATTCTATCCACCCACCTTCCCACAATGCTACAAATTCTATCCACTCACCTTCCCACACCTCTACAAATTATATCCACTCACCTTCCCACTTTACAACACAGCTAGAGATTCTATCCACCCACCTTCCCACAATGCTACAAATTCTATCCACTCACCTTCCCACACCGCTACAAATTCTATCCACTCACCTTCCCACTTTACAACACAGCTAGAGATTCTATCCACCCACCTTCCCACAATGCTACAAATTCTATCCACTCACCTTCCCACACCTCTACAAATTATATCCACTCACCTTCCCACTTTACAACACAGCTAGAGATTCTATCCACCCACCTTCCCACAATGCTACAAATTCTATCCACTCACCTTCCCACAATGCTACAAATTCTATCCACTCACCTTCCCACACCGCTACAAATTATATCCACTCACCTTCCCACTTTACAACACAGCTAGAGATTCTATCCACCCACCTTCCCACTTTACAACACCGCTAGAGATTCTATCCACCCACCTCTCTACAGCACTAGAGATTCTATCCACCCACCTTCCCACTTTACAACACAGCTAGAGATTCTATCCACCCACATTCCCACAATGCTACAAATTCTATCCACTCACCTTCCCACACCGCTACAAATTCTATCCCCTCACCTTCCCACTTTACAACACAGCTAGAGATTCTATCCACCCACCTTCCCACTTTACAACACCGCTAGAGATTCTATCCACCCACCTCTCCACAGCACTAGAGATTCTATCCACCCACCTTCCCGCTTTACAACACAGCTAGAGATTCTATCCACCCACCTTCCCACTTTACAACACCGCTAGAGATTCTAGGCACCCACCTTCACAAAAATATGGTCAAGCAGCTCTACTGCTGTCCAGCGTTTCTCAGGCTCATGAACCAGGCAGCAGGCTAGGAAGCCTTTACCTTCCTTGCTTAGGCATTCTGGAACAGGTGGGCTGTGTCCTGTACCCACCTTGAACATTACCTGGAGATTGTGCTCTAACTCATGCCATGGTCTCTGTCAAAATAGATGGTTATAGGAATACGATATTAGAATGTACGTGGAGGCATTCTGTCAGAGTTAATATACGTGGAGGCATTCTGTCAGAGTTAATATACAAAGAAGTCATTCTGTCAGAGTTAATATACAAAGAGATAGTCTAGTTAGTTAGTCGTCGGATCATCTTCATCGCACTCGGGACAAGTCCATACGCTCTCAGATATCTTCCTCAGTATATTTGCCAGCACGTGATGACTTACCGTTCCAGTCCTGTGCTGGTTAACCAGTCCTCACCGTCCCTCATTTCCCACCTAATTCAACCAGTCGCCCCAAAGACGAAGAGTCTGGATCAACTACCGAATCTTCCTTCCAGCCGATTTCCCTAACGGCGTTTAAGATATTGGCTCGGTCCATTAATCTCCCGCCCGCCACTATAGTTGTACTCGCCAACCTATTCGACTTATGAATATTAAATAAAAACTACTTTTATTCAAGTTTTCTATTGCAATTTAATTTGTAAAACTAAAGCAATAATATAAGTAAATGTACATGTACTAATCTAGACAAAATACAAGATTTTCAATATCATATACATATTTAGGAGCCGAAGTAGCGCAGCGGTTAGTGCACTAGCTTCCAAGCTGAGTGATTGGGGTTCGGTCTCTAGTTGGTGAGGATTTTTTTCTCGATCGCAAAAATGACTCCGCCGTTCACCCTTAGAATACTTGGATTCTGCCGAAGACGGATGTGTCGGACCGAAAGGTGCAAATATCGCAGTTAAACTATAAACTAGCGACACAACGCATTCCGTTCTCTGTTACTTGCAAAGCCTTGCTCAGGGCTTGGTAGCGTGAGATTGAGAACGAACGCAGCAGAAGAAGAAAAATACTTGGAATTCTGGTATTCAAACAGGCATGTTAATGTCTGTTGCCAAATAGCCGAAAGCTTCGACTATACGTAGTAGGTATTTTAAACTTTCTGCAGCTTACTGGACCTGGGGAAAAGTGCAAATAATTTGGGCCGATTTTTTACTTGAATTTTAAAAATTGTGTCCAGGCAGTGGCCAATAGGACTACTTTTTGTTCAATTTCTAACTGCCAAGAAATTTTTAAAATGCTTGACACTGAACACGGGAGTCCGGTGTGACTACCCAGAGATCAGGGAAATTGTTACCAGAAGATCCATGTGAACAAATCCCGGTCTTCACTGTGATTCGAACTCGCCACCTACAGCATCCGAGGCGGACACCTTACCTCGAGACCACTGTTCACCCAGTCTAAAAAATTGGGTACCAGAATAATCTGGTAAAGAGAAGATGGCCAGAGTAATGATGGCCACATCATCTGTAGTGGGTCAAGAAAATTGGGGACCTTTACACCATATTGCCAACATACTCCACTGGCGTGAAATCAAGATCATTACTTCATACATTTTATTTGGAATACACCTTTTGAGTAAAACAATTTTGGAAAGGGTGGATGGACATTCTGACATATGGTGAAAATGCTGCACGGGGCAAAAAAAAAAGGTTGAAGACCCCAGTGTAAGAGACTTCATTGTTTGCCATTATCATTATCAGGCGCCCTGCCGGTTGGCGTTGATGGACATTCACTCGCTTATAACACGTGTGTCGTTTGCCAACTCTGTTGTTGATTGTCGTCCATGCCATTCTCTGAGGCTGTCCAACATCATCTCTCTTGGCCTTCCTCTGTTTCTCTTTCCTGCTATCTTTCCCGTTGTCATAAAGTGATCCAACCGCCTCTTTTATAACATGCCTAAAAAAGGATGACTGGCTTGTTCTGAGCTTTGCAAATGAGTTGTATTTGAGCCTTTTTTTTTTTTTTTTTGCGTTCGCCTTATTTCTCTATTCCACAAGGTGGTGTGCGTTGCACTATGTTTTTATTTTGCGCCTGTCGGCTCAGTGCATCCGACTTCGACATGCATTTTATGTAAGGGTCTGCTTCCCCCTGCATTTTCTAAGGGTTTGCTTCCCCGGGGTAACGGCCGGTGCTGTGATGGGAACGAACCCAGCACCTTCGGATTGTGAGCCGTGCCACTTAACCACTAGGCCATGCCGTTCCCCGAGTCCTGTATCATTAGTCTTCCTTGCAGTCCACAGAATTGGTAGCATTTGTCTGTAAAACCAAATCTCCGTTGCTTCCAAAGATCTATGCGCTTGCTTGATGATTGTCCATGATTCACTGTCATATGTCAATACTGGTTCCACATGGCATTCAAAAACTCTCTTTCTTAGTTCCAGCGACAATGTTTTGTTGAACAAGATTCCTTTCATGGTCTGGAAGACCAATTTTGCTTGGGGTATTCTGCATTTAATCTCATAACTGCATCTTCTATCTCATGTTATATATGTGTCCAGGGGACGGCGTGGCCTAGTGGTTAAGTGGCACGGCTCACAACCAGAAGGTGCTGGGTTCGATCCCCATCACAGCACCGGCCGTTACCCCGGGGAAGCAAACCCTTAGAAAAAGCAGGAGGAAGCAGACCCTTTCATAAAAATGCATGCTGAAGTCAGATGCACTGGGCCGACAGGCGCAAAATAAAAACCACAGTGTAATGCACATACGCCTTGGGGAATAGAGAAATAAGGCGAACGCAAAAAAAAAAAAAAAAAATATATATGTGTCCAGGTATTTAAACGTGAATATAAGAAAAACTTTTGTGATATACAGTAACCTGTTTCTTTCATTGCTGTCTGACTTCAGTAACTGTAAGTCAGGCACCAGTTTACATCAGGATATACTCGAGTGGTAAGAAGGATGAAAAGAATAAGCTACTGTCACCTTCTAAGCATGTTGTTAAAGTTGATTGAAGAGGGTTGTGCTTGGGGATGGCAACCTCATCAATGTAAATATAACCTGTTATAATTACTGCACAGGCTTCCTGTAAAGGGACCAGCTGCAGTTAAAACATATGCTTTAGATTGGAATGAAAAAGTGAATGATTGCAACTACGCTTCAAAGACACGCTTGAGGCTTCAGTAAAAGCCTTTGGCATAATACCAGACACTTGGCAATACCGAACCACTTAGCGCACATCTCTTCATGAAGGTGAGGGTTAGTCAGGGTCAGGCAAAACATACTGGCCGAGTCACTCAGCTCGGCTTCCTAGTAGCCCTCCCTGGAAATGGGCTGTTTTAATGGCAGCCTGGCTAACGAGGTGAGGGACTGAAGTGATCCCCGTAGTAGTGAGTGACACATAGATGAAGCCAAGTACAACACAACCACCTAGAGAACCCTGGTTCACCTTCATCTGCATGCTCGGGATGTGAGTAAACAACTGCAACCCGTCACTTATAGCCCTTTTCAGGGTGAACAAAAGAGAAATCTTACTCATTGTGGGTATTCAACAACAACAAACACCAAAATAAGAGCAGTAACAACAACATCAACAACAACAATAAGAATACCTTTCCTGTAGCCATCTCAATAACCACACAGCCAACAGACCAGATATCAGCAGCTCTACCATAGCCTTCTTGTTTGTTCTGCGTGATAACCTCAGGGGCCATGTATGCTGGTATGGGATAAAATATTTGAATAGGTCAGGTAAGGTCAGATCATTCCGTAACCGGTGAGGTCGTTGGGGCACATATGAAGACATCCTCACAACTCCACGCCACCCCTCTCTGTCAGATGCCGCTGCATGTGACTCTTCTGGTCGGAGACTAGTCCATTCTTTTATGTTGTCCTCCCATCTCTTTTTGGGACGGCCTCTTCGTCGTCTGCCATGCACCTTTCCGTGGAGGATTGTATTTGCAAGACCATTTGATCTCGATATGTGACGGTACCAAGCGAGTTTCCTTCTATTGACAGTTGCCAAGAGGTCTTCGAAAGGCCCTATTGCTGTTGTAATTCTATCTCGTATTTCCTCGTTTGTAACTTGATCTTTGTACGTGACGTTTAAAAGTTTTCGGAAACATCTCATCTCCAAGGCCTGTATCCTTCGTTGAAGGTCAGCTGTAACTGTCCATGTCTCACACGCATAGAGGAATATTGACAGGACCAGTGTACGCATTAATCCGATTTTCGTGCATAGTGCTAACCGTTTATCTTGTCAGATTTTGTTAAGCCGTGCAAGCGCCATTGTCTGTGCTATTCTCGCCAACACCTCACATTTTGATCCTTCATCACTGATAGATACAGTTGAATATTTCACAAACAATTAAACATGAAATATTGCGCTGTTATATTTTGTTGCTAAGAAATGACTTGACTGCACTCCAGGCATACCCATGGGTGATCAGTTCGTCTCAGTAAATGGTGTGGATACTGATTGTTCCTGTAACTCGCTGATTGAACAGAATCTTGCTCCATCCTTCCACGCACCCCACTTCGTTTGATTTCAAAGCTCTGCCGTCTGTGAACTGCTGAGTGATTTATTGAAGTGTAGTCACCCAAAAGGTGGTCATTGATAGACTTAAAAATGTCACCCCTATCTATATCTATTGTCTCCGGAATTAGTGCTTGTGAAGCCAGAATGTTGGCTCTTTCGTTGCCATGAAACCCAGCATGAGAAGGACAGTAGATCCACACGAGTCCTTGCAGGTTTTATGTCTCTACAGCTGACATCCAATCATGCTTTAGCCAGATCTGAACCTCTCGAAGTAAGGAATGGGAGCATAACACAATGGCTGCCCTTGATATATATCTCAGATAGCCATTGTAGAGCTGAGGTAACTGCTTCCCTTTTCATTTTCATACTGTAGACTATTGTCATGTATCTCCTCACAAAAAAACCCTGACACCTCACTCTAGTAGAGAATCTCCAACCAGATATCTCACTGAGCACAGGTATCTCACTGAGCAGAGTTAAAAAACTATTCCATACCAGCAGGAGAGACCTGTCATAATTTCAGAGCTGAAGTAACAGCTGTACATGCAGCAACTCGGAATCCTATCAGCCGAAACACGACAAGAAAAATGCTCATTCTAACAGATTCCAGGAGCGTACTCCAAGCCATCTCAATCCCCAAACAAGATACTCTAACATAAAATAAAATATAACATTGGGTTGCTGTCCAAAAAAACAGATCTAGTCTTACAGTGGATTCCAGCCAATTGTGAGATCCTTGAAAATGAGAAGGCAGGTGAGCTTGCAAGAGTCAGAAGTGGTGACACACAGACTCCCCATCCACAGAGCTATAAAGTAGCAAAGACACTCAGACGATCCAGGAGGATGGAATGGGGAGACCAGCACAAAGACTACAAGCAAGAAAATGACAGCATAGACAGACTTGGCAGAGATGGCCAGACAAAGATCTTCAGACTCAAGGCCCCACCTCCCCAGAATGGTCTTCGAGACACCCACCACGGTCGATTGCGGAGCAAACACCAGAACATATCCTGCAGGACTGCCCACTTATGTAGGTCAAAGAGATTCAGTCTGGCTTGGGGCAGCAACCACACTCGAAAAGCTGTTGGAGACCAGCCAAGACCTGAAACGCAGTCTCCTTCGTGAACCTCACCAGACTAGAAGCACAGCATCAGTTTATCGAAGAAGAAGAAGACTTAGCAGGACCGATCCATCTGTCTATAATATTGCATGGTTGTGCTCATGGTTACAAGAGTATCTTTCTCCTATCTCTATTTTTGGGGTTGAATATACAATGAATGAGATGACAATAATCTGCAGCTTATAGCTGGCTGCTTCCGGCAGGATCAGTGAACCAGAGCTGTCCAATACCCTATCCAACATGAATGCAGCCTGGCTGAGAGAATAAGGACTGAAGAGGGAAGGCAAACCAGATCCCAGCAATTTGTTTCGCATGATCTCTACTATAGGAGGAAAGGAGATACCGGAAATATGGTACGCCGATGACACAGTATTGCTCTTGAATAGCGCCAAGGTATTAAAACAAATAATTACAACAGTCCAGAAACATAGTGAAGCCCAGAATCTCTACCTGAAAACAAAGATAATGACAACTGATAATGCAAAACTCCAACCTAAAATCGAGATAGCTAAATGTTTCACATTTTGAATATCTGGGATCAATACCGAACAACAATGGAGACTGTATAAAGGAAGTCAGAAGACGACTGACTATGGCAATGCAGAAGATAAGGAGTATGCAAAACCTATGGCATAATACAAACAAAGAACTAAAAATAAAGATCCTAAAAACATGCATTCTTCCTGTGGCAACCTATGGTTGTGAAACATGGACAATTGCAAAAGCAATAAAAGCAAAGATCAGTGCTTTTGAAAAATAGTGCTATAGAAGAGTCCTGAAAATCCTGTGGACAAAGAAAGAAAGAAACAAATCCATCCGCTAAGATTTGAATGTAGAGGAGAATTGGCTCATAAATGACATAATGACCCGAAAACTGAGGTTTTTTGGACATGTCAAATGGACTGGAGAGAGCGGTTATGGAAGGCATGGTCACTGGAAAAAGAAGCAGGGGTCGTCCGAGAAGACAATGGACTCAAAACATCAAGGAGGCACTGGATTTGTACTTGGGGCAGGCCAGAAAGACTGGTGAAAGATAATTTCCTTCAAACAGGCTGTCATGAGAGCGATGTTCTGCAAAGGACATGCTACATGATGATGATGTCTACTAGCTCCATTCACAGCCCTATTTAGTTACCTTTTGTGATATGTTTGGAAGTCTTCAGCTGGCCAAATCTTTGCTTCCTGTTATTCACATTGGTGATATTACCTGTGATCACAATAAAGGAATGTATAACAAAGAAGTACTAGCTCACCTGTAGTCCCCACCAAGTTCACATTTTCCCCTGGTATGGTCTGCTGATTTTTCAGCTTGACGGAGCAACCAAAATCTCCAAGCTTAACATGGCCTTGTGAAGTTAGAAAAATGTTGGCTCCTGAATACAAGAAATTCAAATGTTAGTGGAGAAAAGAATGATCCTTGGAATATCATTTAGAGATCGCGTCATTATTGAGCAGTGTAGCGCAGTGGTTAGCGAGCTGGCTTCGCATCTGAGTGGTCCTAGGTTCATTCCACAGTTGAGGCACATTTTTTTTTTCAGTCCGCAATGGCTCCCAGGTTGACCCAGCCTTAAATGGGTACCAGTTCAGTCCGGGAAGTACAAGCGGCGAGGGAGAGGAGATGGCTACCGTCCTCATATAGCTAAGCCTTTGAAATGTGAGATCGCTAACACCTCACACCCCTACGGCAGTAATGCTATGGGTTACTTTACTTTTTAATCACGTCATGTTAATTAACAAAAAGAATGATCCTTGGAATATCATATAGAGATCACGTCATGAATGTCTTTTCAGACTGTATCCGGACCACTTTTCAATTGTCAAATTATAACTCTGCTGGTACGGCCATGTAATACGTTCACATGGTTTGCCCAATGTGACACTCCGGGACATAATTCTTGACAAGAGGAGAAGAGGTTGCCCTAAGATGTAGGGAACCGAGACGGTAGTCCAGTCAGGGACAACATACTGACCAGGACGTCGCGTCAGAGTCGGGCACAATACACTGATCAAGACCACAATTTCTCTTCCATATAGAGTTCCCTGGAAAAAGACTGTTTTCAGGGCAGCCTGGCTGACGAGATGTGGATGATGTGATCCCTGTAGTAGTGAGTGCCACTCAGATGAAGCCAAGCATAGAACAAGAACAGCTACCTGGAGGACCGTGGTCCACCTTCATCAGCATGCTCGGGATGTGAGGAAAGCTACTATATCCCACCACTTAACTTCCTTTTCAGGGCAGACAAAAGGGCAAACTTACTCATTGTGGGCATTAAACAACAACAACAACAGCCCTAAGATGTGCTGGATAGATGATATTTGCAAGTGGATGGGCACAACATTAATTGAAACCACAACAGATAGTTTATGATGCACTGAGATGTGATGTCCCTACAACTACTTAGGTTACAGGACAGACGAGACGAGATGAGAGAGTAAAAATAAGATGTTGCAAAAATGCATAGAAAGTGTAATAACTTTAAAATAATTGTTTACAGACAGATAAGGAAAATATATTTGATGGATAGTGTTTGACTATGAATTACCACATTAACCATCACAAATGCATGAATTACCACATAAACCATCAGATATGCATAAATTCTCACATAAACCATCACAAATGCATAAATTCTCACATAAACCATCACAAATTCATAAATTCTCATATAAACCACCACAAATGCATAAATTCTCACATAAGCCATCAGATATGCATAAATTCTCACATAAACAATCACAAATGCATACATTTTCACATAAACCATCAGATGTGCGTAAATTCCCACATAAACCATCACAAATGCATAAATTCTCACATAAACCAGCACAAATTCTCACATAAACCATCAGAAATGCATAAATTCTCACATAAATCATTACAAATGGATAAATTCTCACATAAATCATCACAAATGGATAAATCCTCACATAAACCATCACAAATGTATAAATTATCCAGAAACCATACAAAATAAATTAATTGTCTTAAAACCAAAACTACTGCTAATCTACAGATTTCTCTATACGATTATTGTCATGTTCTGCATTACCTTTGATATCCCTGTGTACGATGTTGTTTTCGTGCAGGTGGGCTACGGCACGTACAATCTCCTGAGTATACCTACTAATCATGTACTCAGGGAGGCCAATACGTGCTACTTCTTCAATAGACCCACTGTCACAATACTCCATGAACATCAGCATCTCATCCTGTCATAAAGAAAGAGATAAGATTCAGCGTACATTAACATATGTACACCACATGCAAAAGATGAATGTGTTGGACCGAAAGCTGCAAATATCGCAGTCAAGCTGTAAGCTAGTGACACAACGGATTCCGTTCTTCTGACTACATCCTGCTACTTGCAAACCCACCCTGTCCAGAGCTTGGTAGGGGGAAATTTAGACCAAACGCAGAAGAAGAAGAATGCGCACACCAAACCATAAACAATACAAGGTGAGAAACCTTGTACATGATGGTGCAAGGGGGGGGGGGGGGGGAAGGGAATGGGGCAGGGGAAGAGGATGTCCCATAAACAAGAAGCAAAACCCATAAAATATAAGAAAACATGAACACATGGAATAACATGTCTTAGTCTTAGCTGGCCTGTTTTTCTTCAGGGGCATAAGCCCCTGTCCAGGTCTCATCTCTGGTGTGAGCTGGATATAACCAGGAGGAGAATTTCCTGCTTAGCGGACTAGGCTTGAGCAGCTTATTACTGCACTATGGAGGGTGGTTAACTGATGTCAGAGTCCATCTTAATAGACTCAAACACTAGAGCAAAGTAGACCCGCAGCCTGTTAGGTGCCATCTATGCTGCTCTTAACAAACCCACTAACCATGGCAGGTGTTATGCCATGTCACACAGTTAGTCACCTCTTACAACATGCTCTCTGTGGGGTAGTGGTGCTATTCTTGTCCTCGTCATACACATAGACCCTGACAAACCACTTGGTTGTACATGTACACCAGACCAACCAAAACACATTCTACATCAGAGGTCTCCAAACTTTTCAGTATGAGGGCAACATCGTTTATGTCGCATACCTTTGCAGGCCAAGGGAATAAAAAAACCCAAAAAAACTGTCATACGACATTTTTCCCATTGCTGGGGTAGTAGAGGGGTTTTAAAGGCTGAGGACTACAGACCACTTGGCCACTGCTGTTGCCGCGTCGTGTGCTGGCTATGTTTGTTTATTTCACCAGCAGAAAAACAACATATGCCATACCGGGGATTCAAACTGTTGCCCTCCTGGTCGGCAGGCAGGCCTCAAAACCATTCGGCCACAGTGGGGGAATAAAATCAAGTTTTTAAATGAATGAATAGGGGAAGGCGTGGCCTAGTGGTTAAGTGGCACGGCTCACAATCTGAAGGTGCTGGGTTCGATCCCCATCACAGCACCGGCAGTTACCCCGGGGAAGCAAACCATTAGAAAATGCAGGAGGAAGCAGACCCTTACATAAACTGCATACTGAAGTCGGATGCACGGGGCCGACAGGCGCAAAATAAAAACCACAGTGCAACGCACACCGCCTTAGGGATAAGAGAAATAAGGTGAAGGAAAAAAAAAATAAAAAATGAATGAATGAATAAGCTTTGTTTCTATTTTTATAAATGATGATAAATATTAATGATAATGAATTAATCATCTGGAGCAAACAAAAGTTAAATATGACAATCACTATAAAAGAATGCAGTGTCTACACAAGGAAATGGCTTGGCTTCGTTCATTCTCAATCTCCCACTACCAAACACTGAAAGGGCTTAAGTAGCAGAATGTAGTCCAGAGAACGGCATGCATTGTGTCATAGTTTACAGCTTGACTGCGATATTTGCACCTTTCAGTCCAACACATCCAACTTCAGCAAGCATTTTTTGAGTACCGAGTTAGCATTCCCTCTTCGATCCCTTCTCCTTAGCCAGTCTGCCCTGCTGCAGCCTGTTATCCATGATCACCGCGCAGAGGTGTAGAAGGGTCTTGGCAGCTATGGTTCGCTGGCCCTGACACTAGCAGTCAGCTATGGGTCGCTGACCACTGCCACACGAGGAAATAATCTTGATGACCCATTCCTCAGCGTAACTGCGGGTTCCAACTTTGACTCCAGCGGTCCCTGTCTTGGGCCATGGAAGTCTAGTGCATTGTAAGCCCTCCTCTAAAGATGTCTCGAATGTTGTGGTGTAAAGCAAGGGAGTCTGACCAACGGATTTGAGGTCTTCCCCGCTGTATCTTTTTACATCCAGGGTACCAGATTGCTGTCATCTTGCTCCATTGACCATCGTTTCGTCGCAACATGTAATCTGTCCATCTATGTTTTGCCTTGTCTGCATAGATTACAGCATCATTCACCAAGGCGATCGTCAAATATCAAAATTGTGGAAATTTTGCATACGTTGGTATGAAATAATATACTAGTTAAAATGTTCATTTCACAAATCATTATCACCTCTCAAATCAGTGAATGAAAATGGTGTATGATCAAATCCTGCAAGATCAAGTGATCCTTCTCAAGGGAGGTAAGACCAGAGTGTCTGCATCCTGAGTTACCTCTAGACATCTTGACTGATTGTCATGCCACTGGTCTAAGGTCGCTCGAGACAAGAGAGAGTGAGGTTGATGACCAGCACAGTTTCTTCCTTACCATAATCCAAATACAGCGCAAGTTACATCATCAAGACTAAAAAAATAACTGTCTGATGATTTCATGATCCTCGTTTGCGATGGACAACTAACATTACCCATCTTACGAAAACTTGTTAGACACATCATCCTCAAATTTCAGTTCATTACATTTTCACCTCATTTCACAATATTATTTCAACAATTTTTGTTTGTTTTCTAAAGGTGCAATAAACTTATGACGAAAAAAAAAGATATACATTTGTAGGTTAAATTTTTTTTTTTTTGGCGTTCGCCTTATTTTCTCCAATCCCCAAGGCGGTGTGCATTGCACTGTGGTTTTTATTTTGTGCCTGTCGGCCCAGTGCATCTGACGTCAGCATGCATTTTATGTAAGGGTCTGCTTCCTCCTGCATTTTCTAACAGTTTGTTTCTCCGGGGTAACGGTCGGTGCTGTGATAGGGATCGAACCCAGCACCTTCGGATTGTGAGCAGTGCCACTTAACCACTAGGCCACGCCGTGGGAAAAGTTTGAGGGTGCAGAGGGTAAGGGTGATGGTGGGCACCCTGTGAAATAATAATAATATTCGCTTAGGCATTGGTCGGCCACATCCATGACCCACTGCTGCAGCGTGGTTCCAGGCCTCGTCCAGAATGGAGGTGGAGGTTGTTATCTGCTAGAGCCATACTGTGTGGGGACAGCCTCTTCTGCGCCTCCAACCAGTCTGAGGAAGACTTTCGGTGCTGAGGAACGACTTGTGTAGTATCTTGTGAAATAATGAGCCATAAATGTATAGATCTAGCCAAACAGTTATGATTTTAATTATATTTGGTTCGTGTCCAGGGCATCACGTCATTGCACATGATGATGATGTAATGTCCCATTCATTCAAGAACCGAGAACATTATAAAATACCTTGTGAACCTCCACTCCGTAGTACTTGACAAGATTCTTGTGGTTTATGCCCTCAAAATTTTTAATCTCATCACAGTTTTCTTTCAAAGACTGCTGGTCATTTGGCTGGAACTTCATCTGATGAAAAACAGAAAGGCTTATAATTTGCCTCATCATAATTTTCTTTCAGAGAGGGAAAATAGGAAGATTTATAATCTTAACACAATTTGCTTCATCATCATCATATAGCATGTCCTACGAGGACCAGAGAGAGCAGATGTGGCCATCACCAGTGGCAACACTAGACAAGCTCTATGGCAGTGTCGACAGCCTCAGGATGACCGCTGCTTTTTTCGAAAAAATAAAGGTCGACGTCTAACAGCGTAAGAAGAAGAAAAAGAAGAAGATATAGCATGTCCTTTGCAGAACATCGCTCTCATGACAGCCTGTCTGTAGGAAACTGTGTCTTTCACCAGTCTTTCCGGCCTGCCCCAAGGTCAAATCCATCGTCTCATTGATGTCTTGAGTCCATCGGATGGCCCCTGCTTCTCTTTCCAGCGACCATGCCTTCCATAATTGCTGTCTCCAGTCCGTATGACGTGTCCAAAAAACCTCAGTTTTCGGGTCATCATTTCATTTATGATCCAATTCTCCTCTACATTCAAGTCTTGCCGGATGGATTTGTTTGTTTCTTTCTTTGTCTACAGGATATTCAGGACTCTTCTGTAGCAATTTTTCAAAAGCACTGATCTTTGCTCTTATTGATTTTGCAATTGTCCATGTTTCACATCCATAAGTTGCCAGAGGAAAAATGCATGTTCTTATGATCTTTAGTTTTAGTTCTTTGTTTGTATTATGCCATAGGTTCTGCATACTCCTTATCTTCTGCATTGCCATAGTCAGTTGTTTTCTTACTTCTTTTGTAGTCTCCATTGTTGTTCAGTATTGATCCCAGATATTCAAAATGTGAAACATTTTAAATCTCTTCACCAGTTATCTCTATTTTAATTTGCTTCAAGAGAAGGAAAATAAGGTTTATAATCTCATTACAGTTTGCTTCTAGATACAAAAAGGAAAAGGTTTATAATCTTATTACAATTTGCTTTTAGAGAACAAAAAGGTTTAATATAATCTCGTCACAGTTTGCTTCCAGAGATGGAAAATAGGAAGGTTTATAATATCATTACAATTTGCTTCTAGATAAAGAAAAAAGAAAGGTTTATAATCTCATCCCAATTTGCTTCCAGAGATGGAAAATGGGAAGGTTTATAATATCATTACAATTTGCTTCTAGATAAAGAAAAAAGAAAGGTTTATAATCTCATCACAATTTGCTCCCAGAGATGAAAAATAGAAAGATTATAATCTGATCAGAATTTGTTTCTAAAGAAGGAAAACTTGAAGGCCTATAATTCTTCTTCTGTCTTCGCCCGTATCACCTAGGAGTAGTGAGGTCATCAACCAGCTACCTTCAAACAGACATGCCCTATTTTCTCCAGCTCTATCCAGCTTCTCTCTGTTTTCTTATATTCATCAAGTTCTCTTTTCCATGTAGTTTTTGACTTTCCTTTCCCTCTTATTCTCTGGGGCTGCATGAAAGAACTTGCCTGGTGATACTGGCTTGAATGTTTGGAAATGTGTGACTACCCAATGTCACTTTCTTTGTAAGATTTCTGTTCCACCCTGTAATCTCTTAGCTCCGAGTTTGCTTATTACCATGTTTCAGAGAAATACAAAAGAACTGACTTTCAATTGGAGTTAAAGATCTACATTTTTGTGTTGAACAATTTATTTTTTATTTCTGTAAGTTCCTTAATGCATTTGTATTATTATTTTGATATGTTTATCTGTACCTTTTATCTAATTGTCGTTAACTGCATTTATTCTCATAATCGCTGTTTTTCTCTGTGTATTCTCAGTTCTAATCTGTGTGACATATCATCAAGTATTCTTATTTTATTTTGAATCTGATTACAATCAATAGCCAGCAGAAAAAGAAATGGTGATAAAAGGAGAAGGTTGGAACAATTCCCTGCCTACAGATATTAGGAATATTTGTTTAGCCAGAGAGTGGTGAATGCTTAGAATGCATTGCCACAGGAAGTAGTGGTGGCAAGGATAATGAAAGAATTTAAGAATAGATTAGATGTGCATAGCTTTTAGAGCAAGGGAATGTAAATGAAACTCGATGTATACAGACTCTGTAGAGTCTTATAAACCAGTATAAAGACGTTAAATTAAGTTATAAGTTACAGTACATCGAGCAACAGAGAATGAATTGGTTTGGCCACGTTGTGAGAATAGAACAAGACCACATTGTTCATGCAACCTTTTGCAGGAGAGCATCAGGAAGAATTGCGAGAGGTAGACCAAGGAAAAGGTGGATAGACATCGTAAAAAAGACCTGCTGTAAAATGGCAGAAAATGTTACTCGGGTCACGTGACAGGCAAAATACATACCATGACACTGAAAGTTACTCGGGTCACGTGACAGGCAAAAGACAAATACATACCATGACACTGACCTACAACACAGTAGAAAGTTTGACGACAAAAGATGAAGATGATAGATCTAATTGACCCCATTTTACACACTACACATTGTTAATAACATAAGTAGGTAACATTGACACCCTGGACATAGCGGGCTACCAGGAAACGAGATGGCTGACAGATTGGTAAAAACAGAAGCCTCCAACCAACAATTGGATAGACCCTGCAGTAACCACAAAGTAAAACGAATTATTAAGAATAATACCAAGGAAATCTGGATGAACAGGTGGGTGGCAGGAGCCACAGGTCTCAGTGTATTTAGCGAAATGTCACAGCCAAAAAGTAATGATGACATAAACAAACTACATAGAAGAGATCAAAGTCTCATCTTTCAGTTCCGAACAGGACACACAGAGTCAATGGCTACTTAAGCCACATATCAATCCTCAACATCTGCTCATGCGCAGACATTGCTCCCATCCTGATGAAAACAGCTAGACACCTACTCATTGACTGCAATGCACTTGAGGACATGAGGAAACAATTCTTACAAGCACTGCCAACGATTTCCAACCCACTATACGGAGCAGTAAAACAACTGAAGAAGACCTGTATATATAATAATAGCATTGGGGTGCCAAGAGCAGGCGTGCTCAGCAGCTATGGGAAAACAACAACAACACCCAGGAGAACAAGAAATGGTTACAATAAACTTCCATATTGCATTCGTTACCTTAAAAGGTTCAGAAAGCTGACCTTCATGTAGAACTCTATATTTCATTTCTTCATACATTTTCTTAACTCTGTTAGTGAACTTCAGAGGCACCTGATAGTGCCTGAGCAACTTCCAGAAGGACTTTCTGTTTAAGCCATCAAATTATATTTCGTAGTCTACGAGTACAATATAAAGTAGTGTTAGATTTCCCACAATTTGTATTACACATTGATAATAACATCAGCAAGCTGATACCAAGAGGGAATAAAAACAAAACAAAGCCTAAGCTACGACCAAAACACATTTATTTTTACCGGTATTCCCTACGGAGATGAACTCTCCAGGTTGAGAACCCTTGCTATAGCAAATACACCTTACCTCTTTCATTGCCATTAGCTCTCCTGTGTTGATGTTGACTGCAGTGTAAACCTTCCCAAACTGTCCTTCACCTTGATTGATGAGATAAATAAAACAAGAAGACTATAAAGGTCAAAGATTTAAGTAAGCAAAATGACTCTAGAAATAGAATCCTGCATGTAAATAACAGATAAATATACAAACCTGTCAAGTTTTACATAGACTTTTTAAAAAGTATGTTAATTTAACAGATTTAAAAAGATAATCCAAAAGAAATTAAGTCCTCAATAAAAATACAAACTCCAACATAAAATCGGTCCAATTGTATAACTAAAGCTTGGGGAACAACGAAGACTGCAAAGAAAAAGACACAGGCTTTCATTAATGGAAGACTGTGTCAAATAGTGAGATTAAAATGGTACGATAAAGTCCCTAATCTGGAGAGATATCAGTAGCACGTAGGGAGACGGCATTGGAAAGGAAAACATATGATAACATTACAAGACAGGCTATGTTTGGGAATCTCCAAGGCAAGAGAAGTTAAAGTAAAGTAACCCATAGCATTACTGCCGTAGGGGTGTGAGGTGTAGCAATCTCACATTTCAAAGGCTCGGCTATATGAGGGCGGTAGCCATCTCCTCTCCCTCGCTGCTATTACTTCCCGGACTGAACCGGTACCCATTTAAGGCTGGGTTGACCCGGTGGCTACTGCGGTCTGAAAAACACTACCGCCTCAACTGAGGAATGAACCCAGGACCACTCAGATGCGAAGCCAGCGCGCTAACCACTGCGCTATGTGGCTCCAAGAGAAGTTAAGGTAGACCTAAACATAAAGGCAACAGAGGAGTTATGAACAGATTTGGAATGGATGGCCAAAGAAAGGAAGACTTGGTGTACATTTGTTGAAGGCCTATGCTTCTCAGGGAGCTGACAGGTTTTAATTGACTGATAGAGGAATACAAAAGTGAATGCAGTATTTTCCTGAAGATTTAGAAGGGTTTTTGTGTGTGCGTGTTTTCTATCAATTTAAACTTAACGTCTTTATACTGCAGAGTCTGTATACAACCAGTTTCATTTACATTTACCTTGCTCTAAAAGCTCTGCGCATCCAATCTATTCTTAAATGCATTAATTCTTCCTGCCTCCACTATTTCCTGTGGCAATGCATTCCAGGCATTCACTACTCTCTGACTAAAAAAAATATTTCCTAATATCTAATCTGGACCGTTCTTTAGTTAATTTGTAGCTATGCCCTTTTATTTTTGTAGGTGGTTGTATTTTGAAAAACTTGTTATAGTCTAATTTATCCGTTCCTTCGATTATCTTATAAACCTGTATTAAGTCACCTCGAATTCTTCTATTTTCTAGACTTTATAGGCCGGTTTTGTTGAGTCTTTCCTCATAACAGTAATTCTGGAATCCCACTATCAGCTTTGTTGTGATTAGCTAGTTATTTGTTCATTATCCCTAATGGAAGAACACGTGGCCATAAGTTTGGTTTTATTTTTCTCTTAGTGCAGTAACTAAGTCATTACCTATATATATTTTTGACCTTCAGTACCGCAACCACAATTTTTATTTATTTATCTGAACTTTTAATTTGGCAAAAAGATTTGCCCAGGACATTGTCTATCACTTTTATCAGACACTTCACTTTTTTTTTCAAAGTGTTTGAATCATAGATAGACAAACAGACTACCCTAAAAATCGAATGATTTCTTTTGATTGTAGAATTCCACTTTCATCTTTTCCAGTTTAACACAATGGAATTTGGAAATGATTTCTTCTGTTTTTCACTTGAATTTGAAGATTCACCCATTATGGAGAATGGGGAAGTTATATTTTTTCAACATATTTTCCTGAGGTAGATCTGTTTAGTTTGTTTATGTAACAATAATAATAATAATAATAATAATAATAATAATAATTCATCCACTGTCATTGATGAGGACCACTAACATCATCACACGTCATAATGCTACCTTGAGTTTGTGTGCGCGCTCATGACTGATCAAGCCAATTTGAGCCTGGAAAAGTCTGGGACACAATTGGCAAACGTAGTCAGCAGTTGTCTCTGATATTTTCTCTGCTCTCAACTTCCTGATTACATGTTTATCCTGGGCTGACTGGATATGGAGACCCTCGATGAGTTTAACGCTGTCTGTGACCATGCTCTTTCATATTGAACAATTTTGAGCCAGGTTCATCCAGGTGTTAATGTCTATTTTAGAAAATTTGTTTATGTAGATATAATAAATATGTTTAAAGTGTAAACTAACAGATATGCTGATCTTGTAAACATTGATTATCCGTCTTTAAAATATTTGTTATTCAAGCAGGGGACGGCGAAAACGGGTAAGTTTATATGTTTGTACTGTTTTTCAACAGAGCAAGTTAAGGTAGCAGTGAAAAAGGCAAATGCAATGTTAGGTATGATAAAATGAAATATTAAACATAGGAGCAAGGAAGTGATAGTCAAACTGTATAAAGCATTAGTTAGACCTAGATTGAAGTACTGTGTACAGGTGTGGAGTCCTTATCATAGAGGGGATATACACATGCTGGAGGGAATACAAAAAAGAGCGACAAAGCTGATAGTGGGATTCCAGAATTACAGTTATTAGGAAAGACTCAGAAAAACTGGCCTACAGTGTCTAGAAGAGAGAAGAATTCGTGGTGACTTAACACAGGTTGATAAGATGATCAGAAGAATGGATAAATTAGACTATAAAAAGTTTTTTAAAATACAGCCACTCACAATAACAAGAGGGCATAGTTACAAGCTGATTAAAGAGAGGTCCAGATTAGATATTTGGAAATATTTTTTTAGTCAGAGAATGCATTGCCAGGGTAGGTAGTGGAGGCAGGGACAGTTAATGCATTGAAGAATAAATTGGATGCGCATAGCTTTTAGAGCAAGGTGATGTAAATGTAACTGGTTGTATACAGACTCTGCAGGGTCTTCTAAAACAGTATAAAGACGTTAAGTTAAGTTACTATCAACTTCATCTTTTTGTATGGCGAAAGCAACAACAAAAAATAATATCTTTTTGTATCTCAGAAACTAACACACACAACAAAAAATAAGTAACACCAAAAAGTTATTTATTAATTTGTTGTTTTCGTTCGCCTTAATTCTCGATGTGCGTTGCACTATGTTTTTATTTAGCGCCTACCGGCCCAGTGCATCCGACTTCGGCACACATTTTATGTAAGGTCTGCTTTCTCCTGTATTTTCTAAGGGTTTGCTTCCCTGGGCTAATGGCCGGTGCTGTGTTGGGGATCAAACCCAGAAGCTTCGGATTGTGAGCCTAGTCACTTAACCACCAGCCCCCTTTATTAGTTTATGTCTCTAAACACAACAGAATCGTATCTATAGACCAACAAATAAAAAGGTTACATGCTCTCAAAGTCAACAACCATAGTAAAATATGATGTGCTGAAAAAATAATGTAGCAGTATAAAGGTTAAAAAAGACAGTTTTCAAATTGAATACCTATTTTGATTCCTCGCTGCCATCGAAAGTTGACTCTCCGAACATTGATGCGGTAGTCTGGCTCCTGTGCACGATTGGTCACCATTCCAATGATTCGTCCCTCCCTCAGCTTCTGTTCCCTACTTGACTCTAGCTCTTCAATACATATACAGAGTCGTTCACTCCTTGGCCGCGCCCTATCCACCTGACTAAGAGCTGCAAAAGCCAAAATAAATAAATGTTAGTAAAAAATCTCAGATAAAATCCAATTGCCAGAATATATTTATTTAATACATCAAATATCTCATTCTATGCTAAGTCTAAACAAATTTGTCTCATTTTCTTCTTCTTTGTTACGTTCGGTTTCATATGCTCGTTTTATGCCACCAGATATGCCTCCATGAAGTGACACTTCAGTTGCAGGTCCTCAATGCTTCCCCACAGTTTGTCTTGTATGTTTCTTTCCTTGGGCCAGGTCTTCTCACGGGAGTCTTTGTGCAGTGGACATCTTTGCAGGATATTTTCTGGAGTCTGGGATCCTCTCTGACATGTGCATTGTGCAGTCTGTGCTGTTTTCATTTTATGCATGTGTGCATTTAGTCTGCAATGACCTGTTCTGAGGTGGAAATTTTGGTATACTGTTTCCTATTCAGTCTATTGATTGGGTCTCAATTTTAAATCTTCTTCTTCTTTATCGTCGCTGATCCTCAAATTTCAAATGATCCACTAACGCAAAATAATCTCATGGGTGGGCGGACAGGATTTTTAGGGATGAGAAATAAAGGCTGGTAACTCTGGCAGGTCAGGGTACGAGCCTGTACCTTCTTATTAAGTGAGCGGTATTTTAATGCATCAACAGCAGCTACTCCAATAATGTGGAAAAATGGAAAATGGCTGGCTGAACAGACTTCATTGCACCAAGGCTCTGTCTCTCTCATTGCTCAGATTGCAGATGACAGAGCACAAACTACATAGCGCACTTGACGGCTCTTAAATTTTCTTCTGACTTTGTCAGGTACCCATTTACAACTGAGTCAACTTGGAACAGTGGTCAAACTATTAAAAACCTACGACATAACTTAATTTAACATCTTTTTAGTGGTTTAGAAGACTCTGCAGAGTCTATATTCAACCAGTTTATTTTATTTCACTTGATCTAAATATAACTATGTGCATCCAATTTATTCTTGAATGCATTAATTGACCTTGCCTCCACTATTTCCTGTGGCAATGAATTCCAAATATTCATCACTCTTTGACACGCCCAATGTCATTTGAACATGGCACGTTGGAACTGTAAACCAAGCTCATAACTCTTAGACCATACACTTTCCTAGAGTAAGTATGTTAGCACACATAGCCTAATTGAAGTATTTGAAGATTTAGAAAATAATAATGGTTTCAATTTTTACATTTTATTTTGAAACCATTTTTGAAAACATAGATTTGATTTCTCAATTTCAGAATTGAATTTTTATACATTGAAAAATTGTATGCAATATTTGTATTTTTTGATTTGGTGAATTGTGCAACACAAAGTGAGTGAGAGTGATTTGTGAATCTAATCATTGCGTTTTAATATTATAAATATAAATTATATTATATATATATGTGTGGTTATTGACTGATCAGTGAAGATTGACTGATCTATATATATATATATATATAGATCCGTCAATTTTCACTGATCTCAATTACGTGGATGACATTGTCCTGTTTGGCTCAGACAGATCTGCGCTTGCATCGCTCTCTAGACAGCGGTCGCTGCCTGTGCCTCTTCTGGTCGGAGATTGGTCCATTCTTTTATGTTGTCCCCCACCTCCTTTTGGGACGGCCTCCTTGTCGGTGACCATACCAAGCGAGTCCCCCTCCCTTGACAGTTGCCAAGAGGTCCTCAAACGGCCCCACTGTTGTTGTTAAATCAATCTCGTATTTCCTCATTTGCAACACAACCCTTGTATGTGATGTTTGAAAGTCCTCGGAAACATCTAATTATGTGTCTACACACAACAAAGTCATATCTATAGACCAACAAATAAAAAGGTTACAGGTGCTCCAAGTCAACAACCATAGTAAACGTGACGTGTTGACAAAATAATGTCGCCCAAATGAAATTTGCGTCAATTTTTAATGGCAGGTGGCTGAGGTTTATCAAGAAATAGGAAAAGATTATTAAGTACAGGTATAGACAAAACAAAAATAAAGAAAATGAAAATTAACAAAAGAGAAATGGAAAGACATGCCAAAAACTTAAGAAGTTGAATCTACGAGGTGTGTTCAAATGAAACCGGCCCTAAGTGCACCAAGTGAACATATGTTCGATGTGCATGATGACGTCACTTCTGATTTAAACAGCACATACCAACCGTTAAGTTTGCAAAATTTAATTATCCTCCGGCACATAGTGTGCTCAGCAGGCCGTTGAAAACATGGCGGTGTGATACGGAATCCGTCCAGAGTTGATCAGCAAGCGGTGATTCGGTTTCTAACAGCTGAAGGATGTCGACCAGTTGACATTCATCGCAGAATGAAGACAGTGTATGGTGACAAAAGTTTGCCGAAGACAACAGTGAAGAACTGGACAACAATGTTTAAAGAAGGACATGAGTTAACGAAAGATCTTCCGAGACCTGGTCAGGCGCATATTGTTGCGTCAGAAGATGCCATTGTCAAAATCGATGCAGCAATTCAGGTCACCATACACTGCCTGGATTCTGTGATAAATGTCAACTAGCTGACATATTTCAGCTGTTGGAACTCACAGCTCGCTGATCAACTCTGGATGGATTCCGTATCACACCCGCCATATTTTCAACGGTCTGCTGAGGAAAATAGGAGTCTGAGGATAATGACATTTTGCAAACTTAAGGGATGGTATGTGCTGTTTACATCAGAAGTGACGTCATCATGCGCATCGTATGTATGTTCACTTGGTGCAGTTAGGTCCAGTTTCATTTGAACATGCCTCGTACAACTAAAATGTACCAATGAGATTACAAAATGTGTGTTTGTATATAACCTTAATACATTCTTTCTTACCTATACTTTGTTAATAAAAAATATAATCGTTACTCTGTGACCTCTCAGACAACCTTACAGCCAGTCTCAAGACCGATCAACCAGGTGATAGGGTCAAATGTTGAGACATACTCAGACAACCTTACAACCAGTCTTAAGACTGATCAACCAGGTGATAGGGTCAAATGTTGAGACATACTCAGACAACCTTACAACCAGTCTTAAGACTGATCAACCAGCTGATAGAGTCAAATGTTGAGACATACTCAGACAACCTTACAACCAGTCTCAGGACTGGTTAACTAATAAACTATAAATAATGGTTAGATTTAGAAATTGTTGCACTTTATCTAGATTCAAACAAAATCAAGACTTCAAAAACAATACATAGATAAGCCACAAAAATACATTCCATTAAATCAAAAATAACTTAAACACCAGTAAAGATATCATAAGCATAGTAAACAATTTTATTACTTTATTAATTAAAGTATTTATTTGATACACCATTAGGGAGTCACATAGTGCAGTGGTTAGCGAGTTGACTTCGCGACTGAGTGGTCCTGGGTTCATTCCCCGGTTGAGAAGGAAATGTTTTTTCAGACCGCAACGGCTCCCGGGTCGACCCAACCTTAAAAGGGTACCGGTCCAGTCCGGGAATTACAAGTGGCGAGGGAGAGGAGATGGCTACCGTCCTCATATAGCCGATTCTTTGAAATGTGTGATTGCTAACACCTCACACCCCTACTTTTTGGAAACAATTTTGATTTTTCAATAAATTTATGCAGAAACCGAGACCTGCATGAAAACTCGTTCCACTTGACTGCTCCCCAGTGTCAGACCAGGAGGGGATGCGATGTGCAAGGGCTCTTCTTCACAGCTTGATGTCGGTTTCCACTAGCCTCCCACCGGAGACCCTAGGCACCCTCTCATTTCTCTGTATTCTAAAGGGAGAAAGAATTTCATCGCCTCACAGGAGGAAAATATTCAAAGAGTGCAGAGGTGGAGCTCGAGAACGGAGGACGAAAGCATCTGACACACCGATGGAGAACCCCTCAAACACTCCCTCCTCGCGGCCCCTACCCCAAGGCAGTGAAGTACCCGGCTTCCTCCCAGGAGCCTATTTGGGTCGCGGTCGACACCCACACTGCCCAGTTGGGACGTAGCAGCGCTCGCACTGGTCTGGCAGAGCGCCATTTTGACTGGTCATGATGGTGTCCGACCAACACAATGGGCCTCAGACGCCTAGGCAAACATTATTCCTATCCTAACAAGAATTAATTTTTAAATGACACTGTCCAAGTAAAAATTAATAATATATTATGACAACGTCCTAGCAATAATTAATAATAAATTATGATACTGTCCTAGCAAGAATTAATAATAAATGATGACACCATCCTAGCAAAAATTAATAATATATTATGACAACGTCCTAGCAAGAATTAATAATAAATTATGATACTGTCCTAGCAATAATTAATAATAAATTATGATTCTGTCCTAGCAATAATTAATAATAAATTATGATTCTGTCCTAGCAATAATTAATAATAAATGATGACACCATCCTAGCAATAATTAATAATAAATTATGATACTGTCGTAGCAATAATTAATAATAAATTTTGATACTGTCTCTGGCTTAGCAATAATTAATAATAAATTATGATACTGTCCTAGCAATAATTAATAATAAATTTTGATACTGTCTCTGGCTTAGCAATAATTAATAATAAATTATGATACTGTGTCTGGCCTAGCAATAATTAATAATAAATTACCGGTACGACTATGTCTGAGCAATAATTAATAATAAATTACCGGTACGACAATGTCTGAGCAATAATTAATAATAAATTGCCGGTACGACAATGTCTGAGCAATAATTAATAATAAATGATGACACTATCCTACTTAAAATTCATAATAAAATACAATACTGTCCTGACAAAAAAAAAAATGTCAAAATATGACACTGTCCTAGCAAAAATTAATAATAAATTATGAAAATATCCTAGCAAGAATTCAAAATAAATTATGATACTGTCTTACAGAAAATTAATAATAAAATATGAAACTGTTCTAACAAGAATTAAAAATAAAATATGATACTGTCCTGAAAATTAGTAATAAAATATATGATACTTCCCTAGCAAGAATTAATAATAAAATATGAAACTGTTCTAACAAGAATTAAAAATAAAATATGATACTGTCCTGAAAATTAGTAATAAAATATGATACTTCCCTAGCAAGAATTAGTAATAAAATATGAAACTGTTCTAACAAGAATTAGTAATAAAATATGATACTTCCCTAGCAAGAATTAATAATATAATATAGGTAAAAGCTCAGATTTATCATATTGATAATGTTACTAAAGCTTCATTTGCCAGCAAACTATTCACACAAAGGACAAAATAAACTTTTCAAACACAATCAACATATTCGCATATTAAAAAAGCTGGGAAGAGTCTGCAGCATATTAAATGAAAAGAACAGACTAGAAAAGACATTAGTGTAGGCTTAATGCACATCTATGTAAAAAAAACTATACTTTTAAATAGAGCTCTACTATAAAACATTTATAGAGTATCAATTACCTTCAGACCATTTAGGCCGACAGCCAGAGACAATCTAGCCCGACAGCCAGAGACCATCTAGCCCAGTGTTTTCAAACCTTTTTCATTTTGCTACCCCCCTTTTACGAGGAGTGTTCAAATGAAACCGGGCCTAACTGCATCATGTGAACATACCTAAGATGCGATAATGAAATTTTGCAAACTTAACGGTTGGTATGTGCTGTTTACTTCAGAAGTGATGTCATCATGCGCATCGTACGTATGTTCACTTAGTGCAGTTAGGTTTGGTTTCATTTGAACACGCCTCGTAGAACAGCCATGTAACATGCGACCTCCTTTTAAATAGCCACGTAACATGCAACCCACTTCCACATTTGTATAAAAAGGCATTTTTTTTAATATGGCAAAGAAAATGTATTAAAATTATATTTAACAAAAAATTAATCTTACTTAATACTTAATGTGATGATTGTATTTTCATCTGGGCAACAAGCTTAAAAATTTGAAACTTGATAAGGCCAACCTCATGTCATCTTCAGCATTTAGTCGTTTCTTGTCTTTATTTTGATATAAAGAAGCATACTTTAGTGGTTTATCTGTCACTACTGTTTTTGATGTGAAGAGACCAGTGTAGAGCTTTGTGCATTCATCCTCAATTAGCTCTTTTTCGGTCAATGTTGTACCATCTTCCTTCTTCAGGGTTGTTACACCTACGTTTTGCAGACAATATTGTGATCTTCAACCACAGAATTGCAGAAGCCAAACAAAGACTAAACGAGCTGAATGAAGCAGGCAAGGAACATAATTAGAAAGAAAACAATTTGTACTGGACACTTTAAGTCTTACGGGGGAACTGCGATTAGAAGATGAACCCATTGAAAATATCAATGCGTATGTCTACCCAGGCCAGGAAATTAACAACAACCACAACGTTGAAAAGGAGAGTAGTGGGTTGACTCTGCTTTAACTGCATTACACCACTACTCCAGCAGATGATGGACGTCAAGGCCAGGGATCACACCTTCAATATAGCATGGTTATCCTGGCAATGGTAAATGGATGTGCGGTTTGGAGTATATACAAATTAGACTCAGAGAAGCTCAGAATTACTGAAAGAGCAATGGAGCGAAGAGTCCTAAATATTTCCCTATTATACCATATCCGAAACACCGACATCCATGTCCAAACTGTTCCGGGATGTTACAGACTGCATCAATACGAAAGTAAAGATGAGCTGGCTATGTGGTCCCCATGACTGACGATAGATGAGGAGGGAGTCTTTCTGGTAGCCATACAACGCCAAATGCTAACCAATGAGATGGAGAGATGACCTGCACCACGTCTTTGAACCACCATGAAGGACAGACACCGATTCAAGCAGCTTTTGACTACCTGGCATCAGACAACCTTGCCAGATTGAATACCAGGATTCAAGTAAGAGTAACCTTGTCATTAGACTACATCTCTTGACATCAGACATCCTTGCCAGATTGAATACCAGGATTCAAGTAACTTGTCATATGACTACATCACATTGACACCAGACAACCTGCCCAGATTGAATACCAGGATTCAAGAAAGAGTAACCTAGTCATCAGACTACATCTCTTGACAGACTTCTTTAAAAAAAACCGGGATGTTGAGGGCTCCAGGTTTGATGAGATTCACAATTTTGATCAGAGATTCACAATTTTGATCAGAAAGTCTTACAGAGGAAGAGTCTTACTGACGAGAGCATTTTGATGAATTATGCAGTGAATGTCCTTTATTTGAGAGATCGTTCTTTCTCTTTTGTCTGAAAACCAGACCTTGGCCCTAGAATAGCTGATGTATAGCTATGCAAAAATCCAGACAGACAGCGCGGACTGATGACAACCTACTGACGCAAATATAGTAGAGTCAGCAAAACATTGAAGGTGATATTGAACTGCATTAAGAGAGCAACTCATCTTTATTCGACAGTCTGTTATTCAAATATAGAGACATGGAATAAAAATTAAATTTGATATTGAATTTTGCATCAAAAAGAATATTTTATTTCAATTCACTATTTGTAACATAGAATTTTATTCCAATGATAACTACATTTGTATCGGTTACAGTCAGGGAGTGAATCAAGGTTTGCCATGGTGGAAATTTGAAATGAATATTAAAAAGCCCACAGTAGAAATAATTAAAATTATATAAAATAATTAATATGTATGAATACAGCGAACATCAAATATTGTTTAAGAATCCTCTGAGGTGGACCTTAAGTCACTTCCGTTCATTTATAAAAAAATATCAGTGTTACAACCACTAGATGAATATCACAGTGTGGCCATATTGAAATAAATAAGTGCTGGAAAACTTCATGGTAAAATATCCTATAAAAATAATTCAAATTAAAAATAACCGTGGTGACCCTCCAATGTGACCCCTCAGGGGTCTCAACCCACTGGGTGGGAATCCATGTTCTAGACCACAGGTTCCGAACTTTTTTCGAGTCACGACCACTTTTTATAGAAGCAAAGTGACCCACAACCCCGATACATTTAAAAAAGGCTTTTTCCATGAGAAGCTGTATGGAAGTGTACAGTCTTGAGTCGACTGCCACCTTCGTTAGAGTCATTGAAGTTCAGGTCTGAAGATGAACGAGGAAGAAGAAAGAAGAGGAAGAAAAAGGCTCTTTAATAGGGTAAAAAACACACGTCGAAAATAGATTTTTCAGTTATTTATAATTCAATATAATTTTAACTTACTTAATATTTATTGAGAAGATTGAAATTGTAACTCGTTAAGAAGCTTTAAAATTCGTGATTAAGTTTTCGTTAATGCTAATCTCATGTCATCTTCAACATTTAATCTGTTTCCTGTTTTGGTTTTCAAATGAAGAAACGTTGAACATCAACTCTCACAGAGATGTGTGGAAGCAAACTCTAAACGCAAGCATGGTGACATTTGGATATAACTGACACACAGCACACCAGAATTTAGTCCGCAATCTTTCATGAAATAAGTTGCTCGATGTGCTGGGTGTCAGATTCCTGGAAGCGGGATCGTTCGATTCATGTTGAGTGAATATTTCATGGAATTGAGATGATGAAATCAGATTGATGCGATACACACTCCTACAAGATGTGGAATCATTTATAATGTATCTTGTTCGCAATATAGATTAAGTAGGACGTACAGATTAGGATATAAAAATAAGAATACACAAAAGGTGAGAGGAGCTTTCAATGAATTGGGGAATTTATGGAAATCAAAAGAAATTAAGTCCAACACAACAATTCTTTGGCTCTTAAATTAGAGAATACAAACATTGAAAAAGGTAGACTTTTATAAATAGGTAACTGCACAGAATAGAGAGATTGAAATGGTATGATAGGATCACTAATGTGGAACTGTTGGACAGAGCCAGACAGAATAGAGAGATTGAAATGGTATGATATGATCAGTAATGTGGAACTGTTGGACAGAACCAGACAGAATAGAGAGATTGGAATGGTATGATAGGATCACTAATGTGGAACTGTTGGACAGAGCCAGACAGAATAGAGAGATTGAAATGGTATGATATGATCAGTAATGTGGAACTGTTGGACAGAACCAGACAGAATAGAGAGATTGGAATGGTATGATAGGATCACTAATGTGGAACTGTTGGACAGAGCCAGACAGAATAGAGAGATTGGAATGGTATGATATGATCAGTAATGTGGAACTGTTGGACAGAACCAGACAGAATAGAGAGATTGGAATGGTATGATAGGATCACTAATGTGGAACTGTTGGACAGAGCCAGACAGAATAGAGAGATTGAAATGGTATGATATGATCAGTAATGTGGAACTGTTGGACAGAACCAGACAGAATAGCGAGATTGGAATGGTATGATAGGATCACTAATGTGGAACTGTTGGACAGAGCCAGACAGAATAGAGAGATTGGAATGGTATGATAGGATCACTAATGTGGAACTGTTGGACAGAGCCAGACAGAATAGAGAGATTGGAATGGTATGATAAGATTAGTAATGTGGAACTGTTGGACAGAACCAGACAGAATAGAGAGATTGGAATGGTATGATAAGATGACTAATGTGGAACTGTTGGACAGAGCCAGACAGAATAGAGAGATTGGAATGGTATGATAGGATCAGTAATGTGGAACTGTTGGACAGAGCCAGACAGATATCAGTGGAACATAACTTGAGGAGAAAGCACTGGTATTAGATAGGACACACATTAAGGAAAGCAGTTAATAGCATTACAAGAAAGTCTTTGTGCTGGAATCCCAAAGGCAAGAGAAGTAGAGGCAGATCAAATCACACACAGGAAAAAGATCTCAAGACAAACATAAAGGAAGCAGGAAAAACGTGGTCAGAGCTAGAACGGATGAACCAGGTAAGAGAACTTGGAGTTGTGAAGTTCATCCAACACAGAGAAGTGAAAAGACAACGCCGCAAGGAGAAAGACAACAAAAGCTAAGTATACATTTTGTTGTTGCTTTTTCCTCCACTCCAAGTCATATCATCCTACATTCAGTCATAGTTATTGTCCATCGCAAAGCGATGATGGCCACAACATCAAACAGTTTTGTCGTAAGAATGTGATGTACGCTATATTTGGATTATAGCAAGGAAGAATATGCGCTAGTCGTCAATCTCACTCTTTTCCCGAGTTACCTATTGGTCGAGACGACAGTCAGTAATGACTGAAAGGGGCTGCTGCTGCTGCTACAGCTACTACTATTACTACTACTACTACTACAGAGAGCTGAAAAGTTTTGTATGATTGATACTTCTTGTCTTTAAATTTAAAATATTCATATTTTTATTTCATGTTATTGTTGTTAAATGCCTATAACGAGAATGTTTAATTTTTTATTCGCCCTGAAAAAAGCATTAAGTGGTGTGCTGCAGTAATTTTCCTCACATCCCGAGAGCACTGATGAAGGTGGACCTGGGTTCTTCAGACGGTTGTGCTATGCTTGGCTTCATCTGCGTGATGCTCACTGCTATGGTGATCACTTTTATTCCCTGTATAATATATAGCTGTTTTCTACAACTTTTCTTCAAATACCACACATCAACTCATTCTGCAAAGTGTGCAAATCCAAGTGTTAAGAAACCTTCTACACTAGAGGGATTTAAGCAGAATTACTGATAACAATTTATACTTGTTAGTATTTATCATTATCTTCCTCACTATTATCTGTAAATTTGGCAAAATTGCTTTGAAAGTTAAGTTTAGTTTAGTAGAAGAATCAACGTCATTGCACTCGGTTAAACCCATAAGTGCTCTGTTCTTCTCCATATTTTTGGAGAACCTCAGCACAATGCACGAACTCCGTAGCACCGGTGAGGATCTCGTAATAGATTGGGTCGAGTTTTTACATCATTTTGAAAGTAGCAGCTCATACATATGTTTCTCATTGATAATAGATAAACCAAAAGCAATGAAATGCTAAGTGCGGACTATGCAAAACGAGACCATTCTAAAAGCATGCAATATACTAATAAAGCCAAGCACCACACTGATTGATTTGTAAAAGTAAAGAAACTTCAAATGACCCGAGTTAACTGTCAGCAGACCTCTAGACCCCCGTCGGATCAGAGAAACATCAAGAAGGCATAGTCGTCCATCTTCGGAAGAGCCCATTACAGACATTTCTGGGAGCTCGGGTATGGAGTGCCGTGACCCCCCTGTGATAGTGATTTTAATTTAGTCAATCAAGTCAATCAAAACCCCTTTTAACTTCATGTGGAGAATAGGTTTTTAACCAATACACACCAAGTCAACAAATGTTGACCTGTCCATATCTATTGAAGTTTTTGTAGCTTAAAGTTTCTACAGGATAGGATAGCCAGACCCATGCCTAGCCCTCCTTTGTCACCTCTTACGACATGCCTAGCATGTTACAGTGTTAGGACTCTTTGCTCCTGTTTTGGGCCTCTGTAACACTCAGGTGATTTTAATTAATGTGGACTTAAATAGCTTTTAAACAAAGCAAATTTTATAAAAAAACATAAATATGGATTTGCAAGATAGATGCAGTCAGATGAAGAGATAGACAAAACTAGAAATAAATGAATTTAGAATTCTAGCAACAATGAAAAAAATTGATCAAATTTGAAATATTGATAAAATAACAAGATGAGAGAATGGAAAGTTAGATCCAAGGGAAAACGTGTGGTACCGGGAAAATGACATCTGAACATTTGCTGCAAAACTGCCCGACATATGAGGATCAGAGAAAGCAGATGTGGCAATCACCAGTGGCAACACTAGACAAGCTCTATGGCAGTGTCGACAGCCTCAGGACGACCGCTGCTTTTTTAGACAGCGTACAACGAAGAAGAAGAAGATCCAAGGGAAAAAAAAGTAAAGCAAAAACAGGCAATGGTAGTCCCGATATGAAATGGGTGAGGAGAAGACAATAGGGTTGATAGAACACACATGAAGGATACCATCCAAGTAGTTGGAATTGACACAACAATCAAGTGTCCCCTGGAAATGACATTTCAGTCAGCCAAGCCTTTCACTACTGAAGCCTCATGGATCATAAAACAGTCCACCAGTCAATTTCAATAAACATTGAGGGAGTATGGAGAAACAAATGATCTAGACCATCTGATGATCTGGAAACGTGCAATATGGATGACATGTTGAGGGGGAATGACAAGGCAATCCATGTGGTTGAGCGTTTGAAACATGATGTCTGACATGGTGTCCAGAACACAAACAGTAAGTAAGATGTCAGCATTACAAGGTAGTCTTTGTTCTGCAATCCTCATGGCAAGAGAAGTAGAGGAAGATTAAAACACACATGGAGAAGGGATCTTGATGACCCGTTCCTCAGCATAGCTGCGGGTCCCAACTTCGTTTCCAGCGAACGCCGTCTTGAGCCACAGAAGTCCAGTGCATGGTAAGTGCTCCTGTAGAGGCATCTCGGATGTTGCAACGTACAGTAATGGAGTCTGGCCAATGCATTAGAGGTCTTCCCCGCTGTCTCTTTTTACCTCGGGGGTACGAGACTGCTGTCGCTGTGCTCAATCGACCATCGTTTCATCGCAACATCTGACCTGCCCATCTATATTTTGCCTTGTATGCATAGATTACCGCATCATTCACAAGGAACAATTGTCTTATGTCAGAATTGTGGAGACCTTGCATACGTTGGTTTCGGAGAGTGATTCCAACCAAGTGCCTCTAAAGGGAGGCCTGGGTCACTCTCAATTTGTACTCTATAGTGATTTTTGGCGAGAAGGCTGCCCAACCCGCACGGCGATGTCTTGTCAGTTCATGGTATTCTCCATATTGAGAAGGCGCCCAAGATAGATGTACTCGTGGACATCTTCTAATCGTACCTCGCCAAGAAAGACATCCACAAGGGCCGAAGTGATTGCGCAATTCTTTGGCTTTCGAGAGATTCATCCCCAGTCTTGCTTTCTTGCCCTCTCCATTGAGAAGGGAGCATGAGACAAATATAAAGGAAACCAAAAAGACAAGGAGATAGCTGGAGTGGATGGCTCAGGACAAGAGCACTTAGCATGCATTTGTTGAAGATGGACTCGTACATCGGTTAACCACCCTTCGCGGCACTTGCCCCAACACAGTGAAGTAAGAAGCTACTCGAGCCAAGCGCTCTAAGCAGGAAATCCTCCTTCCGACTACATCCAGCTCATGCCACAGCTGGGACCTGCACAGGGGCATCTACCCCTGTAGAGATACAGGTCGACTAAGACTAAGTACTCCATAGATAGTCTCCTGTCCAACTCCATTTCCTACGATATATCAGGTGCTGCATTGGCTGTTTCCCACAGGTCTCCATTCCTCACCATGTCTTGCCAGTCTATACACATTATCCTCCGTAATGTCAAACTGAATGTTAAAGATTTTACAATGCTATTTCCTCGGCTTAATGGAGTGCTCTGACCAGTTTCCATTTTTACGGCTTTGTTTTCCTAACTCAGATCCTCCTCTTTTTTGTCTCCACCAAATTTGGTGGAGCATGGGCCTAACACTGCCTTTGGTTTTAGGGAAGCCTGGCACCAGTTATTTGCAGTGTGGTTTTAGTAACAATGATTTTACCATGATGAGATTGCCAGTCCCATGCACAACTTCCCTTAATCACCTTTATGACATACTGGGAAGGGAGCAGTGACTCGGTTCTGTTTGCTACGGAAACTATTTAGGCGAATAGGAGGTGAATAACTCAGATCAGTTAGATAAATATTTCTGTACAGCTGAATGTTTCCGAAGACTTCTAGACGTCACATATAAAAGCTGAGTTACAAATGAGGAAATACGAGAAAGAATGAAAATAGCAATAGGGCCTTTTGAAGACCACATGGCAACGGTCAAAAGACGGAAACTCACTTGGTATGGTCATATATCGAGATCAAATGGTCTTGCAAATACAATCCTGCATGGCGAGGTGCAAGGTGGAGGATGAAGAGGTCGCTCAAAAAGAGTTGGGAGGACAACATAAAAGAACGGACCAATCTCCAATCAGAGGAAGTACAGGCGGCTGCTACTGACAGAGAGTGGTGGTGTGGATGTCTTCATGGGTGCCTCAACAACCGCACTAATTACGAGACGACCTGAACCTGATATCATGATTGGGTTACAAACCAAGTTCTTTTGTTGCAAAACGGCTAACACACTAACTGCTCGACCAAATGCAGGCAATCAGAAAAAGGTAACTGGACAGAAAATAATGAATTGGACAAAGAACGGGTGCAAGGGTTGGACATGAAGAAAATAGCATTAAAAAATATAAGCATTTAATGTTAATAAATATTCCATTCATTAGTCAAAAATGAAAAATGAGAATGTAGAATAAAATATAAGTTCAACTACACATTAATATTCCCAGATAACTCTCAAAAGCTTACTAGCATCTATATCAACCATAAACATACATAATCCCGGAGAAAATGTTTTGAGTATTTGGCTACGCAGGAAAGCAAAATTGAACAAAAATGGTCAAAGAAACTATGTTAGTTTGTGTGTGTTGATTCCATAAAGTGGTAAAACTTTATAAGACTGGAGTTAAATACAATAAAATAATAAAGTAATGTTTCAAAATAACATCAAGTGAATTAAAAGAATGAAAAAAGAATAATAACGAAAGGAAAACATAACAAAATGCAATATTTATGATGTTAAAAGGTGTATTTAAAACTTAGTAAGTGAACAATGGCAGGGATAATGTTATGTCATTTGTACACGTGCACAAGGACATAAACAATAAACCATATCTTCTTCTTCTTCGTCGCTTGTTCTCAAACTCCCGCTAACAAGCCTCAGAAAGGGCTTTGTAATTAGTAGGTTGTAGTCTGGAGAACGGAATGTGTTGTGTTGTAGTTTACAGTTTGACTGCAATATTTACACCTTTCAGCCCAGCACATCTGACTTTAGTATGCTATTTTTGGGTACCAGGTTAGCCTTCCCTCTTCGATCCCTTCTGTTTGGCCAGTCTGCCATGTTGCAGCCTGTTATCCAGGATCACCACAAGGTGTAGATGAGTCTTGGCAGCTCTGATTCGCTGGCTCGGACGTTAGCAGTCAGCTTTGGGTCGCTGATCGCTGCAGCGCATGCACTGCTCAGTATCTTGATCCCAATAAACATATACAAGGAGGTGTAGAAGGGTCTTGGCAGCTCTGATTCGCTGGCCCTGACGTTAGCAGTCAGCTTTGGGACGCTGATCGCTGCAGCTCATGCACTGCTCAGTATATTGATCCCAATAAACCATATTACAATCAGAAGGTGTTTCACAGAGACTAAGGACAAATCAAATGAGAACATCTAATCTAAACAAATAAGATGGTAACAGATAGAGAGTGTAGCTTATCTGAACACCGTCCTGAGTTATTCACAAATAACACGAGCAACTATATGATTTGACAAAAAACGTATTTGGTAGAGGACTATAGAAGTCAAATTGAAAATCATAAACCAAAGCCGGGGCACTGTATGAAGAATGAGCCACAAGACCAGTGAAGCGGGGGGAGTTTGTTGCTGCCCTAAAAGACGACATCAGGGGCTTATTGACTGCTTCGCTCGCTAGCCATCGGCCAAGGAATAGAGAAGAAGAATATAGAGAGAAAGAGAATGCTACAATAGAAAGGTTGTAGAAATGAATTTCTTCTTTTACGTTCTCCCTGAAAATGATGTTTTGATACGTTGTGTGTAGTTAACAGAAAGGCTGCGATATATATGCTCCATTTGAAAAACGTTAAGGTTAAAGGCAAGGGCTTGACTTCATCGCAGCTGGTTCCCCATATAGCTCCATCTCTACCCACAGAATGGTATCTCGCCTGCCAATAGCACTGCACAAAGTACGAACTCCGTAGCTCCAGTGATGATCTCAGGAATCTCCTGAAAAATTGCCATCATGAACCAACCGTCGCAGCTCGAATTCGAACCCCAACCATCTGAACACTAGACAAACGGCTTGACCACTTCACCACGGGGACCCCCTCGGACAATGGGAGTTTCAGGTCTTCGCCGGTCCCTCACAGCTTTTCGAGCATGGTTGCTCCCCCAGGCCAGACTGCCTATCTTTGGTCTGCATAAATAGGGCATTCTTGCAGAAAATGTTCTGATGTTTGCTTGGGTGCCCCACAATCACACATGACAGTGTCTCTGAAACCCATTCTGTGGAGATGGGCCTTGAGTCTACAATGTCCTGTTCTGAGTCTGAGGATCTTTGTCTGCCCATCTCTGCCAAGTTTGTCTATGCTGTCATTTTCTGATTTGCATTCTTTGTGCTGTTCTCTCCATTCTGTCCTCATGGATCGTTTGATGAGTGTCTTTCCTTCTTTATAGCTCTGTGGATGGGGAATCTGCTTGCCGCCACTTCCGGCTTTTGCGAGCTCGTCTGCTTTCTCGTTTCCAGGGATCCCATTGTGGGCCGGAATCCATTGTAGGACTAAATCTGTTCTTTGAGACAGCAATACTATTTTGTATTTTATTTCATGTCTATCTTGTTTGTGGCTTGAGATGGCTTGGTGTACACTCCTGGAGTCTGTTAGAATGACCGTTTTCCTTGTATTTATGTTTTGGCTGATAAGAATCTGAGTTGCTGCATGAACAGCTCTTGCTTCAGCTCTGAAATTGGTACAGGTGTCTCCTGCTGGTATGGAGTGACTTTCTATGTTGCCCTTGGAGTGTTCAATATAGATTCCACTGCCTCCTCTTTTATCGCTCACTGAGGTAGATCCATCTGTGTACACATGTGTCCAAGAGTTGCTAGGGTACTGTCTCTTGAGCTCCTGTAGAACGTGGAATTATTTGCTCTGTTGCTGACTGCTCACTTTTCTTTGTTAACCCTAGAACCTCTAAGATTATTTTTGACCGGTCCTGGCTCTGTGTCCAGGGTTCCGGAATGAGTGCTTCGCACTTCTTGGTTTCAGCTTCAAAGATGTCCGCATGTTTTCTGTGGATTTCTCTGGCCAGATGGTTGGGGCTTTTCCTTAGTAGTTTGTTTTTTGTTCTCTCTTGGAACTTCTGGTGCTTCACCGCTGGGCTGACTGGAGAGTGCCAATAGCAGGAGTTGAACCCTGTGCCTTTGCTGTGAAAGACAAGTACTCTACCACTACACTAATCAGACGTAAAAAGTACTAACACATCTTATATTTGATACCTCTTCTTCTTCTGCGTCCATTCTCAATCTTCCACTACCAAGCCCTGAACGTTCTCAATCTCCCACTACCAAGCCCTGCAAGTATCAGGATGTAGTCCGGAGAACGGAATGCGTTATGTCGCTAGTTTACAGCTTGACTGTGATATTTGCACCTTTCGGTCCTACACATCCGTCTTCAGCAGTATATTTGATACTGATAATCATACTGACACAACAGACCAATCATGTTTGTCTCCACCGTTGACTGCAAGTATATACACAAATGTGTTTACACCCTTACAACGGTATAAGAAGAGGGACTAAGTGAAGTGATAACCATTCTGGTTAAATCCGTTTTATTTTGTACCCTTTGAGCCTGCCTAGCCTTTAATGAAGGGCTGAACAAACATCAGTGAACACCCTACTGTGCAAGTCTATCAGACTGTATCCGGACCTCCTTTCAATTGTCAAATCATGAAAGATCTGCTGGTATGGCTAAGTGATACATGCTCATGGTTTGCTCAGTGTGATTCTCCGAGGCGCAGTTCCTGTCAAGAGAAGGCGATGCACTAACAGATAATATTTGCAAGTGGACGGCCAGGACATTAATTGAAACCGTTGTAACACTCGCAATGGATAGAGTACGATAGCGACGGATAGTTCATGATGCACCGAGATGTTATGACCCTACAAGCATCTAGATTATGGAACAATCGAGACGAGAGAGAATAAAGGCCTGCATAGGTGGAAATATAGCTACATGGCAAAGAGATGAATTTTTACCATCTTTATTTTACAATCATCAATGAATATTTAATGTAATATTTAATGTGTTGTAGTATTTAATGTAATGTCATAGTAGTGGTACTTCAATGATAAAGTGCCTTTCATATTTTTACTTTTATGAAACAAAGATAAGACCGAGAAAATAAAAGAAAAGATGTGTATAAATTCAGATCACAAGATAAAACTTAGAAACTATAGTTCAACTAACAAAATATTTAAAATTATTTTCCACATTAGATATTTTATGACTTTCAAATAATTCAATCATACAAATATAAATAATTTCAAATATATATACATAAATAATGATATTTTTAGATGACATATTAACAAAATTTTATAATTATATAAGAGGGAGCCGCGTAGCGCAGTGGTTAGCGCGCTGGCTTCGCATCTGAGTAGTCCTGGGTTCATTCCCCAGTTGAGGCGGTAGTGTTTTTTTCAGACCTCAATGGCTCCCGGGTCGACCCAGCCTTAAATGGGCACCGGTTCAGTCCTAGAAGTAAAAGCGGCGAGGGAGAGGAGATGGCTACCGCCCTCATATAGCCGAGCCTTTGAAATGTGAGATCGCTAACACTTCACACCCCTACGGCAGTAATGCTTTTCTTTACTTTACTTTAATTATATAAAATGAATTAATAACATGAAAAAAATATACAAATACTTACTGTTGCTACCAAAGAAGAAATTGCCAGTGACTGAAGGTGTGGACGTGAGACTGTTATAGTGATGTCCAGATGGCTCACTCTGCACAGAGCGTGCAGAATTTGAGCGGCTGAAGCGAGAATGTTCAGGGCAGGATGTGAGACGATGCATTAAGGGCTGACTACTTCGGGGTAAGTCTATATTGCTCTTGCTTAGTGATAAGCCTGGGGGAGATAACATTTAAGTAAAGCATGAATAATCTATGTGGCTCTGAAACATGGTATATGGTTCTAAATTGAAATTGGTTCTAAATGTTGTTATAGCTAGGGGTGGGGTTGAGGATGAACTCTCAACACCAACTAAATGCTCCCATGGCGTGCGTCTCAAATAGCATCTGACAACAAAGTCCAACTCCTGGCCTTCGCGTGACTAACTGTTTTGACTAACAGGAGAAGTGACGGAAAGCGAGTCGCTGGTGCCTTAAAACCAGTAGTTTCGGGCAGATAGGGCTCGAAAGCCTAGGAAGGCAACTCATCTAGGAGAAGGAAAACTCTGATTTTTAATTATCTGATCCATATCCTAGAGCGAGTAAAGACAACCTCAGCTGAGTGTTGTGGCAGGGCAGACCAGGCCCTTAGCTTTGGTTGGCAGCTGGTCTAGAAGTGAAGTCTAGACAGGCGAACAGATAGAACATTGTTCTGCTGATCCGGCAGCTTCTGCAGTTTGCCTCGTTCCAAATGTATTGGTATCACCTTTCCCTTGGAGTAAACAAGGCAGACTGAGAGAGGGACCATACTGCATGGGCAACACATGGGCTCTATATTTCTGCCCGGGCTTTGTGCTAATAGCACAATTACTATTGTCTGACAAGATCTCAAGAAAACAGAACAGAAGATTCATGCAAGAAATAATAATATCATTTAAAATTTGACTGGCTCAACATGTAGAGCACAAACAGATGTCCTCAGAACATCAGTAATGGCCTTGTGTTTCTCCATAGCTAAGTAAGTTGTGCCAGTTTGGAAAAACTCTGCTTATGTCAAACTTATTGACATAGCAAATAAATGAGACTGGTCGGAAAGTCAGAGTGTATCTAAAGCTCACTCCAACTAAAAGATATACCCTGCACAATTGGCAAAGCAGCACCTGCCATGAATTGTAGCATCAGAAATTGAAAGAGAGAAACAGGCAAATGATCCAAAGCTCCCTGTTTGGATACCAGGTGCAGTGCACAAGAATAAAATTGACACAACATTTATTACAGTCAACACAGCCCCTCAGACTAGTCCCAGAAAACACTGCATTAAAAAAAGTGGAATGAGCTGACGCAGGTCACCTGGCTCAAACTGTGGGAGGAATCTGCTCCCGGACACCACTTGCCTTACATAACATGATAGTTGTCCATCACAAGTGATGAAGACCACTCTCTTTGTTCAGCCGTGTGGACAGTCGTATCTCTTGCTGTGTCTGCTGAAATGGGTGACTTGCGCGGAGATTTGGATTAAAGTGAGGAAGAAACTGCGCCTTTTGTCAACCTCACTCACAGAGCCTAAGCTACCTTTAGCCAGTGGCAAGACATTTATCGAGACGACTGGAGATAGCATAGGATGCAGATTTTGCCTCAGGGTTACCACCGAAGCCTTTCCGTAAACATGTAACCCGCAGGGTAGAAAGGTGGGTGGGCATCTAACGCAGTTTGTCGTGCCTTTTCGATAACCACAAGAGGTCGTATGGACAACACTCAGCGTGTGAGTGAGTCTGGCATCTCTCCCCAGCTGTATTCAGTTCATCATAGTAGCATCTAAAATTCCCACACGCTATATTCGTGAAGGTGAACCGGCAGAACTAACCCGTGAGATACGACACAGGTATAAGCGTAGCACCATTCAGCTGGCGTCCAGACCAGGATAAACGGACGGAAGAAATCACAAAAAAAGAACGAAATAAGTCCAGACGGAAAACAACTCCACGTATCCGTGAACACAAGTGTAAGTTGTCGACTAGTGTGAATTCCAGGCAAATCCGTGGTCTGGCGGCATCCATAATGATCCAAAACAGTAGAGAAATGTAGACTCACAGCCAGTTACAGAGCCATCTTTGCCGTAACATGGTAGCCATTAAATAGACTCCAAACTGCCAAACTGGTGTATGGAGAGGCAGGAAGAACTAAAAGAGATGGGGATAAAGGGATGAGACATGAAACAGGGCAGAAAGACAAGACCCAGACCACCTGATGATCTGCTCTAACCTTCTGGAAACATGCAAAATAGATGTCATGTTGAGGGGGAACGACAAGTCAATCCACGAGGCTGAACATTGGAAACATGATGTCTGACGTATTGCCCAGGACAGGGGGAAGTAAGTCAGAAGGTGTATTACTTCCAGAGGGCAGACAATCCTTGCCTCTTAAATTTTGACACTGGAATTGATGAACTGTCAATCCACAGACAGACTGCAGAACTTGAAAATCAATCGTGGGTTGAAGATGGAGCAGGAGTATGTACAACCAGTGGGCTACTGGTCCCATCAGTAACCACACTCTTTGTCATTTGCTGATCACCCATGGTTTGCCAAGAATGTAATCTTCTTCTTCATCCTATATCTTGAAAAAAATGCTTTTACATCATATTGTAGTTTACAGCGAGGCTGCACCTTTTGGCCAGAAAGATGCTGAGTTGTGAGGTCACTGATTGATATTTTAATTTTTTGGGTTTGGGTGCAATGTTCCACTGTTATTTAGTATAGAGTGGGTTTCAACAGTCTAGTCTTCATAAGTATGTTTTCTTGGTACTGTCTTTTACAGAGCGACGCCTCCTGCAGAAGACAGATGTGTTGGACCGAAAGGTACAAACATCACAGTCAAGCTGTAAACTAGCGACACAACGCATTCCGTTCTCCGGACTACATCGTGCTATTTGCAAAGCCCTGTTCAGGAGTGGGAGATTGAGAATGAACGCAGAAGGAGGAGAACGATGCCTGAGATGATGCAGCAGAAGTATGCATAACCAATGGGCTACTGGCACCACTAGTATCCACTCTTTGATCGCCCTTTGTTGAGGGAGAACGAGCACCTATGGGTTTGCAGTGAGTTCAGTGTCACCAATTCTTAACAGAACAAAAATTCACAAAATGTCTGCTTCCCTTAAGGACTCGTCTCCAGGACAACCCACATAACACCTAGAGGAGACATCGCCTCCATTCCATCTGCCCTGCATGTTGACTGGGACTTTTGAAGAATTTTGAAGCAAACACCAGAATATACCTTCAGGACTGCCCTACTTATACAGACCAGACCAAAGAGAGGCAGTCTGGCCTGGTGGAGAAACCATGCTTGACAGGCCGTGTGGGACCGGCGAAGACCTGAAATGCAGTCTCCTTCATGAACCTCACCAGACTAGAACCATAGCATCAGTTGATCGAAGAAGATGGGTGTCTTACAATAGTGTCTGTTTTCTAGTAGACCCATTTCAAGAACAGAATGAAAATAATTAGATCAACTAACGGGGACGGCGTGGCCTAGTGGTTAAGTGGCACGGCTCACAACCAGAAGGTGCTGGGTTTGATCCCCATCACAGCACCGGCCGTTACCCCGGGGAAGCAAACCCTTAGAAAATGCAGGAGGAAGCAGACCCTTACATAAAATGCATGCTGAAGTCGGATGCACTGGGCCGACAGGCGCAGAATAAAAACCACAGTGTAACGCACACACGCCTTGGGGAATAGATAAATAAGGCGAACACACACACCCAAAAAAAAAAAACACAAACAAGGAGACACATTTTCTTTAAAGAATTGTTACCTGGTGCAAGATGACGGTTATCTGATGATCCGATGATGTGGGTTAGGCAATCAAGTATTCGATGTTGGAAGTCCTGTACACAGAACATTAAAAGTGGGATGAGAAATGATAGCTACTGAAATATGAAATTGTTCAAAGATTAAAAGAGCATGATATTGGTAATTAGTGCCTCAAAATAATTAGTTATTGTCAACAGAGTTACAAGGACCTAGGAGTTATAATAGATCATACAGGTAAGGTGAGTGAGCAAGTCCAGGTAGCAGTGACAAAGGCAAATGCAATGTTATGTATGATAAAAAGAAATATTAAACACAGAAGCATGGAAGTGATAGTCAAACTGTATAAAGCATTAGTTAGACTTAGATTGGAGTACTGTGTACAGGTGTGGAGTCCTTATCATAGTGGGGATATAAACATGCTGGAAAGGATACAAAGAAGAGCAACAAAACTCATAGTGGAAATCCAGAATTATAGGTATGAGGAAAGACTCAGAAAAACAGACGACTTACAGTGCCTAGAAAAAAGAAGAATTTGAGGTGACTTAATATAGGTTTATAAGATAATCAATGGTAAAGATAAATTAGACTATAACAAGTTTTTTAAAATTAAAATGTCTACAAGAACAAGAGAGCACAGTCACAAATTAAATAAAGTTCATATTAGATACCAGGAAATATTTGTTTAGTCAGAGAGAGGTGAATGCTTGGAATGCATTACCACAGGAAATAGCAGAGGCAGGGTCAATTAATGCATTTAAGAAAATATTAGATGCGCATGGGTATTTTTAATCAAGTGAATGTAAAAGAATCAGGTTGTATACAGACTGTAGAGTTTTCTAAACCAGTATAAAGATATTAAGTTATATCACAACCAACAACAGGTGTGTCACATTTAAACATACCTGAAATTCTTCATCAGTAAGATAGACTATATTCTTTGGTTCACATGCAATTGTAATAAATTCAAGACCTTGTGTTGCCCATCTGCAAAAAAACATAAATTATAAAACAAAGTTGACCATCTGAAAAAAATAATATTATAAAACAAAGTTGACCATCTGAAAAAAATAATATTATAAAACAAAGTTGACCATCTGAAAAAAATTATATTATAAAATAAAGTTGACCATCTGAAAAAAATAATATTATACAAGAATATTTCAATACTATAAAATTATAATCATGACATTTATTACCATTTCTGACGTCCATCAGGAGGGCTTCTCATGCTGCATTTTTTTTTGTTCACTCTGTTTCCTAAAGTGGAATGAATTGTGCTGTGTTTTGCGCCTTATTGCTAAGTGCATCTGACTTCATCACAGATTTTTAAAATGAGTTTACTTCACATAGTAGCACTACTGAACTGAGCCCACATATATGAATGTTTGGGTTGTGAGCTGTATGATTAACCACTTCGGCAACAGTTGCTTCCCCGGGTTGAGGAAAAAAGGCTACTTGTCCATGCAGTCCCCAACTACTGTACAAGATGATACTGAAGGTCAAAAAGTTATATATAAGTTGTGGCTCTGTGACTGTCCCAGGACAAAAATGAAAAGAAACCCATGTTATGGTTACAAGGTCCTAGTCACGGGGAAAAACCAGACAAAAACACAAACAGATTGATTTGTGTTTTCGTCTTGATTTTTGTTTTCGTCTCTTTTTTTGGGTCTCGGACAGGGGCTTTCATTTTGTTTTTGTCCTCGTGCAACCTACATGTGCACTTAATTCACTTGTATTCATTTTACATGCGATCATATTGACCATTTCTTGTTTGATCTAATTTTTCATAACTGGTATATCGTGACTCACAAATTCCTGGCGCACACTTCATGGTAATGGCTGGCAACTTATAAAGTATTGTATCGATGTCATACATCACGTTTTGTTTTGTTGCGATTTCTTAGTTGTTTTTGCCTTTTGTCCCTGATGAAGGATTTGTGGTCATAATGTATTTTTTGTTTGTTCTGGTGAGGTCACTGAGATATAAATACTTTGAAAAATAGCACCAAAAAAGACTTACAACCAAAATGTTCAACCTCATTTAAGATGCAAGCCACTAACCTTGGTCTAGTTCCTCGACCTCTCTCACATTTGTTGATGACAAAGTTCATCCAGTCTTTGGCAAATGAAACAGTCATGTGACATGCTTTCTCTCTTTGGTCCCTAGACACAAGGCGCATCAGCTCCCTCTGGTACTAAAATAAACAGATATTTTGATATTCATTAATTTCTAACTCATTAATTGACAGCCGAATAAATGAGATCATTAATGTCTTGTGGCAGCGTATGCTTTAAGTTGAGGAGTTTACTTATCTGAAGAGTTACAGTATATATCGACACCACGACACAACTTCAACACAGTAAAAAAGATCCCATACTGCAAGCGGCGCATAGGAAATATGGTGTTAGGCCCATATTATTTTGTAACCCACAGCACTTAGTGGATGATGTGGCCAGCATCATGCCGGTCGCCTTTACTTCCCAGATTGAACCAGTACCCATTTAAGGCTGGGGGAGCCTCAACCTAGGACCACTCATATGCGAGGCCAGCGCACTAACCACTGCGCTATGCGGCTCCGTTTCCTCAACACAGTAAACACTATCCTGATCATAAAACAAAACAATATAATTTCTTACAAAGAATAATTGTTGCACAATATCAACAAAAAGCAAAGAACTTCTAAACTAAATAATCATAACATATATATTTAACTACAACAGAAAATACAAACAGATGCTGTTGATGTTATTTCTGTAACTACATAATAACCCAGGTTCTAAATCTATACCTGCAACAACAAAAACTTCACAACCTCAAGAATTATTCTAGCCAAAATTTAATGGCTCCACACAATCACAAGCTCGTCTTCATGATCAGAACACGTATTCAGTCGATCTGTGCACTCACACATAATCAGATTACGTTTAATCAGGAGATCTGTGCATTCATATATAGTCAGATCACGTATAATCAGGCAATCTGTGCATTCACATATAATCAGATCACTTCACATACTCAGGTGTATCTGTACACTCACACATAATCAGAACACACATCGTCCATAAGGTGTCCTGTACATACAACACGCATTCAGATCTCATCCTTAAGTGATCTGTACACTCGTGTAACAATTCAGAACATACATCATTCACAAGGTGTCCTGTACATACAACGCAATTCAGATCTCTTACTGTTCACAGGGTGTCCTTCACAAGCACCTATTGAGCGCGACTGGACAAACTCGATGTGTATGAAGGTACAACCACCCTGTAAACTCTCACACTTCCAGACTCCCTCTTAGTCTTCCTGCCAGTCTTCCGAGTTTATCTCTGCAGTGTATTTTATAGTGTCAAGCAACAACATGGCTGTCCAATGGTTTTCTGTGGGTTGGTTGATTTTTAGCTATCACTCCAATTTGGAACTACCCCCATCTAAAATGTTAATGGTTGTCTATCCACAAGTCACTGTCATCCTTCTTCTTCGTACGCTGTCAGACGTCAACCTGTATTTGTTCGAAGAAAGCAGCGGTCATCCTGAGGCTGCCGACACTGCCATAGAGCTTGTCTAGCTTTCTCTGGTCCTCGTATGTCTGGCAGTTTTGCAGCAGATGTTCAGCGGTCATTTTCCCTGTACCACAAGTGCATTTGTCAGTGCCCCTTATCTTCAGTTTATTGAATAGGTGGTACCTCAGTCTGTTGTGGCCTGTCCGGAGTCTGAAGACCACGACCTGCTCTTTTCTGTTCACCTGGTAATAGGCATCATTTTTTGACTGTCATTCTAAATGTGGTAGCCGGTCGTGGTAGTTTCAGATTGTCACCAACCCCTATCCTTGTTAAGTCTGATGCCAGAGTGGTCAGTTCTGACACCCACCCCTGTACCAGAAAAGTCTTCTACCTAGCCCTTCATTTTCTTTGTCGACACGGTGATGTACTCTGGCGTGAACTGCGTTCATCCAACACATTCAGGCAACCTTTGTTTTTTAGAGTCGCCAGCCAATCTCCCCTGCACTAAACGCGCATACTCCAGCTGGAACTGTCACATAGTCTTCTTCTTCTGCGTTCAGGCCTTTTGGTCATGTTAGATCTGTAGTCCCGTCACTAGGACAAAGTCCACAGTCCTCTCCAGGTCCGAGTGGCAGCCCCACAGCTTCTGCGTCACCTCGGCTCCTCTGGTCAGGTTTGACATTGTAGGTTTCTGTATCCTGGGCAGTCCTGTAAGATGTGTTCAGGGGTCTGTACTCCAGTTCCCCATGCGGCAGTCACTTGTGTGTGATATCTTGAGCCGATGTAGCTGGCCCAATAGTCTGCAATGGTCTGTTCTCAGGCAAAAGATAGTGGTTTGTTGGTGTCTGTGGAGCTGATGGAATGGGTCAGGCCTACTGCTCACGTCAATGTCTTTCTTCCATTTTGAGTTGTACTGATTGTGGATGATAGTTTTTGTATCTCGGAAAGACACAGTGTGGATAAGTTGCCCCATCTTACCACCTGCTTTGGACAGGACATTAGCTATCTTATTCCCTGTGATTCCACAATTTGAGGGTAGCCATTAAAGAGCAGCTGTAGAGGTTTTTTTAAATTTTATTGAGTTTCGATCAAATTTCCCACAGCATTTGTTTGCCTCCGGTGTTTTGTATTGCTTCTAGTAGTGAGAGATCATTAATGTATCCGCCAATACAAATTCAGTTATTAATGAATAAAGTATTAGTTCTTCAACCTCGGCGCTAGAGCCCACTAGTGGACGATTTTAGCTTTCAGGTTGGCGGTAGCAGAATAATTACATTCTGTATTAAAAATATATTATAATTTTATTATGATAATGCTGAGGCTATACAACCTGAGGAAACTATGGGAGAATACTAGCAAATCAACAAAAGTGACAATTTTGAGAACCTGTGACATCATACATGGACAGTTGCTATAACCTCAAAGAAGAGAATCGAGTCCTTCGAGTCAAAATGTTATAGAACAGTTCTCAGGATACCATGGATAAAAAAAAAGGAAGAATTGCAGATATTCGACAAGAGTTAGGAATAGAGGAGAACTGATTCATAAATTCCTTAACCCTACCACGCCGCTGTACCTAATTATCGGTAATTTCCTTAACTGCCGCTAAACCGCTGTACCTAATTTTCGATACTTTGGATAGTACGTCATAAAATGCGTCAGAATCTAATAATAACCAACCAATCGTGGTCAATCCTCGTGATTAGTCATTGCAAATGGCTGCCCCCATGTTTAAATTGATTTTGTGGGGTTTAATGTGAACAAATTAGGAAAATTGACAATGAAACGAACGGCTGATGAACCAAGCACTTCAACAGGAAAGCAAAGTAAGTCTAGGCTTATGACAGTCCAACAGGTGATCAATAATTTGGTTGATTCAGACTCTGTTCAAGTAAAACAGACAGTGAGAGCTCGACTGATGAGATGAAGGCTTTTCTTGGACTGAGGATCTATATGGAATACTCATGTATAAAGCCCAGGTATAAGGATTTTTGGACAAATGAGGGCTCTTTGTTGTGTTTACTCCCGGATTTCAAAATGTTATGACTCGAGACAGATTCTTTGCCTTTTGCTGGGTGGATTGGCACACAAAGGTGGAATATTGACGCTAGATGAAAGGTAAACCTATTTTCTACAATGTCTCCAAGTTACATCTTATTCTAACCATTTGTTTGTATGTAACTAAGATTTTTCTATATCATGTTGGTTTTTTATCTTTAATGCTCTGGAACCCAGGAATGGGGGACAGTTGGGTTCAGAGCCTCAGGTGTGGTAGGGTTACCCAGGAATGGGGGACAGTTGGGTTCAGAGCCTCAGGTGTGGTAGGGTGACCCAGGAATGGGGGACAGTTGGGTTCAGGGCCTTAGGTCTGGTAGGGTTAATGAACAGAACATTTGAAATACTTTAACATCATCAAAAGACACAACGGTCTTGAGAGAATGGTAATGGAAGGTATGGTGTCGGGCAGGAGAGGCAGACCAAGTAGATATAAACACGCATTTGATACTGGCAAATACATCCACATGACAAATATACACGCAAACACATGCATCCATACACTGAGCAATATTTCCTTCTTCTTCGTACACTGTCAGACGTCAACTTGAATTTGTTCAAAGAAAGCAGCTGTAATCCTGAAGCTGTCGACAGTGCCATAGAGCTTGTCTAGTGTTGGCACTGGTGATGGCCACATGTGCTTTCTCTGGTCCTCGTATGTCGGGCAATTTTGCAGCAGATGTTCAGCGGTCATTTTCCCTGTACCACAGGTGCATTCGTCAGTGCCACCTATCCTCAGTTTATTGAATAGATGATACCTCAGTCTGTTGTATCCTATGTGGAGTCTGAAGACCACGACAGAGCAATATTTCCTGATATAACCTAAAAGATTACGGTCTGAGAATGAAAGGAGCATGCTTTCACCAGAAGAATCCAGAAAGGCAAATCTTTCTTGTTGTTAAGTGACAGGCTGCAGTAGTTTTCCTCACATACCAAGCATGCTGATGATGGTGGACCTGGGTACTCCAGGTGGTTGTGCTATGCTTGGCTTCATCTGCGTGTTGCTCACTACTATAGGGATCACGTTGATCCCTCACCTCGTTAGCTAGGTTGCCATAAAAACAGCCTGTTTCTAGGGAGGGCTATGAGGAATGCAAGGTGAGGGTCTTGGCCAGTATGTTTTGCCTGACCCTGACTAACATTTCCGATCAGTATATTTTGCCTGACCAGAAGTTATTCTTCGTCCCCAGGCAAATCTTTAAACATACCAAAAACATAAAACACAAACTTACCTCAAAGCCAAAATCATAAATTTTCAGCATAGTCTCTCTATAAAGTTTAAGAATGCTTTCTTCATGTATAACATTGTTTAGATTGAGCTTTTCGTTGACTTGTTGAATAGCCTGCGATATCTTCACCATCAAATCAACTGCATTGGTCTGTGAAGAGTAAAACAGGATAAGTTAACTGAAGTGTACTACTAAATTTTTGTGTTCTTGTTCTTCCATCGTAATCGATGAGGACCACTTTGTCAACATTCAATGTTGCATGAGCTTGAAGATGGATAAATAAGTCAATCCGAGCCATGAATTGTTTGCTGCACTTAGTACAAAGAAATAGGACACCCACTTCCACCGAGGTGGAGGATTTTTTGCACACTATCCATGAGATTGTGAATGTTCCATGCACCAAATATCAAAAGCACTTCCATTGTGCATTTCATAATAGACAGTGGTGTAACGGACGTGAAATTAAAACAAAGTGACTTGTGCATTAATTTTTTTATAGTGAAGGAGAGTTGCACACATCAACCTCACTATCCTGTTCTCAACTACCCGATTCAGTGGCAAGACACAGTCAAGATGACTGAGAACAGAAGAGGATTCAGATTTTTCTCGGGGTTTTCTTCTAAAGTCTTTCCTATGATCAGGTATCCCACAAGGCAGTGAGAGCAGAAATGGCACTGCTAATGTCACAAGCTTCTACTCAATTGTATCATTCAAATATAATTTGGCATGCCTGAAAACCCACAGAAGCCAGCGGAGGTAGTCCAACCAAACTATGATAATGTTCGTGAACCAAAAATACAGGCAGCATTGTCTATGGAAACGTACAATACGACAATTCATGACTGAAATTAATATACAGAATATGTCATGAGAATGCGCACAGCTCTCTATATTTTGCGATCGCCGTTTCTTCAATATCATCAATTTTTTAAAATAAAAAGTATGCAAGCGCACGTTTCTTAACAATTAGTATTGGCCAAATGCAATATTAACTATTGTTCCTTTTAGTGAACATTGGTGTGGAATACATACCGAAAAATGTGCACTGGTCTAGAAGCAGTCTCATCATGGAAAACCAATGCTGCTAAAACCATCGTTGTGAATGTTTGAATCAAGCTTCCTGTAAGAGGATCAAACATAGTGGAGAATACCATACAGCCTTGATATCCCCCTACATGATACTCTTACACAATGAAGGGAGACAAAAGGCCAGGAAGGACTTGATAATTATCGTCCAATTACTTTTCTTTCTGTCATTTACAAACTGTTAATGAAATGCATTTTTACTAGAGTTCGTTACATCCTCGATAGTTGACAACCTATCGAACAAGCTAACTTTCTATATTCCTACGGCATATTGGACAACATCTCAACCTATTGAGGCGGCCAAATACCTGACTCCCTTGATGTCCACCTTCACTGACTACAAAAGAGCTTTGGATTGTATAGAACAACAATTTGTCTGGCATTTGTAATAAAAGTTCATGCCAACAACTACACAAATTGCACTACAATTTTCCACAAAAACAAAAAGCTGTTCACAAGGGAGATCCTATCACACTGAACCTCTTTTTGTCTGCATTCTTGGAATCGGTCATAAGTTGTTGGGGCATGGGAGTACTTTGGAATCAATGTTAATGCACGGACTCCTCAATCATCTTTGATTTGCAGATAACACAGTGCTGATCAGAGTCAGTTGCAGAAGGTTAGAGATGCTCAACAGCGAGAGAAAGAGAGCTGAGCTAAAAATAAATATCTCCAAGACCAAGTTACACAAAACTGTTTTGCCCATTGTGACTTTACGTGACAACCACTTCTCACATAAACAGGAAGCATTTCTTTATGTATATCCTCGTGCAGAAAGTCCTCTCGCAACAAAAAAAAAACCCACTTAATAAAACCATTAAAAGAAATTGTGAAGTATACTTGAAAAGAAAAAAGCCACCTTACCCTGAGTTCCGAGAGAGACTCGGCTATAGACTGATGACATGAGGTTTGTTCATTGACCAACTGAACTGTTTTTCCCATGAGTCTCTCAAAATGTTTTCTCTGGTGTGCAAGTGTCCCTGAGTGTGTTACTATAAATAGGAGACTCATCACCTGAAAATAATAAAGCAAATCTTTCTGAATCTTCACGAAAAACAAGTTTCATCTTTGTATAAATGTGAATGGGACAAAACTATAACAAGTACATACACTTCATTCTTGGGCATAAGATTTGATGGGAGATGCACTTATGAAATAAAGAACAGAATAGCTCAGGCAAAATCAGTCTTCCAGAGTATGACAGGTCTCTTGTGCAACAAAACCCTACCATGAGAATTAAGAAAAAGAGTTCTTAGATGCTATGTGAAACCAGTACTGACATAATGCAGCAAGTCATGGATAATCAGCAGGCAAATACATGGATCTTATAGAAAAACATAGAAGATCAGCAAAGATGGCGCTATAACTGGCTGCGGGTCTACATTGCTCTTCTGTTTCAGTTCATTATAGATGCCACCAGACCATGAATTTTCTGGGAATTCACACTAGTCTATGACTTACACTTGTGTTCATGGAAACGTGTTGTTGTTTTCCATTTGGACTGGTTAATTCGTTCGTGCATAGAATGGAATTCAGCTATATGAATTGCACTAAGCTTAAACGTGTCCTATTTCACGGTCTAGTTCACACGGCTGAACTTCACGAGATTGGCGCCCTTCGCCGTACTGAAGACAGGGTCAGCTTTGTTGTATGACATTTAGACACAACTATAATGAACTGCCACCTGGAGAGAGATGGGTTCCGTCAGGTGTGTAGCGGCCCAAGACACACCGTTGTTGTTTGGCGGGAGCTGGTACTACAAACTGCAATAACGGTGCCTCAACGACCTTCTAGGTTATGGTACTGATGATGATGATGAAACACATGGACCATTGGAGACAATGAAAATGTGGTTTTATATTATTCCTGGGAATCCATGAGAATTCCATGGATTGCAAAGAAAGCTAATAACATGTTACTTGAAGAGGCACAGATACAAAGACAGCTTATGGCAAAAATCAGGACAAGGTAGTCATGCGTTATCGGGCGTGTCATGAGAAGAGACGGGTTTGGAACATACAGTGACTTTCTTACAAACTAACAAGGCACTCCAAACTAAGACTTTTGACCTGTCAGCTTCTTTTACCTAGGAGACTCACCTGAATATAAAAAAGCTACGGTCAGATTTCTTCTTCTTCTTCTTCTTTGGGAAAACCAAAGTTTCATTCTTATATCATATACAGAAAGCTGCTTTTAGATTTTACTTTAAACCCACAGGGCTCTTCTTCTTCTTCGTTCGTTCTCAATCTCCCGCTACCAAACCCTGAAAGGGTCCAAGTAGCAGAATGTAGTCCAGAGAATGGAATGCATTGTGTCGTAGTTTACAGCTTGACTGCGATATTTGCACCTTTCGGTCCAACACATCCGACTTCAGCAAGCATTTTTGAGTACCGGGTTAGCATTCCCTCTTCGATCCCTTCTCCTTAGCCAGTCTGCCCTGCTGCAGCCTGTTATCCAGGATCACAGCGTGGAGGTGTAGAAGGGTCTTGGCAGCTATGGTTCGCTGGCCCTGATGCTAGCAGTCAGCTATTGGTCGCTGACCACTGCAGCTCATGTGCTGCTCAGCATCTTGATCCCACCCACAGGGCTATTACATCCTCAAAATGATTTTGTCTTGTGTTAATTGCAGAGTATTTAACGTTTACACTGCCACATAATTTTTTCAGCACGTCACATTTTACTTTGGTTGTTGACTTTGAGAGCATGTAACCTTTTTATTTGTTGGTCTATAGATATCTTCTTCTTCGTTCGTTCTCAATCTCCAGCTACCAAATCCTGAAAGGGCTTAAGTAGCAGAATGTAGTCCAGACTTGGCAGCTCTGGTTCGCTGGCCCTGACGCTAGCAGTCCGCTATGGGTCGCTGACCACTGCAGCTTATGTGCGGCTCAGCGTCTTGATCCCGGTCTATAGATATGATTTGTTTGTGTGTTGAGACATAAATTAATAAAGAACTTGCTGGTGTTATTGTTTTTGTTGTGTGTGTTACTTTCTAAGATACAAGGAGATGACGGTGATAGTGTTGAAAAACAGCATCTGTTTTCGCCGCCCCTTGCTTGAAATTTTTTTTATAAGTTCCACAGAGGATGGATAATCAATGTTTAAAAAAATCAGCATATCTGTTTCTTTTCACTTTAAACATCATTCCGTTCTCTGGACTACATTCTGCTACTTAAGCCCTATTAGGGTTTGGTAGCAGGAGATTGAGAATGAATGAAGCCAAGCCAAACATATTTATTATATCTTCATTAACAAACTAAATAAATCCACCTCAGAAAAATCTGTTGCAAAAACTTAACTTTCCCATTTTCAATAATGGGTGAATCTTCAAATCGAAGTGAAAAACAGAAGAAATCATTTTCAAATGTCTAAGACAAATTTCAAAATCGCCAATGTGTTCTACTGAACAGGACGGAAGTGGAACTCTCTCCAATCGAAAAAGCAATATTTTCAGCCGAATTCTAAGGTAGCCTTATTGTCTATCTATGACCAGATCGATATGAAAAAATATCGGCTGTGAAACATCGGATAAAAGCTACAGGCACATTTTTTCAGCAATGGTTACGTAAAGATAAATCTATGAGATTGAGAGATTTCTACCCTTGAGTTAGACCACAGTGGTGGTTGTTTATGGTAATGCTTATGGTAATGCAAAGGTACAATTCACATCCCTATTCTACAGAGAGTGGTCTGTGTCCGACCGGACCAGTATCACAGTTCCCCGAGTGTTAAGGGCAAAGTGAGAGGGTTAGTTGATGGCATGTGCACTCCAAGGTGATAAGTTCATGAAGAAATGTTACCAGGGCATGAAGACGGAACAAAGTGCAGTAAAATTGAAATCTACAAGTCATAAAAAGTTACTAAGAAAACCAAACTAAGTCCGACTCAAACCAAAGTCTGACTCAAACCAAACAACACGATTGTGTAAGCAACTACTAACTTCAAGCAATGAATCTCAGCACTAACCCTGGATTATAACTAACATTATACTAACCTCAATATGAGAAAGGGCAATAGCTGTCTCTGCTGTGGGCTCCACATGAACAACACTCCCTGTCCACTTGGGCTGCACTCTGACGTGGTCTATTTCACTGTCGCATCTCATCATTAGCAGATACCCATCTTCTTTGGCAGTAGCATCAGCAGGATCTTCACGACCAGATGTTACATTCAGTAACTGTAGGATCAGCTGCTTGTTTGAGATTATCTTCTCCGGAATGAACATCATGTATCCCGCACTTAACTGAGCTTTCACCTGAAATATGAGATGCATTTGTACATTTTACATTTGGGGCTGAAACATGGGCTCTGGTAAAAATAGGATGGAAATATTTGAAATGTGGTGCTATTGTAGAATGGAAAGAGCAAGTTGGATAGAAAGAAGATCAAATAACAATGTTGGAACAAGATGCTAAGCAGCAGCGATCAGCGGCCCATAGTTGACTGCTAGCGTCAGAGCCTGCAAACCAAAGCTGCCTTCTACACCTCCATGCGGTGATCCTAGATAACAGGCTGCAACAGAACAGACTGGCTAAAAATAATTGAAAATACTAAAAGCAGTAGAAAAGTATAAGAAATAAAAGTATAAAATGGTGGGTGTTCGAATCCCATGGTGGTCAAGATGCAGCAGTGAATGATCTGACAGCAGCCAGTGACTTCAGTTGTCAGTCACTAGTGCAGTCTGGCCAAGGGATAGGGATCACAATTGGAAGGCAATCCTGGTACTCAAATCAGTCAGCTGAAATCGGATGCGTCGTGCCAAAAGACGCAGATTTCGTGTTGTAAACTACGACACAACATTACAACATCCCTTTCAGGACAAACGCCAAAGAAGAATAAGAATCCACCAAGTATCAAGTCTGCCTGGTTTACAGGGAGGTGAGATTGGGTGCCTAGTCTTATTGCATGTAAAAGACCCTTTGAGTTCCAAATAAAAAAGTGTATTCTCTTATTTGCTACCCGGACAAAAATGATAAAGGTAATGAAATTCCTTCCCAATAGTAGCCTCCATGAAGATGTTGTGAATGGCAAAAATGAGGTTTACTCTTTTTTTGAAAAGGACGTTTTGCAGTAGCTTTCCTCACATCCCGAGCAATGGGGAACAGCGATGGCTAGTGGTTAAGTGACACGGCTAATAACCCAAAAGTGCTGGATTCGCTCCCCATCACAGCACCGGCCGTTACTCCAGGGGAACAAACCCTTAGAAAATAGAGGAGGAAGAAGACACGTACATAAAATGCATGCCGAAGTCGAATACACTGGGCCGACAGGCGCAAAATTTAAACATAGTACACTGACTTGGGGAATGGAGAAATAAGGCGAACACAAAAAAAAAAACATCCCAATCATGCTGGTGAAGGTGGACAGGGGTTCTCCAGACAGTTGTGCTATGCTTGGCTTCATCTGCTTGTCACTCACTACTATATGGATCACATGGACCTCCCACCTCGTTAGCTAGACTGCCAAGAAGAACAGTCCATTTCCAAGGATGACTACGTGTAAGTCGATGTGGGGATCTTGACCAGTATATTTTGCCTGACCCTGACTAACATGTCTGACCAGTATGTTTTGCCTGACCCTGACTAACATGTCTGACCAGTATGTTTTGCCTGACCCTGACTAACATGTCTGACCAGTATATTTTGCCTGACCCTGACTAACATGTCTGACCAGTATGTTTTGCCTGACCCTGACTAACATGTCTGACCAGTATGTTTTGCCTGACCCTGACTAACATGTCTGACCAGTATGTTTTGCCTGACCCTGACTAACATGTCTGACCAGTATGTTTTGCCTGACCCTGACTAACATGTCTGACCAGTATGTTTTGCCTGACCCTGACTAACATGTCTGACCAGTATGTTTTGCCTGACCCTGACTAACATGTCTGACCAGTATGTTTTGCCTGACCCTGACTAACATGTCTGACCAGTATGTTTTGCCTGACTGGATGTTAGTCTTCCTTACCCCTTCATGAAGATCAAAAAGATATAACAGTCCTGTTAAACTCGATTGCAAGTGTATACAAAAACCTCCAGTGGTAGAAGAGTTATAACTGACTGATAACGGGTGAATAATAACTCACCTGGACATGTTGAGTTTCCATCAATCTGGAGAAAAGTTCTTCAGTTGTTACAGTAATGTTCAGATCTGCAGCAATTTCTAAATCCTGTGAGTTAAAAAATCAGATACAGCTAAAGTCTAAAAATAATCACTAAATTAATCTGGAAAATCCAGACTGGAAAAAATACTGCACACTTGTCCTTGTATCATACTGCAGTCTGTAGTTAATTTCTCGATGCAAAATATGAAGCGCACAGGGAATACCAGAGGGACACACCATCTCCGGCAGCAAAAGCTGCCTTCAATACTGCTCGCAAAGCTGTCCAGACCAGGCTTAGAGAGATGCAAGACTCCTGGCTCAGCAAAAGAGCCGACGAAATTGAGATGTTCGCCGAGCGTCATGACACCAAACGGTTTTACGAGGCACTGAAAGCTCTCTACGGCCCGCAGCCCTCTAGTAATACTCCAGTTCACAGTGCGGATGGGGTACTGCTAACAGATAAGGTTCAGATTCTAGACAGATGGGCAGACCACTTCTGCAAAATACTAAACCACCCATCGTCCATAAATGAAGAGGCCATCCGGCGAATGCCGCAGGTGGAACTGAACCTGGCGTTGGATGAAGTAATTACTGAGGAGGAAGTCGACAGGGCAATCAGTTCACTATCTATAGGAAAAGCTCCAGGAGCTGATGCAATACCAGCAGAGGTATATAAGGCTGGCCCATCCCTCACCAGAAGGATCACTGAACTCTTCTGTCACATGTGGGCTGAAGGTAAAATTCCGCAGGAGCTAAAGGACGCCTCAATCGTTCACCTATACAAAAGAAAAGGCAATCGTCAGGAATGCGACAATCATCGTGGAATATCGCTACTCTCCGTAGCAGGCAAGATCCTAGTGCGCTTACTGCTAAACAGGCTCAACAAACACCTTGAACAAAGCCACCACCTCCCAGAAAGCCAATGTGGATTCAGAGCCGGAAGAGGAACAGTGGATATGATTTTTGCCGCTCGCCAAGTACAAGAGAAGTGTCGAGAGCAAAATCAGGCCTTGTACACCACATTTATTGATTTGACAAAGGCATTTGATACAGTAAACAGAGAAGGGCTGTGGATGATAATGTCTAAGTTTGGCTGCCCCAACAAGTTCATAACAATGATGAAACAGCTACACGAAGGCATGTGTGCTCGTGTACTGGACAGCGGTGCAATCTCTAAAACGTTTCTAGTATCAAACGGAGTAAAACAAGGATGTGTACTCGCCCCGACTTTGTTCAGCATGATGTTCACGGCCACGATGACAGACGCCTTCAGATCATTGGAGCTTGGAATACCCATAAAGTACCGCATAGATGGCAAGTTACTCAATTCCAGAAGAATGAAGGCCAAAACCAAAGTGGCTGGCGACATAATCAGGGAACTTGTATTTGCTGACGACTGCGCTCTAATGAGCAACTCAGAACTGAACATGCAGGTTGGAATGGACCAGTTCTCTGCCGCATGCGAAAATTTTGGTCTGACCATAAATGCCAAAAAAACAGAGGTCATGTACCAACCAGCACCAGGCATGCCGTACACAAAACCAGAGACTACAGTCAGCGGGCAGACGTTGAATGCCGTAGACAAATTCACATATCTGGGCAGCACGCTGTCGAGATCTGTCAGCCTAGACGATGAGGTGGCAAGCAGAATAGCAAAGGCCAGCAAAGCCTTTGGTAGAATGCGCTCGATGGTCTGGGCACGTCGTGGCATCAGCGTCAAGACCAAACTCAAAGTCTACCGTGCAACCATCATTCCAACCCTACTATACGCTTGCGAAAGCTGGACTGTATACTCTGGACATGCAAGGAGGTTAAACCACTTCCACACAGGTTGCCTGAGGCGAATATTCCACATCCGATTGCAAGATCGTGTCACTGACATCGAGGTTCTCTCGAGGGCTAACATGCCCAGCATCCATGCACTTCTAGAAAAAGCACGACTAGGATGGGCCGGACACCTCGTCCGTATGTCAGACGAGCGGCTCCCAAAGAAGCTTCTCTACGGCGAGCTGAGAGAGGGATGGCGCCCAAAGAAACGTTTTAAAGACGGTCTGAAGGACTCACTAAAAAGTTGCCAGATAGACATCGACACCTGGGAATGTCTTGCGAAAAACAGATCTGACTGGAGAAGCGCAGTCAAATCGGGTGTAGCTGCCGGTGAAGATGACCGTGTTGTGAAAGCCCAGAACAGACGCGAGACGCGGAAATCCCGAGCAGCGGGAACACCATCCCCTTCTACAAACCTCGTGTGCCCGATATGTAGCAGATGTTTTCGTGCTCGCATTGGCCTGTTCAGCCACATGCGCACCCACACCCAACAGGGAAATCTGTGACAAGGATGATGTCGGCGGTCCTCATCGACAACGATGGACAGCTATTATTATTAGTTAATAATTTCTGCTTTCCTATTTGGTTAAATATTTTGTGTATTTTACTATGAAAACACATTTTTAAGAATGATTATAAACAAGCTGTATTTTATGGTACACAAGAGGGATAGATTATGTAGCCTTCCAAGCTATGATATTCAAAGTGACCATATGTAGTTGTACACGGAACTAGCAACATTATCATGTAAAACAGACATATAGAGACAGATGGATAGATAGATAAGAGATAGATAGATAGACAGACAGACAGACAGACAGACAGACAGACAGACAGATAGATAGATAGATAGTAATATTAGTTGCCCGTCACGAGTGAAGATGGCAACAGTGTCTGACATGTGTATGTGACTGCCTATGTCTGTGCAGTCCGACCCGAGTGTGACAAACTCTACCACAGGTGGACAGCGTTAGTAATGGGATCGTCTGGTACTCTGTCCTTTCATGCAGTTTGCTTTTGGTGTGCAGCATCAGTGACTCTCTTCTCGGCCATTCGAACACTGTGTGTGCTGTTAGTGTGCCAGGCTGAGCGGTATGGTGCAAACACATCCTGGGAGGCGATACCAATGAGAAAACTGTTCTAAGACAATTTCAAAGTCACTGTATTGCTTCTTCTGTTCCCCCCAACGAGCGTTTGCCTGTCCTGAGCAACAGCTGCTTAGAAAAGCGCTCATCGGTCACGCGAACAACATGCCTAGTCTATCTGATCAGGACTCTCTGCAGCAGTGTATGAATGCCAAAGAACCCGGCCCTGTTAAGGACTTCAGAGTTTGGCACTCAATCCTGTCAGCTGATTCTAAGCAGCCTGTGGCGACAGCTCATGTGGAAATTGTGGAGTTTCCTGACATAGACTGTCCATGTTTCGCTTGTGTACAGAAGGGTGGTTTGCACAACATTACGATATACCTTGATCTTGGTGGAAACTCTGACACCTTGTCAGTCCTAAATATTCGTTTGTAGACAGACGGACAGATTGTCAGATGGACAGACAGACCTATATGTTTCTACATACATTGTTTCAGTCTTTGCTTACAAATTGATTATGATTCACTTCCATATGACAGGATTGACTTTATATAACAATGATCTGTTTTGCAAAAATTCATTTTAAAAACAATAAAAAAATTTTTAAATGCTGAAGTGCATGCTAAATATATACACAGCCCATTAATGCATTTACCTTTCTCAACAGCTTGGCAAACCCCAGAGCTTTTGATGCTCTCTCTCTAGCTTCATTGAAAAGATTCTTAAAGTTGCGAAGAATTCCTTGAACATTTTGCCTGCAGTAAGAAAACAGCATATAAGACTGTAATCATTGTTTGTTTGCTCGAGGAAATAAAATAAACAATTGATTCAGTTTTTCACTTCAAATTTACCACTAAAGTGGACTTTGCGACAACCTCACAATGATCAAAAGGCGAAAGCTGTCATGCTTTGTAGTGCACGCTTCATTTTATATAGGTAATGGCTATATAATAAGCTATATAGGATAGCACGTGGAGAACAACAGAACATGCGCCTTACAGATACAAGACCTTCATCAGGGACAAAGAAAAAAAAACTACACAAAACACTCTGCTTGATTAAAAAAAAAATAAAGGAGTAATAGTAATCTAGGGCAGAAATTGTCTTAACAGAAATATAAAATGGCTGATAGAACTGACTTCTTTGCATGTAGCACCCCTATATATGCTTAGTCCCTTTCATTGCTGAAAGTACCAATGACAGAGCACACAATCCGTAGCTTCCAAGATGGATCAGAATTGTCCTGACTTCATCAGCTGCGTTGACTAAGAGAAGCAGTTGTCATACCATGAAAAAAACCTTTTCAATCCCTCTATTCTGCCCAGACACACATTTATGAAAGTCTGCCCAGACACACATTTATGAAAGTCTGCCCAGACACCAATTTATAAAAGTCTGCCCAGACACCAATTTATGAAAGTCTGCCCAGACACCAATTTATAAAAGTCTGCCCAGACACACATTTATAAAAGTCTGCCCAGACACCAATTTATAAAAGTCTGCCCAGACACACATTTATAAAAGTCTGCCCAGACACCAATTTATGAAAGTCTGCCCAGACACCAATTTATGAAAGTCTGCCCAGACACCAATTTATAAAAGTCTGCCCAGACACACATTTATGAAAGTTCACATCTTTGCTGTTATCTTTCTTTTTTGTGGTCCTCCACATTCAGATTCAAACACCAATTTTTTTTATTGGTTATTATTATATTAATAAAAGTTAAAGGCGAGTGCTCAACTTCCTGTAGCTTGGTCTCTCTCCACAGAACAGTATGCTGCCTGCTGAGAGCATCACACAAAGCATGAACTCTGTAGCTCCAGTGATGAACCCAGGGATCTCCAAAACAAAATTGCCATCATGAACCTACCGCCGCAGTTCGAATTAGAACCCCGACCATCTGAACACAAGGCAAACGGCTTAACAACTTCGTCATGGAGACCCCCCCCCCAATTCTATTATATTACAAATATTTAACCCGTCAATAACGACAGACTGAAGTTTTAGATATCAATCAAATTAAAATGAAAAAAATATAACACGTTTTTATTATTCAATTGCAAATGAAAGAAATAAAACACGTTTTTATTATTCTATTTCAAATGAAAGAAATATAACACGTTTTTATTATTCAATTTCAAATGAAAGAAATATAACACGTTTTTATTTTTCAATTTCAAATGAAAGAAATATAACACGTTTTTATTATTCAATTTCAAATGAAAGAAATATAACACATTTTTATTATTCAATTTCAAATGAAAGAAATACAACATGTTTTTATTATTCAATTTCAAATGAAAGAAATATAACATGTTTTTATTTTTCAATTTCAAATGAAAGAAATATAACACGTTTTTATTATTCAATTTCAAATGAAAGAAATGTAACACGTTTTTATTATTCAATTTCAAATGAAAGAAATACAACACGTTTTTATTATTCAATTTCAAATGAAAGAAATATAACACGTTTTTATTATTCAATTTCAAATGAAAGAAATATAACACGTTTTTATTATTCTATTTCAAATGAAAGAAATTTAACACATTTTTATTATTCAATTTCAAATGAAAGAAATGTAACACGTTTTTATTATTCAATTTAAAATGAAAGAAATATAACACGTTTTTATTATTCAATTTCAAATGAAAGAAATACAACACGTTTTTATTATTCAATTTCAAATGAAAAAAATATAACACGTTTTTATTATTCTATTTCAAATGAAAGAAATAAACTGGCATTGTATAGCAACATTATACAATTTGTAATGTTAACACTCAATGACTAGATTTACATATTACTCTCACTCACTTTGTGATGCACAATTCACCAACTCAAAGAATACCAAAATAAATATTTATGCGTAAAATATTCAGTGTTATAAAAATTCAATTCAGGAATTAGGAAATCAAATTCAGATATTCTATAATGTTTTTTTAAAAAAAATTTGCTAATTGAAAAGGTATTTTTGTTATCATACAACTGTTAAAGAAAACTTTACTCTCACTGGATTTGAACCATCTTTGTTTCCTAAACCTTCCACTATATTGCTCTTGTCAATTGACTGCTGACAAACTTAGGGAGATTATGATTGCATAAGTGCATGGATCACAGGTTAACGTGCTATTTTTGGTACAGCGATTGACAATCTGGCAAATATCATGAGAGAAGATTATAATATTATTAGAATCACATAAAAACCACGAGTTCTACTATTGCAATGTTCGCTGTACATACACAAATTTTGCACACTTTCTATCTGCCATTCTTTTGAGAGATATATAATCGTACTCACTTCATTTCTGCCATTCTTTTGTGACATCTTCTATCTTCAATGTTATCATTTTCATCGCCTACATCATCTTCCTCATCATCATCAGCGGCATAATCCACATTGTCGACATCATAAAGACTGCAGGTGTTATCATCAATGCCGTTATCCAGAAAATCTCCAATAGAGTTTAGGAGACTACTAGCTAAAGAACTGAAAAGAAAAATTTGTAAATACATTGTAAACAATTTACAAGATTTGCAAGAACTGGTCAACATGGTAGTTCTTCAAAGCAGTGTTGCGGACTAGGTGGTCTCGAGGTAAGGTGTCCGCCTCGGGTTCGAATCACGGTAAAGGCCGGGTTTTTTCCCGCGTGGATCTTCTGGTAAAAATTCCCCTGATCTCTGGGTTGTGAGATCAGACTACTCTTTTGTGCACCCTGAAAAGGAGGTTAAGTGGTGGGTTGTAGTAGCTTTCCTCACATCCCGAGCATGCTGATGAAGGTGGATCGCTGCCATTCAGGCGGTTGTGCCATGCTTGGCGCTCAATGCTACGGGGATCACCTCGATCCCCATCTTGTCAGCCAGGCTGCCTTGAAAACAACCTGTTTCCAGGAAACACTACATGGAAGAGAGAGTGTGGTCATGGTCAGTATATTGTGCCTGACCCTCATGCGACGTCCTGGTCAGTATGTTGTGAGTGACCAGATTAGTGTACCAATTCCCCACAAGATGGGGTAGTCAGCTCCATGCACAACCCTCCTTAGCCTGGAAAGTTACAGTTTTACTATTCTTTGTTAACTCAACGTCTTTATACTGGTTTAGAAGACTCTGCAGAGTCTGTATACAACCAGTTTCATTTACATTACCGTGCTCTAAAAGCTATGCACAAACAATTTATTCTTAAATTGTAAATTGTTCCTGCCTACACTACCTCCTGTGGCAATGTATTCCAAGCATTCACCACTCTCTGACTAAAAAAATACTTTCTAATATCTACTCTGGACCTCACTTGTTCGTCTTTATACTGGTTTAGAAGACTCTGCAGAGTCTGTATACAACCAGTTTCATTTACATTACCGTGCTCTAAAAGCTATGCACAAACAATTTATTCTTAAATGCATTAATTGTTCCTGCCTCCACTACCTCCTGTGGCAATGTATTCCAAGCATTCACCACTCTCTGACTAAAAAAAATACTTTCTAATATCTACTCTGGACCTCACTTGTTCACTTGGGCAAAAGTGGTACATTTTTTTAAGAGCAACTGAAGAAGAATCTCTATTACGTACAGGTGTGGAGTGCTTACCTGAACTTCTTCCCTGCCTCAGCTTCTCCCCCCATGACGTACGCACAGATAGATTTAGTGAATGTCCATTCTTCCTCAAGTGCACTCTTCATGCCCATGGAGGCTTCCGGCAAGGCCTGCAGCATGTATATCCAACTCTGAAGATAGCTGAAATATACCTGAACAAAAAAGAAAAGCCAAACCTGGTTGAGAATAATAACTTGGGGATGGCGTGAGCTAGAGGTTAAGTTTCACGGTTCACAACCCAAACGTGCTGGGTTCGCTCCCCAATCACAGCACCAGCAGTTACCCCTGGAAAGCAAACCCTTAGAAAATGCAAGAGTAAGCAGACCCTTACATAAAATACATGTTGAAGTCGGAGGCTCTGGACAACAGGTGCAAAATAAAAACATAGTGCAACATACACCACCTTGGAGAATGGAGAAATAAGGCGAACGCAAAAAAAAAATAAATAATCTATTTATGTCTCTTCACCCAACAATCATTATCATCATTATTTATTTCGTCACCGCAGATGACATATTTATTTCGTCACTGCAGATGACAGAGTACAGTATCACCATTGCATTTGGTTTACCCCATCAAGCTTATCATCATCAATGTCCATTGCTCCTTTTGGGCATAGGCCATTGACGACCACCCCTTCAGCAAGTTCGAACGAGCTACTCTTTCTGCCTCTCTTCAGTTGACATCCAGGGACAGAAGTTCATTTTCACAGTCTCTTCTCCAGGTGTTTGTTGATTTACCTGTCTTCTTCTTCCTCTACAAATTTCATATTACGGCCTGTCTGGGGTCAAGCATGAGCTGAAGTGGCCCATAGCTGCAAAGACCCTTCTACACCTCCAGGCGGTGATCTTGGATAACAGGCTGCAACAGAGCAGGCTGGCTAAGGAGAATGGATTGAAGAGGTAAGGATAATCTGGTGCTAAAGAAATGCCTGCTGCCGAAGACGCATGCGTCGGACCGAAAGGTGCAATAAACTGAGTCAATCTGTAAACGACACAACGCATTCCGTTTTTCGGACTACATCCTGCTACTTGCAAAGCACTGTTCAGTGCTTGGTAGCGAGAGATTGAGAATGAAAGCAGAAGAAGAAGGGCATGTCTGCCCATGTTTGATCTGTTGCTCCACTGGTTGTTGTTGGCTTCTTTCACATAGTTCTTCATTCCTCATCATGTATTGTCAATCTTAATTTAACTTAACGTCTTTATACTGGTTTAGAAGACCCTGCAGAGTCTGTATTCAACCAGTTACATTTACATCACCTTGCTCTAAAAGTTATGCGCATCCAGTTTATTCTTAAATGCATTAACTGTCCCTGCCTCCACTACCTCCCCTAGCAATGAATTCCAAGCAGACACCACTCTCCGACTAAAAAAATATTTCCTAATATCTAACCTGGACCTCTCTTTAGTCAGCTTGTAGCTATGCCTTCGTGTTATTGTAGGTGGCCTTATTTTAAAAAACTTGTTATAGTCTAATTTATCCATTCCTCTGATCATCTTATAAACCTGTTCTTCTCTCTTCGAGACACTGTAGGCCGGTTTTTCTGAGTCGTTCCTCATAACTGTAATTCTGGAATCCCACTATCATCTTTGTCGCTCTTTTTTGTATTCTTTCTAGCATGTTTATGTCCCCTCTATGATAAGGACTCCACACCTGTACACAGTACTCCAATCTAGGTCTAACTAAAGCTTTATACAGTTTGACGATCACTTCCTTGCTCCTATGTTTAATATTTCTTTTTATCATACCTAACATTGCATTTGCCTTTTTCACTGCTACCTTAACTTGCTCACTCACCTTTCCTGTATGATCTATTATAACCCCTATACCAATTATATACAAATATTATAATCTATACCAATTTTCATCCACAGACATTTATTGACCCATTGACCTCCATAGCTGTATTGCCTTTGTTTTTCTCTGTACAGAAGTACTAAATTGACAATGGAAGTAAACAATCTTCCCTTGATTTTTACGTCTTTATTCCCTCAAATTTTCATTTATTAGCAACAAATTATTCAGCAACAGGAATGCTGTCTTTGTCTTTCCAATTTTAGCCTTTATATCTGCCCTCTGATCATCATCGGTGATGCTCAAATATGTAAAGGTGTCCACTTCTTCCAGTGTATCACTTCCAAAGCATTACTGGTTGTTTGCTTAGGGTGTTCCTTTTTAAACCGCTTGGTTTTTTAAGTGTATTTTTTATTTTAAAAAAAAATTATTTTTTGTGTGCGTTCATCTTATTTATCTATTTCCCAAGGTGTGTGTGCTTTGCACTGTGGTTTTTACTTTGCGCCTGTCAGCCAAGTGCATCCAACTTCAGCATGCATTTTATGTAAGGGTCTGCTTTCTCCTACATTTTCTAAGGGTTTGCTTCCCTGGGGTAACAGCCGGTGCTGTGATGGGGATCGAACCCAGCACCTTTGCTTGTGAGCCGTGTCACTTAACCACTAGCCCTCACAGTCCCCGTCTTTATGTATTTCAAAAACATGAATAGCACCACTGCCCCACAGAAAGTCGCCTCGTGTTACATTTAGTTCGAGTTTGGCTGAATGCTGAATGTACTTGAGACACACCCACGCCTCAGTACCTGAGACACACCCAAGCCTCAGTACCTCAGACACACCCACGCCTCAGTACCTCAGACAAACCCACCTCAGACACACCCACCCCTCAGTACCTCAGACAAGCCCACCTCAGTACCTCAGACACACCCACCCCTCAGTACCTCAGACACATCCCCTCCTCAGTACCTCAGACACATCCCCTCTTCAGTACCCCAGACACATCCCCTCCTCAGTACCTCAGACACATCCCCTCCTCAGTACATCAGACACATCCCCTCTTCAGTACCCCAGACACATCCCCTCCTCAGTACCTCAGACACACCCACCCCTCAGTACCTCAGACACATCCCCTCCTCAGTACCTCAGACACATCCCCTCCTCAGTACCTCAGACACATCCCCTCTTCAGTACCCCAGACACATCCCCTCCTCAGTACCTCAGACAAACCCACCTCAGTACCTCAGACACACCCACCCCTCAGTACCTCAGACACATCCCCTCCTCAGTACCTCAGACACACACAAAACAAATCACACTCTCTTACATCTAACATATTCTTCATATCCTCATCAAACTCAGTCAGGTCTGTCTCAAATTTTGCATCTGCCTCCAACTCATCGTCCCACATCACAGCGGCCACCATGTAATGGTAATAGTGTTTCACTAGAGTGGCTCCTTTCAGCACCTCCTTACACTCGCGTATGAGCTGCGGAGGGATATCAAAACAACATTTCAAATGAAGGCAGAAATGTAAAAACCCTTCAAATTTTATGTGTACTTTGTGAGGTTGACCCAACCTGAATATTTTGTACCAGAATAAGCTTTGAAAGTAAGGGTGGTTGGCCTGATGCTGACCACATCACCCCTAGTCTGTTTTTGGTCAAGATAATATGGACCTAACACCATATCTTAACTTTTCACTGAAACATTGATGAAAAAAATTCACCTGGCACATTGTCTCTGTATACTCACAGGTGTTGGGGGTGGCTGTAGTCAAGAGGTTAAGGGACTTACCTCTCTCAGTGATGAACGGAAATGGTGGGCGATCGAATACCGCGAGTTTCAAGCGACCCCTGGTCTCACTGGAGGTAAGACCAAAGTGCCTGCATACTAAGTTACCTCCATTCATCTCAACCAATAGTCTTGCCACTGATCCAAAGTAACTTGGGACAAGAGTGAGATTGATGACCAGTGCATATTATTCATCACTATAATCCTCATACAGCGCACATCACATTATTACGACAAAACCGCCTGATGTTGTGACCATCATCTCTTTGCGGTGGGCAACAACTCACATGTGTATCTGTTGTTTTAACACCGATTTTTACTATAAAAACAGCTGCATCTAAAATGAGGCCACTTCCTCCCGTCTTGAAAACAACAAAATTGCTTGATTGACTTTAAACAATTTTTTCTCTGCTTCACATGGATTTGGAAGGTTATTCTATTATTGAATGTGATGAAGTTGTTACAACAGACTTTTCTGAGGTAGGTCTGTTTATGTAGATGTTGTGATTTCGTTTGCAGTGAAAACTAACAGGTATGCCAATCTGGTTAGAAACACTTATTTCAGGAACAAACAAATAGCGTCCATTGCGCCAACAAATATTATATTTAGAGCCAACTGTACAGTAACAGCGCTTATGTGAAAATACTCACTACTTGGAATTCTAGTATTCAAACAGGCATGTTAATATCTGTTACTAGGTAGCCAAAGGGTTCGGCTATATGTAGTAGGTATTTTAAAACTTCTTGCGGCTTATTAGGGGCTCTTGCGGCTTATTAGGGGCAAGGTATAAATAATTTGGCTAGATTTTTAACTATATTTTTTTTAGTTTTGTCCTTAACTTAACTTAATGTCTTTATACTGGTTTAGAAGACCCTGCAGAGTCTGTATACAACCAGTTTCATTTACATCAACTTGCTCTAAAAGCTATGCGCATACAATTTATTCTTAAATGCATTAACTGTCCCTGCCTCTACTGCCTCCTGTGGCATTGCATTCCAAGCATTCACCCCTCTCTGACTAAAAAAATATTTCCTAATATCTAATCTGGACCTCTCTTTAGTCAACTTGTAGCTAGCTATGCCCTCTTGTTATTGTGGGTGGCTGTATTAAAAAAAAACTTGTTATAGTCTAATTTGTCCTTTCCTCTGATCATCTTATAAACCTGTATTAAGTCACAACAAATTCTTCCCAGCAGCCATTAAGCCCACAAAAAAACCCACTACAGATTTTTTTTATTATTCTACAAGCTAGAACAAAAAATATTGTAGTAAGCTTGCATGGCTTAACAAAATCTGGCAAGATAAACGGTTAGCACTACGCACGAAAATCAGATTAATGTGTACACTGATCCTGTCAATATTTCTCTATGCATGTGAGACATGGACAGTTACAGCTGACCTTCAACGAAGGATACAGGCCTTGGAGATGTTTCCGAAGACTTTTAAACGTCACGTACAAAGATCGAGTTACAAATGAGGAAATCCGAAATAGAATTACGACGGCAATAGGGCCTTTCGAAGATCTCTTGGCAACTGTCAAAAGAAGGAAACTCACTTGGTACGGTCACATATCGAGATCAAATGGTCTTGCAAACACAATCCTCCACGGGAAGGTGCATGGCAGACAACGAAGAGGCCGGCCCAAAAAGAGATGGGAAAACAACATAAAAGAATGGACCAGTCTCCGACCAGAAGAGTCACAGGCAGCGGCTTCTGACAGAGAGGGATGGCGTGGAGTTGTGAGGATGTCTTCATGTATGCCCCAACGACCTCACCGGTTACGGGATGACCTGACCTGACCTGAGCAATCAGTTAATCAAAACCCTTCAACTTCTTGTGGAGCTTATATCCTTAATAAATACTTGCCTAATGCTTACAGTCTTCCTGTCACATGCCATTATTTCCACCTCCCTCCATACCTTTCCTGTTGTTTTTAGGTTTGTTTAGACCTCCCTTCTTGATGAATGTTTAGGTCTGTGCCTACTTCTTTTGTCCTGAGGTTTTGAGAACAGTGGCTCCCTTGTAATGCTATCAGCTGGTTTCAGTAATGTGTGTTCTATCCATCGGTATCACCTTCTCTTTACGTCTAGTCCAACTGGCATCTGTCCGGTTCTTTCCCACAGTTACATATTAGTGACTTTATCATACAATTTTATTCCCTTAGTTTAGTACAAATATCTATTGATGAAAACTTGGACCTTTTTAGTTGTACTTTTCTTTGTTCCCCATGTCACAGAGCCATACAATAGGACAAACTTTGCATTGGAGTTAAAGATCTGTATTTTTGTGGCGGACTTAATTTCTTTAGATTTCCACAAATTCAAATAAGCAACAAAAGCCACTCTTGCCTTTTATATTGTATTTCTAGTACCACCAACCTTGTCTATTTTGCTGCCAAGGCATATGAATGAATCTGCTTCTTGTAATACTGTGTCTCCCAGTACAATCTGATTGTCATTATGTGATTTTATTCTTATAATCTGAGTACCCTCAGACCTAATTTTTCAGTGACCATTCAGTAAGTTTGAGGTGTGCCAATATTTTTTGTTCTAGCTTGTAGAATAATAACAAAAATCTGTAGTGGGTTTTTTTGTAGGCTTAATGGCTGCTGGGAAGAATTTGTTGTGACTTAATACAGGTTTATAAAATGATCAGAGGAAAGGACAAATTAGACTATAACAAGTTTTTTTAAAAATACAGCCACCCACAATAACAAGAGGGCATAGCTACAAGTTGACTAAAGAGAGGTCCAGATTAGATATTAGGAATTATTTATTTAGTCAGAGAGGGGTGAATGCTTGGAATGCAATGCCACAGGAGGCAGTGGAGGCAGGGACAGTTAATTCATTTAAGAATAAATTGTATGCGCATAGCTTTTAGAGCAAGTTGATGTAAATGAAACTGGTTGTATACAGACTCTGCAGGGTCTTCTAAACCAGTATAAAGACATTAAGTTAAGTTAAGGACAAAACTAAAAAAAATATAGTTAAAAATCTAGCCAAATTATTTATACCTTGCCCCTAATAAGCCGCAAGAGCCCCTAATAAGCCGCAAGAAGTTTTAAAATACCTACTACATATAGCCGAACCCTTTGGCTACCTAGTAACAGATATTAACATGCCTGTTTGAATACTAGAATTCCAAGTAGTGAGTATTTTCACATAAGCGCTGTTACTGTACAGTTGGCTCTAAATATAATATTTGTTGGCGCAATGGACGCTATTTGTTTGTTCCTGGAATAAGTGTTTCTAACCAGATTGGCCTATCCATCCCCATTTTCTCTCCCCAATTTCCCCCCTGTATTGCTTGTTGCTGTGTTCTTTCCCACAGATCTGTGTTTGCCATTATCTCTGGCCATGCAACACACAATATGCGACTGAGACACTTGCTAACTGGTTGGATTTACACTTTGTTGTGGCATGGTTTATTTGGATTTAGGAAAATGGCTGCATTACACTGTGTTGTGGTCCTGCAACCCATGTATGTATATCTTAATGTATGCAAAAATAAATAGATGCAGTAGCGAATGAGGTTCTAGAACTAATTAATTCATTGTAGCAAGCGGCGTAATCCAGCCATTTTCCTAAATCCGAATAAACCATCCCTTGGAGCCAAAAAACTCCTTCACAGAACCAGTACGTGTATAAGAAGCCTCAGCAATAAGCTAACAACTGTTTGGCATCTTCACAAATAATCGCCTCACTGGCATCATCCCCTGCCCTTTGATTTGTTTTTCATTAATCCAGGCTAATATAACAGTTTGCATCTGTCTGTGATATCAAACCTTCAACTGGTTAACCTAGAGACTCCCTTCAATTCCCTGTGCCCTTGTTATTTCTTCCTTGTTTTTTAAAATTGTTCTAATAGTTGATTAAACCATATGATATTCAGCACTTAGATCCTCTACACTTTTTCACTTTTGAAATTATTTTATTCTTAATGTCTAAGTTAACTAGCTTTCTCCTTCTATTTTTCTGACTTAGGGCTAAAATGATATAGTAAGGGTATTTAAAAATATATTTTCACTGTTAAACACAAATAACTAAACTGAACTCAACTGATAACTGGACTTTAAAAATGATTATAAAAGAGGGAAGTCCCAGACATGTCCAAAAGTTATTTGTAAGTGTGTACTATTTTGTTCTTAGGTATTTTCCAAAATGACATGTGTTTTGTTGTAGAATCCTGATTTTATTTATAATTTCTTGGTTGCATTGGTCGTTGTGGCACACGCCATTGTATTAAGCTTACCTGTCGTATGCTAAGAAACGAAGGATCTCCTATAGGCCTCTGGTCTTTTCTCAGTTTAAGACACTCATGGATAACATCCAGCAATATCCGCACTATGAACAAATAAGTGGGTCGGAATGATGGCAGGCCCATCAATATAAACTGTGAACTCCATTCCCCATGTTCTGATAAGCTGCTGCCTCTTGCTACAAGTGGGTGTTGAGTGCCTTCTGCAGAAGCTGAAGAAGAGGTCCTGTCAACACTGGAATGTTCTCTGGGCTATAAAGCATGAAAATAAAGATATAATTACTAACAAGAGACTATGTTTTACTACCACTATTATCTACAGAAAAACCTCATTATTCTTCTATTAAATTCACCTACACAGGTGAGTCAGTAAGTAGGTCACAAATTGATATGGTATAGCTGAAAAATGTAGTTGATGGTGCTTATGACATAAGGAGGTCATTGCAGATAGTGAACTTGAAATAGAGGCATGTATACAATGTTAAGGAACTGTCCTGCTCATGCCAGGGTTCAGGGCAATGAAAGAGCTGACATCTTAGCTTCACGGGCTCCCATCATGGGCACATTGGTGATGGACAGAAGTGACATTTGGAAATAAATCAATGACCGCCTGCTGAATGAAAACACCACAATAGATGAAGCAGCAATCTACAGACTGCAAAGTTTCGACATTAAACGAGGTTCGAGCGGAGTGGGGTGCATGAGAGGGCGGTGCAGGAGTGTGTACAATCAGTGAGCTACAGGGACCATCAGCATCCATACCTTACACCATTTGATGAGAAAGACTGAGCACCTATGGGTATGCCCGGAGTGCAGTGACGTCGATTCTCAGAAACAGAATACAATGTTAAGGAACGATAGGGTAGTTGGAGACAAGGCTAAGGGAGGTGGCATTTTATTATACTGTACAAATTCAGTACCTAAATAGGGGCTAAGTAAAGATGGTAAGAAGATGAGTAGTCATGAACATTATTTCTGACCTTGAAATTGGCAAACGAGCAGTGAGATTAGTCACGAACATGATGTGTCATTACAACAGTCTTCTTCTCCTTTGGCGTTTATACTGAAAAGGACTTTGTGACATAGTCTACAGTCAAGCTGAGATATCTGCTCCTCTCGCCCAGACATATCCTGTTTCAGCTGGTTTTCTCAGACCACAACAAAATCACTCTCCTGTGTATCCCAGCTTACTGTCGCATATTGGGAAATAAAAGGGCAGAAAGACCAACCAGGGAGAGCAGACAAGGAGTACAATTCACCCACCCAATATCAGTGCCACAAGTTAGGGTACACATCTAAAACAAATATAAACTTAGAGAAAAGTGAACAAATAGCAGACATCCACAAGGCTCCATCAACAGGAAACAGTATACTAAAATTTCCACCTTAAAACAGGTCATTGTAGGCTGATTTCAAACATGCATAAAATAAAGCAGCACAGACTACATAATGCACATGCCAGAGAGGGTCCCAGACACCAAAACACATCTTGCAAACACGCCTATTGCATTAAATCTCCTGTGAGGACACCTAGCCAAGTGGACTCCCGTGATTGGACTCCAGTGTTCAGTGTCGAGCACGTTAAAAATTCGTGGCAGTTGGAAATCGAAAAGAGTGGGCTTGGGTGGCTTCTGCCCTGACAAAATTCAAATAAAAAACCTACCCAAGTTATTTGTACTTCGCCAGATGGTTTGTAAAGAGCAGCTATAGATATAGCTATAGCCTAACTGCCTGCAGATCTACTTAGCTCTAGTCTTTGAGTCTATTAAGATGGACTCGCACATCGGTAAAAATCACCCTCCAAAAACTGGTTGTATACAGATTATGTAAAGTCTTCTAAACCAGTATAAAGATGTTAAGTTAAATAAAGACACATACGATACAAACTGTGGAGAACCATTGAGGACCTACAATCGATGTGTCACTTTATGGAGACGAACCATCTGGTTGCATAAAACAAGCATATGAAGAAGAAGATATTATAGCTACCTATCATTATCATCAGTCCCGTAACCTGAAAGGTCATTGGGGCACCAATACTGCAGATTGTTGGACCAGTTCCCGCCGTTCCACTCAATTTTTTGCCAGGATATTTGTTGAAGCTATGAACTTTCTCGTCCACTCGCTAATGTTGTCTTGCCATTTCTTTTTCTGTCTCCCTCTCTTACGCTTCCCAGGCACAGTACCTTGCAGGACCATCTTGGTCAACCCGGACGATCTCGAAACATGCCCAAGGTCTTTATATTGGCTGGTCTCTCTTTTAACGGTGTCCCTAATTGCCTTATTCGTGATGTGATCTACATACGAAATGCAGAGGATTCGACATAGACATCTCATTTGCATTGCACGAATAATTCGGTATAGAACTGCTGTCAGAGTCCAAGTTTAGCACTCGTTAAGGTACACGGCGGTGACAAGTGCATACATTAAACTCAACTTGGGGAACAAGATGCTGAGCAGCGCATGAGCTGCAGTGGTCAGCGACCCATAGCTGACTGCTACCATCAGGGCCAGCGAACCATAGCTGCTAAGACCCTTCTACACCTCCATGCAGTGATCCTAGATAACAGGCTGCAGCAGGGCAGACTGGCTAAGGAGAAGGGATCGAAGAGGGAATGCTAGCCCGGTACTCAAAAAATGTTTGCTGAAGTCGGATGTGTTGGACAGAAAGGTGCGAATATCGCATCCAAGCTGTAAACTACGACACAACGCATTCCGTTCTCTGGACTACATTCTGCTACTTACCCTTTCAGGGTTTAGTAGTGGGAGATTGAGAACGAACGAACGAAGAAGAAGAAACTCAACTTGGAATTCAGGTTGATGCTTTTGTCCCTCTATATCGGCCAGAATTTGGTAAGACCCTCCATGGTCATCGCTGTTCGTGTCTGAATCTCAGTTCTGGAACCGTCCGCATTCATCAGTACTCCCAGGTATTTAAACTGTTTAACAATCTGCAATGGTTCACCTTTGATTGCAACTGTACTCGTTAGGCCCTCTGGGAAGTTGACCATGATTTTACTTTTCTCTGCACTAATTTCCATTCCAAACCTAGCATTATCTTAAAAAAAACTGTAATAGTCACTTTCCATCACTATCTTTTTAGAGTTATCATTTTTAGCCCAGTTAATGAAACTTCAGTTTTGAGTTCTTGGCCAGGTGTTTCTTGGCCGTCACTCTCAGCATGAATAGCTTCAAACAGCGATAAATTATTTTAAGCGCAATATGAAATCTTAATGTTGTTGTCCCGAGTAGTCAGACGGGGGTTTTGTGTATGACAAAGATGAGAATCGCACCCCTGCCCCATAGAGAACATATTGTAAGAGGTAACTAACTGCGTGACATGGCATAACACCAGCCTTGGTTAGGTGGTTTGTTCAGAACCGCATAGATGGCGCCTAACAGGCTGCAGGTCTGCTCTGCTCTAGTGTTAAGATAGACTCACACATCGCTAACCACCACACTCCGTGGGACTTGTTCCAATGCAGTGGAGTAATAACCTGCTCGAGCCTAGCCCACTAAGCAGAAAATCCTACTCCAAGCTATATCCAACTCATAACAGAGCTGGGACCTGCACAGGGGCCTTTGCCGCTGTAGAAGTGCAGATTGACTAAGAACTAAGAATTTTGTTGTTCATAGCTACTTATGCTGAGTTGGTAGGTTGCCATTAATTTTTTTGTGTGGAGAAGCCACAAAAAAAGCCCATGTCTGCCAAACAGGACATGAATGTGATTCGAACAGGGTGTGTTGGGAATGTGAAATGGACATTTCAGCCCTAGATAAAAGTGACATGGTAACAATACTGTATTGATATACATCTATGTATGTTCAGTGCCAGACATGGCACATAAGACAGAAACAAGTGCTCCCCAGGATCAAATTGTTGAGCAGTGAATTGAGCTACAGCGGTAAATAACCCAAAGCTGACTGCTAGCGTCAAGGCCAGTGAACCAGAGCTGCCAAGGCTCTTATACACCTCCACGCAGTGATCCTGGACAACAGTCTGCAACAGGGCAGACTGGCTAAGGAGAAGGGATTGAAGACGGAAAGCTAAATGTGAAGCCAAAATGCCTGCTGAAGTCAGACAGAAAAGTGCAAATAATGCCGTCAGCCTGTAAACTACAACAATGCATTCCTTTCTCCGGACAACATCCTGCTACTTGCAAAGCCCTTTTAGGGCTTGGTAGCGAGAGTTTGAGAACGGACGACGAAGAAGAGTTTTTAATGGTGCCATTGTACTTTTGTAAGTTCTTGTATGCTGTTTAGACACATAGTTGAGCCCTCTCTGATGATCATTCATAAATGGCCAGATAATTGAGGAAGTGCAAAGTTTCACCTATCTTGGAAGTAGCATTGATAAAGTGGAAGAACAAACCAAGATGTTAACACCAGGATCAATAAGGCCAGATTTGCTGTCAACTCTCTTCACCACATATGAAACTCTGCAGCATTATTTGTGGAGAATAAGATTAGGCTGGGGGGTAGGGTAGAAGTGTGTAAGAGATAGCACCTCATCGAATCCTTCGAGTCAAAATGTTACAGAAAGATCCTCAGAATACCCTGGACAGAGAAAAGAACAAATGTAGACATTCGGCAAGAGTTGAGCATAGAGGAGAACTGGTTTATCAATTCCATTTTGGCTAGAAAATGCAAATACTTTGGTCACATCAAGAGACACAACGGTCTAAAGAGAACGGTGATGGAAGGTATGGTGCCAGGCAAAAGAGGAAGGGGTAGACCAAGAAGACGATGGCACCTTGATATCCAGGAATGCCTGAGTATGACAGTGGCGGAAGCTGGTGTTTTGGCAAGGGAACGAGTTTCTTTCAGACAGACTGTGATGGGAGCAACGTTCTACAAAGGACATGCTACATGATGATGATGAAGATGAGGCTGTTTAACAAATGAATAAAATCTCTCCTCATATATGGCTCTGAGACATGGCATGTGACAGAGTATTATATCCAGATTGCAGACCTTCGTTAGCAAGTGTCTCAGTCGCATATTGTGTGTTGCATGACCAGAGATAATGGCAAACACAGATCTGTGGGAAAGAACACAGCAACAACCAATACAGGGGGGAAATTGGGGAGAGAAAATGGGGATGGATAGGACACACTCTCATAAAGAAGCTGAACAACATAACCAGACATGCACTTGATTGGAACCAACAGGGAAAGAAACGTGTGAGAAAGTCAAGAAACACATGGCAGTGAACAGTCGTGAAGGAAGTCAGTTCAATTAGCATCCTGTGGGCAGAACTCAAGAAGATGACACTGAATAGGAATAGATGGAGGGCATCTGCTACGGTGCTATGTTCCAAGGGAAGCCTGATGGGGAAATCAAGATGATAATGCTGCCAATAGTCTCTTCTGATCTTCTTTTCTTTCTGCTGCCATCTGGAGCCCATATAACTGCTTGCAATGGGAGTCTGTTGCTGTTCATTATAAGCAAATTTCTTATGTATGTCCACCATTTTGTGCCTTTTGATGGTAGAAACGTATTGTTAACTGGTGTTTTCTATTATTAGCTTTTTGGTCTTGAATGCTTCCCACTTAATGTTCAATAGTTTTCTTTGACATTTATTTTCAAAAGCATTCAATTTATTTTCTAGTATCTTGTCATTTTCCAGCTTTCGCATACATATGTTTGCACTGAAATTACATTGGAGTTAAACAGCCTTAGCTTTGTATGTTTTCTTATTGATTTCCAAATGTCTGTTAGCTAGTTAAAAGCATATGAGGCCAAAGCAATTTGAGTGGAAATTTCTTTTGTTGCTTATTCATCTTGTATCATTTTGCTTCCCAAATAGGTGAAACTTTAAACCTTCTGTAATAATTCTCCATTCAGCTTTATATCAGTAGCTTTGTTTGTAAAATTCATGACTTTTATCTATGAGGTATATACTTTGAGTCATGTCTGTTCTGATAGGTGGCGTAATATTGATCTATAAGTAAGATTTAAATGAAATAAAAACAAAGATATAAATATAAAATGTGTAACAAAACATGATACGAAACAAATAGGAGAAACGAGACTTTCTTACCTGCTCATCTGTCTGTATGTCAATATCAGAATAAATTGTTTCCTTTGGCCTTTCCAAAGCTTCCTTTGCCCTGCTTAGACTGCCATGAAAAAGGTCTCTCAGTCTGACATTCAGCTTCTGTAAGCCCATTTTACGCAGACACTTTTCTGCGTAATGTCTGTAAATGGAGGACCTCACTGTACGACTGTCATCCAGGCTAACCTCACTCGAAGCACGAGATAAACTAAGCACAGAGGGTCCAATATTCATTACTGCGCTGTTGGCTTCTGATGTACTATGAACTGGTGTGCTGAATTTGACTGGCAAGGACGGGTTATGATGGACAGGGCTACCAATTGGAGAGCTGTGACCACTGCTGTCATCCCCACACTGGAATTTAACTTGTTTATGGTGGAGGTTAAGGTAGACTTTGTTATCAGTTTGTATGGTTTCATCGCTGTTAGTGCCTTCTTCATCTAGATCTGCTTCCTCCTCTAAATTGTCGTCTTCATTGTCGGATGAATCAGTAGGTTCTGTTTCCATGACGTTGGGTATACACTCTCGTTGAGTAGAAAGAAATTCATGTGGCCTAGGATTTGGGAACTCAAAATTAACAAATGGCCATTGTATACCACGTGAATGAGCCCCTATGATACGCCCAAAGAGTTTGAGCTTTTGGCACAAGTCACAGGTAATGTTGAGCCATAGATTCAAACACTTGACCCTACGTTGAAATCCAGGATCTCTAAACTTTATATTGTCCTGCATACAAGTCTCCGTTGTGCTATAGCAACTTTCATAGTGGTCAAGTCTCTCCAACAAACTCTGCATCTGAAAGAGTGCCTTTTCTTGCAAACAAACAGTTCCATCTGTAAGATTTAAATCACTGAATGAAGCCGACACACTCCGCGATACTAATTCGCTATAAGATGTATGACTCCCTCTTAAAGGTACATTGGCAGATTTGAAATCACGGATAAAGGCACCGTCAGAACAATCTTCAGCTACTGTGTCTGCAAAGCAAAAGTTATTGATATCATCTATAACTTTTTCGTACTCCTGTCTCTCCACTTTCAGGAGGTGATACTGTTCTTCTGGGGATTTCCCATTTATGTATGCTCGTAACTCCAGCCAGATCTGTTTTATTAAGCTTGTTCTCCACTGCTCCAGTTCCACACTCATTTGCCGCTTATAAGAAGACATTTTCTTTTCTTTGTCTTTTTTAGCTTCTGTACCCAAATTTATTAGCAAAGAAAAGCTCGAGTGGAACTCTTCCCTAGCTTTAGGACAGGTGGGTGGATTTGAAATATGCCTTCTCACCTGACACTCAGAGGTGATGGATGAGAGAGGCCTAATCTTTACATGTGAGAATCGACTTGACCCTTCAAGTACCATTCCATTGAGATGAGAATGGTCCATATGATCTCCGATACTCATCACACTAAATTCTTCCGATAATTTTCTATCTTGATGGATAGACAACATCTGCAAGGACAAAGTCTTCTTTAATTCTCTTCTCTCTCTCTTCTTCTTCTTCTCTCGAACCGAATGTTGATCGAGGTTGTCATCAGAATCAAATTCTGTGAGACTGCAGAGTGCAGGGTCATCCATATACTCAGTTTTTATAACATTAACCATTGACTGTGTCTGATGTTGGCGCCTGTCAATCAAGTATTCTTTGTATGAGCGATCTGGCTGCCGCAGTCTTGTACCAAAGATCTCTTGCTGACCCTTTCTTGATTGAATACTATGTTGACCAGCAGTGGGCTTTATTCTCAGAGCTATACCACCCAGCTCCTCGTCGCTATTAATAGCATTGTTCATTCTTTCTGTATTCGTATTACCATATGTATAGTTTCCATCATCTATATCTCTTCTACAAGTTCTACTGGTAACTTCCTTGGGATACACATGATCACACCTAAATAAATATAAAATAAAAATGTATGCAGCAACTATATAAACAGTTACAATGAACGCCTGACCCCACTTCACATTTGAATCCTGGTATTCAATAGGCAAGGTTTTCTGATGCCAGGTAGCCAAAAGCTGCTTGAAACTGTGTCTGTCCTTCGCCTTGGAGTACCATGATGGTCCGAAGGTGTTGTGTAGATCATTTCTCCATCAGTTCCAGTTTGTATGCCTGACAGTTGTCAGTGACAGAAATGGATAATCTTACTTATTAAAAATCTCTCAAAGGAGGTGAGATTAGGTGCTTAGTCTTTGTCCCTGATCTCAAAGCACGTGAGAACAGGTGTCTAGTCCTATCAGAGATGGGCTATAAATTCAGAGGTCCCGTGTACATTTTGCGGACATAACACAACTCTTGCCAGTTGAAATAAGAAAAAAGGGATCAAGATGCTGAGCAGCGCATAAGCTGCAACGGTCAGTGACCCATAGCTGACTGCTAGCATCAGGGCCAGCGAACCAGAGATGCCAAGACACTTCTACGCCTCCCTGCGGTGATCCTGGATAACAGGCTGCAACAGAGCAGACTGCCTAAGGAGAAGGGATCGAAGAGGGAATGCTAACCTGGTACTCAACAAATGCTTGCTGAAGTTGGATGTGTTGGACCAAAAAGTGCAAATATTGCACTCAAGCTGTAAACTACGACACAACGCATTCTATTCTCTGGACTACATTCTGCTACTTAGGTCCGTGTCAGGATTTGGTAGCTGGAGATTGAGAACGAACGAAGCCAAGCCAAGCCAAATAAGTAAATAGCTGTTAGTCTCTGATCTGGTAAAAATAATAAATGTAATGAAACCCATACTCAATAGCGATCTGCATGAAGACCAACAAGGAGACATCCTCTCCAACATGCAAAGACACAACAGGCCAATCATATGTTTGTCTTAGTTCTTAGTCAACTTGTACTTCTACAGAAGCGAATGCCCCTATGCCGGAAAAGCTCTGGTATGAGCTGGGTGTAGCCAGGAGGAGGATTTCCTGCTTAGCAGGCTAGGCTCGAGCAGCTCATTACTACACTGAGTTGTTAACCGATGTGCGAGCACACCTTAGTAGACTCAAACACTAGAGCAAAGCAGACCTACCGCCTGCTAGGCACCATTGAACACATGTTAGATAATACATGTTTGTCTGTACACTCAATTACAAGTATGTACCAAAGGACTTTAATATCTCCAGGGGCAGAAGAGGAACGACTAAGAGAGAAGATATTATCACAAAAATAAGGTTAAATTAATACAGCCAAACCCTAGCAGGATAATAAATGGAAGATTGTCAATTAAATTCAAAAGACTTAGGATAAAGGAAGAGTGAAGTGGTGGTGTTTGGTAAAGGAAACATAATATATGCCCATACATAAAGAATAGCAGAGTGGTTAAAGTGCTTGTTTTTTACTGCAAAGTTACTAGGTCTGACACTCGTACTGATACGCTTACAGATACCAATCTAACTATCTGTAATTGAGTACCTGATTGAGAAGAAAGGCAAGGCATCCTTACCTAAGAAAATGTAACTATTCAAATGAAGTCTCTACCACTTCATCATGGATGGCAGTGTATGTTATGGAACCCCTATCTTTATAAAGAGTAAGAGCACCATAGAGGATATCTCTCACAGTAAAGGGGTTGGGTTCTATCCCTGGCCTCAGGACGCTTCAATCTTTCAGTATATCTAACTGCAAATTGGTACTTTACTTAAAGTTTAGTGAATGCAAGGCAGTGTAAAATGACCAGCTCCGGTGCTTTCCAGGGCAAACAGAATAGAACCAGTTTCCTTCCTTGTGACTAAAGAGGGTTCAGTGTGGGGTTGGCAACCGCATCATGTAAAAACCATTGCTATAAAATCACACAACATATGACTGGAAGAAGGCTTTTCTAACAGCTGGTTAAGGTAAGTGAAATACAGTGTTGGATAATCCACCAAATTCGGGCGACGGGAAAAGAAGAAAAAGAATAGAAAGTGACTAAGCATTTCAACTTGAAAATCTCTAGCACTATATCCTTAGCAAGTGGCTCATATGATCATCATCATTCCCGTAACCTGAAACGTCATTGACGCACTTAATACTGCAGATTGTTGAAACAGTTCCAACCACTTCACTCGGTTTTGTGCCAGGATATTTGTTCCAGCTATGGACCTTTCCCATCCATTCTCTGATGTCTTGGAATCTCTTTTTCTGCCTCCCTCTCTTATGCTTCTCAGATACAGTACCTTGCAGGATCATCTTGGTCAACCCAGACAATTTTGAAACATGCCCATACCATGTAAGCTTGCATGCTTTTATCATAGTCAGTAGGTCTTTATTTTGTCCGACCTCTCCCTTAACGGTGTCCTGAACTGCATTATTCATGACATGGTCTAGATATTTAGATATTTTTTTCTTTGTTCATCCTCAAACCCCGCCACCAAGCCCTGAAAAGGGCTTTGCAAGTAGTATGTAGTCCGGAGAACTTCTTCTTCTTCTTCTTTTGGGGTACTAAGTTAGCCTTCCATCTTTGATCCCTTCTCCTTATCCAGTCTGCCCTGTTCCAGCCTGTTATCCAGGATCCCCACATGGAGGTGGAAAAGGGTCTTGGCAGCTCTGGGTCTCTGGCCCTAACGCTAGCAGTCAGCTTTGGGTCACTAATCGCTACAGTTTTGGAGCCACCATGAGATCTACAGATTTCGTGCTCTGTTATCGCCACTTTCACACTTTGAACAATGAGAGGAACTTAGCATATAATGGCATGCCCAGGTGCAATGACGTCAGATCTATTAACCATTTTAAATTTCCAAATCATAAAGAGATGGCACTGACGAATGCACCTGTGGTACAGGGAAAATGACCGCTGAACATCTGCTGCAAAATTGCCCGACATACGAGGACCAGAGAAAGCACCTGTGGCCATCACCAGTGCCAATACCAGACAAGCTCTATGGCAGTGTCGACAACCTGAGGATGACAGCTGCTTTCTTCGAACAAATTCAAGTTGACGTCTGACAGCGTACGAAGAAGAAAAGAATTTCCAAATCAGTTAATAAAATATACTTGCCTCTCTTGTTTATTTTGCTGGAACAGATTGTTTTGATTTAGGAAGCAGTAACCTATTTCCATTTCTCTAACAGATTCCTACTAAGGATAATTGGCCAAAGGTATAAAGGAACCAACAACAGGTAATGAAACGACAAATTAAGAAAAGAAAATGGGGTTTGATAGAACATATGTCGAGGAAGGCACTGTCCAACAGTCAGACAGGCTTTCATTTTGAATCATCAAGTGAAGAGAATAAAGAGAGGTAAACCAAAAAATACATAGAGAAGAGAACGTGAGACAGAACTATGATTAAATGGTTACACCTGGAAAGAGGCGAAAAGAGTAGCCCAGAGCCGTGTATGCTGGCCAGATGTGGTGAATGGTCTCTGCACTGAGAAGAGTTATGGGCTTTGATTGATTGATTGAAGCTATTCACATGTATAGCTACAAAACTAATGAGGATGTGTTGAGGAAAGTTGATGCACAAAGGAAGTTACAATTCATTATTATCGACATTTACAAAATTTAAATTGTGATTATGAGAAGGAAAATATAAGAGGAAACTGTGGCAACATGAAAATATGTTGGAAAAAAGAAATAAGAGGAAAGAGATCATATATACAGATTAACATCATGGTCAGAGTAAGATAGATATAGAATGTTGCAGAATGTCATGATCGTCTGCCTATGTCATCTATGACATATGAAGAAGTTACTCTTAATTAAACAGTGTCACTAGGCTTTGGACACCGCTGAATTAATATACAATACATTGTAGTTGCAATACAAAGCCTTGCTCACAGTATTATAATGAAAGACTTGAAATAATATTGCGTTTACGATATACTCTATTATTATCTTTGTCATACCTTGTGCACTAAATACAAATAGCAATCAAGCATGATAAGATGATTGTGATAAACTGATAACCTTTTGTTTATCTTAGCCTTCTTGACATATAGACTAAGGCTTATAAGATGTGCTTAATAATTAAGTTAATTCTTCTTGTCACTTTTTTCACTCTAGCAGGGGTATAGGGCCCCTGCTAATTAGATTCCTTTATGAGAAGTAGGGGTTAAGTTTTACGTTTTACACAGCGAGGCTGCTAGTTCGCTGGGCTTATGCATTCCTAAATACTTCAATATTTTAATTTTAAGTCGACATTTGTAACTACGTGCATGAAGATTGAAGTGCGCTGGTTCTTTTCTAATTTCTTTCCTTCATCAAAGAGGCCACATGACCCACTCACGGTTAAAATTAATTAAGTAGGTAATAAATTAAAATGCATTTGCGTCAAGTTACGAATCATAATTAAGTAACTTATTTTTTAACTGAAGAGATGGACTTATCGAAAAGTAAGTTAGTAAGTATTAAGTAAGAAGTAAGGAACGCACCTCTGTCGACAACTGTCGTCGGATGAGCAAAATGATAATTTAATGTTGGCAACAATAAATGATTTCTGTAATCTCGGCAGCTCTGCGGTGATCACGAGTGAAAATTCAAAATGACTCCGAATGTTGTCATTAGTTAAGATCAAGCGTAACAATCGCTAAAATATGATTTCCAAAACTGTTCAAAAGTGCCAAAACTGGGGCAAAACAGCTGGTGATGGTCGACAAGAATGAGTCATTGATTTGACTAATTTGAGTGTAACTTTTTAATGAAGAATTAATAGAACTTATTATGCAAACTGCTATTTGTAAATGCAAACACACGGACGAATTCTTAAAACTGATTCACTTACTTATTGTCTGTCAGGTGATTAAATCCGTCTCTTGCACAATTTCCGTCATCACGGTCACTATTGTTATCCGCCATGATCTAAAAAGTTGGTTGCGTCTGCTCGTTACTTTCGAGTTTTTAATTGTAGCTCTAGCGATACGGATATTCCTCTGTATCGTTATGATTTTCAGCCATAGTATGTAGATACACACTTGTAAACATCTGAAATTGTATTTTTAGAATATGTATTCCCAACCATTTGCATTTGCTTCATAATAGCAAGTTAATTTTCATGTGGATAGTTTAGAACTTGTTAACAATATTCGGTATCGGATCGAGTAAGAGAAGTCCTAAACATTTGTCAACCTTCGCGGAAAATTCCTGTCGTCTTAAAAAAATATCACCTAAATACTTTGTCTAAATTCGGGGATTTCCATCTTGTTGCTGTTTCGTGCCACTTTACTTAATGAACATTCCCCTATTCCGTAAACTTTCATCTAACCCTTTCGTTGTTTTTAAATCTTCCCGTACCACCTTGGCGTGTCATAACATTTCCAAACCTTTGACTTTTTGTAAACTTTCCCGCACGCTCTTTTCTGTTAGTAATCTTTCTCCATGACTTCAAGTTCACATTCCCCTTCCCCATTTGGATTTTTAGTAAACCTTCAAATGCCCACTTAACAAGATTCTTGGAAACCCAGTCTGTATATTCCTGGTCTAAGCCATAAGCCAACAGCATCAAATAGCGAATTTTGTGAATGTTTGTTGTTGATTGTTAGTTATCTTTGCTTCATTTTGTTTAGTCGTGAGTTGGGGACATCGGGTCTGGGATCAGTCCTGATAACTGCTGAAGTATTTGTTATTTTCATTAGCGAAGGATGCAGTCGTTCATGCAAAAAAGGCAACACATAGGTGGCCTTCCCATATACTCAGAAGAAAGGATGAACGTTGGAGCACGTCGACAGCATTCTGGTACCCACGAGGTCGAAAGACCGCGGGGTAGACCTCCAATATATTGGTCAGACGCACTTGCACCTCACTTCAACATCCACGATACGTTCAAATAAAAGTTTATTACTCACTGGATCTTCATATCCAAGGTTCGGATATAGATAGTTGGAGACATAGACGGGTGCAAATCCCCGCTGAGGAAGAGGTCATCAAAAGTTTAAAGTAAGTGTGCATTTCAGAACATTAGTATTATTACATTATATCGGGTTGAATTTGGGACATTGGTGCACTTTTTGATGGAGTATGGAATTAACCGATGACTGCGAGTTGGATTTCAGCTATCCTGATGGATAGACCAGTTATTCTACGATTTGGCTCTTGGACATCAGAAGTGATAATAATATATATATATAGGAGTATGCCAAGGTTCTCCGAACTCACTGGTACTGTTCAACACCTGTACAATAAAAGTGGCCAACTTTTAACTCACATAGCTATTGCGAACAATAACTTTAGCAGGTGAACAACTGGTTAGCTCACATAGCTAGTGCGGACAATAACTTTAGCAGGTGAACAACTGTTTGGCTCACATAGCTAGTGCGGACAATAACTTTAGCAGGTGAACAACTGTTTAGCTCACATAGCTAGTGCGAACAATAACTGTAGAAGGTGAACAACTGTTTAACTCACCAAGCTAGTGCGGACAATAACTTTAGCAGGTGAACAACTGTTTAGCTCACATAGCTAGTGTGAACAATAACTTTAGCAGGTGAACAACTGTTTAGCTCACATAGCTAGTGCGAACAATAACTTTAGCAGGTGAACAACTGTTTAGCTCACATAGCTAGTGCGAACAATAACTTTAGCAGGTGAACAACTGTTTAGCGAAGGCTGACCTCCTGTACTTAACGTTTAATAGATGTGTCATTGACAGGTTTAAATGTCTCGGAATAACATTTGATCTCAGCATGTCATTTAGGTGTCTTGTCGACAAAATCACACAAAGATGCATGCGATGACTAAGAGCATTCAGGACAGTGACATCTGCAATCTTGGGGCAGCGACTGCTTTTCATCCTCTGTCGTCAGTTCTATCAGTTGTTGAATACGTATTTGGGCATCATCACTACATCAAGATCACTGTATTTTGTTTCTTTCGTTCGCCTTATTTCGCTATTCCCCAAGCGGTGTGCGTAGCACTATGTTTTTATTTTGCGCTTGTCGGCCCAGTGCATTCGCCTTCGGCATGCATTTTATGTAAGGGTCTGCTTCCCCGGGATAACAGCTGGTGATGTGATAGGGAGCGAATCCAGCATCTTCCGGTGGTGAGCCATGCCACTAAGCCACGCCCACGGCCTCCTGAGACCTCTCTAACGTGTGAAAATTGAAATACTTGGTCGCATCAAGAGACACAACGGTCTTGACAGAACGGTGATGGAAGGTATGGTGCCAAGCAAAGGAGGCAGGAACAGGCCGAGAAGACGATGGCACAAAGATATCCAGGAATGCCTGGATATGACTATGGCGGAATTTGGAGTTTTGGCAAGGGAAAGAGCTTCTTTCAGACAGGCTGTGATGGAAACGACGTTCTAGAAAGGACATTGTACACCATGATGAGTCACCGTGCCATTGGAAAAGAATAGCACCACTGCCCCACAGAGAGCATATCGTAAGAAGCGACTAACTGTGTGACATTGCATAACAGCGGCCACGGCTAGTTGGCTTGCTAAAAACAGCATAGATGTCATCTAACTCTGCTCTAGTGTTTGAGTCTATTAAGATGGACTTGCACATCAGTTAACCACCCTTCATAGTGGAGTAATAACCTTCTCGAGCCTAGCCCACTGAGCAGGAAATCCTCCTTCCGGCTAAATCCAATCCATGCCAGAGCGATGTCTTGCATAGGGGCATCTGCCTCCATAGAAGTACAGGTGGACTAAATCATTGTGCCAGGATGCCAATTCTTACTTCGGAAGCTACAAAAGAAATGACTAAGACATTTGTAGATAACAGCTGTAGAGATCTAGAATCTCCATGGGCTGGTGTGGGTCTTTTGTCCTGGCCATGCTGGCGTTCCGGTCAACGAAAGAGCCTTCATTATTACTGCGCAGGCACCCTTTATGGGCACACTGGATATGGATAAATATGTCATTTTGAAGTTTATCAATGACTGTCTTATGGATGACGACACTCTGATAAATAAATCAGCAATATGCAAGCTGCAAAGCTTCATTGAAATCAAATGAGGATCGAGCGGGGTTTGGCTCACGAGAAGATAGAGCAGGAGTGTGTCCAACCAACGAGATGCAGAACAACCAGTACCCATCTCCTTAGCCATTTTATGAAAGAGACTCAGCACCTATGGGTATGCCCGAAGTACAGTGACGTCGATTCTTAGAAACAGAAAGGACAGAATATACAAACGTTCACCCCCCCCCCAATTCCCTCCCCGCCCCAATTAATAAAATATCTATCTATCTATCTATCTATCTATCTATCTATCTATCTATCTATCTATCTATCTATCTATCTATCTATCTATCTATCTATCTATCTATCTATCTATCTATCTATCTGTCTGTCTGTCTATCTGTCTGTCTGTCTGTCTGTCTGTCTGTCTGTCTGTCTGTCTGTCTGTCTGTCTGTCTGTCTGTCTGTCTGTCTGTCTGTCTGTCTATCTATCTATCTATCTATATACCAACCTACCTACCTACCTGTCTCTGTCTGTATTGCTCTCTTTCTTTCTCTCCTCGCTCTCTCTCGCTCCTTCTCTCTCTATTTATGTATATATATATATATAAATATATTCGCATTAACTTATAATATATTTGTGGGTCGTTGTTATTATGCATTTTGTGTTATACTGTCAAATTTGTTTCTGGATACATATTGCTTCACTAGGGGGACCCAGTGGTCTTGAAGTTAGCTGTTCGCCTCGGGTGCTGGAGGTCACGGGTTCAGATCACGGTGGAAACCGATTTTTTTCACGTGCATCATCGGATAAAAATGTCCCCTGATCTCTGAGTAGTGAGACCCGACACCCGTTTACAGTGGCGCGAACGCTAAACATCCCTTGGCAGTAGGAAATCTAAAAGAGTTTAACGTTTACAAAGGCTTAACCGCCGCTGCCTCGGCAAAATTCAAGTTAACAATCTACTCATATCATTATAGGTATTCTCGCTCGTGTGGCTATAACATCAGGTCATGGTTATGTGGTTAGCAGAGCGGTATAGATGGCGCATGACAGGCTGTACGTATACTTTGCTTGAATTTTTTCTTCCCCCGCCACCAGTCCCAAAAATGGGCGATCGTATTTTCCAGATACTGGAATTAACAGATACTGGAATTTACTTGGCAAGTCATGAAATGATTTTCGCCTGCCCAAAAATATGAAACAAAGGAGGTCACACCTCCCCATGACATCAAACGACACAAGTGGACCGAAAATAGATAGAAAGCTTCAATTGTTTTAGTAATTCCTTTAGGCGAGTTCAGATCAATATTTTACCAAAGTCGTTTCTACATTACAGTTGCTAAGATCAGATCAGATGACTTCTCATTTCCACATCGTCAGTCGGTTGTAATGGATATGCACTATCTCTTGTCTTAACTTAACGTCTTTATATTGGTTTAGTCGGCTGGTTTTTCTGAGTCTTTCCTCATAACTATAATTCTGGAATCCCACTATCAGTTTTGTTGCTCTTCTATCTAAATTTTTTTTAAATGTTACGTGTTTGCCTCAGTAGTTTCTACTTGCGGAGGCGTGCCTATTCCACCCCAGTCCGCAGTCAATTGGGCGATATTAAGACGCATAAACCAGTTCTTGGATGTATGTATGCGTCTGTATGTACCTATGCTAGGTTTGTGCGCTCTCAGAAGCCAGCCCAACCAAGGCGCACTGGAAGAGCCTCATCCTGAGGGCGCGTGTGAAAGTTGTGCAAAAGTGTGACTGTTGGACAGAGTCAAATGAAACAGAGTGAGGTAAGAATGTTTATATCTCCTCTACGATAATGACTTCACACCTGTGCACAATACTCCAATCTAGGTCTAACTAATGCCTTAAACAGTTTGCCTATCACTTCCATGCTCCTATGTTTAATATTTCTTTTTATCATATCTAACATTGCCTTTGCCTTTGTTCACCTCTACCTGGACTTGCTCACTCACCTTTACCTTTATGATCTATTGAAATCCCTTTCCCTTTTCTATCTTTCTAATATTGTTCTCTCTCATTCTGTAATTATTTTCCATATTGGATCTACCCACGTGGATGACTGTACATTTATCTACAGTAAAATCCATTTGCCAGCTCAAAGGCCATTTCCGAATTTTATCTAAATCGTGATAGTGACATATTAGTCCATGTCAACCCCTTGCTGTAATCCTCTCACTTAATAGGAGTCATCTGTCGCGTTTGACCTCTGTTTCTGCTCCCAGAATGATTTTCAACAAGGTGTACAATGATCACCTGACTGAATGGTCTCGATCCCTGCCTGCTGACATGATTTGCAGCGAATCGTATCCCCTGTAAGGCATATGTTTTTTTGTTTGTTGGGGGTGAAATAAGCAAACAAAGCCACACACAACGTGGCGATAACAGTGAAGATGAGGCATGTAGTCCCCAACCTTTTAACAATCGATTAACCCAGTAATAGGAATCACGCCGAAGAACAACGACCTTTATGTTTTTTTGATATGACTAAAATACCTTCAATATCTGACTTTAATTTCATTCGATAATTCTATGTTTACCGCCTTCTCTACCTCTGTACTTGCTTTAATCTCTTAATTCTCCTCTGCTACTGTATGCAGATTATCTGTGTGTCTAGGTCGCGGTGAGCACATTTTGTGCTTGATTGTTCTCATTGTAAATTCTCTAATTTATTCGTTACTTCTGTTTCTCCTTCTTCTACTTCTCTTACTTTTTCAACTTCTCCTACTTCTTTTGCTTCTTCAACTTGTTATACTACTACTATTTTTACTTTTTCTACTACTCCTACTACTCATACTATTACTACTTCTTCTCCTTCTTATAATACTTCTACTTCTCCTAATACGTTAACTACTCCTACTTCTCCTTCTACTCATTTTACTTCTACTTCTCCAACTTCTCCTACTACTTTTACTTCTCCTTTTTCTCATAGTCTCCTACTACTACTTTTACTACTCCTCCTGCTACCTCTACTGCTTCTACTTCTTCTACTATTCCTATTTCTCTTACTACTTCTACTACTCTTACTACTACTACTACTTCTACTACTACTACTTCTACTACTCTTACTACTACTACTACTTCTACTACTACTACTTCTACTACTCTTACTACTACTACTCCTACTACTCCTACTTCTACTACTTCTACTACTCTTACTACTTCTACTACTCTTACTACTTCTACTACTCTTACTACTACTACTACTTCTACTACTCTTACTACTTCTACTACTCTTACTACTTCTACTACTCTTACTACTTCTACTACTCTTACTACTTCTACTACTTCTACTACTCTTACTACTTCTACTACTCTTACTACTTCTACTACTCTTACTACTTCTACTACTTCTACTACTCTTACTACTTCTACTACTCTTACTACTTCTACTACTTCTACTACTCTTACTACTTCTACTACTTCTACTACTCTTACTACTTCTACTACTCTTACTACTTCTACTACTTCTACTACTTCTACTACTCTTACTACTTCTACTACTTCTACTACTCTTACTACTTCTACTACTTCTACTACTCTTACTACTTCTACTACTCCTACTACTCTTACTACTTCTACTACTCTTACTACTTCTACTACTCTTACTACTTCTACTACTCTTACTACTTCTACTACTCTTACTACTTCTACTACTCCTACTACTCTTACTACTTCTACTACTCTTACTACTTCTACTACTCTTACTACTTCTACTACTCTTACTACTTCTACTACTTCTACTACTCTTACTACTTCTACTACTCTTACTACTTCTACTACTCTTACTACTTCTACTACTTTTACTACTTCTACTACTCTTACTACTTCTACTACTCCTACTACTCTTACTACTTCTACTACTCTTACTACTTCTACTACTCTTACTACTTCTACTACTCTTACTACTTCTACTACTCTTACTACTTCTACTACTCTTACTACTTCTACTACTTCTACTACTCTTACTACTTCTACTACTCTTACTACTTCTACTACTTCTACTACTCTTACTACTTCTACTACTTCTACTACTCTTACTACTTCTACTACTCTTACTACTTCTACTACTTCTACTACTTCTACTACTCTTACTACTTCTACTACTTCTACTACTCTTACTACTTCTACTACTTCTACTACTCTTACTACTTCTACTACTCTTACTACTTCTACTACTCCTACTACTCTTACTACTTCTACTACTCTTACTACTTCTACTACTCTTACTACTTCTACTACTCTTACTACTTCTACTACTTCTACTACTCTTACTACTTCTACTACTCTTACTACTTCTACTACTCTTACTACTTCTACTACTTCTACTACTCTTACTACTTCTACTACTCTTACTACTTCTACTACTTCTACTACTTCTACTACTCTTACTACTTCTACTACTTCTACTACTCTTACTACTTCTACTACTCCTACTACTCTTACTACTTCTACTACTCTTACTACTTCTACTACTCTTACTACTTCTACTACTCTTACTACTTCTACTACTCTTACTACTTCTACTACTTCTACTACTCTTACTACTTCTACTACTCTTACTACTTCTACTACTCTTACTACTTCTACTACTCTTACTACTTCTACTACTCTTACTACTTCTACTACTCTTACTACTTCTACTACTCTTACTACTTCTACTACTCTTACTACTTCTACTACTCTTACTACTTCTACTACTCTTACTACTTCTACTACTAATTCTCCTACTACTCTTACTACTTCTACTACTTCTACTACTCCTATTTCTCCTACTACTTCTACTACTCTTACTACTTCTACTACTTCTACTACTCTTACTACTTCTACTACTCTTACTACTTCTACTACTTCTACTACTTCTACTACTCTTACTACTTCTACTACTTCTACTACTCTTACTACTTCTACTACTCCTACTACTCTTACTACTTCTACTACTCTTACTACTTCTACTACTCTTACTACTTCTACTACTCTTACTACTTCTACTACTCTTACTACTTCTACTACTTCTACTACTCTTACTACTTCTACTACTCTTACTACTTCTACTACTCTTACTACTTCTACTACTCTTACTACTTCTACTACTCTTACTACTTCTACTACTCTTACTACTTCTACTACTCTTACTACTTCTACTACTCTTACTACTTCTACTACTCTTACTACTTCTACTACTAATTCTCCTACTTCTCCTACTACTTCTACTACTTCTACGTCTACTACTACTTCTACTTCTCCTACTACTTCTACGTCTCCTACTTCTCCTACTACTTCTACTTCTCTTACTACTCCTACTTCTCCTACTACTTCTACTTCTCTTACTACTTCTACTTCTCCTACTACTTCTACGTCTCCTACTTCTCCTACTACTTCTACTTCTCTTACTACTCCTACTTCTCCTACTACTTCTACTTCTCTTACTACTTCTACGTCTACTACTACTTCTACTTCTCCTACTACTTCTACTTCTCCTACTACTTCTACTTCTCCTACTTCTCTTACTACTTCTACTTCTCTTACTACTTCTACGTCTCCTACTTCTCCTACTACTTCTACTTCTCTTACTACTTCTACGTCTACTACTACTTCTACTTCTCCTACTACTTCTACTTCTCTTACTACTTCTACGTCTACTACTACTTCTACTTCTCCTACTACTTCTACTTCTCCTACTTCTCCTACTACTTCTACTTCTCTTACTACTTCTACGTCTACTACTACTTCTACTTCTCCTACTACTTCTACGTCTCCTACTTCTCCTACTACTTCTACTTCTCTTACTACTTCTACGTCTACTACTACTTCTACTTCTCCTACTACTTCTACTTCTCCTACTTCTCCTACTACTTCTACTTCTCTTACTACTTCTACGTCTACTACTACTTCTACTTCTCCTACTTCTCCTACTACTTCTACTTCTCCTACTTCTCCTACTACTTCTACTTCTCTTACTACTTCTACGTCTACTACTACTTCTACTTCTCCTACTACTTCTACTTCTCCTACTTCTCCTACTACTTCTACTTCTCTTACTACTTCTACGTCTACTACTACTTCTACTTCTCCTACTTCTCCTACTACTTCTACTTCTCCTACTTCTCCTACTACTTCTACTTCTCTTACTACTTCTACGTCTACTACTACTTCTACTTCTCCTACTACTTCTACTTCTCCTACTTCTCCTACTACTTCTACTTCTCTTACTACTTCTACGTCTACTACTACTTCTACTTCTCCTACTTCTCCTACTACTTCTACGTCTCCTACTTCTCCTACTACTCATGCTATACCTACTACTTCTACTATTCTTACTATACCTACTACTTCTACTATTCTTACTATTTATACTACTCCTGCTACTCCTACTTCTACTACGACTACTACTACTCAACTTTTACTACTTCTTCTATTCTTATTACTTCTAATACTCTTACTACTCATACTCTTCTTTTTCTTCTGCGTTCATTCTCAATCTCCCACTACCAAGCCACGAACAGAGCTTTGCAAGTAGCAGGATGTAGTCCGGAGAACGGATTTGCGTTGTGTCGCTAGTTTACAGTTTGACTACTCTTACTACACCTACTTCTCCCACTTCTCCTACTTCTCTTACTACTTCTACTTCTTCTAATACTCATACTATTCATACGTCTCCTACCTCCTACTACCTTAACTACAACTACTATTTCTCTTAATCATACCACTTCTACTTATATCCATCTATGTCGTTAGACGTCGTGTGGAGGTGTAGTTTTATTTTGTGTGCCAGATGTGTCGCTAATGTTGTTTTCGTTTCATAAATCTTCAGTTTCTGGCTTACACTATCTTTGTAAATTTTTCGTGCTCCTTTTTGCTCTGTAACCCTCTTGTCAGGTGTTGTAGGTTCGCACAGCTGGTAGATTTGGTTGTGTTCTTGTCAGGTGTTGTAGGTCCGCACAGCTGGTAGATTTGGTTGTGTTCTTGTCAGGTGTTGTAGGTTCGCACAGCTGGTAGATTTGGTTGTGTTCTTGTCAGATGTTGTAGGTTCGCACAGCTGGTAGATTTGGTTGTGTTCTTGTCAGGTGTAGTAGGTTCGCACAGCTGGTAGATTTGGTTGTGTTCTTGTCAGGTGTTGTAGGTTCGCACAGCTGGTGGATTTGGTTGCATTCTTGTCAGGTGTAGTAGGACCGCACAGCTGGTAGATTTGGTTGTGTTCTTGTCAGGTGTAGTAGGTCCGCACAGCTGGTAGATTTGGTTGCATTCTTGTCAGGTGTAGTAGGTCCGCACAGCTGGTAGATTTGGTTGCATTCTTGTCAGGTGCAGTAGGTCCGCACAGCTGGTAGATTTGGTTGTGTTCTTGTCAGGTGTAGTAGGTCCGCACAGCTGGTAGATTTGGTTGCATTCTTGTCAGGTGTAGTAGGTCCGCACAGCTGGTAGATTTGGTTGCATTCTTGTCAGGTGTAGTAGGTCCGCACAGCTGGTAGATTTGGTTGCATTCTTGTCAGGTGTCCGAACCACTTTATTTTCCGCCTTTCCGTGTAACCCACGCACGACGTTACAACTATCCTCTTTCTGATTTCTTCGTTCCAAACTCTGTCCAGCCTTGTGTCCCCGAACCACTTTATTTTAAACACATCATTCGCATACCATGATTCTTCTCTCTTGTCTTGGCAGTAGTGCATGACTGACACTGGTAGCACAGAGTTGGTGTAAACATGCTATTCTTCAACTGTCTCTTTGTCTTCACTGTTTGAGTGTCAATATTTGTCTATTTCTGAGGAAACCGCTTTGAGCATTCGCATTCTCTTGTTTCTATCTCTCATCTTCCGGCTGCCATTATTTTATTTCCAAGATAGGAAAAGAACCTGATCTTCTAGTGTTTGATAGGATAGTTATTGCCCATCTCTAAGCGATGGTGGTCACAACATCAGACGGTTTTTGTCTTGATAATGTGATGTGCGCTGTATTTAGATTATAGTGAGGAATAATATGCGCTGGTCATCAATCTCACTCTTGTCCTGAGTTACCTTGGATCAGTGGCAAGACGATTGGTCGAGACGAATGGAGATAACTCGGGATGCAGGCACTCTGGTCTTACCTCCCGTGAGACCAGGGGTCGCTTGAAACTTGCAGGATTCGATCGCCCACCGTTTCCGTTTATCAGTGTGAGAGGCGAGTTCCTTAACCTCTTGAATACAGCGACCCCCAAGTGTTTGATAGTTAGTTCGTATCTGTTGAGCACATGTATTGTCTGCTGTACTGGCCATACAAGTTCTAAGTTATTGTGCTAGTGCATAATGCTGTCCATGCTTTATAGTAAAGCCATTGTCAAGCTGTCAGGACGGGAGGCTATTGTCAGAAGCCGCTTCTACCAGCTGTCAGTACGGGAAGCTATTGTCAGGAGCCGCTTCTTTCAGCTGTCAGGACGGGAGGCTATTGTCAGAAGAAGATGTTTGCGAATAGTCACAGTGAGTAGGTTACTTTTTCGTGCGCACTGAAAAAGGGCATTAAGTGACGGGTTGCAGTAGCTTTCCTCACACCCCGGGCGTGCTGATGAAGGTGTACCGGGGTCCTCCAGACTATGCTTGGCTTCATCTGCGTGTCACTCACTACTACAAGGATCACGTCGATTCCTCAACCATGCTACCATGAAAACAACCCGTTTCTAGAGAGGGCTACTAGGAAGCTGAGGTGATGGTCTTGGCCAGTATGTTTTGCCTGACCCTGACTAACATGTCTGATCAGAATATTTTGCTTGACCCTGACTAACATGTCTGATCAGAATATTTTGCCTGACCCTGACTAACATGTCTGATCAGTATATTTTGCCTGACCAGACGTTAGTCTTCCTCCACGTCAGGAGAAGATAATTTAAGATGGTACTTTTTGTGGTACATATATATCTATATATTTTTTTTTTAACGTGACATACTTGTTAAATACTTCAGAAATATATCCTTTTTTCTTAATTTTATATAAAAAAGGTAAAAGTAAACATGTTTTTGTTGAAACATTATTTGCTAAATGTTTAAGTAATTAAATTCTATTACAGATAGCGATACAAATTAAATAAGTATTGAATATTTGTGGTTGGAGATAATAAACATACATTTTGTTGTTTTTCCCATGATATATGCTTTATATGACCCGTAAACGAAAGTAGAACTATTTTTCCGATGTTTGGCTATAAATAAACTAACGTGGAGCCCGGTGATACCTGAAATTTTGGTAAAATATTAAATTATTCCCGTTTAAAGGGAAAAAGTGGGGGTTTCCGTGTCAGACAACAATAAATCTCAAAATTGTCATGTGCTGGACTAATGTCATGTTATGTCTACATTAGAAGATAATTTAATAAATGGATGTTGATGTAGTTTCGAAACAAGTGTGTTGCAAACGACAATAGATATGGATTAGCATTTCATATTGGGTAAATCTGACATGTTGATTGTTTTTTCCCGCGCAGTTGTTTTTGTTGTTGTTTTTGCATATTTCTTACTTCTTGACTATTTTACAAACGGAGCTATATTTCTATAATTTATATTTCCTTATTGCTCGTTTAATCCCCTTTCATTCCATATACGACACGACCACATAATATGATAATATAAAACACATTGCCACTCTAAAGTAACACTATATGAAAATCGTAAGAGGAAGGGAAAATAAGCTGCACAAAACATGGGAATGTGGCTACATCCTGAAATAGTTAACTTAACGTCTTTATACTAATACAATGATCGTTTAGGCGTCTGAGGCCCGTTGCGTCGGTCGGCCACATCCATGACTCACAGCTGTGGCGTGGTTCCATGTCTCATCCAGGGTGGAGGAGGAGGTTGCTACTTCCTGGAGCCATACTGTTCGGGGACAGCCTCTTCTGCGCCTCCAGCCTGTCAGGGGGGAAGACTTTTGGCGCTGAGGAACGACTTCTGTAGTATCTTGTGGGCAGGGGTTTCTTAGTCCAGCCGTACAACATGACCGAACACAGAAACTCGGCTCCTGTCAAGTGTTTCTGAGATTAGGTGGAGGCCTGTTTTAGCAGAGACCTCCACGTTGTAGATTTAGTCATGCCATCGGATGCCCAGGATACGCCGCTGGTTGCGCATAGGAAAGGTTTCCAGTCTTGTCATGTAATGTTTCAGCATTGTCCAGGTTTTGGAGCCGTAAAGCAGGACTGGGACCACGCAGGGCTGGTAGATGGGGATTTTTGTCCCAAGGGAGATCTTGCCATTACTCCACACACGTCGGAGGTCGTGCATAGCCGACGCAGCTAGTCCGATCAGTCCGTAGACAACCAGTTTCTTTTCTCAGTCGTGTAGTTTCATCACAAAGTGACCAGAAGACGATTGAAATGTTCATGCGTACCTGAAGTCTCCTGTGCGATCATGCATGTCGCTGGATGAGTCGGACTGTTGGTTCTGGACCACAAAGATTTCGCGAGGGCTCTTCTGTAGTGATATACTGACAGATGTTCCTATGATAACGATGTATAGATCCTGTATTACAGCTGATATTATACATATCAGCGATTTTATTGATATTGAAATCATTTAGGGTAGCTATCTTTTCTTTAATTATGCTGTCCATACCTGTTGCTTTCCACTTCGTCATTACCTGTTATTGTTTTCTCTGCTTTAGATCTGAGAATACTTGAGCTTTGGTAATCAAATGTTGATGGTTTGTCGTCGGAGCTTACGTTCGCTACACGTTTGTCACCATACACTGCCTACATTTTGCGATGAATGTCAACTGGTGGATGTCATTCAACTGTTAGAAACCGAAATAAATTCTGCAACAAATCGGTTGATCAACTCATTCCTTAAATTCTAACCTTTCTGTTTGAGAAAAAAAGCGCAAATGGCTCTTAAATTGAATAGTTCATACCCATGAAGTGACATCAAAAATGTTGAATTGGACTAAGATTAACAAATTGTTCTTTAAACGCTGCTAATAGAGATTTAACCTAGCGAGTCACCCAATGTGGTGGGTGTTAGAACGTGAACTGTCAACAAACCACATAACGTGGCTCTCGTAGGCAAGGAGCTAATAGACTCAAACACTAGACCAAAGTAGACTCGCAGCCTTTTAGGCGCCATCTGTGCTGCTTTTAACAAACCACCTAACCATGGCCGGTGTTATGCCATGTCACACAGTTAGTCGCCTCTTACGACATGCTCTCTGCGAGGCAGTGGTGCTATTTTTGTCTTTGTGATATAGAAAGAACCATGTAGACAACTTATGTTTGTATATATATATATAAAATTCCTATCATCACTGCACAAAGTAAAGGTATGTAGAGTAGCATGCATATCATCACTACACAAAGTAAAGGTATGTAGAGTAGCATGCATATCATCACTGCACAAAGTAAAGGTATGTAGAGTAGCATACATATCATTTCTACACAAAGTAAAGGTATGTAGAGTAGCATGCATATCATCACTACACAAAGTAAAGGTATGTAGAGTAGCATGCATATCATCACTGCACAAAGTAAAGGTATGTAGAGTAGCATGCATATCATCACTGCACAAAGTAAAGGTATGTAGAGTAGCATGCATATCATCACTGCACAAAGTAAAGGTATGTAGAGTAGCATGCATATCATCACTGCACAAAGTAAAGGTATGTAGAGTAGCATGCATATCATCACTGCACAAAGTAAAGGTATGTAGAGTAGCATGCATATCATCACTGCACAAAGTAAAGGTATGTAGAGTAGCATGCATATCATCACTGCACAAAGTAAAGGTATGTAGAGTAGCATACATATCATCACTACACAAAGTAAAGGTATGTAAAGTAGCATGCATATCATCACTGCACAAAGTAAAGGTATGTAGAGTAGCATACATATCATCACTGCACAAAGTAAAGGTAAGTAGAGTAGCATACATATCATCACTGCACAAAGTAAAGGTATGTAGAGTAGCATATATCATCACTGCACAAAGTAAAGGTATGTAGAGTAGCATACATATCATCACTGCACAAAGTAAAGGTATGTAGAGTAGCATACATATCATCACTGCACAAAGTAAAGGTAAGTAGAGTGTCATACATATCATCCCTGCACAAAGTAAAGGTATGTAGAGTAGCATACATATCATCACTGCACAAAGTAAAGGTATGTAGAGTAGCATGCATATCATCACTGCACAAAGTAAAGGTAAGTAGAGTAGCATACATATCATCACTGCACAAAGTAAAGGTATGTAGAGTAGCATATATCATCACTGCACAAAGTAAAGGTATGTAGAGTAGCATATATCATCACTGCACAAAGTAAAGGTATGTAGAGTAGCATACATATCATCACTGCACAAAGTAAAGGTAAGTAGAGTAGCATATATATCATCACGTCATACTATTCTGATAGCCAAGATGAAAAGAACATTGAAAAGTATACAACAGACAGTACTTTAATGTTGGATACAAGATACATTTAAAGGTACAATATGAAATAGGTATCATGTGTTACAACAGATAGAAGATATTAAAGATCACTGGCAGCATATATGGAACGAGGCTTGTGGAGAAGTTATGAGGATGAGAAAACTCCAACACAAAGCATGGATAGCAACAGAAACTGTAGGAAAGATAACAGAAAAAAAATGAAAAAGCAGATTTCAGCATAAGCTAAACCAGAATACTAGAAATCCTAGAGCCAATGCTCAGGAAATACACTGAAGCCAACAAAGAGGTAGGAAAGATCTTCTGGTTAGACAAGATACAATTTAAAGATGGATTGACAAGAGAGACAGAAAAGCTGTAGAAAAAATATATTAAAAAAGCTATGGTGGCACTGAGAGATGATGAAGTCACTGGCCCAGATGATAACACAGCAGACGAATCAAAGCATGCATTGATACTTCAACAGCGATATTATATAAATTAGTTTGTAAAGTTTAAGAAAGAGAAGAAATATCAGCTGACTGGAACAAAGGCTGGATAACCATTGCCAAAGAAGAGAGATCTGCAGCATTATACAAATTATAGAGGAATTATGTTATTATCAGTGCGTGGGAAAATTTTAAACTGTGATTAACATATGTCAGAAACAAACACCCGAGTGAAGGACGGTCAGGTTTTCGACAAAATAGTACTTGTGCAAATCAAAAAGCTAGACTGAGAATAATGGTTGAGCAAAGTAGAGAAGGGAACTCACCACTTTGTATCGGATTCGCAGACGATGAAACAGCATTTGACAACTTAAGAAAATCACTTTAGAAATTACGACCTACTCTGGAATACCCATAAAGCTCACTAACATCATTAAAGAAACCGTATGAAGATATCTTGTCTACTAGGCGTGTTCAACTGAAACCGGAACTAACTGTACCAAGTGAACGTACATACGATGCGCATTGATGACGTCACTTCTGGTGTAAACAACACATACCAACCGTCAAGTTTGTAAAATTGTATTATCCGCTGACTCATAGTTTCCTCAGTAGGCCGTTGAAAACATAGCGGGTGTGATCCGGAATCCGTCAAGAGTTGATCAGCGAGCGGTGATTTGGTTTCTAACAGCTGAAGGATGTCGACCAGTTGACATTCATCGCATCATGCGGGCAGTGTATGGTGACAAAAGTGTAAAAATGGCTTCCAGTGATCGTAAGCATAGATTATCGGCAGAACAAGCAACTCATCGTATACATTCATGGATTGAAGATGGTGAAAAAAAGTGAACGGCTAGTGTTCTTCATTCAATTCAATTACAAGTGTGTCGTTTTTTTTCTCGGATTCTGTTTTTGTGTAATCGCTACTGGAAGATGAACAGTGCAAGCTCCAAATTAGATGTAGAGAAGTTTATGGAAGGTGGAGATCTGTTTAAGCTGGGTATCATGAAGGTCACTGTTTCAGGAGATGACGCGGCAAGCCTTTTATATTATCAAATGAACATCATCCTATCCGGACCCGTCGGCGTCGGCCCAAACGGGATCACAGTTGTACAAGTTTGCCAACCCCCGGGTATGGTATCTGCGGCTTACTCAGTCTGCACATATCCTATACAATAGGGGGTAGGTACGCAAGCGAGTAGAGTGCTCCATTCCAGTTGGAGCGATCGAAGGAAGTCCTTCAGCTGGTGGTGACCCATCCATCTTCACCCCAAGCCCATCCACCTCTGGACGAAACCATAGCAGTCACTTCGGATGATGGCTTTACTGAGGTGGAGAAAAGAAAGAGAAAGAGATGCACAAACAGAAGCAAGTCTCCTCCTGGAAAAGTAACGACCGACAACGAGTCAGTCCCAGAAGGTGCAGAGGCAGAGGTTATTGTGGAGGTGTCCCCGCTGGTGCTTGCAACGGAGGAGGCGAAGAAAAAAGTACGGAACCTTTAATCAGCCACGCCAACACAGACTGCGGAGATGAACATCAGGTGCTGACAACAGTACATTTCCTGGAGATAGAAGACATAAACCAGGAGGAGAGCGAGACGGACAGCAACTGTTGGTATAAAATGATAACTGAATTTAGATCGGACAAGAATTGACCTATACTTGTACACGAACGAAGGGAATGAATTATTCCTTCTTAATGTACATTATAATAAATAACTGTGTTTTTGCCCCACCTATCAACAGACTTTATACGAATCTAGAGTATATGGTTTTGATGTGTATTGTTTTTAGTGGTCATGCTATTGTAGATTGCCCCTCATGTTTGATGTATTTATGTAACTGTATGTAGAAGAAGAAAAACCAGATATTGTATTATACTGTATAAATTCTGTTAATATAACGATCAAAGATTATTTATCATGTGGTAACAAAAATGAAAGTGTATGGGGAGAAATAGAAGGTGGGGGTGAAAAAACAGTGATTGGAGTGTGCTATAGATGTCCATCAAGTCAAAAAGAGGAAGATGAGGAGCTGATTAGTAGCATAGCAAAGGCAATTGAAGGGAAATTAATTATTAATGGGAGATTTCAACTATCCAGAAATAAAATGGGATATGGCAGAAGCACTTGTAGAGTCAAAACCTTTTGTTAAGTGCATAACTGAAAAATTTTTAATTCAACATGTAGAAGCAGCCACCAGAGGCAAAAACATACTCGACCTAGTTTTTACCACAGAGGAAAATATGATTGAAAACGTTACCGTTGGGGAACTGTTTGGCTCAAGTGACCATCAAATCATCCGTTGGGATCTTATTGCAGGGAAAGAAGTAAACATAAACACGCGAACATACGACTACTCTAAGGCAGATGTTAAGAGGATGAAAGAGGCAGCGAACCACATAATCTGGAAAGATATTGTTGTAGGAACAGATGTTGAACAGGAGTGGGAAAGTTTTAAAACAGTTCTAGAAACGCTAAAAGAGGAATGTGTTCCATGTAGGGAGGTAAACCCCAAGCGTAAAAAGTGGATAACTAGATTTGTAGTGAAATGTAGAAGAGCAAAAAATAAAGCATGGAAAAAATATACAGAGGCAGGTAAATCAAAAGAAACATATGTACAATATTTGGACAAGCAGAACATATCTCAGAAAGCGAATAAAACAGCAAAAATAGACTTTGAAAAAAAACTTGCTCAGAGGATCAAGACTGACAGTAAAAGCTTCTTCTCTTATGTTAGAAATAAACAAAGAACGAAAGACAAAGTAGGCCCTCTCATAGACAGTACAGTGAAAATAATCTGCTCAATCAGTACTTTGGCACAGTCTTCATAAAGGAGGACTGCTCCGAGATCCCAGAGCCTATAGATATTTTTCAAAGAGACATGGATACAGCAGGATTAAGATCAATCTGTATTACAGAGGAAATGGTTTTTAAAAAATTGGAGGGGTTGAAAGTGAATAAATGTCCAGGTGAAGATGGTATTCATCCAAAATTGCTGTATGAAATTAGAGACCAACTAGCAAAACCATTGGCTATATTATGTTCTCAATCACTTACAAAAGGGATTGTTCCACAGGATTGGAAAGATGCAGAAGTGATCCCCTTATTCAAAAAAGGCAAAAAATCAGATCCAGCAAATTATAGACCGGTGAGTTTAACGAGCATAGTCTGTAAATTGGTAGAGTCAATAATCAAAGAAAACATTGTAATGCATTTAGACAAATTTAATCTAATTAGAAATAGTCAGCATGGGTTTACTAGAGGGAGATCATGCTTAACAAATCTATTAGAATTCATGGAGGAAGTTACTAAAATCATAGATAAAGGGGCTCCAGTGGATGTTATTTATCTAGACTTTGCAAAGGCCTTTGATAGAGAACCTCATCAAAGATTATTTCGAAAGTTAAAATCACATGGAATAGGCGGGGAAGTTGCCAAATGGATTGAAAATTGGTTTACGGAAAGAAGGCAGAGGGTGGGCATAAATAAGGAGTAATCTGAGTGGAGTGAAGTGAAAAGTGATGTGCCACAGGGCTCGGTTTTGGGACCAATATTGTTCTTGATATAAATAAATGATTTGGACATTGATATGAGATCCATGATTGCAAAATTTGCTGATGACACAAAACTATGCAGTAGTGTCTCATCTAAAGCGGAAGTGGATATCTTGATGTCGGATTTAGATAAAATTCGAGAATGGTCTGTAAGTTGGCAAATGGAGTTTAATGTAGATAAATGTACAGTCATCCACATGGGTAGATCCAATCTGGAACATAATTACAGAATGGGAGAAAACAATATTAGAAAGATAGATAAGGAAAGGGACCTAGGGATTATAATAGATCATACAGGAAAGGTGAGTGAGCAATTTAAGGTAGCAGTGAAAAAGGCAAATGCAATGTTATGTATGATAAAAAGAAATATTAAACATAGGAGCAAGGAAGTGATCGTCAAACTGTATAAAGCTTTAGTGAGACCTAGATTGGAGTACTGTGTACAGGTGTGGGGTCCTTATCATAGAGGGGACATAAACATGCTAGAAAGAATACAAAAAAGAGCGACAAAGATGATAGTGGGATTCCAGAATTACAGTTATGAGGAACGACTCAGAAAAACCGGCCTACAGTGTCTACAAGAGAGAAGAATTCGTGGTGACTTAATACAGGTTTATAAGATGATCAGAGGAATCGATAAATTAGACTATAACAAGTTTTTTAAAAATACAGCCACCTACAATAACACGAGGGCATAGCTAGCTACAAGCTGACTAAAGAGAGGTTAGATATAAGAAATATTTTTTTAGTCAGAGAGTGGTGTCTGCTCGGAATGCATTGCCAGGGGAGGTAGTGGAGGCAGGGACAGTTAATACATTTAAGAATAAACTGGATGCGCATAGCTTTTAGAGCAAGGTGATGTAAATGTAACTTGTTGTATACAGACTCTGCAGGGTCTTCTAAACCAGTATAGACGTTAAGTTAAGTTAAGTAACACCCCATGTTTGATGTATTTATGTAACACCCCATATTTGATGTATTTATGTAACACCCCATGTTTGATGTATTTATGTAAGACCCAATGTTTGATGTATTTATGTAACACCCCATGTTTGATGTATTTATGTAACACTCTATGTTTGATGTATTTATGTAACACCCAATATTTGATGTATTTATGTAACACCCCATATTTGATGTATTTATGTAACACCCCATATTTCATGTATTTATGTAACACCCCACGCTTGATGTATTTATGTAACACCCGACGCTTGATGTATTTATGTAACACCCCACGCTTGATGTATTTATGTAACACCCCTATGCTTGATGTATTTATGTAACACCCAATGTTTGATGTATTTATGTAACACCCAATGTTTGATGTATTTATGTAACACCCCATGTTTGATGTATTTATGTAACACCCCATGTTTGATGCATTTATGTAACACCCAATGTTTGATGTATTTATGTAACACCCAATGTTTGATGTATTTATGTAACACCCAACGTTTGATGTATTTATGTAACACCCCATAATAATAATATTCACTTAGGCATCTAGAGCCTTTTGCTTAGATCGACCACTACCATGCCCAACTGCTGAGGCTTGTAGCCAAACCTCGTTCACTGCCGAAGGAGAGACTACTATCTGTCGGAACCATGTAGAACCTGGACGGCTTTCCCACGCCTGCAGCCGGCTGGTGGGAAACAGCTGTTACACATAGCAGACTTGGACATTATCTGATGAGCCGGAACTTCCTGGTCCAGTCGAACCACGTGACCAACCAGAGACACGCGGAGACGGACCAGAGTATCCAAGATGGAGGGAAGACTCGTCTTTACAGACACCTCGGCATTACGGACCAGATCGAACCACTGGATACCGAGGATGCGTGGCTGGTTGCGCATATGAAAGGCATCAAGTCTTGACATGTCCTGTTTAAGTAGGGTTCAAGTTTCTGAACCACACAGGAGAACAGGAATCACACACGTCTGATAAATTTGAATTTTGGATCCGAGAAAGAGTCTGCCATTATTCCACACCCGGTGAAGGTCGTTGGTCGTTCATAGCGGAGGCAGCATGCCCGATCCGACTTAACATGTCAGGCGCACTGCGTCCATTGGATAAAAATAACTTCCTATGTATGTGAATTCATTGGTGCACTCCACCGTGTGGCCATGGACAACAATGCTATGAGGACCAGTGTCGGAGCCAAGGTTCTGGAGGAACCGAGGCTGGTAAGCGGCCATAACAACGTTCAAAAAGCAGCATCTTCCCTGTGCTCAGTGTCATCCTCTCAACTCATTCCTACCTTTTTTCAGCCACCCCTGGGATACCAATTGTCCAGTTTCTCATCTCTGCTGTCACTTGTGCAGCATTAACCTGCTCATACATTTTACGAACATCCCAGTTACCAAATAAAATGGATTTTACAGATAAGAACAGGCAAATGAGCGATACAAATTCCTTACTGCTTTCTTTGCATCAAGTCTATATGCCTCTTTACAGAGAACCTTCTTCTGTCTTGGATTGTTGATTTGTATATTTCTTTTTAGTTGATTTTACAATATGTGTGGCTTAACCACTTCCAGTCCAGCCATAAATTTTACTCTTTCCAGCAAGAGAGGGCTGTTTAACTGCTGGCTGGACTGGAAACGGTTAAACTGACTGGGTGACTGGAAAGGGTTAAACTGCTGGCTGGATGACTGGATAGGGTTAAAATGTATACATGATGAGGTAGCTGACCCGATGCCCAACTCCCCTTAGTGACAGGTTTACAGTGGTGCTATTCTGTACTCCCCTTCTGGGCTTCAGAAACATTTGGGTGTGTCCCTTGGGTCATCAAAATTACCTTTAAGCTGCCCGACCAACCAATCTTGTCATCCTACAGCCTCAGTGACAATTTGAGTATGAGACCCATGCTTGGAATCCTGGTATTCAAACAGGCATGTTAATGTCTGTTGCCAGGTAGCCGAAGGCTATCGGCTATCAGTAGTATGCATTTTAAACTTTCTACGGCTTACTAGGCCTGGGGGAAGGTACAAATAACTTGGGTAGATTTTTAACTTGTATTTTGAATTTTGTCCGGGGAGCGGCTGTTAAGTCTACTCTTTTAGTTTTTTAACTGCCAAGGCATTTTAAATGTGTTCGACACTAAATACGGGAATCCGATCTCACTACCCAGAGATCAGGGGAATTTTGACCAGAAGATCCACATGGTAATATTCAAGTCTCCTCCATGATTTGAACCCGCCACCTCTGGCATCCGAGGTGGACACCTACCTCGAGACCACTGAGAACCCATGTCTCAGCCAAAATCCGATGTTACTTTGCATTACACCACCATTGCTGGATCATAACTTAACTAGCTTAACTTAACTTAACGTCTTTATACTGGTTTAGAAGACTCTGCAGAGTCTGTATACAACCAGTTTAATTTACATTACCTTGCTCTAAAACTCTAAAAGCTATGCGCATCCAATTTATTCTTAAATGCATTAACTGTCCCTGCCTCCACTACCTCCCGTGGCAATGAATTCCAAGCATTCACCACTCTCTGACTAAAAAAATATTTTCTAATATCTAATCTGGACCTCTCGTTAGTCAACTTGTAGCTATGCCCTCCTGTTCTTGTGGTGGCTGTATTAAAAAGTCTAATTTATCCATTCCTCTGATCATCTTATAAACCTGTATTAAGTCACTACGAATTCTTCTCTCTTCTAGACACTGTAGGCCGGTTTTTCCGAGTCTTTCTTCATAACTGTAATTCTGGAATCCCACTATCATCTTTGTCTCTTTTTGTTTGTATTCTTTCCATCATGTTTATATCCCCTCTATGATTATGACACACACCTGTACACAGTACTGCAATCTAGGTCTAACTAATGCTTTAAACAGTTTGACTATGACTTCCTTGCTCCTATGTTTAATATTTCTTTTTTATCATACCTAACATTGCATTTGCCTTTTTCACTGCTACCTGAACTTGCTCACTCACCTTACCTGTATGATCTATTTTAATCCTTAGGTCCCTCTCCTTATCTATCTTTCTAATATTGTTCTCTCCCATTCTGTAATTATGTTCCATATTGGATCTACCCGTGTGGATGACTGTATATCTATCTACCTTAAACTCCATTTACCATGCATATGGTTTCACAAACATATCACCATACACAAAACACCATGCATACATGATATCACATACACAACACCTTACGTTAGAAGAGAATTTGCCAAAGATAAAAACGTGAAAACAGTTTCCCACATGAATTTTGTTTTTATCATTCTTTTTGGTCAGAGCAACAAAATTCACAATGTTTATCCCCAGAAAATCAGAAACAATAAAAGAGACAGCAAAAATAAAATAAACTGATAAAATTCACATCTCTTGGCCCTTTCTTTGGCTTTGTATGAGCCATTGCATGACAAAAAAATATCTACTAATCAATATCTATGTGAGAAATTAATAACATCATTATTTGTGTGACAAATTTGATGTTTGTAAAAAATGAATATCACATGTGACATTGATAGTACATGTGACAAATAAATAGTATACATCTATCATTCATCATATGTGTCAAACTGACAATTTCTTATTTATGTGACAAACTGATAACAGCAATTCATGATTTATCGGACAAATAGTAATCACATCATATGTGGCCAATTTATATCACCAGTGAAATATACAAAGTACCCATCATTCTTGATCTAAGTGACAAATTGATGTTCATAAGAACTTTAATTATCTGTCACCCTTTTACTGTCAGTCTTTTTAACCACCAGGACAATTTTGATGATTCATATGAAGTTAAGTCAGCAAGTAGGTCACAAACTGACATGGGATAGCTTAAAAATGTTGTTGGTAGTTTCTAAAAGTGTCATTAAGTGGCAGTAACATCTAGCTGTCTGATTTCTGTAGGCAGCATCCGCTACTTGCTACATACACGTACGCAACTCAGATACAAAATGGCATCTGTGCTTGGAGTACACAATCAAAGAGAATGTGCTGTTGTGCATTTTGTTTGTGTGGGAAAATGGACTTTCAGCAAAGGATATTCATATTGAAATTCTTCTTGTTTATCGTAGGAAGTGTTTGTCGCGTAAAGCGGTGCATAACTGGGTCGATACAATTTCTCAAGAACACTATGAAATTGCTAATGAAGCCCAACCTGGTCGTCCTGCTCAGATTACCACATCCACCTTACCGCCCTGACCAGCTCTAAGCGATTCACACCTGCGTGTTGCCTCAAAAACCAACCTTGGCGAGAGATGCTTCTAAATGACAAAGAGGATGTTTTCATTTTTCTTGTAAATTTTTTAAAGTTATGTTTTGTATTAATTATTTACGTTCTGAATAATGTAAAACAAACAATAGATGTGAAAGACTCGGACTATTGTGTGCTAATAGGTCTATAATATTTTTAATGCACATAATCAACTATTCACCCATTTGAATATCCGTCGAGGTGTTGGTCTCATACACTGGTGGATAATTAAAGCTTTACCGTGAACAATCCACTATCTAGGTCACACATTGATTTGAACTTTTCACCATGTATAGGACAAATAAATATCATCCATCATTCACGTTCTTACCAACAGGCAATATGATACCACCAGCGATAAGTAAATACCCCTAACAAAGTTAATCAAAGCTGCTGTAGTACGAAGTCACAAGTTGATAAAAGCCTAAATAGGCACCTGGACAGAAATAAACTAAACCCATGTTACGTCCACAAGATCTTCATCAGAATCTAAGGCCAAATGAAAACTCATAACGAATCACAACAACAATGAGAATGGACTCCACAACGGATATGACTTTCAAAAGCAGCCTTTTGCCAAAGAGCGCCCAGAAATGTGTGAATCATAGCATGCCAGCTATAACAGAGTAGGCCAAACAAAAAAACTATCAACATAATTACACAAAAATACATAGCCTATATTTTAAAACGTGTACAGATGAATAAGTACATACTTTCATACATACTTACCATTACAAATATTTCTATAATACAACAAACAATGATCACATACACGTCATGTCATGATCCCTTAGAACAGAGATTCTCAAATGGATGTTCTGTTGGACCTGAGGGTTTCCATGAAGGCTCTATATGGGTTCAGTGAAAGTTTTCCATGTGTTCCGTCAAAGTTTTATATGTGTTCCGTCAAAGTTTTCCATGGGTTCCGTCAATGTTTTCCATGTGTTCCGTCAAAGTTTTCCATGTGTTCTGTCAAAGTTTTCCATGTGTTCTGTCAAAGTTTTCTATGTGTTCCGTCAAAGTTTTACATGGGTTCCGTCAATGTTTTCTATGTGCTCTGTCAAAGTTTTATATGTGTTCCGTCAAAGTTTTCCATGTGTTCTGTCAAAGTTTTCCATGTGTTCTGTCAAAGTTTTCTATGTGTTCCGTCAAAGTTTTCCATGTGTTCCTTAAAAGTTTTCCATGTGTTCCTTCAAAGTTTTCCATGTGTTCTGTCAAAGTTTTACATGGGTTCCGTCAATGTTTTCTATGGGCTCCATCAAGGTTCTCAATGTGGGATCATAAATGAAATAAGTAAAGGTAATTTTTGCTTAGCTAAACTGACATGTGTGTGCAGAGACCAATCATCCATGTACGTTAGTGCACAATTAAAATAGTATATTTTCTATTCATAACATGATTTTTCAGTAGCTTTGCTGTTCAACATTGTCAATGTATAAATTGATATTGTACGAGACGTGTTCAAATGAAACGGGACCTAACTGCACCAAGTGAACATACGTACGATGCGCATGATGACTTCACTTCTGATGTAAACAGCACATACCAACTGTCAAGTTTGAAAATTTCATTATCCTCTGACTCATTGTTTCCTCAACAGACTTTTAAAACATGGCGGGTGTGATACAGAATCCATGCAGAGTTGATCAACAAGCGGTGATTCAGTATCCGACAGTTGAAGGATGTTGACCAGTTGACATTCATCACAGAATGCAGGCAGTGTATTGTGACAAAAGTGTCGACAGCAGTGATGAAATGAACAGCAATTTTAAAGACGGACATGAGGTAACGAAAGATCTTCCAAGACCAGGTCAGGCGCATATTGTTGCGTTAGAAGGTGCCATCGCCAAAATTGATGTAGCAATTCGGTTGGACCATCGCCAAAGCTTACGTTTGCTAGCAGAGGAATTAGTTGTGTCGCTACTAGGCAAGTTGAAATGGTGGTTAGCAAGAAACTGAAGTATTGGTACCCATTGTGAACACCTTCCAATACTTCAAGCTGCCAAGACCTTTCTATACCTCCACGTGGTGATTTTTGATAACATGCTGCAACAGGGCAGACTAGCTAAGGAGAAGACATCGAAGACAGAAAGCTAGCCAGGTAATAAAAAAATGCTGAAGTCAGATGTGTTGAACCAAAAGGTGTAAATATTGCAGTCAAGCTGTAAACTACAACACAACACATTCCGTTCACTATTCCAGACTATATCCTGCTACTTGCAAAGCCTTTTTCATAGTTTGTTAGCGATAGTTTGAGAACGAACGAACGAAGTAGAAGTTGTAAAATGAGGGTTGGGCATGGAAGCAGCTACCTAATTCCGTAGGAAATATACGCTGCAAGAGAATAGAAATTAGACATCTGCACCCATGGTAGAATAGAAAACACTAATTTAAATCTTCTAGTTTATTGAATAGATGATACTTCAGTCTGGTGTGGCCTGTATGGAGTCTAAAGATCACCACCTCTTCTGTTCAACTGGTAATAAGTATAATTTCTTATGTAGCCAGTATGCTCTTTTTACAATTTGTCATATATCTGGCCCATAAACCTTTTGGACTCTTCGTAAGTCACATTTCAATCTAGAACTCCATAAAATGTAAGCAGAGTGTGGATGACGTAGCCTAGTGGTTAAGTGACACGGCTCACACCCAGAAGGTGCTGGGTTCGATCCCCATCACAGCACTGGCTGTTACCCCGGGGAAGCAAACCCTTAGAGGATGCAGACTTACATAAAATGCATGTTGAAGTCGGATGCAATTGGAAGAAAACCCTTAGAAAATGCAGGAGGAAGCAGACCATTACACAAAATGGATGCTGAAGTCGGATGCACTGAGCCGACAGGTGCAAAATGAAAACATTGTGCAACACACACCACCTTGGGAAATAAAGAAATTAGGCAAACGCAGAAAAAAATGGGAAAAAAAATAATCTCAAGCTGCCATAATGTCTTGAGTCTCACACATTCTAAAATTGAAAATGACCAAATACTGAAAAAGAGCTGACTTGCTAATAGCTGTTAATTATATATATTCACTAAAATATCCATATTTATTATATGCATGTAATTCAAAATAATACAAATAATGCAACATTTAGAACAGGCAGTTATAAATTTACATTTGAAAAAATTGGGTGAAAACTGGAAATTTTACATTTTATTGAATACTTGGAAACTTGAGCATAAATGATTAACAAAGAATAAATGTTAACATGACACAATGGGAAGAGAAACAACTGAAGGAAGTGAAGACATAGACAAATCAGATTTCTGGATATCTTGATGTTATATGGAGAACTAACTAAGCTCTTGCTGAACAACAACAAAACTAAGTAATAAATGTATTTACTTTTTTTACAGTTCAAAATTGTTAGACATGAGTTGGACTGACAAAACAAACATCAAAGAGAAAGAAAATACCTAAAAAGTTGACAACTTTTGAACAATTGATGATCCATAAAAATTAAATGGAAGAGAGTTAAGAAATACAAACTCATGATCAAACACATTTGAATAAACTAAATGCACTAAAGAACCTGTTACTCACACGTGCCTCGCCTTAATAAGACGACTTGCATGTCTTAATGACTCTGTAGATATGTCAATAGGTGCCTAAACCCCTGGCAGATTCAACCATGTTTAAAAAGGTCATTAAGGGAAAGGTCATACTCATAAAGCACTACAGCTCTTCAATGTTGACAGTTGGGTTTGAGCTTAAATCCTGACTCCGAAACATACTTTGTGTTTTAGAAACTGCAATTACAGTACTTAATATTGTCATGCTCCGCTGCACATGAAGCTTTTATAAGGACTTTCCATGCTCCTCAGTTACGTTCTCACATTGTTTCATGTCAAGAACATGTCCCTTAGTTCATATTCCATCATGCACTTCTAAGTTGTTCTTTGTCTACCTTTATTCTTTTCCTTTCTGGTGTCCAATTGAGGATTGTGTTTGCAGGAATATTATGGTTTGTTCTCCTGACATGTCCAAATCATTTCATCTCTTATTCAGTAGGATGTTATCTGCAGTCTGTTCTCTGGTGTCTTTAAGATTGCTGTCTCCGTATATTTTGTTCGGCCAATAAAACTCTTTTCATTTTGTGAAGACACAAATGATGAAATGTTGATAATTTCTTTAGATCTTTCACGGTTATCCTCTATCATTTTTATCTATAGAGTAAAACAAGCAAGATTGTACTTTTGTATAGCTTTAACTTTTGTTCCTCTGCTGTATATGTTGGATTTTCAGATTGGCAGAAACTACAATGAAAAATAATATATCTATTGCAGCTCTGTCAAATTTAAGCACTTGTGCTTCAGTTGAAAAAATAACTCTGTCAACCCTAAGGACGTGCTTTAGTTGAAGTAATAAAACATAGTCAAGGAAATCAAAGTCACAAGGATTATTAAGTAGAAATGAGTTGAAAGGATTATTAAAGAGAAATCGCTGAAGATCAAAAGAAGTGATATAAAAATGACATCACAATGAGTTTTAATGACAAAGAAGTAAAAGTGAGCCTAAATATTCAGGAGAAAGAAGTCAAATTAATTATAATTATTGTGGAGAGTGATCAAGATTAAAAACATAAGAATAATTATTTCTGGGTGCCAAGAAGGAAAGAATAACCTAACTGTGATCTTCCAACATGTCGTAAGAGTTGTTAGAAGATTGTCATATGGACTAGCAACTTCATAATGTAAATCATATTACTACATAAATTATCTATGCAACAGCACAAGTTTTGAAACATGTTTCATGTAAAAAAAGGACTAGCTGTAATGATTGTCCTATGTTTTACTTGGAACAAAATGGAGGCATTAAAGATACATAAAAATGAACAGAACAGAAAGCCAAAACTATTTTCCTTTAACAAAATTATATGAAAATTATAACATTTCTAAGTAACATAGAGGAAGGAGTGTATACAGGAAGACGACAGTGAAAGATTCTTGATTAAATAGTGCAATAGCCACTTTAGTCGAGATTATATTTGTGCTGCTATATTAATCTTAGTAATATTTCCAGGTTAAATTTTGTTCATTCTTGTTTCAAATGACACTTTTTTAAAATGAAGCTGTATTTTGCTATGTTATAAAGAACCGACCATAGCCTACTTTAGCTAAAGGCCTTCTCTCACAGGGAAATCCCTTTGAAATATCACATTCCTAGGCCGATTAAAAAACAACTTATATTTTGCCATAGTTTATAATCATTCAATGCTCCACACAAATAAATAAAACAAAATTCATAGCGCAAAACACAACACATCAGTGTTGAGAATTATCCTTTCACAGAATCTTGCCCTGAAACCAACTGCATATGCATCTTTATATCCTGGACACGCTATTATAGTTGACACATGCAAGTTCTGTTATTTAGTTGGCCTAGGAATGTAACGTTTCAAAGGGATTTCCCGGTGAGTCAGAAGGCCTTTAGGTAAAGTAGGCTGTGAACCAACACGACATCCTAGCACTCCAGGTAGGCCATAGGTGCTAATTCATAATTAGTATATGGGTTTTGATGGTCCTGTAGCTTGATTCTCTTGATTCATGTTTCATTTTAATAGTTAGAAAATGGCTTCTTGACCAAGGGGACATGATTTCAAAACCTCAATAAGGCATACATTTTTTCTATCAGGGGTAGAATAAAAGGAAACCACCCACAAATTTACTCCTCATAGTCAAATGAAAGTTCAAAAGACAAACCAGGGAAAACATGGGATCGTACTGTCTATGAACTGACCAAACTGATTTGTAGAAAAAATAAACAATTTTTGACTACTTGGTATCAGACAGGTCTGCTCCGTTGAATACTTGAATCACAATACACTTCAGTGGCCAGTAGCTATTATTCCACAGTCTTATAAATCTCCAAGGCAACTCCAGCAATGAAAATAAATGCTGTAATAGTAGTTTGTAATTGACAGTTTGAGTCGAGGTAATGCAATTGTTAGTGCACTGGCTTCCCAACCAAGCAACCAGAGCTTGATCCCCAGTTGGTGCAGGAATTTTATCTTATCACAAAATATCTTCCGAGTCGACCCAGCCTATACAATTTGGTACCAGAAAAAGTTGGGAAGTAAAGGTGGTCTGCGTTATGCTGACCACATCATCCCTAGTGTGCCGTTGGTCAAGATAATATGGGTTTGTCATCATATTCCCACTATGCCAAACAGGCATATAAACGAGATATAAAAAATAAATAGATAGTTTGTCTATCACTGATCCATCTACTGCAGTGGTATCATCTAACAAATAATTATTGTTTGAACGCAGTGTGTTCCCCTTATCCACAATGTCCCCGCCATGAGTGCATTCAAAGACACCATGTTTGTTTAGCGTCAGCATGGCCGGGACAGTATATGCTACTTAACTATATACTGGTTTAGAAGTCTCTCCAGAGACTGTATATAATCAGTTTCTTCGCTCAACTTGATCTCAAAATAACTATGTGCACACAATCTATTTTTTAATGCATTAAATGACCCTGGGGCTGGCTCCAACTATTTTCTGTGGCAATGCATTCCAAGCATTCACCACTCTCTGATTTAAAAAAATATTATCTAATCTCTAATCTGGACTCTTCTTGAATTAACTTGCAACTGTGTCTTCTTGTTCTAGTATCTGCCTATAATTTGAAATGCTTGTCACAGTCTAATTTACCCTTTCTCTTGGTTATCCTTTAAACCTGTATTAAATCACCTCAAATTCTTCTCTTATTAAATCACCTCAAATTCTTCTCTTATTAAATCACCTCAAATTCTTCTCTTATTAAATCACCTCAAATTCTTCTCTTATTAAATCACCTCAAATTCTTCTCTTATTAAATCACCTCAAATTCTTCTCTTATTAAATCACCTCAAATTCTTCTCTTATTAAATCACCTCAAATTCTTCTCTTATTAAATCACCTCAAATTCTTCTCTTATTAAATCACCTCAAATTCTTCTCTTATTAAATCACCTCAAATTCTTCTCTTATTAAATCACCTCAAATTCTTCTCTTATTAAATCACCTCAAATTCTTCTCTTATTAAATCACCTCAAATTCTTCTCTTATTAAATCACCTCAAATTCTTCTCTTATTAAATCACCTCAAATTCTTCTCTTATTAAATCACCTCAAATTCTTCTCTTATTAAATCACCTCAAATTCTTCTCTTATTAAATCACCTCAAATTCTTCTCTTATTAAATCACCTCAAATTCTTCTCTTATTAAATCACCTCAAATTCTTCTCTTATTAAATCACCTCAAATTCTTCTCTTATTAAATCACCTCAAATTCTTCTCTTATTAAATCACCTCAAATTCTTCTCTTATTAAATCACCTCAAATTCTTCTCTTATTAAATCACCTCAAATTCTTCTCTTATTAAATCACCTCAAATTCTTCTCTTATTAAATCACCTCAAATTCTTCTCTTATTAAATCACCTCAAATTCTTCTCTTATTAAATCACCTCAAATTCTTCTCTTATTAAATCACCTCAAATTCTTCTCTTATTAAATCACCTCAAATTCTTCTCTTATTAAATCACCTCAAATTCTTCTCTTATTAAATCACCTCAAATTCTTCTCTTATTAAATCACCTCAAATTCTTCTCTTCTCAAGACAAGTGGGCTGGTTAAGTTCATAAAATGTAAGGTCTCCTTGTTCACAATTCGGTCATGCCTTATCAATCCCATCTCAACTTTTTGAAGCAGGAAGTGAGAGTATGACACAATAGCGTCCTGATTAATGCTGTTCTGGATAGCCACATCAGATGTATCAATAAAAAAAAATGAAAATCATGAGATTTGAAAATGTAAACCCGACTAGTGCTAAAATTAACAATTAATACTGCCAAAAAAATTATTGAAAAAAAATCCACATACACATTATTTATTAGTGCTGCAACTTGATATAGTTAGATAGTTTGCATGTCTTGATAACTTCATGAGATACTGTTGATGGAGTCTTATGCTCCTGGCATTATAAACAAAGCCGAACAGACCATTGTAGAAGAGATCAGACTCGGTATATACATTTTTGTTTAAAAGATCAGTAATCAAAATTCTGAAGTTGCTATTCACATATTTAGTGGGATCCCAGTGTAATAGGTATGAATCCCACTGTGTCTAGTTTGGCAAACACAGGATATTTATGTGTGGTACAATTACTTCTCCACGTATGAGAAATAATGGCATCCTACTGTTCTGTACACCTGCCAAGAAAACTTATAACAGTCAAATAAAGTTGGCAGTTGTAAGAGTAACGTTCTACAAAGGACATGCTATTTACTTTACTTTACATAAATTTACAAATGTCCCTAAAGATATATGATGTACAAAGAACTTAAGATGTCCTTGCGGAAATTTAAACACTGAAGCAATAATGATATTGTTGAATGAATGTTTCAAAACACATAATTAATTTCACATTTGGCTCATTAATCATGCACACATTTCTACAGCACCAAAATACAATGATTCATCTTCATCGCCATAATTCTACTTTTATCGCTACAATATGAGCATAAGGTGAATACTTTCATATCATTTATGTGTTTTTGCAGCCATTGTTTATTCAGGAACTTGTTTTATGTAATGAAGCTAGCTTGCTTTAATCACAACCTTTTATAATATACAAAATATAGTGCAATGATTCTCTCTTTTCTTCATTCTCCTTCAGTTAAGGGACACTACTGAGATCCATACAGTGGACAGTAACTCACAGCATCCAACAATTCTATACATATCTCTGGTTAAATCTGCTTGCAGGTTAAAGTTACCAGAAAGTATATAAAAAACGTTCAGCGGACAAACTAATTTACTTTAGTTACGGCATGAATTTCTAATATTTATAATTAATTTCAATTTAACCTATCACTAGGGGAGCCATATTTGTAAACTACTTTTCTAAATTTCAATTCCTCTGAATGAGGCTACAAGTGCTTTGTACTGTTATTATATACAACGGATAAAGAAATATGTGGTAATATTTGGATTTTCTTTTTCTAGTTAAAACCCCTTCCTCTTTCTGTCATATATTTTTGTTGTTGTTGCTTAAACATCCGAGAGTCTGTGTACTGATTTTAAAAGCAAAATATTTTTAAAAACCATGAGTAAAATTAAAGTTTCAGAAATTTATTATAAGCGTGGTAATCTGTTTTGGCTATCAGGAGTCAAACCTGTTTCAATGACGTCATAGATACGGCGTTGATAAGACGGTACATGCGGGCAGGCTACATGGTACGCATGCCTGACAATAGATGGACACATAAAGTGACGTCATGGCGGCCTACACCTTTAATCACCGCCCCGGACGTCCAATGAGATAGAGAGATGGCCTGCAACAAGACCTTGGTCCGGCATGGAACTTAATGGCAAAGGACAGAGATGAGTGTAGATGACATTTGGCTACCTGGCATAGGGCACATAATGTGCCGGAGTGAACACCAGGATTACAGAAATCAGTTTACAATAGACCATTGGATTGGTATTTTCAAATTCTTGATTTAATATAATTCATTGATGCATTTTCTTCAATTTTGTTATTTGTTTTGTTTCTGTATGAATTTTATTGATCTAGTGTTCATTTTTTCATATCAGACATTGACAAATATGAATGAATTAATTAGGAGCAGTTTTACAGTATTTTTGCTTAAGAACACACAACAGACTCAAGTATTACTAATTACATTACTTATTTCAATACACATCTGCCAGAACCTGATTGCAGGACGGATTTTTCAGGTTTTATAAAACAAATTCATTGACTTGGAATAACACAGCTAAAAGTACTGTCAGTTGCACTTGGGAAACCATTTTACATGTTAAGAGAAATATGTTTCTAATATACATTTTTGTTCCAAATCATTGAACTAAATCATGAACATAAATATAAAAAAATAAGAATAACTTCTGTTCACATTTTTCAGTGGAACAAAGAAAAAAGCTGGTTGGAATTAAGAATGTGAAGGTCTGCAGTGAAACTGGGTACCAAGAATACCTGAAAAATTAAGAGGAAGTTAAAAAGCAATTTTACAGAAAAACAGTCACTGATGCATATATCAAATTCAACCAATATATATATATTATATTTATTATCATATGGTTGAACAGTCCTGAAAAAGTCCTGTGACTGGTTGTTGGGTTGCATGCCTGAGATGAAACGCTGAGTTTTGGTCATCCTTTCCTCTTTCCTTCCTATTGTCTGTAGAAAACTTTCATGTCTCATATTGTGCTTGGACACTTTTGGACACGGACAATTACAGCTGACCTGCAGCAGAGAAAACAGGCCTTGGAGATGAGATGTTTCTGAAGACTTCTGAACGACACGTACAAAGATTGAGTTACAAATGAGAAAATACAAGAATGAATGATAACGGCAATAGGGCCTTTCGAAGACCTCCTGGCAACTGTCAAAAGAAGGAAACTTGCTTGGTACGGTCACATATCAAGATAAAACGGTCTTGCAAATACGATCCTGCATGAAAAAGTGCAAGGCAGACGACGAAGAGGCCGTCATAAAAAGAGGTGGGAGGACAACATAACAGAATGGTCCATTCTCCAGAAGAAGCAAAGGGAGCGACCACTGACAGAGAGTGATGGCGTGAGGATGTCTTCATAGTGAGGATGTCTTTGTGTGTCCCCCAACGACCTCACTGGTTACGGGATGACCTGTCCTGATTGTGCCCCAGCTAACTCAATCTTCGTTTCTGAATCATTTTCAATATTTGTCTTTATGTGACTACTTCCATGATGATATTGTCATTGGATCTTCTTTCTGTCAAACTCACTCTTTCCATTATACCAGTGGTTTACAAACTTTTTTGGTCCAAGACACTCTTAGTGTACCAGAATTTGTCCTCAGCAACCTAAGTTAGAAAATAAACCTACTTAACAGATGCAGTGCACAGTTGATTAAAATGTTGGAATGTTTCACGGCACCACTGGAAACCAACCACTGCACCTCTGGGTGCAGCGGCAAACAGATTGGGAACCATTGCATTATATGGTAGCACCACATTTAAAATACTTTAAAGATTTTTTCATCTTTCTTTGCTAAAGTCCATGTTTCAGTCCCATACAGTACAATTGGCCATATATGAGTGGTAACCATTCTTTTCCTCAGTCCTATTCTGATATTCTCTGAGGTTAGAAATGCTTTTCTCTGAAGCCCTTTTTTACTAATGTAATCCTTGTCTTAATTTCTGTCTCATTGTGGGCATCTTTTGCGGCAGTTTGCCCTAAATATGTAAACTTGTATACTTGTTCAATGTTTTGCCATTAATGATTAAATTCATTTGTCTATGTTGTTTGACTATTAACAAAGACTTTGTCTGCAATGTGCTTATTTTTATACCAAACTCTTTGGCTGTGCTATTAATTTATTAAAGCAGCCTTTCCAATGTTGCTACTGTTCCTAACACTATTGCTTGGTCATATATATGTGTATGTGTGTCCCTGACTAGACTGAAATCATTTGGGGGCTCAGTGGTCTCAAGGTAAGGTGTCCACCTCAGTGCCAGAGGTCGAGTGATCGATTCACTGTGGTGGCTGGGATATTCTGGTAAAAATTAGTGAGATCGAACTCACGTGTTCAGTGTCGAGCAATAAAAAATAGTAGGCTTAACGGTCGCTGCCCGGACAAAATTCAAATTAAAAAATCTACCCAAGTTATTTGTACCTTTTCCTAGGTGGTTCGTTAAGAGCAGCTATAGAGGGCACCTGCCTGGCTTCAGGTCTACTTATCTCTAGTGTTTGAGTCTGTTAAAAACCACCCTCTAAGAAACTGGTTGTATACAGACTTTGTATAATTTTCTAAACCAGTATAAAGATAGGAAGTTATTTGTACCGTTTGTAGAACAGGTGATATCCTTGTCTGTTGTTGGAGTGTCAAGTTTTACGGCTGCCTTTATTCACCTCTGTTGAGCTAGGAATATGTATATATTCGTGTGTGGCTTTGAGGCACTGCTTCTCAGTTGCTACTATATCTATCTATCCTTCCTGGCAAACCTGACCACTTTAAATATTAAATTTGTATAAGGTTAAAGTAGCTTTCTACCATCCTTTACCAATCATTTATTACAATATTACTATAGAGTTATTGTCTGCTTCTATTTTTTGTAGGTGAAATTGCCTTTTTACCAATCTTTTTTCTATCCCCATTGTTAGAACAATAAAAAGATGCCTTAGCAGATACTATTGTCGAGGATGAAGTGATATTGACTTCATTGTGAAAGGCCACAGTTTAGTTATTAGGTGAGGTGGTCAGTTCTCTACCTTGCTGTCTTTCCGTCTCTAACAGTAAACCAGGTAATGATTTACAACTGGGTCGACTGCAGTGTGCCGGAACAGGAGTTGAAACCTGTGTCTTTTTTCATGAAAAGCAAGTGTATTACCATGGCACAAATCGGATGCTCCCTAGCATAATGGGAATGTTTTTAGATGGCTTGTGCTCCATTAAAAAGCCAAAATAATTAACGGGCACAGTTGCCAACATTGTGCTAACAAAAGGTTAAAAAAAAACTGGTAAAATTAGTCTCACAGCTGATGATGCCATAGGGAGGAAGTGTTAGAGACTTCATTGTATGTAAAAGTAAAGTAACCCATAGCATTACTGCTGTAGCGGTGTGATGTGTTAGCGATCTCACATTTCAAAGGCTCGGCTATATGAGGGCGGTAGCCAGCTCGCTAACCACTGCGCTACACAGCTCCCTGTATGAGGTCTCTATTTATGTCAGGTAGGCATTGCCATAGACTGCCCACCTTTGATTCAAATCTGATATTCAGTTCTCACCTGTGGCTACTCATAGCTGTCAGTGTGCGTCACCGGCCACATCCCCTACCCGGCAATGGCTTTGATAGCCTGGCTAAACCTAGTGAAAGTAGCTGAATGGTTATAAGCTTTCGATGAATTTGAATCTGCCTACCGATGCATGTGAAGACTGCAATCAATAGAAATCATGGAGGGACCACTTTGTGGTTCTGCGGACATGGCAGCAAATATCACCAATGCGCTGTGGAAAGTAAGAAGCACGGCAAGGCATGTGGTAAGCCCTGATCACCCACTGCACCTTCTTCTTCTGCGTTCGTTCTCAATCTCTCACTCCCCAGCCCCAAAAAAGGCTTGGCAAGCAGCAGGATGTAATCTGGAGAACAGAATGTGTTGTGTCGCTAGTTTACAGCTTGACTGCACTGCGATATTTGCACTTTTTGGTCTGACACATCCGTCTTCGGCAGAGTACCTGACTCCATCTCTATTTGTCTTGACTTCCAATGCCACTAGTTTCAGGTGGACTCGTGTGAGAGAGTGAGGTTCATGAATTACACACCTTTTCTCCACATTAAATAAAAAAATCACTGTGCAAGTCATTCTATCATTCATTTACTAATCCAATAACCTTGCATTTACCATATAGATGAACATGGATAAACAAAGAGAATGTTTTCATCCTCCGTGAAGGATGACCAACAGGGACATAGCAGATAGTGCCCTTGGAGATGAAGTGTTACAGACTTTATTGTACGAGATCCTAGCTTTCGCTGGAAGAGTTATCAGTTCTCTTCCCTAACTTATGTAAAGGTGGACTCACAGAAGAAACTACTGCTTTGGATAAACAGAGACTTCATTACGTTAGGTTTCAGATTTTGAGATGAGGGATGATAAACTCCTGTCCTCACTGTTCTGCCTTCACTAACTTAGAAGAGAATCAAGGCATCTAATTACAACTGGGCAAACTAGAACATAATGCGACTAATCTATCCACCAAGTCAGCTTGGCTGTAAGAAGCAAGTATTCTAATTGGAATTGTAACATTTTGGAAATGAATTTTGCAAAATTTTGTCAAATTCAATTAATATATTCTATGCATTATAACATTTCATATATATGCATATATATATGTATATAATAACAACAATAATTTACAACACAGAAATAATAAATATAATCCTCTAAATATATTAGAATATAGAAATAGCTATATATATAATTAAACCCCGAAGACTAGCGCATTGCATCTATGCAAGTATTACATAATATTTGATAAATTAGCCTAAAACAAAATATTCATTTAAAATATATTTTATGGCATATTCATCAATCAATGAGACCAGTCATATGTCTGTCTATATTAACCTACATCTATAAAAAAAAATCTGCTATTTGTCTCTGCTCTGAAATGGATCTGTCATTATTCTTAGTCTCAAATCCTTCATGTCTGTCTCATATCTTTAAAATCTATATAACCTTCTTAAATTTCTGCCACTGATATGTCCCAGCCTTTGTTTCATATCTTTTATTTGTATTTAAAATCTGTATTTTTTGTCTAAGATCTCTGTTCTGTGATTCTAGAGCGAAATGGGTATTTACAATCTTTCATGGCTATTTAAGACCTGTGATGCTTATCTCATATATTTTTTGTGCATTTAAGATCGTTTTGTGTATTTCAGGTCTATCATTTTTATTTCAGATCTTTGATTTTTGTCTCATGCTTGCTAAACGTCTCTGCTCGATCATAGATCCGTCCAATGTGTCTGCCTGCGATTTTTTGTGTGAATAAAATTATGTGCATGTCTCAGGTCTGTTATATATTTCTGTCCTGTCTAAGATCTGTCATAGACCTCTGTCTGAATGCAAGAATCAGCTCCATGTCTGTTTTCTCTGATCTGATATAAATTTAAGTCTTGAGTTTGTTCTGCGTTTCTGCTTTGTCTGAAGCTTATCGAATTCTTCTGTTTCAATGCTCTGAAATAATTTAATCACGGTCTCTGATAGCCTCTACATTTCTGCTCTGTCTGAGGTCGTGTCATTGAGCACTTTCCGAATGCTGTGAATTAACTTCAAGTCTATCTTCGACAGGTCCTGAGTTTGTCTCAAACTTATTCTACATCTCTGCCGAATCTGACATCACGTCAAAGACCTCTATATAAATGCTGTGAATTAATTTCAGGTTTATCTTCGACAGGACCTGAGTTTGTCTCAAGCTTATTCTACATCTCTGTCAAATCTGAGATCACGTCAAAGGCCTCTATTTAAATACTGTGAATTAATTTCAGGTCTATCTTCGACAGGTTCTGAGTTTGTCTCAAACTTATTCTACATCTCTGCTTTGAGATCCATGTCAAAGACCTCTATATAAATACTGAAAATGACCTTCCTGTTTAGTAAGGTCTGTTATTTATCTCTACTCAATCTGTGATTGTGCTAAAGACCTCTATATAATTGCTGTGAATGATCTTCATGCATGGTCAAGGTCTGCTCTACGTCTCTAATGTGTACAAGATCATGTCCTCGACTTATAGTTCAATGCTGTGAATTATCTAATGTCTGGCTAATGTCTGTTGTACATTTCTGTCTCAGGTCTATTCAATGTTTATAATATATTAAAGATCATATCCTTGGCTACAAGTTCAATGCTTTGAATTATATAATGTCTGTCGTATGTTTCTGTCTCAGGTCTATTCAATGTTTATAATATATTGAAGATCATATCCTTGGCTACAAGTTCAATGTTGTGAATTATATAATGTCTGGCTAATGTCTGTCGTATGTTTCTGTCTCAGGTCTATTCAATATTTATAATATATTAAAGATCATATCCTTGACTACAAGTTCAATGCTGTGAATTAACTATCAACACTCTGAGACATGGCGGACACCCCTCCTTCCTCTCTAGATAAACTACTTGGGCAAAGAGCATGTCTGCCTCCATCTACTGGTATGCTTGCCCCAGTGATGAACGATGCCTGGTCAGAGACTAAGAAAGCTATACAGTCTGCCACTTCCTCGGGTTCCCCATATCTGCCAAGAGCATGAGTATACTTTGCCCTCTTCAAATACTGTAATGAACAAATGTGAACAAAAACATTAGAAATAGTGAAAATAACGATTTACATAAGTGCTTTAAAATATATTAATAATAATAAAACAGTATATGCGTAGCAACAATCAACTATAAATGTTAGACAGGCCCCGATGAGAGAGTTTAAGAATTAGAGATGAGATTTGAAATAAAATGTTTCTGAAAGCGTAAAAGAAGATAGACAAACAAAGACATTAAAAAATAATGAAGAGTACACACACACACACACACAACACATGCACGCATGCCCAAACACACATGCATGCCCAAATACACACACATGCGCGCGCGTGTGCACGCACTCACACATACACACACACGCACATGAGAGGAACGCTCAGAATGTAATGCCTCCTATTTTATTAGTGTCCCACAACGCCAAAAGTGGATTTTGGCAGTATAGCAGTAAAGTTTTAACCTTCCCAGCAATATCCATAACATTTTGTTTCTGCCCGACAGATGGCAGTGGAGGAGGAATCTGACAAAATGGCATCTGTTATGGAAGTACTTTATAAACAGAAAGTGCGTTATGGAATTCCTCCATGCGGAAAAAGTAGCACCAATTGATATTCATCAACGCTTGCTGAACGTTTATAGGGACCAAACAGTAGGGCGGTGGGTTGTGTGTTTCAGCAGTGGCAAAAGTGACACGAAGACACGCCAAGCTCTCGATGGCCACGCACAGCTGTCACGGCCAAGCACAGATGTCACACCACGCAATGAAGAACGTCTCGAAAATCTCATCTGCGCAAATAGGATGAATACGACTAGGAAACTGTCTACGGAGCTGCGCAAATAGGATGAATACGACTAGGAAACTGTCTACGGAGCTGCGCAAATAGGATGAATACGACTAGGAAACTGTCTACGGAGCTGCGCAGATAGGATGAATACGACTAGGAAACTGTCTACGGAGCTGCGCAAATAGGATGAATACGACTAGGAAACTGTCTACGGAGCTGCGCAAATAGGATGAATACGACTAGGAAACTGTCTACGGAGCTGCGCAAATAGGATGAATACGACTAGGAAACTGTCTACGGAGCTGCGCAAATAGGATGAATACGACTAGGAAACTGTCTACGGAGCTGCGCAAATAGGATGAATACGACTAGGAAACTGTCTACGGAGCTCCTCAAATAGGATGAATACGACTAGGAAACTGTCTACGGAGCTGCGCAAATAGGATGAATACGACTAGGAAACTGTCTACGGAGCTGCGCAAATAGGATGAATACGACTAGGAAACTGTCTACGGAGCTCCTCAAATAGGATGAATACGACTAGGAAACTGTCTACGGAGCTGCGCAAATAGGATGAATACGACTAGGAAACTGTCTACGGAGCTGCGCAAATAGGATGAATACGACTAGGAAACTGTCTACGGAGCTGCGCAAATAGGATGAATACGACTAGGAAACTGTCTACGGAGCTGCGCAAATAGGATGAATACGACTAGGAAACTGTCTACGGAGCTGCGCAAATAGGATGAATACGACTAGGAAACTGTCTACGGAGCTGAATAGCAGGTTCAATGCGTTGGAAACGACGGGGACAACATTGGAATATCACAAAGTTTGCGCCAGTTAGGTTAGATGAATGCTCACACAGGAACAGGAAGAACATAGCATGCGTCTGTTTTTTGTATCACCGAGCTGTATGCTATCAGCCATACCAATGGACGCAGAATAGATGCAGACTAGCGGGCATTGCACATCTGCCCTATTGTGTCAACCTCCCAGGTGGCGGGGGGAATGCTAGGCGTACCATCACTGCAGAGAAGCCGAGAAAATAAAGGGAGCAAAGAGATACCCCACTCACATGCAAATGCTACGTTTCTGTCAGGACGTGACGATCCTGGGATACAGACATACTGAACTGCCTCTCTTCCGGGTTAGTACAAACCAATACATAGTCCATATCATATATCCTATCTCATATATCATCACAGCACCCTATAGACACGAGTAGTGAAGACTCGTTAGTCCTGTAAGACAACTTCCATAAGAGAGACAACTCTGATCACAAACAACTGCTGCCTTGCAGATAGGCTGGGGACAGCCAAAGGCTAAGGAGGGCATCCCTACAGAAACGCCTGTTGAAATCGGATGCACTGGGTCACAGGCTTAACGAAACAGTGCAACGTAAATCGCAGTAGCTGTGTACGATGAAGAAGAAGAAGAAGATGAAGAAGAAGAAGTATCACCGAGCCTAGACCAGACACAAGTGTGATTGACGTTTAGACAAACAATAAAACGTGTTGTTGTTGTAAATGCCAACAATGGGTAGGTCTACTCTTTTGTTCGCCGTGAAAATGACATTTTTGTGGCGGGTTGCAGTAGCTTTGCTCACATCCCAAGCATGCTGATGAAGGTGGACCAGTGTCCTCCATTCCGTTGTGCTATGCCTGGCTTCAACTGTGTGTGGCTCACTACTACGGGCGTCCCGACCTCGTTAGCCAGACTGCCAAGAAGAACAGTCCTTTTCCAGGACGGACTGCGAGGATGCCGAGATGAGGGTTTTGGTCAGTCTATTTTGCCTGACCCTACTAACATGTCTGATGAGTATGTTGTGTCTAACCAGACGTTAGTTTTCATTCCAAACAAACGGTAATACTAATAAAGGATAAAAAATGCATGTTTGCCAAAGTTAAAGACATACACTATGTCATATATGGATATCCTACTTGATGTCTGTTCACTGTACACCTCCATCCCCCACTCCTAAGACTTATCCACACGGGGGCATGTCACACACAATACAAGTAAACACTTCTTATCTCTTCTCCGTTTCTTCCTTGACCAAAGGGTTAACTCATCCATCTCCACGTCTGCCATCGTCCGTCTGGCAGAACTCGTTCTTACTCTCAATATCTTTGAGTTCAATGGCCAGTTCAGCGGTGTATCTATGGGCACCAGAATGGGCCCCAGCTACGCATGCCTGTTCATGGGTCACCTGGAACACTTGATCTGGCTTCAATTCCAGGGCCCCTTTCCTTTGATGTGTTATCGATACATCGACGATGGGATTGGCATTACCGGCATGTCGGAGAAGGATCTCTTACACTTTATCGACTTTGTCAATGACTTCCATCCCACTATCAAGTTCACGTCTGACATTTCCCTCACGTCTGTCCACTTTCTGGACATTACTGTCCCTATCTGCCCTTCATGCCTCTCCACCACTGTCTACTACAAACACACTGACGCCCACAACTACCTCCTCTACATTTCCTCCCATCCTCATTCCTGCCGCGATTCACTTCCTTTCTCCGAACTCCTCCGAATCTGACGACGACTTCCTTCTCAGGGCCCACGAGATGCTAGACTTCTTCCACAAACGACTCTACCCTGAGACCACTCTCTCCTCCGCCCTTCAGCGAGTTCTTCCTATCTCCCACCAAGACTCCCTCACTCCCACTCACAGTCCTCCCTCTGACCGTGTGAGACTCGTCCTCACTTATCACCCTCATTGCGTCTCTGTCCGAGATAATCAATTCCGTCATCTTCCTATTCTTCACTCTGATCCTGCCATCTCCCTATCCTTCACTCTAATTCTGCCATCTCCCTATCCTTCACTTTGATCCTGCCATCTCCCTATTCTTCACTCTGATCCTGCCACTCGTAAAGTTTTTCCCGATCCTCCCCTTGTCGCCTACAAACGGGACAGAAACCTGAGGGACTTGCTGGTCAGTAGTCGCCTACACACTAGATAGTATAGCCTCCCAGGTACCAGGCCGTGCAAAAATAGACGTGGCTGTGTTACCTGCCCTCATGTCATCCTTTCTCGCTCCATCACCTTTCCTAAAGCAGAATTCTTCATCAAAGAGGGATTCACATGCAATTCTCGTAACCTCATCTATTCTATCATCTGCCGACGGTGTGGTATGACATACATTGGGGAAACTGGTATGGAACTGCGGGAGCGTTTCCGCCAACACCTCAACGACATCCGCAACCGCACGGTTTCCCCTATTGCCAGCCACTTCAATGGTCCCGAGTACCTGGGTAAGGCTGACGTTAGTGTCACTGGTCTAGTTTCGTGCTTCTCTGACGATCATCATCGATTCGCCCTTGAGAATAGACTTATCTCTAGTATGGGTTGTCTCCAACCACATGGCATTAATATCTTCCATACTTTTCTTATAACCTCATACTGGTACCCATCTATTTGTCTTCCTTTGCCCCCCCCCCTCCCCCATTCTTCTATCAGTTCTCACCCCTACCCCTCCTACATTAATCTCACCTCCCTCCCGGCTTATATCACCTTCTCTTTGTTCTCCCATCTGGACCACTATTTGGCCGTTTCCATATTTGGCAACCATTGGCTTATCCAGCGCATTCCCTCACATTTCTTACGCTCCCCTGTCCACCTTGTTCGACCGCCCCCCCCCCCCCCTTCATTTTCAGTCAGCATCTGCAGTGGTCAGTGACCCATAGCTGACTGCTAGCGTCAGGACCTGCGAGCCATAGCTGCCTAGACCCGTCTACACCTCCACGTGGTAATCCTGGATAACAGGCTGCAACAGAGCAGACTGGCTAAGAAGACGGGATCGAAGAGGGAATGCTAACACGGTACTCAAAAAATGTTTGCTGAAGTCGGATGTATTCGACAGAAAGTTGCAAATTTCGCAGTCAAGCTGTAAACTACGACCCAACGCATTCCGTTCTCTGGACTACATTCTGCTAATTTAGCCCTTTCAGGGCTTGGTAGCGGGAGATTGAGAACGAACGAAGCCAAGCCAAATGACGTCATCATGCGCATCGTACGCATGTCAATTTGTGTAGTTAAGTCTGGTTTCATGTGAACAAGCCTCGTATTTATGATGTACTAAATGCCATGAGATACCGGGTAGTTTATTAAATTCCATGTGGCACGCGTAGATTAATTTAAAGCCAGGAGGTTATGGAAAATTTACTAATAGCTAGAAAGAGCTGTGGGGCGGGGGTGGGGGGTGAGGGGTAGGAAATTGGGAAGTGTATTAAAAGATAAGGGAGTACTAAAAGTTTACTGAATACACTAACTACTGAATTTTCATCTTTGAGCTAGTCTATAAATTGAGCTGTAACTTTATATATATATATATATATATATATATATATATATATATATATTGATATTTATATATATATATATATATATAATATGTGGTGTTAGTGGTGCTATGTTGCACATTAGCTTTCTATAATGACTTTAGTTGCACTTCTGTTCTGTGCATTCCGTGCATAAAGTGGTCAAAGATGCTGTGTTCGCTCCCAAACCCCAGCACTGACCATTATACTGGAATAGCAAACCTTTAGAAAATGCAGGAGAAAGCAGACCCTAAAGCCAAATGCATGACGAAGTCAAATTAACTGTGCTGACAAGCGCAAAATAAAAACATACTGCAACGCATACCACCTTGGGGAATAGAGAAATAAGGCGAATGTAACAAATAAAATAAAAATAAAAACTCTGATCAATACATTACATTCTATTATGGCGTCATTTTCTGATAAGCTTAAGCTCAAAAAATTAATACTTGACATCGGGAAACAGCTGCGGTTTGTTTATTTACCGGCATATTTCTTTCCTAATTTTGTGCTTAAAATCTGATCAATAAAATACATTTAATCATTTTTCGATAACCTCAGCACACTATCAATAAATAAATATCCGAGATCTGAAAACAGTTTATTTATTATCCGGCCGGACGCGCCAGAGAATTTCAAATTTCTTTATTTTTATTTTTTTTTCTTCTAAATCAATAAAGCGATATAATTTGTGTGCGAAACGAAAAATTTCTCCGTCTGTGTAATCAAAACGAACTAACACTATATATGATACTTATTTTTCGAGATTCTATTTCAGACCGGTATGGCGGTCTAGTGGTACGATCCTCGCATATGGTACTAGAGTGAACCTAATTTTATTTTCTTATATTTTCTGTTTAAAATCTGAGTTAAGCATTTATCAATACATTTGATTTATGACGTAATGTTAAGGATAACCTCAGCCAAAAAAAACAAAAAGACAACCTCAAACATAATAAAACGCGTATTGCATTCTTATGGTGGAAGATGGAGGATAGGTTGGTAGCGGATGGGATGGGCGGGTTGAGGAAGATGGAGGATAGGTTGGTAGCGGATGAGATGGGCGGGTTGAGGAAGATGGAGGATAGGTTGGTAGCGGATGAGATGGGCAGGTTGAGGAAGATGGAGGATAGGTTGGTAGCGGATGAGATGGGCAGGTTGAGGAAGATGGAGGATAGGTTGGTAGCGGATGAGATGGGCAGGTTGAGGAAGATGGAGGATAGGTTGGTAGCGGATGAGATGGGCGGGTTGAGGAAGATGGAGACGTAGGTTGGTAGCGGATGAGATGGGCGGGTTGAGGAATGTGGAGGATAGGTTGGTAGCGGATGAGATGGGCGGGTTGAGGAAGATGGAGGATAGGTTGGTAGCGGATGAGATGGGCAGGTTGAGGAAGATGGAGGATAGGTTGGTAGCGGATGGGATGGGCGGGTTGAGGAAGATGGAGGATAGGTTGGTAGCGGATGGGATGGGCGGGTTTGAGGAAGATGGAGGATAGGTTGGTAGCGGATGGGATGGGCGGGTTGAGGAAGATGGAGGATAGGTTGGTAGCGGATGAGATGGGCGGGTTGAGGAAGATGGAGGATAGGTTGGTAGCGGATGGGATGGGCGGGTTTGAGGAAGATGGAGGATAGGTTGGTAGCGGATGAGATGGGCGGGTTGAGGAAGATGGAGGATAGGTTGGTAGCGGATGGGATGGGCGGGTTGAGGAAGATTGAGGATAGGTTGGTAGCGGATGAGATGGGCGGGTTGAGGAAGATGGAGGATAGGTTGGTAGCGGATGGGATGGGCGGGTTGAGGAAGATTGAGGATAGGTTGGTAGCGGATGAGATGGGCGGGTTGAGGAAGATGGAGGATAGGTTGGTAGCGGATGGGATGGGCGGGTTGAGGAAGATGGAGGATAGGTTGGTAGCGGATGGGATGGGCGGTTGGGGAAGATGGAGGATAGGTTGGTAGCGGATGAGATGGGCGGGTTGAGGAATGTGGAGGATAGGTTGGTAGCGGATGGGATGGGCGGGTTGAGGAAGATGGAGGATAGGTTGGTAGCGGATGGGATGGGCGGGTTGAGGAAGATGGAGGATAGGTTGGTAGCGGATGAGATGGGCGGGTTGAGGAAGATGGAGGATAGGTTGGTAGCGGATGGGATGGGCGGGTTGAGGAATGTGGAGGATAGGTTGGTAGCGGATGGGATGGGTGGGTTGAGGAATGTGGAGAAGTAGGTTGGTAGCGGATGGGATGGGCGGGTTGAGGAAGATGGAGGATAGGTTGGTAGCGGATGCGATGGGCGGGTGGAGGAAGATGGAGGATAGGTTGGTAGCGGATGGGATGGGCGGGTTGAGGAAGATGGAGGATAGGTTGGTAGCGGATGGGATGGGCGGGTTGAGGAATGTGGAGAAGTAGGTTGGTAGCGGATGGGATGGGCGGGTTGAGGAAGATGGAGGATAGGTTGGTAGCGGATGGGATGGGCGGGTTGAGGAAGATGGAGGATAGGTTGGTAGCGGATGCGATGGGCGGGTGGAGGAAGATGGAGGATAGGTTGGTAGCGGATGGGATGGGCGGGTTGAGGAAGATGGAGGATAGGTTGGTAGCGGATGGGATGGGTGGGTTGGGGAAGATGGAGGATAGGTTGGTAGAGGATGGGATGGGCGGGTTGAGGAATGTGGAGAAGTAGGTTGGTAGCGGATGAGATGGGCGGGTTGAGGAATGTGGAGAAGTAGGAGATCGTAACAATGTGGGGGAAGATGAGATGGGCGGGAAACGGAGGGTGTGGCGGATGTTAGGAGAAAGGAGATATTTAAATTGTTCGTCTGCTGTTTCTTTCATGTTGTGCAGTTCGACTGGCGGGCAGATGTTCTGCCCGTGTCTGTTAGTATCTGTTGATTTCTATAAGTTCCCAAATGCAATGGAAACCCCTCTAATCTTTATCCGTATCTTATACCTCGTCTTTATTGCTGCCAAGATATATGAATGATTTCACAACTTGTAAATATGTCTCTCCGAACACACTTTTAGTATGGCTAGTTGCATTAATTCGTAGTTACAGCACTGAAAAGCCAGAAAAATACTGAACTTAATGAAATAAGAGCAGTACTCTGTCAACTATGCCAGCAGGCCGCACCAAAAAGAGTAGTGGTGCAGTGGGTTCCATCTCACTGCAACATGCAAGGCAGACAGACTGGCAAAAGAAGGTGCAAAACTACCACAACCTGATACTAGTTTGACATACGAAGAGTCAAAACGGCTTATCAAAGCCAGATACATGACCCAATGGGAAACCGAACATACTGGCTACACCAAAAACGATGCCTATTACCAGTTGAACAGAAAAGAGCAGGTCGTGGTCTTCAGACTTCGCACTGGCCACAATAGACTCAGGTACCACCTATTCAACAAATTGAAGATAGGTGGCACCGACGAATGCCAGTGTGGTACCGGCAAAATGACCGCTGAGCATTTGCTGCAAAACTGCCCGACATACGAGGATCAGAGAGAGCAGATGTGGCCATCACCAGTGGCAACACTAGACAAGCTCTATGACAGTGTCGACAGCCTCAGGATGACGGCTGCTTTTTTCGAAAAAATAATGGTTTCTGTTTGACTGCGTACGATGAAGAAGAAGAAGAAGAAGTATAATCTAATGTTTTTGTTCTATATATTCTCAGTCCAAATTTATGTGACCTTTAATCAAGTATACTTGTTTTGCATGCGAGTGAAGAGCCAAGCCATCGACAAAGTCCAAATCACCAAGTTATTTTGTCTGATTCTATTAATCAGCGACTCATTCTTTTGGTCAAGGCTATGTTCCTTTCAATCGCGATTTTCTATTAGGGTTATACCAGAGCGCGGGAGCCAGAGCACGTGAGCCAGAGCGCATGAACCGCAGAAGTCGTCATGCAGGTCTTACTAACAATGCATCGTCATAGCTACGTCACTCTGAAAATGGCTGCTGGTCGAGCTAACAATCAGAACGACCGTCAAGTATATTCGATCCAGAAAATTGATTATTAGACTCGGTTACTTCCTAATGTTTGTATTGGCAAGCGTAGAGAATACAAAGGCATGAATACCTCTGTTGACGTTAAACAAACATACATTGATAATTATGAATAATGAACAATACAGGACTGTTGAAGGCACACTAAGATCGGATCCATGATTGCAACATTCGCTGACGGCACAAAACTATGCAGTACTGGATCATTTAAAGCAGAATTGGATATATTGAGGTCGGATTTAGATCAAATTCGAGAATGGTCGGTGAGCAGGGAAATGGAGTTTAATGTAGATAAATGTGCAGTCATCCACATTGGTAGATCCAATGTAGAACATAATTACAGAATGGTCTAGAACAATATTAGAAAGATAGAATAAGAAAGGGACCTAGGGGGTTATAATAGAGCATTCAGGTGAAAAGGGCACATGCAATGTTAGCAATGTTAGGTATTATAAAAAAGAAATATTAAACATGGGAGCAAGGAAGTGATAGTCAAACTGTATAACGCATTAGTTAGACTTAGATTGGAGTGCTGTGTACAGATATTGATTCCTTATCGTAGATGAGATATAAACATGCTCATGCTGAAAAGAATACAGAAAAGAGCGACGAAGCTGATAGCGAGATTCCAGAATTATAGTTATGAAGAAAGAGAAAAACCGGCCTAGAAATGAGAAGAATTCGAGGTAACTTTATATATTCATAAAATAATCAAAGGAACGGATAGATTATACTACCAGGTATAACACGTTTTTCAAAATACAACCACCTACAAGAACAAGAGGACATAGCAACAAATCAACTAAAGAAAGGTCCAGATTAGATACTAGGAAATATTTTTGTAGCCAAAGAGTGGCGAATGCTTGGAATGCATTGTAACAGGAAATAGTGGAGGCGGGAACAATTAATGCATTTAAAAATAGGTTTTACACGCACAACTTTTAGAGCAAGAAAATGTAAGTGAAACTGGCTGTATACAGACTGTGCAAAATCTTCTAAACCAGTATACAAACGTTAAGTTAAGTTAATAAACAATATCGTAGTGGAATACAGCAATAAAAAATAAAACATATTTATACTTTAAAGTCCTAGGCAACATCTCTACATCTTAGGTTAGAAGAGGAACGACTTGGCAAGTCATAAGTCTAGTATACACTGAGGAATTGGGGACTGAGACTCTAGTCCAGTCAGTCACAATATACTGACCAAGCCCACTATCTCTCTCCCATGTAGCGTTCCATGGAAACAGGCTGTTTTCAAGGCAGTCTGGCTGAGCAAATGTGGATCGATGTGATCCCCGTAGTAGTGAGCGTCACGCAGTTGAAGCCAAGCATATCACAACCATCTGGAGGACCGCGGTCCGCCTTTATCAACACGCTCAGGATGTGAGGAAAGCTGCTACAACCAGCCACTTATACCCGTTTCAGGGCGCAGAAAAGACTAAACTTACTCATTGTGAACATTAAACAACAACAATACTGAGGCATTCAATATAATGAAATACTTTAAATTGACCATATGTTATAAAATTTGCACGAGGCTGAGAGCAAAGACCTGAGGATAATGCAAAACATGTAGGCCTATTGGCAACACACAGCTCCTATCTTAGTTGCTCCTCTTCTATTCCGGGGTGTGTAGAGATACTATTTATGTATATATGTTCAGCCGAACGTGTCGACAAACAGGTGACTGTGTCTTTGCACAATCGCCTGGCGGTCGCATTATGGCCTTCATGTAGTAAACTATTGGGTAGAAATTTCGTTAGTTTTATAATTTTTGCCTAGACAACGGTTAACATTCTGCTATTTTCTATTTTCAGCGGCAAAGAGTTCTTTTAGGTGTATATCGTGCACACGGAACATCCGAGTTTATCGCCTTTCTCCTATCCCTTGAAGCCAAGGGATGCTTGAAACTTGCGCGATTTGAACATCAACTGTTTCGCGCTTTCGTTCATTCATTTCTTGAGTTATTTCCCCTCAGTTATGGCGCTTCCTTGCAACAAATAGCAGCTTCACAAATTGACAACAAAATATGCAATTTAAAGTGAATAAAACAAGAGAGTTGGTTGGTTGGCTGGTTGCTAATGTCCACAATGGGTTGGTAACCCTTTTGTGCGCCCTGAAAAGGACGGAACTTGTGGCAGAATGTAGTAGCTTTCCTGACATTCCGAGCGTGCTGATGAAGGTGGACCGAGGTCCTCCAGGCGGTTGTGCTATGCTAGGCGTCATCTGCATGTCGCTCACTACTACTGGGATCACGTCGAACCTCACCTTGTTAGCCAGACTGTTGTCCTCGACAACAGTCCGTTTCCAGGACGACCAACGAGGAGGTCAGATGAGGGTCGTGGCCAGTATATTTCTCCTGAACCTGGCTAACATTGTCTGATCAGTATGTATTGCCTGACCAGACGTTAGCCTCATTGTCCCAACAAGGGAGTTAAACAAGGACATGTTACTATCAGCAGATTTGTCCTCTCCAATGCAATGAAAATACATTGCGATCCATATAGAAAAAAACATATAATTTGGTGGACATTACATAAACAACTTACAATATACTAATAATACTGTCACTGGCGGATCGGCCTTTATAGTCATAGTAGACTGTGGCGAAATACAGAAGAAAGGGCTGGACAAAACTCTCAGGGCGTTACACGCATGGTCTACAGAGACTGAGACGTCTGTGGTGATGATGAACTGTCTTGATAACGAACAGTTAATCATCTCTCAGTTTTTTGTTCGTCTTCCCTGCAGCCGAAGCATATGACTACCACAGCAGTTGGTCTTCCTCAGGAAGCCAGTGTCAAGACAAATTGCTTGCTCTTACGGTCCTGGTTACTGAAGCAATTGTTTACATTGTAATATTGCTAACCCCATGCACAATTCTATTTAGTCGCATTTCAGTGGTCCTATTCTTTTATACTCAGTAAGAGTTTCTGGGATCCATTTGGGAGGAAAATGAGTAATAGCTGCAGGAAATGGTTATTGTCATGGCTGCTCAACGTAATGTATGCCCTCAGTTTATGTAGCAAGATAACTTCTTGCTGCGTTCGTTCATTCTTAAACTCCCGCTAACAAGCTCTTAAAAGGGCTTTGTAAGTAAGAAGATGTAGTCCAGAGAACAGAATGCATTGTATCGTAATTAACAGCTTGACTGCGATATTTCCATCTTTCAGTTCGACACATCCGACTTCAGCATGGTATTTTTGGGTACCGGGTTAGCCTTCCCTCTTCGATTCCTTCTCATTAGCCAGTCTGCCCTGTATTGCAGCCTATTATCCAGGATCACCACATGGAGGTGGAAAAAGGTCTTGACAGCTTTGGATCGCTGACCGCTACAGCTTATGCACTGCTCAGCATCTTGATCCGAGCAAGAAGTAAGTAATGGTATATATATATATATATATATATATATATATATATATATATATATATATATATATATATATATATATATATATATATATGCAGCAACATTATTTTAATGAAACATCAGAGAATTCCTTTGATTGCATAAATATATTATACTTTTGACACACAAAGTTCTGTTCTGTTCTTAAGAATCGATTTGATTGTACTTCAGGCATACCCATGTGCTCAGTCTCTTTCAGTAGGTGAAGATGCTGATGGTTCTTTTACTTCTTTGGCGGAACACTCCTGCTCCATTCTCCTATGTTCCCAATCAGCTCGACCCTTCGTTTGGTTTCAAAGATCTGCAGCCTGTGAATTGCTAATGGCTCTATTGCTGTGTCGTCATCCAATGCGCGAGCATTGATAGACTTCCAAATGTCACCGTTATCCATCTCTGATGTGTCCATAATGGGTGCTTGCATAGCCTAGATCAGATATTTCATAGCTCAGAACCCCAACATGACAAGGACAGTAGTTCTTCACCAGCCCCTGCTGGTTTCCACTCTTGCCTTAGCCAGCTCTTCTGTAACATTCAAAGTTAGTAATGGGAGTCTGGCACAATGACTGCTCTTACGGCTTGGCTTAACTTCGTTCGTTCCCAATCTCCTGTTACCAATCCCCGAAAAGGTTTTAAGTAGCAGAATGTAGTCCAGAGAACGGAATGCGTTGTGTAGTAGTTTACAGCTTGACTGAGATATTTGCATCTTTCAGTCCGACACATCCGACTTCAGCAGGCATTTGAGTGCCCTCTTCGATCCCTTCTCCTTAGCCAGTCTGCTCCGCTGCAGTCTGTTATCCAGGATCACCACGTGGAGGTGTAGAAGGGTCTTGCAGCTCTGGTTCGCTGGCCCTGACGCTAGCAGTCAGCTCTTTTTCGCTGGCCCTGACCCCCAGCAGTCAGCTCTGGTTCGCTGGGCCGGACGCTAGCAGTCAGCTCTGGTTCGCTGCCCCTGACGCCAGCAGTCAGCTCTGGATCGCTGGACCTGACGCCAGCAGTCAGCTCTGGTTCGCTGGCCCTGACGCTAGTAGTCAGCTCTGGTTTGCTGGCCCTGACGCTAGCAGTCAGCTATGGATCGCTGACTGCAGCAGGTCATGAGCTGCTCAGCCACCTGCTCTTAAAAAAGAAACATCAGAAACAAGGTATAAAACACTATCACATTTAAACAAACATACTGCTATGTATTCCTGATCACTCAGTCCTGCTCGCTTGTGCAGTTCTGTATGTGTCACACCGGGGCTAAAAAAACGATATGAAATAATTAAAAAACAAAAACTTCCATTAATTGTTCGGAACAAATAATATTGATTAAGAAAATGCTGACGAAACTAATAATATAGCGACCACTAAACCATTTCATTTGTCGTCGTTTGCTGTAGAATGATTAATAATTGGTGACGCATATCACATTTCTTAGTTCTTATCCGACGTGTAGTTTTATAGGGGCGCATGGCCCTATGCAGGTCCCAGCTCTGGCGTCAGCTTGAAATAGCCGGGACGTGGATTTCCTGCTTAGTGGGCTAGGCTCGGGCAGTTTAATGCGTTGAGACAAATGCCGCGGATGGTGTTAACCGATGTGCGAGTCCATCTTAATAGACTCAAACACTAGAGCAAAGTAGACCTGCAGCCTATTAGGCGCCACTATGCTGCTCTTAACGTAATTTTCCCCTGACTCGTCAGGTGCCCATTTACAGCTGAATTGACTGGACGAAACGGTCATATCATGATCAAACCAAAGACATGCCTGGTCTGAGGACGACGTGATTTAAACTCCGTACACATGAGCTGCAGAGGGCCCTAGCTGATTGCTAGCGTCAGGACCAGCGAACCAGAGCTGACTGCTAGCGCCAGGGCCGGCAAACCGGAGCTGACTGCTAGCGTCAGGGCCAGCAAACCAAAGCTGACTGCTAGCGTTAGCGCCAACAAACCAGAGCTGACTTCTAGCGTCAGGGCCAGCAAATCAGAGCTGACTGCTAGCGCCAGGGCCGACAAACCAGAGCTGACTGCTAGCTTCAGGGTCAGCAAACTACAGCTGACTGCTAGCGTCAGGGTCAGCAAACTAGAGCTGACAGCTAGCGTCAGGGCCAGCAAACCAGAGCTGACTGCTAGCGCCAGCAAACCAGAGCTGACTTCTAACGTCAGGGCCAGCAAACCAGAGCTGACTGCTAGCGTCAGGGTTAGCAAATCAAAGCTTACTGCTAGCGTCAGCGCCAGCAAAACTAAAGCTTACTGCTAACGTCACGATCAGCAAACCAGAGCTGACTGCTAGTGTTAGGGCCAGTAAACCAGAACAGTCCCGGTAACCACTTGAGCATTGACTTTAAATGACTTACAAATAAATACCGCTTGCTTTGGAAGTCACCGTTCAGTGTGTAGGTTAGCTCTTTATTTCACGCCCGATATTTGACGAAATAATAGGACCTTTCCAGGATTTAAAACTAGGACCTTATGAGGAATACAAACCACGACTAAAAACGAAGACCTTTTCTTTATTAAAACACTAGGACCTTTCCAGGATTAAATACTTGGACCTTACCAGGATTAAATACTAGGACCTTTCTGGGATTAACAACTAGGACCTTATCAGGATTTAAAACATGGACCGTACCAGGATTAAATACTAGAATCTTTCCAGGATTAAAAAAATAGGACCTTACCAGGATTAAAAAATTAGGACCTTACCAGAATTAAAAAATAGGACCTTACCAGGATTAACAAATTAGGACCTTACCTTATTCTGCTGAAGACGGATGTGTCGGACCGAAAGGTGCAAATTTCGCAGTCATTCTGTAAACTAGGACACAACGCATGCCGTTCTCTGGACTACATCCTGCTACTTGCAAAACTCTGTTCAGGGCTCATTAGCCAGAGATTGAGAACGAATGCAGAAGAACAGAAGAGGACCTTACCAGGATTAAAGAAATAGGACCTTACAGGTTTAAAAAATTAGGACTTTGCCAGGATTAAAAAAATAGGACCTTACCAGGATTACAAAAAAATAGGACCTTACCAGGATTTTAAAAAGGACCTTATCAGGATTTAAAAAATAGGACCTTACCAGGATTAAAAAAATAGGACCTTATCAGGATTTATAAAATAGGACCTTACCAGGATTTAAAAATAAGACCTTACAAGGATTTAAAAAATAGGTCCTTACCAGGATAAAACAAAATAGGACCTTACCAGGATTAAAAACTAGAACCTCATCCTGGTGAAAAAAAAATTGCCCGAGAAAAATAAGGGGGCGTTACGGAGTTTGTGCTCTGTGGTCGGTGCTTCCAGCGAGGAATGGGATGTAGGTCAACTGGGGGCGTCCTCGTACAATGAAGTTCGTTATGTGAGCCATTCTTCCGATTGGTTCATATGTCCCCAAAGAAGTGTATGAGCACAGCGGTTAAGAAACAGCTGTGTTAGGTCCTCGTAACTAATAATTCAACTTCTTTATACTGGTTTAGAAGACTCTTCTTTTACATTCACTTGATCTAAAAACTGTGAGCAACAAATCTATTTTTGAATTAATTAATTGACCCTGCCTCCACAATTTCCTGCGGAAATGCATTCCAAACATTCGCCCTCTCTGACTACTAAAATATTTAATAGTATCAGCAACTTCGTTCACCGATAGTAGTGTAGCTACTATGGGACAAACCTTGACTTGGTATACTGAAGTCTCTAACAACTTCATTCCCTGACAGTAGTGTAACTACTATGGGGCAAATCTTGACTTAGTTTACTGAAGTCTCTATCAACTTTATTCCCAGACAGTAGTGTAACTACTATGGGACAAATCTTGACTTAGTTTACTGAAGTCTCTATCAACTTTATTCCCCGACAGTAGTGTAACTACTATGGGACAAATCTTGACTTAGTTTAGTGACGTCTCTATCAACTTTATTCACTGACAGTAGTTTAACTACTATGGGACAAATCTTGACTTAGTTTACTGAAGTCTCTATCAACTTTATTCCCCGACAGTAGTGTAACTACTATGGGACAAATCTTGACTTAGTTTACTGAAGTCTCTATCAACTTTATTCCCCGACTACTGTCGGAGATGAAGTATTAGAGCCTTCAACGAATAAGCCATAGCTTGTTTACGAGGTGTGGTGACCAGCTCCCTCCTTAGCTGGCTTGCATTTCCTAACGGTAGACCAGGTACTCATTTACAGTTGGGTAGACAGAAGGATGCCGGTACGGAAGTTCAACCTTGTACTTTTTCTACAAATAGTCAGTGCTGTACCCTTAAGTCAATCAGACTCTCAGCTAGAATGAAATACTCTTATTCACACCTATACATATAGTGGTCTTAGGTGTAGTGAACTCGGTTTACAACCCCAACGCTCCGGGTTCGAATCCCGTCGTGCTCAATTTGACAGATCCGGGTGTTTTTTCCATTGTTTCACAGTCCAACAAACCAAAATGTTAATTTACAGCCATTTGTTTATTTCATGCACATTGACTCCATTATATTATTTTGGGCTGATGTGATATACGGGTTCTTACAAGTGAAAGCTGGCATGGATGAAATAGTTGTAAAATTCAGTACAGATAAATAGTTATTTAATTAAAGAACCAGAATAATAAAATGGTTAAAATAAACTTACTTTACACAATTCACTCGGACTTTCTTGTCTGCTAAATCTGGACAACGAAATAATGTATGTATGCATGTATGTAAGTATATATCATACATATATTATATGAATGTATGTCTGTGTGTAAGTAAGTGTGAGTGTATGTCTGTAAGTATGTGTATCAATGTGTGTGTGTGTGTGTGTATAATACAAAGATTATGAGGATTAAACAACTAGAGAGAAAGATGATTTGGAAGAAAAAAAAATGGAATTAAAAAACAGAGGCAATATGTGTAGATCTAATGGGGGTAGGAGGTGGGGCATAGAATATGACCACCGTAACCTTCAAAGATGTGATAAATTGTAACTAAAGAAAGCGTGATGGGTTGGGGTTGGGATATGAGTTATCATATTGATTATGTAAAACAAATAGCTACAGTACAACCTTCAAGAGCTCAACAAGTGCGTTGATCCAGGCTTCATGTCAGGGACCCATCCTCTTCTACTGCTGACAGGGAAGAAGTTCTTTTTTAGTATATACTTGCAATTGAGTGCGCCATTAAGCAGGTGATTGACAACTGAGTGTGTCGTTTAGCGGGTGATAGACATTTGAATATGTTGTTAAGCAGTATTTAAGTGGGAACAAAAAGTAATAACATAAGAACGAGAAGTAATAAAGTAAGAATGAGACTTATTAAAGTAAGAAGGAGTAGTAATATAGTTAGAATGAGATTGAGTAAAGTAGTAAACTATACCGAATACTACTTATCTTTAATATTAGGTGGAGATCTCAAATAAGGACATTCGTTCAATACTGACTTGAACATCTGGCACATTTTTTGATTCATTGGCTTTGAAAATATTATTGATAAAATAATAAACAACGAAAACGTAATTCTTCAGAGGGCTTATGTAAAATTAAATACATCGAATCTGAACATATTAGTTGTTAAGATCAAAGATATATATATATATATATATATATATATATATATATATATATATATATAAATATATATATATATATATATATATATATATATATATATAAATATATATATATATATATATATATATATATATATATATATATATATATATATATATATATATATATATATACACACAGTAGAACAAACAAAAATGTACAAATTAAACTTGTTGTTCCTTTTATTTTGCGGTCACTGTGATTTGTCTAGATATGTTTCCATCGACTGTTTTTACATGTGCACTTTCTCATTTGCTTTCCTCCTAAGCGTAATGATGTTGACCGGTTCTTTTTCATTCTACTCTTTTCCCCACCTGGCATTTTTCATAACTTGCAAACTGTAACTTACGTGTTCCTGGCCACTTCCTGGTCTCGTCTCGTCTCTCCAGTAACCCTAGGAGGTCGTAGAGGCATAACATATCTATATTTCCTTTGCCACGTTGTCCAACGCCACAACCTGGGTATCTTTCAAGGTTTTTAGCCTCCCCTTTTGAACTTCATCTGTCCAACGTCTCTTGGAGAGGAGGGAGGTCTCTTTAAAACCCTCTGCTAGGGACTATGTCTTTGTTGGGCATCTAGTTTGACTGTCCACTCGATCGTATTACATGGCCGTACCACTGGAGCTGGCGTCTGATCACCACTGATAGGTCATGGTAAGGTCCGACATACTGTATTTGTGTTGTATTATTTGACATTTGTGATACGGTCTCTATATGTTATTCCAATTATCCGTCTGAAGCATATCATCTACATCGCCTGTGTATTTCGCTCTAATTCAGCGCTCCGTTTCACACGCGTAGAGGTACACAAAGAGGATTAGTATTTTGCATGAAATTGACCTTAGTTACTGTAGCGAAGCTACAACTGTTAGTTACTGTAATAGACAGGATAGACTGAGCTATCCAAAACGATTTTAAAGAAATAGAGAAGAGATCCCTTCGCATAAAACAGATGTGAAATACAATTGAAATTATAATGGTCATTTTTGTTTGAGCATAGTGACATGTTAGCAAATGCGTGAAGCGGCAAAGTGAATTTATCAGTTACTGTTGGAAAGGTAAGCTGATTGCGTCCAGATTAACACAGCGTAGGAGTCAGGCCAATTGCTAGTTAGCAGACGGTTATTGCGGAGCTACTTTTTTCCTCATGGCAAAATAGCCACAAATTAGGCCGACCGTAGCTGATTGAGATTGTTACATTCCAAGCTCTCAAAGTGTGTTTCAAATGTTATTTCAGTGCAGTTTTGGGATTGCGATTTCCTCACGTTTTAAAGGAGAGGATGATATTTATTTTGATTTCAGAGATGAAACAAAGACGCTTAGGACTGATTTACAAGAAAACGTAGACAACTGCGCAGAAGTACGTCGACAGCATGGGATTTAACTACCTATTTCAACACAAACACCAAGTACTTTCCAACATTTTTTCGATATCGTTAATTGTGCCTCTTTATGTTCATGACTCAGCTTACCCTCAAATTATCATCACTATTTCGCTACTGGTTCAAAGTGAGATATTTGTGTCTTTCCACAATGGTTTCAGTGAGGTGAGGATCATTATTGCTCATGCAGACCTTATTCTCAGTTCTACCTTGGCTCACTCTGCTCCAATTACAGATCCCTGATATTTTAGCTTTCTGGTGTCACAATGTGCTTGTCATTTGTCTTTTCAGGGTTTACTTAAGTTACATGTCATGTATCCTCAATTCTGGTAATGGCTGCCAATTTAGACCGTCTTGCATTAAGAGCGATATTAGAAAGATAGGAAAGAAAAGTGACCTAAAGGTTATAAATAAAAGATCTCACAGGCAAGGTGAGTGAACAAATTCATCATCATAGGCGTCTCAGTCTCTATAGACCATGCGCGTGGCGCCTTGTAGATTTTGTTCAGTTCTGACTCCTGTATTTCGACACTGTCTGCTATGGCTGTAAAGGCCGATCCGCGAGTGACACAGTCACTGTCACAGATCGTACAACCAAACTGCGGAGGCTGGCTTGCCTGACTATTCCTTGATCTCTTCAGTCTTTCTTTTTTCTCTGCAGCTAGAAGACCTCTACGAGCGTCAGCAACCACTATGCTCCCTCCAACTGACTGTCTCCAGATATCTCGATCCTGAGCAATTTCTTCCCAGCCCTCGGATGGGACGTCACATGACTTCATGTCCCTCTTGCATTCGTCCTTGATTCGCAGTGTGGGACGGTCGATTCTTCTAACTCCAATGGCTAGCTGTCCATAACGGATATCGTTTGGTTGACGGAATAGGGCGAAGGTCTCACCCTGGGGGCCACTCTTCCCCTTCTCTCTCCTCTCACCTCACTCTGTTTCATTTGACTCTGTCCTACAGTCACACTCTTGCACAACTTTCACACGCGCCCTCATGGTGAGGCCCTTCCATTGCACTTTGGCTGGGCTAGCTTCTGAGGGCGCACAAACCTAGCATAGGTACATACAGACGCACACATGCATCCAAGCACTGGTTTATGCGTCCTGATATCGCCCAATGGACTACGGTCTGGGGTGGAAAATGGCGCGCGTCCGCCAGTAGAAACTAGTGAGGCAAACATCTAAGCAAAAAAAAAAAAATCCTTTGGTAGCCTCTTGTTTTCCATGCGATAAACATGCCACAACCACCGTAGACGTAGCTGGGTCAACATCGACTACATGCTGTAAGTGTTTGCTCTCTGTAGGACCGTATTATGTGACGTTCTCTCTTGCCACCCAATCCCCAATATAAATGTCCAGGTAGCAGCAAAAAAAGGCAAATGCAATGTTAGGTATGATTACTAAAATATTAATCATAGGAGCATGGAAGTGATAGTCAACTGCATAAAGCATTAGTTAGACCTAGATTGGTGAACTGTGTATATGTAGGAAGTCCTTATCGTACAGAGGATATAAACATGCTGGAAAGGATGCAAATAAGAGCAACCAAAACTGATAGTTGGATTCCACCATAATTATAGTCCTGAGGAAAGAGAAAAACCGGCTTATATTGTTTAGAAAAGAAGAATTCGAGGTGACTTAACACAGGTTTATAAGATAATCAACGGAAAGAATAAATTAGACTATAACAATTTTTTTTCCTTCAAAATACAGCCACCTACAAGAAGAAGAGGGCACAGTCACAAAAAAAAAGATCCAGATTAAATACCAAAAAATTTAATTTTAGTCAGTGAGTGGTGAAGCTTTGAATGCATTGCCAAAGGAAATAATAGACGCAGGTTCAATTAATGTATTCAATAATAGATTGGGTGCGCATAGGTATTTTAGCACGTAAAGAAACTGGTTGTCTACAGACTCAGCAGAGTGTTGTCAGGTCAGGTCATCCCGTAACCGGTGAGGTCGTTGGGGCACACATGAAGACATCCTCACAACCCCACGCCACCCTTTTCTGTCAGCGGCCGCTGCCTGTGCCTCTTCTGGTCGGAGATTGGTCCATTCTTGATGTTGTCCTCCCACCTCTTTTTGGGACAACCTCTTCGTCGTCTGCCTTGCACCTTTCCGTGGAGGATCATATTTGCAAGACCACTTGATCTCGAGTCTTGTAAACCAGTATAAAAACGTTAAGTCTTGTTATTTTCTGTTGTTATTTGTAATTATATTCATTTGTTTTGATCAATGAAGAAGGCCTTGTGACAGTAACTTGGGTTCCATTATGTTTTTTCCTGGTGCGGTCACTGAGTCACTACCTATTTATTTTGTATCGACTTCAAAGAGCTTACATTGTTATAAATGCGCAAAAAAGTGTGTCAGTACTATCTACCGCTACTAAAAAACTCATGAATAGTTTTTAAGTGCACTCCATGGACTAATTTCAGTATATCGTCAACCGTATATCCTTTGGATTTTATCATTTTGTGTGTGTGTGTGGTTCGGGCTTATACCGAAACTTAACTCATTTCAACACTAATTATAGCATAAAACACTCTTTTCTACAGGATCAGTAATCTCTATCGAAAGACACCATCTGCTATTAGCAATGTGTTGCCAGTATAACTGAACAGACGCACTACTGGGCCAGGCAAAAACAGCTTGCTGTGTGCACTATTCGGCTTTGATATGAATAAAGGGCGAGTACTCTGTGCAGCGAAACTAATAAATATGGTTACCTAATGCCACGCATCTGGTGAAGGCGTCAACTGCATGTTTAGAGATACTGTAGTTGAGAACTCCTGCAAACTGTCAAAGAAATACACATACAACAAATATTAATTGTTTGAATAAGACAGAAAGTATGTCTGATTATAGCATACGGCCGTTGGGGATAAAGTTGTAAAGGTTTATTGTATGCAGCAAAAGATTTCCTCAAGTAAATGTTATTTAATGCCAGCGGTTAGTATGTTTACTCTTTAGTGTGCCCTGATAACGGCCTAAGGTGGCAGGTTACAGTAATTTTTCTCACATCCCGACCGTGTTGGTGAAGGTGGAACGGGGTCCCCCAGGCTGTTGTGCTTTCCATGGATCCATTTCCGTGACGCTCACAACTACAGAGATCGCGTCGATGCTCCCACCTCGTTAGCCAGGCTGCCATGAAGCATCCTGTTCCCGGAGAGATCTCCACGGAAATGACGTAGAGATTTTGGTCAGTATGTTTTACCTGACCCTGACTAACATTGTCGGATCAGTGTGTTTTGTCTGACCCTGACTAACATTGTTCGATCAGTCTGTTTTGCCTGACCTTGACTAACATTATCCGATCAGTATGTTTTGCCTGGACCTGACTAACATTGTCCGATCAGTGTGTTTTGTCTGACCCTGACTAACATTGTCTGATCAGTGTGTTTTACCTCGTCCTGACTAACATTGTCTGATCAGTGTATTTTGTCTGACCCTGACTAACATTGTCTGATCAATATCTTTTGTCTGATCCTGACTAACATTGTCCGATCAGTGTATTTTGTCTGACCCTGACTAACATTGTTCGATCAGTCTGTTTTGCCTGACCTTGACTAACATTATCCGATCAGTATGTTTTGCCTGGACCTGACTAACATTGTCCGATCAGTATCTTGTCTGACCAGATTTTAATCCCCTCTGAAGTAGATAACAATTTCCTTTTCAGCTAGAAGTTATGAAGATGATGATGAGGATGATGGTACAATACCTTTAGCTGTGTGCTGGTAGCTCTTGACAGTCCAATATCTCCAAGTCAAAAGTGCACGTCTTCCACAGTCGAGTTTCTATAAAGTTTGTTGCCTTAGGCGTGTCATAATAGTAAAGACGAGGATATGAACGTATCTTTCACGTATTTCCTGAAGGGAGTCTTGGTGTCCCAGGGTCGTTATGTCCTGCGAGGAACGTGGCACACACATCCAACTGGCCTATCTCATAATACCTCAACCAGTCATGCCAACTCACCTGTAATAGCCATCCATCACACGCGATAACAGCAGAAGTCAGACATTCTGTGTTGTACCTCTCCAGAGTTGGCCGTATATAGTCGAATTTTGGCACAGAAACCTCTTTCACATATGTAGCATTTAAGGTCAGAGTCAGACATGTCAGTGTCAGTTGTTTTGTCTTTTCGCAAAGTACGTTTTCTCTGCGCCTCGGAGATCCGGCGTTCCTCTGATGGTGGTTCTAAGCCTGGCGGTCCTGTGCGAGACATTAACGTGAGTTTGCATCGATGTTAAAGCGGGTTTGATATATTTCGACGGAGTCTTTGAAGCGCTTTTTTTGCCCACCGATAAGACACTATCCGCCTTTCAGCTCGCCATACATTTATTTTTTGGATGCGGTTGTCTGGCATGCGCAAGACTTGGCTAGTCCACCTAATCTGGGTCTTCAGCAGCGGTGTGTGAATACTCGATATCTCATCTGTAGGGAGATATCTCATCATATGGGAGCCGCGTAGCGCAGTGGTTAGCGCACTAGTTTCGCATCTGAGTGGTCCTGGGTTTATTCCTCAGTTGAGGCGGTAATGTTTTTATCAGACCGCAATGGCTCCTGGGTCGACCCGGCCTTAAATGGGTACAGGCTCAGACCAGGAAGTAAAAGCGGCGAGGGAGAGGAGATGGCTACCGTCCTCATATAGCCGAACCTTTGAAATGTGAGATCGCTAACACATCACACCCCTACGGCAGTAATGCTATGGGTTACTTTACTTTATTTTACACCTGTAGGGATGGCATTTCTGTCATTCCCCGCCCCGTCAGCGATCTTCACATGGCGACAGAGGTGCAATGACCACTGACATGCATATCTTCGTTATCAAATGGGACACTTGATAGAGGAAAACCAGCAGAGAACGAGATAAGAACGTATTTAACTCATGAAGTGGAGGTGGATAGGTGCAGCCAGGAGCATGTACAACTCGCCTGTGATTTATGCAGATACATCTAAGGTGTTCCCTCTACTCCTCAGCTGCTTAGTCTGGCCCCTCTTAAAGAACTTTTCCAACTTGGATAAACCTGCCAGGAATAATACTCCCACGAGCATCACTCCCGGGATTATTGGGGCGGCACAAGCTGTTCGACCTCTGCAAGGTTGACATACATGTTGAGAGTCGTTCCATGTGAAGTATAAGACAATTGCAGCTGGCTCCCTCACAGGAAGCCTGTGCCAGAGCATTTGCAGTGACGGTTTTCAAAGCAATAGTTGAACATCATGGAATTGCTAGCCTCATGCGCAATCCTCTTTAGTCTTAATTTGCGACATGCTTGGAAGATTGCAGTAGCCTTAATCCTTTTAACTGAGGTAAGGTGAGCAGTAGCCTTAATCCTTTTAACTGAGGTAAGGTGAGCAGTGGCCTTTCTCATTGTCTTACCTAACTGTACGTCAGATATCAATTTACAGCTGAGTAGACTTCAGCGTATAGAGACGGAGATCGAACCCGGTACATTTGCAATAAGATACAAGATCTCAAACCGCTTTGCCACTAAAGTGTTAAATTTTCTTCTTTTTCTTTTTCATCTTATTCTTTTCTTCTCCTCCTCCTTCTTCTTCTCCTCCTCCTAATCAGCTTCCCCGAGTAGGTGATGGTTTGTTCTATTTTGGTCCAGAGGGTTGACATATGTGGACATTAATATAGGATGAGCAAGGAGGGTAATAATCATGATTATATTGTCATTTATATGTGAGGAAGGATTGTATGGTGAAAATCATGATTATATTGTCATTTATATGTGAGGAAGGATTGTATGGTGATAATCATGATTATATTGACATTTATATGTGAGGAAGGATTGTATGGTGATAATCATGATTATATTGACATTTATATGTGAGGAAGGATTGTATGGTGATAATCATGATTATATTGTCATTTATATGTGAGGAAGGATTGTATGGTGATAATCATGATTATATTGTCATTTATATGTGAGGAAGGATTGTATGGTAATAATCATGATTATATTGTCATTTATATGTGAGGAAGGATTGTATGGTGATAATCATGATTATATTGGCATTTATATGTGAGGGGAAAGAATGCTGATATTATTATGTGGACATTTGTATTTTATGAGGAAGGATTGTATGGTGATAATCATGATTATATTGACATTTATATGTGAGGGGAAAGAATGCTGATATTATTATGTGGACATTTGTATTTTATGAGGAAGGATTGTATGGTGATAATCATGATTATAATCTCGACAATGATTATAGCAAGGAGGCTATACTTACAGCACGGAGTCCATTGATGCTCGATACATTAACTATGTTTCCTTTAGTCTGTATGAGATAGGGCACAGCTAACTGGGTCAAATGGAACATAGACCTGCAAGACACACGAATTATTTACAACTGTACTCAAATCTTGAGAGTCGCTGTAACGCAGTGGTTGGTGTGCTGGTTTCCCAGCCGAACGATCTAGGTTCAATTCGTGTGGGAAATTTTTTCGATTTCAAGCTGCTCTCCCACGCAAATTAATTGGGTTTGTTCAAAATAATCTCATCATATCCTCTTTTTTTTCTTCATCTGCGTTCGTCTTCACACTTCAACTTTAATAACTCTAACAAAGACGGCAATCAACTCGAAGCTTTGTACAGTTTTTATGGAAGGACATTGTTTGTTGCCACTAGTATATTATGAACAGGACTGCAATAACTCGTTCGCTGTCATGGGGACTCTACTACAAGCACAAGGGCAGGACAACAAACTGGCTACGACTCTCGCCTCGACTTTCAAGTATTCCTCCCTGGAAACGGGCAGTTTTCATGTCAGCCTGGCTAACGAGATGCGGTATCGATACGATCCCCATAGTAGTGAGCGACACTCAGATGAAGCCAAGCATAGTACAACTACCTGGAGGGCCCCGATCAACCTTCATCAGCACGCTCGCAATGTGAGGAAAGCTACAACAACCCACCACTAAACGTTCTTCTCAGGGCACGTAAAAAGAGTAATCCTATTTCTTGTGGGCATTCCATAACAACCGGGATCAAGATGCCGAGCAACGCATGAGATGCAGTGGTCAGTGACCCATAGCTGACTGATAGCGTCTGGGCCAACTCAACAGCGCATACGCTGCAGGGGTCTGCGACCTATAGCTGGCTACTAGTGTCTGGGCCAGCTGAGCAGCGCACGAGCTGCAGTGGTCAGCGACCCATAGCTGACTGCTAGCGTCAGGGCCAAATGAGCAGCGCATAAACTGCAGTGGTCAGCAATCCATAGCTGACTTCTAGCGTCTGGGCCAGCGGAACAGCGCATGAGCTGCAGTGGTCAGCGACCCATAGCTGACTGATAGCGTCAGGGCCAGCGGAACAGCGCATGAGCTGCAGTGGTCAGCGACCCATAGCTGACTGCTAGCGTCAGGGCCAGCGAACCAGAGTTGCAAAGACCCTTCTACACCTCCGCGCGGTGATCCTGGATAACAGGCTGCAGCAGGGCAGACTGGCTAAGGAGAAGGGATCGAAGAGGTAATGCTAACCCGGTACTAAAAAAATGCTTGCTAAAGTAGGATGTGTTGGACCGAAAGGTGAAAATATCGCAGTCAAGCTGTAAACTACGACACAACGCATTCTATTCTCTGGGCTACATTCTACTTCTTAAGCCCTTTCAGGGTTTGGTAGCGGAAGATTGAGAACGAACAAAGCCAAGCCAATAACAAGCACAAAGGCCGTAATTTTATTATAAAGATGACATCTCAGTCTGTTGTGTCTTGCGTGTAGACGAAAGATGATAACCTGATCTCGTCTGGAAAGTTGGTAGCAGGCGCCATTTTCTATATGTCCAGCGTTGGCTCTCTTCCATTTGCATTTGTACGAGGCCTTGATAATTTCAGTGACCACACGAGGCTCAAACGAACTTCTGGATCTGTGATCATTGCTCGTGTAGACTGGAACCCCCGATTTCCAAATAAAGTGCACAGCCTTTTCCAGGGTCTCTATATCGCCGCACAGTTTCACCTCGAGGGGAGTCGGTGTGGTGTGCGCCATGTCCATCTTTGTGTACTGTAGGCAGTCCTGTCCATCTTTGTGTTCTGTGGGTAGTCCTGTCCATCTTTGTGTTCTGTAGGCAGTCCTGTCCATCTTTGTGTTATGTAGGCAGTCCTATCCATCTTTGTGTTCTGTGGGCAGTCCTGTCCATCTTTGTGTTCTGTGGGCAGTCCTGTCCATCTTTGTGTTCTGTAGGCAGTCCTGTCCATCTTTGTATTCTGTAGGCAGTCGTGTCCATATTTGTGTTCTGTGGGCAGTCCTGTCCATCTTTGTGTTCTGTGGGCAGTCCTATCCATCTTTGTGTTCTGTGGGCAGTTTGTCCATCTTTGTGTTCTGTAGGCAGTCTTGTCCAGCTTTGTCTTCTGTAGGCAGTCCTGTCCATCTTTGTGTTCTGTGGGCAGTCCTGTCCATATTTGTGTTCTGTGGGCAGTCCTGTCCATCTTTGTCTTCTGTGGGCAGTCCTGTCCATCTTTGTGTTCTGTAGGCAGTCCTGTCCATCTTTGTGTTCTGTGGGCAGTCCTGTCCATCTTTGTGTTCTGTAGGCAGTCCTGTCCATCTTTATGTTATGTGGACAGTCCTGAAGTACATGTGCTGCTGTAATGTTTGCCAGGCCGCCGTAACATAGGCTAGTGGTACCTATCATGAGTTTGGTGTACATGTGGTGTCTCATTCTATTGTGGTCAATTAGAGGATGACATATAGTAAATATGTCTTTTCTAGACTGTTGAAAGTGTCAATCACGTGCGTGTTGATAGTGTCATTAATGTGCGTGTTGATAGTGTCAGTCACGTGCGTGTTGAAAGTGTCAATCACGTGCGTGTTGATAGTGTCATTAATGTGCGTGTTGATAGTGTCATTAATGTGCGTGTTGAAAGTGTCAATCACGTGCGTGTTGATAGTGTCATTAATGTGCGTGTTGATAGTGTCATTAATGTGCGTCTTGATAGTGTCATTAATGTGCGTGTTGATAGTGTCATTAATGTGCGTGTTGATAGTGTCAGTCACGTGCGTGTTGAAAGTGTCAATCACGTGCGCGTTGATAGTGTCATTAATGTGCGTGTTGATAGTGTCAGTCACGTGCGTGTTGAAAGTGTAAATCACGTGCACGTTGATAGTGTCATTAATGTGCGTGTTGATAGTGTCATTAATGTGCGTGTTGATAGTGTCATTAATGTGCGTGTTGATAGTGTCAGTCACGTGCGTGTTGAAAGTGTCAGTCACGTGCGTGTTGAAAGTGTCAATCACGTGCACGTTGATAGTGTCAGTCACGTGCGTGTTGATAGTGTCATGAATGTGCGTGTTGATAGTGTCAGTCACGTGCGTGTTGATAGTGTCAGTCACGTGTGTGTTGATAGTGTCTGTCACGTGCGTGTTGATTGTGTCAGTCACGTGCGTGTTGATAGTGTCATGAATGTGCGTGTTGATAGTGTCAGTCACGTGCGTGTTGATAGTGTCAGCCACGTGCGTGTTGATAATGTCATTAATGTGCGTGTTGATAGTGTCAGTCACGTGCGTGGTGATAGTGTCATTAATGTGCGTGTTGAAAGTGTCAATCACGTGCACGTTGATAGTGTCATTAATGTGCGTGTTGATAGTGTCATTAATGTGCGTGTTGATAGTGTCATTAATGTGCGTGTTGATAGTGTCAGTCACGTGCGTCTTGAAAGTGTCAGTCACGTGCGTGTTGAAAGTGTCAATCACGTGCACTTTGATAGTGTCAGTCACGTGCGTGTTGATAGTGTCATTAATGTGCGTGTTGATAGTGTCAGTCACGTGCGTGTTGATAGTGTCAGTCACGTGTGTGTTGATAGTGTCTGTCACGTGCGTGTTGATTGTGTCAGTCACGTGCGTGTTGATAGTGTCATGAATGTGCGTGTTGAAAGTGTCAGTCACGTGCGTGTTGATAGTGTCAGTCACGTGCGTGTTGATAGTGTCATTAATGTGCGTGTTGATAGTGTCAGCCACGTGCGTGTTGATAATGTCATTAATGTGCGTGTTGATAGTGTCAGTCACGTGCGTGGTGATAGTGTCATTAATGTGCGTGTTGATAGTGTCAGTCACGTGCGTGTTGATAGTGTCATGAATGTGCGTGTTTATAGTGTCAGTCACGTGCATGTTGAAAGTGTCAGTCACATGCGTGTTGATAGTGTCATTAATGTGCGTGTTGATAGTGTCATTAATGTGCGAGTTGATAGTGTCAGTCACGTGCGTGTTGATAGTGTCAGTCACGTGCGTGTTGATAGTGCCATTAATGTGCGTGTTGATAGTGTCAGTCACGTGCGTGTTGATAGTGTCAGTCACGTGCGTGTTGATAGTGTCATTAATGTGCGTGTTGATAGTGTCATTAATGTGCGTGTTGATAGTGTCAGTCACGTGCGTGTTGATAGTGTCAGTCACGTGCGTGTTGATAGTGTCATTAATGTGCGTGTTGATAGTGTCAGTCACGTGCGTGTTGATAGTGTCAGTCACGTGCGTGTTGATAGTGTCATTAATGTGCGTGCTGATAGTGTCAGTCACGTGCGTGTTGATAGTGTCAGTCACGTGTGTGTTGATAGTGTCTGTCACGTGCGTGTTGATTGTGTCAGTCACGTGCGTGTTGATAGTGTCATGAATGTGCGTGTTGATAGTGTCAGTCACGTGCGTGTTGATAGTGTCAGTCACGTGCGTGTTGATAGTGTCATTAATGTTCGTGTTGATAGTGTCAGCCACGTGCGTGTTGATAATGTCATTAATGTGCGTGTTGATAGTGTCAGTCACGTGCGTGGTGATAGTGTCATTTATGTGCGTGTTGATAGTGTCAGTCACGTGCGTGTTGATAGTGTCATGAATGTGCGTGTTTATAGTGTCAGTCACGTGCATGTTGAAAGTGTCAGTCACATGCGTGTTGATAGCATCATTAATGTGCATGTTGATAGTGTCAGTCACGTGCGTGTTGATAGTGTCAGTCACGTAAGTGTTGATATTGTCATTAATGTGCGTGTTGATAGTGTCATTAATGTGCGTGTTGATAGTGTCAGTCACGTGCGTGTTGATAGTGTCAGTCACGTGCGTGTTTATAGTGTCATTAATGTGCGTGTTGAAAGTGGCATTATTATACATGTTGATAGTGTCATTAATGTGCGTGTTGATAGTGTCATTAATGTGCGTGTTGATAGTGTCATTAATGTGCCTATTGATAGTGTCGTTAATGTGCGTATTGATAGTGTCATTAATGTGCGTATTGATAGTGTCAGTCACGTGCGTGTTGATAGTGTCAGTCACGTGCGTGTTGATAGTGTCATTAATGTGCGTGTTGATAGCGTCAGTCACGTGCGTGTTGATAGTGTCAGTCACGTGCGTGTTGATAGTGTCATTAATATGCGTGTTGATAGTGCCATAAATGTGCGTGTTGATAGTGTCATTAATGTGCGTGTTTTGATAGTGTCATTAATGTGCGTGTTGATAGTGTCATTAATGTGCGTGTTGATAGTGTCATTAATGTGCGCGTTGATAGTGTCAGTCACGTGCGTGTTGATAATGTCAGTCACGTGCGTGTTGATAGTGTCAGTCACGTGCATGTTGATATTGTCACTAATGGGCGTGTTTTGATAGTGTCATTAATGTGCGTGTTGATAGTGTCATTAATGTGCGCGTTGATAGTATCAGTCACGTGCGTGTTAATAGTGTCAGTCACGTGCGTGTTGATAGTGTCAGTCACTTTCGTGATGATAGTGTCATTAATATGCGTGTTGATAGTGTCAGTCACGTGCGTGTTGATAGTGTTAATCACGTGCGTGTTGATAGTGTCATTAATGTGCGTGTTGATAGTTTCATTAATGTGCGTGTTGATAGTGTCAGTCACGTGCGTCTTGATAGAATCATTAATATGCGTGTTGATAGTGTTATTAATGTGCGTGTTGATAGTGTCATTAATGTGCGTGTTGATAGTCTTAGTCTACTTGTACGTCTACAGGGACGGTAAATGCCCCTATGCAGATCCCAGTTCTGGTATGAGCTGGATGTAGCCGGGAGAAGGGCTTCCTGCTTAGCGGGCTAGGCTCGATCGAGTAGCTTAATACTCCTCTGCGTTAGGACAGGTGCGTATGGAGGGCGGTTAACCGGTGTGTAAGTCCATCTTAATAGACCCAAACACTAGAGCAAAGTAGACCTACAGCCTGTTAGGCGCCGTCTATGCTGCTCTAAATAAACCACCTAGCCATGGCCGGTATTATGCCATGTCACACAGTCGCCTCCTATGACATGCTCTCTGTGAGGCAGTGGTGCTATTCTTGTGCTTGTCACACACAGAGTCTCCGGGAGATCACTCATGTTGATAGTATCAGTAATGTGCGTGCTGGTAGTGTCAGTCATGTGCGTGTTGGTAGTGTCAGTCATGTGCGTGTTGATAGTGTCAGTCATGTGCGTGTTGGTAGTGTCAGTCATGTGCGTATTGGTAGTTTCAGTCATGTTCGTGTTGGTAGTGTCAGTCCTGTGCCTGTTGGTAGTGTCAGTCATGTTCGTGTTGGTAGTGTCCGTCATGTGCGTGTTGGTAGTGTCAGTCATGTTCGTGTTGGTAGTGTCAGTCATGTTTGTGCTGGTAGTGTCAGTCATGTGCGTGTTGGTAGTGTCAGTCATGTTTGTGCTGGTAGTGTCAGTCATGTGCGTGTTGGTAGTGTCAGTCATGTTTGTGCTGGTAGTGTCAGTCATGTGCGTGTTGGTAGTGTCAGTCATGTGCGTGTTGTTAGTGTCAGTCATGTGCGTGTTGGTAGTGTCAGTCATGTGCGTGTTGGTAGTGTCAGTCATGTTTGTGTTGGTAGTGTCAGTCATGTTCGTGTTGGTAGTGTCAGTCATGTGCGTGCTGGTAGTGTCAGTCATGTGCGTGTTGGCAGTGTCAGTCATGTGCGTGCTGGTAGTGTCAGTCATGTTCGTGTTGGTAGTGTCAGTCATGTGCGTGCTGGTAGTGTCAGTCATATTCGTATTGTTAGTTCCAGTCATGTGCGTGTTGGTAGTGTCAGTCATCTGCGTGTTGGTAGTGTCAGTCACGTGCGTGCTGGTAGTGTCAGTCATGTGCGTGCTGGTAGTCAGTCATCTGCGTGTTGGTAGTGTCAGTCATGTGTGATGTGTTTGGCGGTTTTCTTTTTACCACTACACTGTATTGCACTTTTATTAGCGTGGATCGTGTAGGTTATTGGATAGTGTGCTGCCTTGCTAGATGGATTACAACGTGTCAGTGTTCGAGATCACGGACAGACAGAAAAAAATCCGGGACGGGGTTCGTACCTGATACGACCGCTCCTCTAGTCGACCCAGCTGTAAATGGGTACCTGACGTTCGCGTTGGGGGAGGTAAAAACAGCAACGAAAGGAACTGGTCACTATGTATATGAAAACTTATCTTTATCCCTGACGGCAAGTTTTGCCATAGGATTGACTTTCACCTTTTATTGTGGATTTTGCTTCTTCGTAATGAGCATGGGTTCATAAATAGGTAGTTGATAAAATTTTCGCTTCTTTTGGACTGACCCATCAACTTTTAATTGGTTTTTTGGGTGCTGGGTTTGCCTTCCCGCTGTGACCCCTTTCTCTTAGCCAGACTACACTTGTGCAGTCCGTTTCCAGGACCACTCGTTGGATGCGTAATAGGGTGTTGGTCAGCTGTGGTTCTCAGACATTGATGCAGGCAGCAAGTTGTTCGTCGCTTGTTACTATCAGCTCATTCACTGAGCTGTATCTTCTGCCCCCGCATCTTCTGCGCACGTGCATGTGGCACCTCACGTCTGCTACCCAAAGTAAACACAAAGCCTGATTCTGCTGTCACCTAATGCTATCTTTAGAAACTACAAATTACATTTATCAGCTATCAAATACCAGTATGTGATCTACTTATTGACTTACCCTCGTGGTGCTTTATAATCAACTGGCAAAACGTATGAAGCACAATGAAAACAGTTAACAAAACAATATGACTAACATAAGGCGATAAAACTAGATAAAAGTACTGGGGACCCAAACAAATTCTTCTTTCTTTTCGCTTTTTTCTTCTCCTTGTGCATTTCAGCGTCAGATACAGAGGAAGTTTCTTGATCGTACCGTGGTATGTGCTTCGTACATAGGGAGCTTTACTGGTTCTGTTATATCTGCTATCCATCGTTTGCGTGGTCAGCCATTGGCTTTGTATCCATTGTATTTATATAGCATTGCTTTCTGAGGGATACTATCTGGTGTTTGACTTGTCACAAGGCCGGACCATTAGGTTTGCTGTCTCTTGATGAGGTCTAGTACTGGTGTTGCACTTACTTGTTTCCTAATACATTCGTTTCTGATTCTATCCATTCTTGTTACTCCAAGCATTCTGCGCAAGCATATCATCTATGTTGTAACAAAGTGTCTTTTATTTTTGTTTGTAAATGTATAATTCTGACACTGATAGCAGAATGTGGGAAGTAATATTATGTTGTATAGTGTTCTTTGTGTATCCATTGTCACGTGATTACATTGTAAAATCAAGGACATGTGTCCTATAATTTCTTGTTTTATTACATACGTTTTAGCTATCCGTGCCGTCTTTTCTGTCTGCCCAGATTATGTTACCCAGGTACGTGAAATTTGTCACCTGTTTTACTTATTTGTTTTCTATGAATATCGTTGTTTCTATTTCTTTTCTTGCAATTCTCAAATCTTCTGTTTTCTCTATGTTGATTTTCACACTTTAATCCGTACATACCTCATTAAGACTTTAATCCGTACATACCTCATTAAGATCGTTAATCTGTTCTTACAGTTGTTTGTCTGAGGTTGCTTTTAGTGCTTGGTCATCAGCTAAGAGATGTTAATTTAAGTGATCACTGACAAATAATTTGTAACTTCTTTAATGTAATATTCCACACACGTGGTACGAGGGTGCAAACAAGGACTGTGCGTTTTGTAACAACTTCATAATAGCGACAGAAAGTACAACTGTTTTTGGTCAATTATGTTTTTTGATACAAGTTTCCAGTAAATAGGTCAGTTGCAATGGTTGTCCTATATTCCGGTGGGAGCTAAAAGGAGAGAAGAAGGTGACAAAATGCGCTAAATGTATCTTTAAAAGTGTGATATGATATGAAACAGTGAAATATCAACTGACATAACTGAAAACCCCACTAACCTGACATTTGTGTTCATTAACTGGTCGTACTGCTTCAATGTTGCTTTCTGTATGCCACCCAGTGCTATAATACCTGCATTGTTCACCTGGAATAAGTAAAATATAGAGCTGATATGGTACAACTATCGAGGTATCCGATGAGTACTTATTTAGCTACAGTTGCGTAATTAAACAAAAAGAATCTAGCAACACAACGCATTCCGTTCTCTGGACTACATTCTGCTACTTCCAAAGTCCTGTTCAGGACTTGGTAGCAGGAGATTGAGAACGAACGCAGAAGAAGAAGAAGAAATGAAAGAACGAGTGCATAGACCCGATATTTACTTGCTGTTTGTGTGCTCAGAGCGCTGAGGCGATCATCGTCATGTCGCTTGTGTTTCTGATGTGTCCGTGTATTGTATTTTGAAAGTATGGCGCCGAGCAGTTTTGAAAATCGATAGCCATACCAGATTCTGTTGTGATTGTTTGTTAAGTTGCAAAATTGAATTTCCAGCCGTGTACTTGGGCCATGCAAATGGCAAAGTTACTTCAAAACTTCGAAGGCAACTAAGCAGCTCACCTTTACAATGTCACGTCCAAACTTCGAAGGCAATTAGACTGATCAATATTGCAATATTTGCAATGTCACGTCAAAACTTTGAAGTCAACTAACCAGCTCAACTTTTCAAAAAATGCAATGTCAAGTCAAAACTTCAAAAGGCAACTAGGCAACTCAACTTTGCAAAGTTACCTCAAAACTTCGAAGGCAACTAATCAGCTCAAATTTGTAATGGCAAGTCAAATCAATCTATCACTCATCGTGCAGATTTTTCGATTTGCTTTGCATGACCTGCCCGTTGATGGGTGAGACATTAGCGAGATATGGCGGACTGCCTGTGCCTGGAGTCCCTACTTCTGGAAGCTCTTCCATGTACGAGTCGTGTTCATTTGTTAGTCATCTTCGATTTCTATTGGACAGATTCATGGTGCAGACTTCTAAGTTATACTTATATGCTTTCTATAGATAGTAAGACGACTATTCTAGGAGAGACAACTCTGACCACAAACAACTACTGCCTTGCAGGTGGACTTGGGACAGCCACCTCCTAAAGCAATGGCTGTAGGAAACCACATGTGCGCTGCGGAAAAATAGGAGAAATCCATATTATAGGGATGTTTATCCCTAGAACACGACGTCAAGACAGGATGTTAGGGAAATGGTGGCTATTGTGGGGGGGGGGGGGGGGGGGCGAGGGGCAGGTGAATCATCAGGATCAATGACTCTCCAAACGGAACAAGACAACTTGTGTCACATTGGAGACATATCTGGCCATGACGATATCCACTGGTCACAACAGAAGAGATTGGGTCCTCGCCATACGTTCGTCCCTCCGCGCGGAATGGAAGGACTAACGATTAAATGCAGTTGTGCAAATACTTCCTCCGACGCCCTATTTTGAAAAAAAAAACTGCTATACACATTGGAAAATGTTTTATAGAACCGACTTATTTGGCCCTGGGAGCCTTCGTATGTGTTCAGTCTTATTCATTGTTGAAAGTGCTGACGACAGAGCACAAACTGCGTAGCTCCTGAAATATTTTAATGACATCGTCAGGTACACATTTACAGCTGGGTTGACTGGAAAATGCTGTTATATCATGAACAATCCTCGACATGACCAGTTTGACTAACTGAGCACGGCGTGACCGGTTTGCCTAACTGAGCACAGCGTGACGGGTTTGCCTTACTGAGCACGGCGTGACGGGTTTGCCTAACTGAGCACGACGTGACCGGGTTGCCTAACTGAGCACGGCGTGACCGGTTTGCCTAACTGAGCACAGCGTGACGGGTTTGCCTTACTGAGCACGGCGTGACGGGTTTGTCTAACTGAGCACGACGTGATTTTGAACCTGGTAGGTTGGGATTATAAGTCGAGAACACAACTTCTAGGCCACCTATGAAAACAAATGAAAATCTTCAAAGTGGGATAGATATTAGAAAAACCATGCCTTTATTATGTAACTTGTTAATATGGTTGCTAAGGACGTGAGGAACGTCTTGCGTGTATCATCAGGGTGCAGACGAACAACATGACGTCATAATTGCAGATACAATATGGCTGCCTCATTATTGACATGCACCAAAAAGGAGCGGCGTTATGTTTTTTTTTTAGTAGCGAAGGGATGAAACCAATACAAGTTAATCGGCAAGTATAGGTCCAGTACTATGATGCATGTCTTTTGTTCACAGTCAATCGGCGATTTTCCTTTACGAGGCGGACAACGGCTGCAACCAACTCTGGTGGTCACTGCTCGGTGTTCCTGACGATCGTGAACAGTGTCTTACAGAACTCCGTTTTTGAACTTCCTACTCCACTCATACACTTGATGGAGCTAAACAACCGAAAGTGCATGGGTTCAATCCCTAATTTAATTGGAGAAAAATCCAGCATGGGAGAAGGACGCTTGGAATTCAAGTCACACACATCTTAATTTTTTGAGTGAAGAAACTAAAGATCAGAAACACTTGGTGAACCGGGCGACTACTTCTGAGGGTCCAGTTCCCCCATTTTGCATCGTGCTGCGTATTGCTGGCTGCCATTATCTAGCGTTTTATCAAGACAGAAAATCCAGGATTTTCAAATGGTCACATGATCGTATATATGCCACAACGACTTGACCATTTTGGACTAAAATAGTTAGAGGCGTTTCCAAAAATTTAAAATTCTTAAAGTTAAAAAAATATATTCTAAGCAGGAAAATCTCTTTTGACGATTAAGCATAATAATAATCACCCAAAGATAGACATTTTGTTCTGGTTATCCTACATTCCTAACCTATGGAATGTCCAACCCCCGCTTCCTTGTGTGATGCCTGTTTACGGGAAAGGCTTCAGGAGTAAACCCTGAGGAAAAATCTACATCATGTGCCATCTCCAGTCATATCAACAATGCCTTGCCACTGGCCAAAAGTAGCCCAGGACTAGCGAGTGAAGCTGACATATTGCACACAATTTCTCACTTTAATCCAAATCACTATGCAAGTCAATGTTCAGCGGACATAGCCGCAAAGATTGTCCACACAGTTCGCTGAACAGAGATAGTGGTGTTCATTACACGTGATGGACAAACATCCCAATATCCAGAAGATTGAACCCAAATCTTTCTGGTTACCAGGCCAGAATGCGGCATTACTACACACGCAAGTGAAACCTTGATTCCTATATATAGCGGCACCGTAAATGTGACTGAATAGGGATGTGCATGGGGCTTGTAGCCTAATCATATAATACTTCTGAGGGGACGGCGTGGGCTAGTGGATAAGTGACACGGCTCACATGCGAAGGTGCTGGGCGATTCCCATCACAGCACCGGCCGTTACCCCGGGGAAGCAAACCCTTACAAAATACAAGAGGAAGCATAAAATGGATGCTGAAGTCGGATGCATTGGGCCGACAGGCGCAAAATAAAAACCTTGGGGAATAGAGAAATAAGGCGAAGCAAAAAAAAAAAAATAAAAAAAAATAACACTACTGTAAATGCCAGAAAACAGGTTACAAGTTGTGTCTTTTCGCTTCATTTCAATCAATTGATCAATCTTGCTTTCTTTCATTTAATTATCTATTTCAGTGCTTATTAATCAAAATAATACATTTTTTAGTTGATTTCATATTCCAGCTACCGTTTTACAACAAACCACTCACAAGAATGTCTAGCTGACCTCCACTTCCATCAATTGCCCCTTTAAAGATTCGTCGAGCATCATCATCATTAGTGAGGTCTCCAACTAACAGGATCGGCTGGTTTGGGAAAAATAGATAGGAAAAATGACGAAGATGAATGTTATTATTCAGAATATTTACGATGGGAGCACACAGTGAGTATTCACATTGCTATGGATGTGCGTGGTAGTAGAAATAAAGATAATGGAAGTTGTGATGGAAGTAATAGTAATCTAAAAGAAAAGGTATCTAGGTGTTACAATACATGTAGGTCATGCAGGTACGGTGTTGGGGCAAGTCGAGGTAGCAGTGAAAAAGGCTAATGCAATGATGGGCATGATAAAAAGAAACAGTATCTATGTGTTACAATACATGTAGGTCATGCAGGTAAGGTGTTGGGGCAAGTCGAGGTAGCAGTGAAAAAGGCTAATGCAATGATGGGCATGATAAAAAGAAACAGTATCTATGTGTTACAATACATGTAGGTCATGCAGGTAAGGTGTTGGGGCAAGTCGAGGTAGCAGTGAAAAAGGCTAATGCAATGATGGGCATGATAAAAAGAAACAGTATCTATGTGTTACAATACATGTAGTTCATGCAGGTACGGTGTTGGGGCAAGTCAAGGTAGCAGTGAAAAAGGCTAATGCAATGATGGGCACGATAAAAAGAAACAGTATCTATAAGAACAAGGAAGTGATAGTCACACTTTTTATACATTGGTAAGACCTAAATTTGAGCACTGTGTTCAGGCGTGGAGTCCTTATCATAGAGGGGAGATAAATATAATAATAGTTGTCCATCACAAGTGATGAAGACCACTCTCTTCTTTCAGCCGTGTGGACAGTCGTATCACTTGCTGTGTCCGCTGAAATGGGTGACTTGCGCGGTGATTTGGATTTAAGTAAGGAAGAAACTGCGCCTTTTGTCAACCTCTCACAGAGCCTAAGCTACCTTTTGCCAGTGGCAAGACATTCATCGAGACGACTGGAGATAGCATAGGATGCAGATTTTGCCCCAGGGTTACCACCGAAGCCTTTCCGTAAACATGTAACTCGCAGGGTAGAAAGGTGGGAAGGCATCTAACGCAGTTTGTCGTGCCTTTTCGATAACCAAAAGAGGTCGTATGGACAACACTCAGCGTGTGAGTGAGTATGGCATCTCTTCCCAGCTGTATTCAGCTCATCATAGTAGCATCTAAAATTCCCACACGCCAAATTCGTGAAGGTGAACCGGCAGAACTAGCCCGTGAAATACGACACAGGTATAAGCGTAGTGCCATTCAGCTGGCGTCCAGACCAGGATAAACGGATGGAAGAAATCACAAAAAAAACACGAAATAACAAGTCCAGACGGAAAACAACACCACGTTTCCGTGAACACAAGTGTAAGTCGTCGACTGAATTCCAGGCAAATCCGTGGTCTGGCGGCATCCATAATGATCCAAAATAGTAGAGAAATGTAGACTCGCAGCCAGTTATGGCGCCATCTTTGGCACATAAATATAATAGAAAGGATTATAAGAAGGGTTACAAAGCTGATCGTTGGATTCCATAAGTATAATTATGAGGAAAGACTCAGGCATAACTGGCCTACAATGTCTAGAACGGAAAATAATTCGAGGTATACACGTTTATAAATTAATCAATGGAACGGATAGATTAGACTATACCAAGTTTTCAAAGTCCTTCTATTTCTCGAAGTCCTTACTAATGATATTGCCAACTTAAATGACAGTGTTTCCTTTGATGCCCCTTATTGTATATATGCTAACGTTTCAATGAGACGTGGACAGGACACATGGCAGTACGAATTAAGTGCATGACTAATTATAAAATGGTCCCAACATACAAAACCAATATATGCGAAGGGCCTTCTTTCGGGGTCCCACTTTCCGCAGGGCCCTCTGTGGAACATATCTAGACCAATAGGGATGAACACTACGGCCCATATGCCATCTGGGGCCGAAAGTGCAGCAGTGAATGAGTTGACAGCAGTCAGAGACTCATAGCTGGCTGCTTGCATAATGGTTAGTGACCCATAACTGTCCAAGACCCTATTCCGTATCCATTTGGCGGTCCTGGAAACAGACTGAAACCAGGCGGCCTGGCTATGAGACTAGAGATCCAAGAGGGAAAGCAAAATCAGTCCAAAGTATGCCGTACTGATATCCGATGTGTCGGGTAGAAAGGCGCAGATATCGCAGTCTCGCTGTAAACCAGAAAACAACGTTACTTTTCAGGCCATCTTTCTTCTCACATCATTTATCTTCTAGGGGTGCACATGCCATCAACACACAAGACATACATACGCACGCACGCACATACACACACGCACACGCATTCACACGCATCAACACAGTGGCTAACATGTCCTGAGATAACCAAAATGACTGCATAACATTGAAAGGAGCTTTCCGCCAACAAGAAAGATGAACTCTTAAACGAAAAAAGTGCCATCAATCAATTCTCTTAACTTATGCCCGCCCTCTGAATATATTTCCCCTTTTCTAACTTCTCAATTTTCTTTTACCAGCTTCTAGATCACATCTCCGTGTTGTTCTGTGGATATCATTTAACTCCTTTTCCAAGCGGATTCCACGACACTAACTTTGGGGCTTTGACAGTGTTTCCTATCAACACATTTCACACTCAAATAATAAAATAACGCACGCATGCACACTGACACAGAGACAAGACCGTGACACTTACGTACCTTTAAACCAACCTCCTTTTCACACCTTTCCCCAACCTTCTGTAAATTCTTTTCGTTCCGACCTGTCAGTGCTAGCCTGGCGCCGAGTCTAGAAAACAAGAGCGCGGTCGCTGCCCCTATACCGGAACTGGCTCCTGAAACGAGACAAAGAGCAAATTGGAGCGTTAAAATCAATATTGACTGTTTCCATTGATTTGTTTCAGGGCTGCTTGATAGAAGATTTATCAATTACGCTGATAAAAACAATATAGCTGTTAGTGAAATCATAGAGTATGCATGGGTGATGAGTTGGAGGGGGTTCAAACGTTTTTAGTTAGTGACTCGTGTAGTTCTGCTTCTTCTTCGTTCATCCTCAGATCAAGGTCCCGATTTCTCTTACTAAGGTGACCATTGTTTGTAAGGCTGTTTTTAATCTCCAAACAGCTTTTGTCTCATATCTGTCTCGCTAGGCCAGTATTGTTCTCTATTTTCCTGCGTGAGGGTGCAGCTTTGCAGGATGTGTTCCACGGTGATAATATGCTCCCCCCATGGATGCCTGTCATCTGTCCCAATCCTCAATTTGTTGTAAAGATGACCCTTGAGTGTTATGCCTAGTTCTTAGTCTGAAATGATGACTTGCTCTTCTCTAGTTAAGTTAAAGTATTTGTCTTCTTTTCTGAAGTTGGTAAGCCAATTTTACCTCAAGTTGGCTTTAATTATGGTCTTAGCCTCATTATATGTGATACTCAGGTCTGTTTGTGGGGATGCTCCTCCATACTTTACTAGTTTGGCTGCAGCTTCATTGCCTTCAGTATTGCAGTGGGATGGGATCCACTGTATGACCAAGCTTGAGTGTTCTGCTGAGAGCTGTGTCAGGAAGAACATACATTGCTCGAGATCTTCATCGTTGTGTTGTTTTAGTGAGGCAAATACTGACGCATCAGTCAGGAATACTATGTTTCCTTGGTGGATATCTTTAGCTTGGATTACAAGATTTAGCTTGACGAGTTAAAAAATCAGTTTTTAATCGTTAATTACGTGTTTAATGGTTGACCGTTTTAAATATCTTGGGTCGATTGTCAGTGATGAAGGATCAAAATGTGAAGTATTGGCCAGAATAGCACAGACAATAGCGGCGCTTGCACGGCTCAACAAAATCTGGCAAGATAAACGGTTAGCACTATTTCACGAAAATCAGATTAATGCGTTCACTGGTCCTGTCAATATTCCTCTATGCGTGTGAGACATGGACAGTTACAGCTGACCTTCAACGAAGATAATGGAGATGAGATGTTTCCGAAAACTTTTAAACGTCACGTACAAAGAACGAGTTACAAACGAGGAAACACGAAATAGAATTACAACGGTAATAGGGCCTTTCGAAGATCTCTTGGCAACTGTCAACAGAAGGAAACTCACTTGGTACGGCCACATATCGAGATCAAATGGTCTTGCAAATACAATCCTCCACGGAAAGGTGCATGGCAGACGACGAAGAGGCCGGCCCAAAAAGAGATGGGAGGACAACATAAAAGAATGGATCAGTCTCCCACCAGAAGAGTCACAGGCAGCGGCATCTGACAGAGAGGGATGGCGTGGAGTTGTGAGGATGTCTTCATGTGTGCCCCAACGACCTCACCGGTTACGGGATGACCTGACCTGACGTGACCTGAATGATAGCCCCTCGTATTTAGCTATAGCTCAGTTTGTGTTCTGGTTCTGTCCTCGTAAGATAACTTAACAGTACCAGTATATGTGTATTTACATTGTGTTATAAAAGGTAGTTCGCATATAAGGTCCCGCATGCATGTGAAAAAAGAAGGGAAAGGACATATGTTCAGACATATTTCTAGCAAAATGACTTTGAGAAAGGAAAGATTTGAAGGAGTGTGACGTCACGCAATATTTTTGTTGTCTTCCATGTTAACGTATTGTTAGTCTATTTATAGACTAATACTCTTGAAAAATGTGTGATAAAGCACATACAAGCAGACATAGATCCAACCGATAAGGACATGCATTTACCCAGTGGCGACACAGATCTTAGAGATAGAGACGGGAGTATAGAGGGCATAGACTGTCATTTACCAACCGGCTACACTGCTAAGACACGCGAAGATTTCTATCCAAGTAAAAAGGCAGACGATAAACAGTATATTTATCACTATCCTGTGCTACCAATGCCATACAGGGGCATTGGATATAGTCCAAGAACTAAAATTAACCACCTGGGAAATGAGTTCCCTCTGAAAGGTCTCTAACAATACCAGAAAAGACAGAATCACAAATATGAGTTTCGGGAGAAGGTTGGAACAATTCCCTATCCACAGTACATCGAGCAACCAAAAATGAAATGGCTTGGCCACATTGTCAGAATGTAACCAGACCATATTGTTAATGAAACTTTCTACAGGAGAACATTAGGAATAATGACTAGATGGACACCGAGGAAAAAATGGATTGACAGTGTAATGGAGACCTGACGTAGAATGGGAAAAACCGTCACTCAGGCCACCAAAGAAGCGAAAGACTAATACGTACCACGACACTGGGCTACAGTCCGATCATCTGTGTTCGGGTTATCTGATCATCCTCAATCTTCAGTCATATCGCCAGGATGAATCCAGTCCTTTCCAGGTCTGAGCGGTGACCTCATAGTTTTTGCCTCAGTTCTGCTACATCTTGGCAGGTCTGGCATCTTAGTTCTTCGTAAGCCTGGCATTTTTCAAGTACGTGTTCAGGGGTCTGGACTCCTGGCCCGCATGGATATTCATTTATTTGGGGTATTTTGAACCGATATAGATGGCCCAGTTGTCTGATGTGGCCCGTTCTCATGCGAAAGATTGCAGTTTTCTGGTGTCTTTGTAGATGGTGGATTTGGTCTGGACTGTTACTCTCTCCCATTTCTTTCTCCCATTTCATTTTATACTGGCTGCGAATGAAAGTTTTAACCTCCTTATATGGCACCTTATGGTTGTATTATTAAATTTTCCCACCTACTTTGGATAGTGCATCTTCTCTCTTGTTTCCCGTAATTCCACAATCAGAGGGGAGCCACTGGAGTGTGATATTTGAGATCTTTTGTATGACATTTAGCTTTGTTCTGATTGTATGTTTTATGTCCTCATTTGTTGTGTTCTTTACCTATGCGAGTAGTCTACAATCCGGTATCAAGTGAAATGGTTTCTGGAAGAAGGGCACGGTTCCTGGAAGTAGGGCACTGTTCCTGGAAGTAGGGCACGGTTCCTGGAAGTAGGGCACTGTTCCTGGAAGGAGGGCACGGTTCCTGGAAGTAGGGCACTGTTCCTGGAAGGAGGGCACGGTTCCAGGAAGTAGGGCACTGTTCCTGGAAGGAGGGCACGGTTCCTGAAAGGAGGAAATGAGGTCGACATCGACGAAGATGGCATCAGGAAATTATGGACAGTTTCTGGGATGACTTTTTAAGACACCGGCCGACTAACCCTAAACCGAGATGCGTACAAAGCTGTGGTGATGCAGACGCGGGTCGACTCCCTCTTAACCGAGAATGATACAGAGCTGTCGTGACGCAGACGCGGGCTGACTCCCTCTTAACCGAGAATGATACAGGGCTGTCATGATGGAGACGCGGGTCGACTCGCCCTAAACCGAGAATGATACAAAGCTGTCGTGATGGTGACGCGGACCGACTCGCCCTAAACCGAGAATGATGCAGAGCTGTCGTGACGGTGACGCGGGCCGACTCGCCCTAAACCGAGAATGATACAGAGCTGTCGTGACGGTGACGCGGGCCGACTCGCCCTAAACCGAGATGCATACAAAGCTGTCGTGACGGAGACGCGGTCCGACTAGCCCTAAATCGAGAATGATACAGAGCTGTCGTGACGGTGACGCGGGCCGACTCGCCCTAAACCGAGATGCATACAAAGCTGTCGTGACGCAGACACGGGCCGACTCGCCCTAAACCGAGATGCATACAAAGCTGTCGTGACGGAGACGCGGGCCGACTCGCCCTAAACCGAAATGCATACAAAGCTACCGTGACGGTGACCCGGGTCTTGATTTTGCAGTGGTAGTTTCTATAGCACTTTGCTTTACATGATGAAGTTGCTAGTCTCATGCACAACTTGGTTTAGCTTTATTACGACATATACTGAAGTGCAGAGACCCTATTAGTCTCCCTTCCCGGTAAGCGGCCCCGGAACCAACTCGGACAAACAACATTAACTGAAGTGACAGTCAACTTTGTCCTTAATTTCTTGCGCAGATTGCACTTTGTCAGACGTTAACCTCCAGATGTAAACTCGTGACATTAGACATATTTCCACATTCTGAGGGTCTCCAAAAATAGGTGTCTTGTGTGTGCGTGCGTGCGTGCGTGCGTGTGTGTGTGTGTGTGTCCATAAACGTTTATAACTAGCTTGGTAGGGTCTATATACCAGAAGAGCTACGATCGAGTGCGCACGAGTAGGTCAAAGATCCATACACTTAATAAACCGGCTTCAGGTTATTAAAATATTTACCGAGTGGTCTGCCGGAGTCTTTGTGTATGATGAGGACAAGAATAGCACCACTGCCCAACAGAGAGCATGTCGTAAGAGGCGGCTAACTGTGTGACATGACAAAACACCGACCATGGTTAAGTGGTTTGTTAATAGCAGCATAGATGGCGCTTTACAGGCTGCGGGTCTACTTTTCTCTAGTGTTTGAGTCTATTAAGATGAACTCGCACATTGGTTAACCACTCTCTAGGACACTAATCCTAATCACTGATACATTCAGCTCTCGCCAAAGCTTGGACCTGCACATGGACATCTGTTCCTTTAGAAGTACAGGTCGACTAATTCTAAGACCAAGACTTTAATAAACTTACTTACTTACTTACTAAATCGCTCTTCTTCTACCACCAGATGTAGAGATTTACCAGAGAGAACGCCACACTGTTCTATCCGCCATCTTTCTCCTTGCCTCATTACAATCCATCCCTCGGTCACTTAAGGACTGTTGTATGTTGTCTTCCCAACGTACTTTTGGACTCTCTGGGGGTCTGCGTCCTTGACTTTTTGCCTTGCGTGACCTCCTTGGTATCCGATCTACTTCTATTCTACAGACATGGTCAAACTACTACAGTTGGGACTGCTCCACTCGTGCATGCAGGGGTTGGGGTTCGAGACTGTTACGTATTGTCTGTTTATCGATCTCAAAAACAAAACAAAATAACGTATGGATGGTAAAATTGTCAGAGAGCGTGTCTCTCATGACAAACGGAATGAGTGTAATCCTTGGTCTTAACATGCTTCAGTCTACTCAGAGTAAATGGGTACCCGACTCAGTCAGGTAAAGCTAGACAGTAACAAAGGGAACAGTTCTGCACATATTAGAACACAGTTGATCTATCAATACTGTGTCCGCTATCGGGCTGCCATAAATTAACTTTTATTTTGCTGTTGATGTTGAAGTGTAACCTCTAGGCCACAAAACAATTGTCAATGGAAACATGACCAAAGTTAGTTAGTTAGTTGCCCATCGCAAGCGAAGATGGCGACCGCGTCAGACACGTGTATTCAGATGAGACCGCATATGATCGGCAACCAGATTTGAGCGCGACAATGACAATGCGCCAGGCTAAGCGGTTCGGAGCAAGCATCTTCCAGGTAGCGACATAAATAGAGAATATTAAAATAAACGTTTAGAGTGTCTTTGCGTCGTCTCTCTCTCTCTCTCTATCTCTATCTCTCTCTCTCTATCTCTCTCTCTCTATCTCTCTATCTCATCTCTCTCTCTCTCATCTCTCTCTCTATCTCATCTCTCTCTCTATCTCATCTCTCTCTCTATCTCATCTCTCTCTCTATCTCATCTCTCTCTCTATCTCATCTCTCTCTCTATCTCATCTCTCTCTCTCTCTCATCTCTCTCTCTATCTCATCTCTCTCTCTATCTTCTATCTCTCTCTCATCTCTCTCTCTTCTCTCTTCTCTCTTCTCTCTCTCTCTCTCTCTCTCTCTCTCTCTCTCATCTCTCATCTCTCATCTCTCATCTCTCATCTCTCATCTCTCATCTCTATCTATCTATCTATCTATCTATCTATCTATCTATCTATCTATCTATCTATCTATCTATCTATCTATCTATCTATCTATCTATCTATCTATCTATCTATCTATCTATCTATCTATCTATCTATCTATCTATCTATCTATCTATCTATCTATCTATCTATCTATCTATCTATCTATCTATCTATCTATCTATCTATCTATCTATCTATCTATCTATCTATCTATCTATCTATCTATCTATCTATCTATCTATCTATCTATCTATATCTATCTATATCTATCTATATATCTATCTATATATCTATCTATCTATCTATCTATCTATATATCTATCTATCTATCTATCTATCTATCTATCTATCTATCTATCTATCTATCTATCTATCTATCTATCTATCTATCTATCTATCTATCTATCTATCTATCTATCTATCTATCTATCTATCTATCTATCTATCTATCTATCTATCTATCTATCTATCTATCTATCTATCTATCTATCTATCTATCTATCTATCTATCTATCTATCTATCTATCTATCTATCTATCTATCTATCTATCTATCTATCTATCTATCTATCTATCTATCTATCTATCTATCTATCTATCTATCTATCTATCTATCTATCTATCTATCTATCTATCTATCTATCTATCTATCTATCTATCTATCTATCTATCTATCTATCTATCTATCTATCTATCTATCTATCTATCTATCTATCTATCTATCTATCTATCTATCTCTATCTATCTATCTATCTATCTATCTATCTATCTATATCTATCTATCTATATCTATCTATCTATCTATCTATCTATCTATCTATCTATCTATCTATCTATCTATCTATCTATCTATCTATCTATCTATCTATCTATCTATCTATCTATCTATCTATCTATCTATCTATCTATCTATCTATCTATCTATCTATCTATCTATCTATCTATCTATCTATCTATCTATCTATCTATCTATCTATCTATCTATCTATCTATCTATCTATCTATCTATCTATCTATCTATCTATCTATCTATCTATCTATCTATCTATCTATCTATCTATCTATCTATCTATCTATCTATCTATCTATCTATCTATCTATCTATCTATCTATCTATCTATCTATCTATCTATCTATCTATCTATCTATCTATCTATCTATCTATCTATCTATCTATCTATCTATCTATCTATCTATCTATCTATCTATCTATCTATCTATCTATCTATCTATCTATCTATCTATCTATCTATCTATCTATCTATCTATCTATCTATCTATCTATCTATCTATCTATCTATCTATCTATCTATCTATCTATCTATCTATCTATCTATCTATCTATCTATCTATCTATCTATCTATCTATCTATCTATCTATCTATCTATCTATCTATCTATCTATCTATCTATCTATCTATCTATCTATCTATCTATCTATCTATCTATCTATCTATCTATCTATCTATCTATCTATCTATCTATCTATCTATCTATCTATCTATCTATCTATCTATCTATCTATCTATCTATCTATCTATCTATCTATCTATCTATCTATCTATCTATCTATCTATCTATCTATCTATCTATCTATCTATCTATCTATCTATCTATCTATCTATCTATCTATCTATCTATCTATCTATCTATCTATCTATCTATCTATCTATCTATCTATCTATCTATCTATCTATCTATCTATCTATCTATCTATCTATCTATCTATCTATCTATCTATCTATCTATCTATCTATCTATCTATCTATCTATCTATCTATCTATCTATCTATCTATCTATCTATCTATCTATCTATCTATCTATCTATCTATCTATCTATCTATCTATCTATCTATCTATCTATCTATCTGCTGCGAAACGCGGTTTATCGTTTCGTAAGTCATTGTAATGTAGTGTTTATATCGTTATTTTAGGTTTGGTGTTGGTGTTGGTGTTGTTTAATGCCAACGATGAATAGCTTTATTCTTCTGTGCAGCCTAAAAAGGGCGTTAGGTGGTGGGCTGCACATGAGTCCTCAGGGCGGTTGTAATATGCTTGGCGTCATCTGTGCGTCGCTTATTACTTTGGGGATCACGTCGATTCACATTCATTAGTCAGTCACCAAACATCATGTTTCCAGGGAGAACTGTGTGTAAAGGGTGAGTATGTTCTTGGTCGGTATATTTCGCCTGACCCTGGCTAATATTTTTCGATTAGTATGTAATGTCTAACTAGACGTAGTCGCTTCTCCTCTATGGTATGTATCCATATCTTCCTCTATAATTTGTCAGCTCATATCTGTGTTGGTTTTAGTTCCCAATGAAGACCTCCAGGTCGAAACGTATACTTCGTTTCTGTTTTCTTCCTAGCAAGTACCTGTCCATGTCGATATGTTTTCTTTAACATTACCCCTGCTAGATCACAATGGCATCATCTATACGTCTGCCACGATGCTGGTTTAGAGTTCATGAAGCGATCACCGCTTTCGTCGAAATGCGGGCTTTTGAGAGGTGATACCTTTCTAGCTATGTGGACTACAGCCGCGTGTGGGGCCCTTACTTGATTAGGGGCATGCTAGGCTGCATTAGTTTCACAACAGATCCCCTCCCTCCCCCCCCCCCCCCGATCCTTCCACATAAATCATTATTCTCTGGGAGATATAAATCCGTAAAATCCGTTCTTGTATATGACTCTGAAACATAGGGAAAGGTGCATATGAAAAAGGTACACGCTATCGTAAATGGTTGCTTACGCAAAATACAAGTGTGGAAAAGGTACGACTAGAACTGATGGGAAAAAACCAGTGGAGCATGAAATACGAAGGACACGGTGACGATGGATAGGCCACACTTTGCGAAAACCAGTGGATAACATTACCAGACAAGCTCTGTTATGAAATCCACAGGGCAAGAGAAATAGAGGAAGATCAAGACACTCATGGAAGAGGGAACTGGAAGCAAATGTAAAGGCAGCAATCAGGACGTAGACAGAATTGGCTCAGATGGTTCATGATAGGAAGACTTGGAGAGTATTTGTTGAGAGCCTATGCTAAGCAGGTTATATATATATACGAGGCATGTTCAAATGAGACTGGACCTAACTGCACAAAGTGAACATACGTCCAATGCGTATGATGACCTTATTTATGATGCAAACAGCACATACCAACCGTCCAGTTTGCAAAATGTCATTATCCTCCGACTCATATTTACAGACCGTTGAAAACATGGCGGGTGTGATACATAATCTGTTCAGAGTTGATCAGCGAGCGGTGATTCGGTTTCTAACAGCTGAAGAATGTCGACCAGTTGACATTCATCACAGAATGCAGGCAGTGTATGGTGACAACAGTGTGTTGAAGACAACAGTGAAGAACTGAACAACGATGTTTAAAGAAGGACGTGAGTTAACGACAAATCTTCAGACCAGGTCAGGCGCATATTGTTGCATCAGAAGCTGTCATTGCCAAAATTGATGCAGCAATTCGGGTGGACCGTCGCCGGAGCTTACGTTCGCTAGCAGAGGAATTCGCTGTGTCGCTAGGGACTGTTAAAATGGTGGTTAGCAAGAAACTGGAGTATTGGAAGGTTTGTTCGCAATGGGTACCTCGGCTGCTAAACAACCAGCATACGAAAGAAAGCATGGAATGGTGTTTGAGCCACTTGCTGAAATACAAAGAGGAGGGTGATTCGTTTATTTTGCACATAGTGGCAGGTGAGGTGAACACGCCTCGATCGACATCCTTCAGCTGTTAGAGACCGAATCACCGCTCGCTGATCAACTCTGGACGGATTCCGTATCACACCTACTATGTTTTCAACGGTCTGCTGAGGAAACTATGAGTTGGAGGATAATGACATTTTTGCAAACTTGACGGTTGGTATGTGCTGTATACACCAGAAATGACGTCATATTGCACATCGTACGCATATTCACTTTGTGTAGTTAGGTCTGGTTTCATTTGAACACGCCTCGTATTTATGATGTACTAAATGCTATGAGATACCGGGTAGTTTATTAAATTCCACGTGGCACGTATAGATTAATTTAAAGCCAGGAGGTTATGGAAAGTTTACTAATAGCTAGGAAGAGCTGTGGGGAGGGGTAGGAAATTGGAAAGTTTATTAAATGATAAGGGGTACTAAAAGTTTACTGAATACACTAACTGCTGAATTGAAAAACAACGCGTGGAATAAGTTATTTTTTATCTCGACTTTTCATCTTTGAGCTAGTCTATAAATTGAGCTGTAACTTTATATATATATATATATATATATATATATATATATATATATATATATATATATAATATGTAGTCTTAGTGGTGCCACGTTGCACATTAGCTTTTTATAATGACTTTGGTTGCACTTCTGTTCTGTCCATTCATCCTTACAGTGTTCCATATCAAGGCCATGGCCCTTAATGCGTCATTTACTTTGCGCCTATATATCTAAAATTACATAATAAATTTAAGGCAATTAACATTAAAGGCAATTTCCACAAATTATCGAAAACATCCGGCAACAGTTGACAGAAATCAAGACAGCTGACCCATCCGTAATATGTTATACCGCGGGTTTCCATACTTTTTCTGGCTCACATACAGTTGTGTCGTTTTTCAGCAAACCTTTTCGTGACCCTGCTTCCCCAGACGTTATCATATTGACAACAGTGAGTCGAGCACAGCGGTAGAGAAGGCGTATCCCCATTTTTATCTATAAACAACATTACAACAATTCAAATGTCTTCCAGAACATTATATATATCGTTGTTTTAGCTTGTTGTGATTGCTATACATTAATTAGCGAAGTGGATGTGGATTCGTTTTTCATGGTAAAGGTTCGTCATACGAATATATCGCTATTGGCACTTTACAGTTGAGCCAGCAAAAAATGTGTACACGGCACAATACTAGGGAAGCAAAAGGCAGCGAGGTAAAGGACTGGTCACTCTACCTCATACAAACTGTATCTTGCAGCGTGCAAGACTAAAGTTAGGACGAAGTTTCTTACAGTCAACCCAGTCCCTACAGACTACTCCAGGAAAACAAGCATTGAAAGTTGGAAACAGCTGACACAGGTCCCCTTGATCGAGTTAGAGAGGAACTTGCGTCTGGACATCTAATGGCCTTCGCAACATGAAAGTCACTAAATAGACTTGGAACTGGTATATCACTATGCAGTAAAAACCTGAAAAGATGGAGATACAGGAATGACGAAATATGGGAATGTGGAGTAACACAAGACCAGGACCATCTGATGATCTGCCCAAACCTCCCGGAGACTTGTAGCATGGATGACCTGCTGAGTGCCAGTGACAGGGCAATCCACGTGGCTGAATACTGGAAGAATAATGTTTGACGTATTGTCTAGGACACGGAAATTAAGTAAATACTGAAGTCTCTAACAACTTCACGTACTTGCGTGTTATTCAGCAAAAACAGAGTATCCATCACACGTATTCGACAACTGATGACTGAACACGGGATATTCCATTTCGGATTATGGGGGTGGGGGCGTTGGGAGGGGGGGGGGGGCATGTAGATATAATTTTATTTTAAATAAATAAATAAAGACTTACATTAATATAGAACTGTAGAAAAAAACACTAACCCTAACACATTAAGGTTAACATAATCCTTATCTAACCCTTATCTAACCCTTATCTAACTCTTACTCTTATCTAACCGTAACCTAACCACGAAATGAATTGCTAAGACGACAGAAATAATAATAAGAAGAAGAAAGCATAAGTTCTCGTTTATTCTCGCATAATGTTTGACACCCCGAACAGTTAACAATGTGGAATATTCTGTGACGTCATTATATTAAATCCGGTGCTTAAAATATTTATATTTTGGTTATGGTGAATTTAAGACGTAAGTATCTAACTTCATTCCGCGACAGCAGTGTAACTACTATGGGACAAACCTTTACGGAAGTCTCTAGCAACTTCATTCCTCGACAGCTGTGTAACTACTATGGGACAAACCTTTACGGAAGTCTCTAGCAACTTCATTCCTCGACAGCAGTGTAACTACTATGGGACAAACCTTTACGGAAGTCTCTAGCAACTTCATTCCTCGACAGCTGTGTAACTACTATGGGACAAACCTTTACGGAAGTCTCTAGCAACTTCATTCCTCGACAGCAGTGTAACTACTATGGGACAAACCTTTACGGAAGTCTCTAGCAACTTCATTCCGCGACAGCAGTGTAACTACTATGGGACAAACCTTTACGGAAGTCTCTAGCAACTTCATTCCTCGACAGCTGTGTAACTACTATGGGACAAACCTTTACTAAAGTCTCTAACAACTTCATTCCTCGACAGCTGTGTAACTACTATGGGACAAACCTTTACTAAAGTCTCTAACAACTTCATTCCGCGACAGCAGTGTAACTACTATGGGACAAACCTTTACGGAAGTCTCTAGCAACTTCATTCCTCGACAGCTGTGTAACTACTAAAGGACAAACCTTTACGGAAGTCTCTAGCAACTTCATTCCTCGACAGCTGTGTATCTACTAAAGGACAAACCTTTACGGAAGTCTCTAGCAACTTCATTCCCCGACAGCTGTGTAACTACTATAGGACAAACCTTTACTAAAGTCTCTAGCAACTTCATTCCCCGACAGCTGTGTAACTACTATAGGACAAACCTTTACTAAAGTCTCTAGCAACTTCATTCCTCGACAGCTGTGTAACTACTAAAGGACAAACCTTTACGGAAGTCTCTAGCAACTTCATTCCTCGACAGCTGTGTAACTACTATAGGACAAACCTTGAATTTACATTGCTATAACACTACATAAATAAGATACCACTTATCAAACACAAGACGCACAAATTTACAGTTCAAGTTGAAGAGTCGCACAACAAACCACCAATGAATTACTCCACGCGTTGTTTTTTAATTCAGTAGTTGGTGTGTTAACTAAACATTTTGTATCCCCCCCCCCCCCCCCCGGCTTTTAGTAAACTTCTTCCCCCTCCCCTTGGCTTTCAGTAAACTTGTTCCCCCCTCCCTTTGGCTTTTGGGGAACTTCTTTCGTCTCACATTGTCTTTTAATAAACATTTCCGTACACTCTTGGCTTTTAGCAAACCTTTTCGCTCTCTCAATTTGTAGGCGGACTTGTTTTTGTGAAGCAATGTGACCAGTTCTGTCCATAACTGTAGGTAACATACTTATTTGTAGCTGGGTAGAAAGCGCCGTCTGCGTTGGCTTGGTCACGTGTGCAGAGTGGATGATGTGCGAATACCGAAAGAATCATTTCCGGAGAGCTGACCATGTGCAAGCGTAAAAATGGTAGACTCTTCCTCCGCTACAAAGATGTTTACAAGCGTGACATGAAGACGTTGGATATAAACACTTGCAGCTGGGAGGAACTTGCCAAAGACAGACCCAGCTGGAGGCAGGCTTTGTGTGTTGGTCTGCAGGCAGGGGAAGACATGACGGCGAAAGTTAGGGCAACAAATTACTATCTCCTCTATAGCGTGAAGTCCATTGTCTCTCGAGACTGACATGATGCCAATCAAACAATCAATCAGACTGGAGCATAGACGAGAGAAAAATTGAATGATGATGAGTGACGTGAGAGTTGCGCTCACTGATTATTTAGTGAAATAAACGGGGTTATTTAAGAGATAAAATGTATGGAGATGACAGAAATACGCCGGTAAATAAACGGGGTTATTTAAGAGATATAATGTATGGCGATAATAGAAACACGCCGGTAAATAAACGGGGTTATTTAAGAGATATAATGTATGGCGATAATAGAAACACGCCGGTAAATAAACGGGGTTATTTAAGGGATATAATGTATGGCGATAATAGAAACACGCCGGTAAATAAACGGGGTTATTTAAGAGATATAATGTATGGCGATAATAGAAACACGCCGGTACATAAACGGGGTTATTTAAGAGATATAATGTATGGCGATAATAGAAACACGCCGGTAAATAAACGGGGTTATTTAAGAGATATAATGTATGGCGATGACAGAAACATGCCGGTAAATAAACGGAGTTATTTAAGAGATATAATGTATGGCGATAATAGAAACACGCCGGTAAATAAACGGGGTTATTTAAGGGATATAATGTATGGCGATGACAGAAATACGCCGGTAAATAAACGGGGTTATTTAAGAGATATAATGTATGGCGATGATAGAAACACGCCGGTAAATAAACGGGGTTATTTGAGGGATATAATGTATGGCGATGATAGAAACACGCCGGTAAATAAACGGGGTTATTTAAGAGATATAATGTATGGCGATGACAGAAATACGCCGGTAAATAAACGGGGTTATTTAAGAGATATAATGTATGGCGATGATAGAAACACGCCGGTAAATAAACGGGGTTATTTGAGGGATATAATGTATGGCGATGATAGAAACACGCCGGTAAATAAACGGGGTTATTTAAGAGATATAATGTATGGCGATAATAGAAACACGCCGGTAAATAAACGGGGTTATTTAAGGGATATAATGTATGGCGATAATAGAAACACGCCGGTAAATAAACGGGGTTATTTAAGGGATATAATGTATGGCGATAATAGAAACACGCCGGTAAATAAACGGGGTTATTTAAGAGATATAATGTATGGCGATGACAGAAACATGCCGGTAAATAAACGGAGTTATTTAAGAGATATAATGTATGGCGATAATAGAAACACGCAGGTAAATAAACGGGGTTATTTAAGAGATATAATGTATGGCGATGACAGAAATACGCCGGTAAATAAACGGGGTTATTTAAGAGATATAATGTATGGCGATGATAGAAACACGCCGGTAAATAAACGGGGTTATTTGAGGGATATAATGTATGGCGATAATAGAAACACGCCGGTAAATAAACGGGGTTATTTAAGAGATATAATGTATGGCGATGACAGAAATACTCCGGTAAATAAACGGGGTTATTTAAGGGATATAATGTATGGCGATGACAGAAACATGCCGGTAAATAAACGGAGTTATTTAAGAGATATAATGTATGGCGATAATAGAAACACGCCTGTAAATAAACGGGGTTATTTAAGAGATATAATGTATGGCGATGACAGAAACACGCCGGTAAATAAACGGGGTTATTTAAGAGATATAATGTATGGCGATAATAGAAACACGCCGGTGAATAAACGGGGTTATTTAAGGGATATAATGTATGGCGATAATAGAAACACGCCTTTAAATAAACGGGGTTATTTAAGAGACATAATGTATGGCGATAATAGAAACACGCCGGTAAATAAACAGGGTTATTTAAGAGATATAATGTATGGCGATGACAGAAACATGCCGGTAAATAAACGGGGTTATTTAAGAGATATAATGTATGGCGATGACAGAAATACGCCGATAAATAAACGGGGTTATTTAAGAGATATAATGTATGGCGATGATAGAAACACGCCGGGAAATAAACGGGGTTATTTGAGGGATATAATGTATGGCGATGATAGAAACACGCCGGTAAATAAACGGGGTTATTTAAGAGATATAATGTATGGCGATAATAGAAACACGCCGGTAAATAAACGGGGTTATTTAAGGGATATAATGTATGGCGATAATAGAAACACGCCGGTAAATAAACGGGGTTATTTAAGAGATATAATGTATGGCGATAATAAAAACACGCCGGTAAATAAACGGGGTTATTTAAGAGATATAATGTATGGCGATGACAGAAACATGCCGGTAAATAAACGGAGTTATTTAAGAGATATAATGTATGGCGATAATAGAAACACGCCGGTAAATAAACGGGGTTATTTAAGAGATATAATGTATGGCGATGACAGAAATACGCCGGTAAATAAACGGGGTTATTCAAGAGATATAATGTATGGCGATGATAGAAACACGCCGGTAAATAAACGGGGTTATTTGAGGGATATAATGTATGGCGATGATAGAAACACGCCGGTAAATAAACGGGGTTATTTAAGAGATATAATGTATGGCGATAATAGAAACACGCAGGTGAATAAACGGGGTTATTTAAGGGATATAATGTATGGCGATAATAGAAACACGCCGGTAAATAAACGGGGTTATTTAAGAGACATAATGTATGGCGATAATAGAAACACGCCGGTAAATAAACAGGGTTATTTAAGAGATATAATGTATGGCGATGACAGAAACATGCCGGTAAATAAACGGGGTTATTTAAGAGATATAATGTATGGCGATAATAGAAACACGCCGGTAAATAAACGGGGTTATTTAAGAGATATAATGTATGGCGATGACAGAAATACGCCGGTAAATAAACGGGGTTATTTAAGAGATATAATGTATGGCGATGATAGAAACACGCCGGTAAATAAACGGGGTTATTTGAGGGATATAATGTATGGCGATGATAGAAACACGCCGGTAAATAAACGGGGTTATTTAAGAGATATAATGTATGGCGATAATAGAAACACGCCGGTAAATAAACGGGGTTATTTAAGGGATATAATGTATGGCGATAATAGAAACACGCCGGTAAATAAACGGGGTTATTTAAGAGATATAATGTATGGCGATGACAGAAACATGCCGGTAAATAAACAGAGTTATTTAAGAGATATAATGTATGGCGATAATAGAAACACGCCGGTAAATAAACAGGGTTATTTAAGAGATAAAATGTATGGCGATGACAGAAATACGCCGGTAAATAAACGGGGTTATTTAAGAGATATAATGTATGGCGATGATAGAAACACGCCGGTAAATAAACGGGGTTATTTGAGGGATATAATGTATGGCGATGATAGAAACACGCCGGTAAATAAACGAGGTTATTTAAGAGATATAATGTATGGCGATAATAGAAACATGCCGGTAAATAAACGGGGTTATTTAAGGGATATAATGTATGGCGATAATAGAAACACGCCGGTAAATAAACGGGGTTATTTAAGAGATATAATGTATGGCGATGATAGAAACACGCCGGTAAATAAACGGGGTTATTTAAGGGATATAATGTATGGCGATGACAGAAACACGCCGGTAAATAAACAGGGTTATTTAAGGGATATAATGTATGGCGATGACAGAAACACGCGGGTAAATAAACTTGTGACTGTCACCATGTTTATGTTGGTGGTGATTGCTCACAATTTACTCTTTTGTACGCCCTGACAAGGACGTCAAGTGGCGGGTTGTAGTAGCTTTTCGCACATCCTGAGCGTGCTGATGAAAGTGGATCAAGGTTCTCCATGGGTTATGCTATGCCTGGCTTAATCTGTGTGTCGCTCACCACCCCCCTCCTCCTCCTAGTTAGCCACAGTACTATAAAATCAGCATGTTTCTAGGGAAGATGCGTTAAAAAAGAGGTGGTGCCTTGACTAACATGTCTGATCATCCTGTTATGTCTGATTTTGTCTAACATGTCTGATCATCCTGTTTTGTCTGACCTTTACTAACATGTCTGATCATCATGTTATGTCTGATTTTGACTAACATGTTTGATCATCCTGTTATGTCTGATTTTGACTAACATGTCTGATCATCCTGTTATGTCTGATTTTGACTAACATGTTTGATCATCCTGTTATGTCTGATTTTGACTAACATGTCTGATCATCCTGTTATGTCTGATTTTGACTAACATGTTTGATCATCCTGTTATGTCTGATTTTGACTAACATGTTTGATCATCCTGTTATGTCTGATTTTGACTAACATGTCTGATCATCCTGTTTTGTCTGACCTTGACTAACATGTCTGATCATCCTGTTTTGTCTGACCTTTACTAACATGTCTGATCATCATGTTATGTATGACCTTGACTAACATGTCTGATCAGTACGTTTTGTCTGACCTTGACTAACATGTCTGATCATCCTGTTTTGTCTGACCTTTACTAACATGTCTGATCATCATGTTATGTATGACCTTGACTAACATGTCTGATCAGTACGTTTTGTCTGACCTTGACTAACATGTCTGATCATCCTGTTTTGTCTGACCTTGACTAACATGTCTGATCATCCTGTTTGGTCTGACCTTGACTAACATGTCTGATCAGTACGTTTTGTCTAACCTTGACTAACATGTCTGATCATCCTGTTTGGTCTGACCTTTACTAACATATCTGATCATCCTGTTTGGTATGACCTTGACTAACATATCTGATCATCCTGTTTGGTCTGACCTTGACTAACATGTCTGATCATCCTGTTTGGTCTGACCTTGACTAACATATCTGATCATCCTGTTTGGTATGACCTTGACTAACATATCTGATCATCCTGTTTGGTCTGACCTTGACTAACATATCTGATCGTCCTGTTTGGTCTGACCTTGACTAACATGTCTGATCAGTACGTTTTTTTCTGACCTTGACTAACATATCTGATCATCCTGTTTGGTCTGACCTTGACTAACATATCTGATCATCCTGTTTGGTCTGACCTTGACTAACATGTCTGATCATCCTGTTTGGTCTGACCTTGACTAACATGTCTGATCATCCTGTTTGGTCTGACCTTGACTAACATGTCTGATCAATATGTTTTGCCTTACGAGACGTTAATCTCTTCTCATTCCTCCAAATGGACGCATAAACAGGAATTGCAAGAGTAAACAAAAGACTTTGGCGTAGGGTTACTTGAATGAGCCCTGGCGTAGGGTTACTTGAATGAGCCCTGGCGTAGGGTTACTTGAATGAGCCCTGACGTAGGGTTACTTGAATGAGCCCTGGCGTAGGGTTACTTGAATGAGCCCTGGCGTAGGGTTACTTGAATGAGCCCTGGCGTAGGGTTACTTGAATGAGCCCTGGCGTAGGGTTACTTGAATGAGCCCTGGCGTAGGGTTACTTGAATGAGCCCTGGCGTAGGGTTACTTGAATGAGCCCTGGCGTAGGGTTACTTGAATGAGCCCTGGCGTAGGGTTACTTGAATGAGCCCTGGCGTATTGTTACTTGAATGAGCCATGGCGTAGGGTTACTTGAATGAGCCCTGGCGTAGGGTTACTTGAATGAGCCCTGGCGTAGGGTTACTTGAATGAGCCCTGGCGTAGGGTTACTTGAATGAGCCCTGGCGTAGGGTTACTTGAATGAGCCCTGGCGTAGGGTTACTTGAATGAGCCCTGGCGTAGGGTTACTTGAATGAGCCCTGGCGTAGGGTTACTTGAATGAGCCCTGGCGTAGGGTTACTTGAATGAGCCCTGGCGTAGGGTTACTTGAATGAGCCCTCTATAGTGATTCTCATTTGCTTTATGGGGAGTGACATTAAGAAGGAAAATTTGAGAAATGAAGACGTCGAAGATGACGAGGAAGAAAGAAAGACACACGCATGCGCACGGACACGCACGCACTCATACACACACACACACACACACAAACACATACCCCCGCACGCACACGCACTAGCAGAGGCTCGCGCGTGAGAACACGCAAGCAAGTAACGAGCTCTTGTAAGCTGTTCGTACTCACCTCAAACTTACGACTACTGTTGACATCCAAAACTTCAAACAAGTGAAAAAATACCTCAGCCTTCTAGTCTAGAGCCTAGAGCAATGGTCTCCTAACGTTTTTCTAGGCAATCCACATAATATAGTTTACACATTGTCGCAGGCCAGAGAAAAAAAATTATGTTTCATCAATTATTTTTCTGCTTCCACGTACGTCCTGAAAAGGACGTTGTGATGTTGTGTATACAGCGAAGCTGCGATATCTGCGCATTTGAGCTGACTAATTGTTTTGGGTGTTAAGCATTCCTTTAAATTTCGATCCCCACTCTCTAAGCCAGACTACACTTGTGAAGCTAGTTTCCATGGTCACGGTTTGGAGATGGAAGAGAGTTTCGGCCAGTTGTGGTTCGCTGACCTTGATGTGTACAGCCAGATACGAGTCAGAAGGTGCTGGGTTCGATCCCCATCATAGCACCGGCAGTTACCCCGGGGAAGCAAACCCTTAGAAAATGCAGGAGGAATCAGGCCCTTACATAAAATGTATGCTGAAGTCGGATGCACTGGGCCGACAGGCGCAAAATAAAAACCACAGTGCAAGCACACCGCCTTGAGGATTAGAGAAATTAGGTGAACGCAAAAAAAAAAAAGGAAAATAACGAAAGAGAATTTATGTAATTTCAAAGAAAGACAACAGGGCATATATTTTTTAAAGAAACAAAAACTCATACTTACTCTAGGTTCGCAGAACTAGATGTCAACAGCAAAACACAGTCAATGGCATTATGGAACACATTTGTAAATTTCAAATTATTGTTGAACTGAGGTTAGAATCTTGAGGTACCAATTATTAGAATGGACTTGAAATGCGCTGCTCTGTGGAGCGGAAATATGGAGAAAAAAACAGACCCACAGAACAAAGACTCCAGTCAGACGTTAACAGATGCCTACGAAGGATAATGGGAATAAAGCGGCAGGACATGGTAAGGAATTAAGACATATAGGAATGGAGCCAAAACAGCCACTTGAACAACACATTAAGCGAATAAATGGGGCTGGATAGAACATACGCTACGTAAGAAACCTTTCAACTTAGCCAGTCAGGCACTTACATGGAATCCTCAAGGGAAGAGAAAGAGAGGTGAACTAAAAATTACTTGGAGAAAAGAATGCAAGAATGAACTAAGATTAAATGATTACACCTGGATAGAGGCAGACAGTCCAGCCCAGGACCGTGTATGCTGTCGGGATGTTGTCCATGGCCTATCCACCGAGAGGATCGATGGGCTCTGAGTTATTGTTTGATTGGTTGATTGACTTCAAATGTTCATCATATGATTTTTCTCGATAGTTGGTCTTAATAAACGAGAGCTGATAAAAAAAAAGGATCTGACCTCACACTGGGAATCACAACCAATCGAACTTACCTATTTAGCTCAAAACCTAATCCGCCTTCGAAATATGGCCCCTCTCTGAACTGACACGCTCCTCTCAGCGGCGGACCCACTACTGGTATCCTACCTGGAAGTCATTTCTAAAAATCGTCATCAGTCGTCTCGTCACAGTTGTCTTGGTTACGTCTATGTCCTGAAATCTCGTTTCTTTATGTGGTACCGTGAGTCTATTTCTAATAGGATTAGGTTTCATGACCTCCTGTATGGTTCAGAGACGTGGATCCTACTTAAACAGGACATATCAAGACTCGATTCGCTTCTCGCGCCCCAGTCTTCCTTGATCGAGAGAGACACGACGACATGGTAGTACATCTACCTTTGGGCGCCTGCTCAACATGCAGAATGACTTGTGCTCAGAGTTGATAAGACGGCTTCGCGCGGGTTTGGGTGTCTTCCAGTTCGATAAAGCCGGTACTGGACAATATTTACGACCATAGCCTGCGCACCTCTCTATCCAACTCCACAGTACTATCTCCAATATGCTTTGCGGCGGAAACATGTTCACGCACGAAGGAGATGGAGTCCAAACTCAGAGTGACCCAGGCCTCCCTCGAGAGACGCATGGTCGACCTCACGCTACATACCCAGCGCGCAAAGTCTTCACAACTCGGACATACGTCAGTTGTCCCTAGAGAAAAATGCAGTTATTTATGCAGACAAGATGAAACACATCACGGGGGAAGGAGGGGGGGGGGGGTGGACTTACTGCAAAGAACGGGCGATCGTTGGAGCACAGCGACAGTAATATGGTACCCTAGAGACAAGAAACGACCACGGGGACGACCACCAACACGTTGGTCCGACTCCCTTACATCCCGCAACAACATTTACGATGCCACAGATGGACGACTCATTATCCACCAGTCCACCGTGGCCTAAGACAGAGACCGATGGAAGAAAAGTTGGGACCCGCAAAGGTGTAACCACAGCTGAAGAACGGGTCGTGCAGTAATCCACCAGTAAATATCAAGACTCGATGTCTTCCAAATGCGCAACCAGCCACGCATCCTCAGTATCCGGTGGGTCGGTCTCGTCCTTGATGTCCGGCTTTCTGTAAAGACGAGTCTTCCCCTCATCTCGGACACTCTGGCCCGCCGTCGCCTGTCTGTGTTTGGTCACGTGGTCCGGCTGAATCGGGAAGTCCCGGCTCATCCGATAATGTCCAATTAAGATCAGTCGTACAACGGTCTCCCGCCGGCCGGCTGGAGGCGCGGGAGGGGCTGTCGCCGTTCTTCATTGCTCCGACAGATTCTAGTCTCTCGTTGGGTATTGAACGAGGTTTAGCTAAAAGCCTCAGCAGTTGAACATGGTAGTGGTTTGACAGGAACTGGTCATGGTTTTGAATCACGGGAAAGCCGGCGTGTTCACAGGAACTGGCCATGGTTTTAATGTCACGGAAAAGCCGGCGTGTTGACAGGAACTAGTCATGGTTTTAATGTCACGGAAAAACCGGCGTGTTCTCAGGAACTGGTCATGGTTTTAATGTCATGGGAAAGCCGGCGTGTTGACAGGAACTGGTCGTGGTTTTAATGTCACGGGAAAGCCCGCGTGTTGACAGGAACTGGTCGTGGTTTTAATGTCACGGGAAAGCCCGCGTGTTGACAGGAACTGACCATGGCATCTATAGTGTGAGGTCAAGGTAAGAAGAAGAAGGGGAATGTGTAATTAGCTTGTTTTAAAATATCCTTTTTCATGGGGAATACGGGGGAAGGGAGGGATTTGAGGGTTGGGGTGCCAAAGACGGGCGGTAATGGGGCCCGCGAGACGTAGTTTATAGACCTCTGGTCAAGAAACTTAATCCACTTGTTCATTGTCAACGCCACCCCTTGACGACGTAAACTTCTGTCTACCTGTTCACATACATCAGCATTGTTAGGATTGTGCTATCTCGCTTAATCACTCAACCAACACTAATGCACATCACGATCTATCCGTCTGTCATTCCATACGTCTGCTTATCTGTCTCTCTGTCAGTCTACCTGTTTGTTTGTCTCTATGCCTGCCTGCCTGTCAACCAGTTTGCCTGTCTTTCAGCATGTTGGTCTGCCTGCCTGTCTGTTTGCCAATATATTTGCCTGTCTGCCAGCATGTTGGTCTACCTGCCTGTCTGTCTGTATGTATGCCTGCCTGCCTGCCTGTTGTTATGCCTGTCTGCTAATCTGTCTGCCTGCCAGTCTACCTGCCTGTTGGTCTACTTGCCTATTGGTCTATCTGCCTGTTGGTCTGCCTGTCTGTTGGTCTGCCTGTCTGTTGGTCTACGTGCCTGTTGGTCTACCTGTCTGTTGGTCTACCTGTCTGTCGATCTGCCTGTCTGTTGGTCTACCTGCCTGTTGGTCTACCTGCCTGTCTGCCTACCAGTCTACCTGCCTGTTGGTCTGCCTGCCTGTTGGTCTGCCTGTCTGTTGGTGTGCCTGTCTGTTGGTCTACCTGTCTGTTGGTCTATCTGCTTGTTGGTCTGCCTGTCTGTTGGTCTGCCTGTCTGTTGGTCTACCTGCCTGTTGGTCTACCTGTCTGTTGGTCTACCTGTCTGTTGGTCTACCTGTCTGTCGGTCTGCCTGTCTGTTGGTCTACCTGCCTGTTGGTCTACCTGCCTGTCTGCCTACCAGTCTACCTGCCTGTTGGTCTACCTGCCTGTTGGTCTGCCTGTCTGTTGGTCTACCTGCCTGTTGGTCTACCTGTCTGTTGGTCTACCTGCCTGTTGGTCTGCCTGTCTGTTGGTCTACCTGCCTGTTGGTCTACCTGTCTGTTAGTCTACCTGCCTGTTGGTCTGCCTGTCTGTTGGTCTGCCTGTCTGTTGGTCTACGTGCCTGTTGGTCTACCTGTCTGTTGGTCTACCTGTCTGTCGATCTGCCTGTCTGTTGGTCTACCTGCCTGTTGGTCTACCTGCCTGTCTGCCTACCAGTCTACCTGCCTGTTGGTCTGCCTGCCTGTTGGTCTGCCTGTCTGTTGGTGTGCCTGTCTGTTGGTCTACCTGTCTGTTGGTCTATCTGCTTGTTGGTCTGCCTGTCTGTTGGTCTGCCTGTCTGTTGGTCTACCTGCCTGTTGGTCTACCTGTCTGTTGGTCTACCTGTCTGTTGGTCTACCTGTCTGTCGGTCTGCCTGTCTGTTGGTCTACCTGCCTGTTGGTCTACCTGCCTGTCTGCCTACCAGTCTACCTGCCTGTTGGTCTACCTGCCTGTTGGTCTGCCTGTCTGTTGGTCTACCTGCCTGTTGGTCTACCTGTCTGTTGGTCTACCTGCCTGTTGGTCTGCCTGTCTGTTGGTCTACCTGCCTGTTGGTCTACCTGTCTGTTAGTCTACCTGCCTGTTGGTCTGCCTGTCTGTTGGTCTACCTGCCTGTTGGTCTGCCTGTCTGTTGGTCTACCTGCCTGTTGCTCTGCCTGTCTGTTGGTCTACCTGCCTGTTGGTCTGCCTGTCTATTGGTCTACCTGCCTGTTGGTCTACCTGTCTGTTGGTCTACCTGTCTGTTGGTATACCTGCCTGTTGGTCTACCTGCCTGTTGGTTTACCTGCCTGTCTGCCTGCCAGTCTACCTGCCTGTCTGCCTGCCAGTCTACCTGCATGTTGGTCTACCTGCCTGTCTGTTGGTCTACCTGTCTGTCTACCTGCTAGGCTACCTGCCTGTCTATCTGCATGTTGGTCTACCTGCCTGTCGGTCTACCTGTCTGTTGGTCTGCCTGCCAGTCTACCGGCCTGTTGGTCTGCCTGTCTGTTGGTCTACCTGTCTTTCTACCTGCCTGTCTACCTGCCTGTTGGTCTACCTGCCTGTTGGTCTATCTGCGTGTTGGTCTACCTGTCTGTCTACCTGCCTGTCTACCTGCCTGTTGGTCTACCTGTCTGTCTACCTGCCTGTCTACCTGCCTGACAGTCTGCCTGTACGTCTATCTGACTTTGTACCGCTTGAAACAGAAACACTGAACGAAAGCAACTTTAACACCTGGAACAAAGGTATGAAACTGCAAAACAAATATTAACCGAGTAGACAATTATCTGAACAATGCACAGATGAAAACAATTGACACGCGCAAAAAGTTTATCTGCATGCTGATTGTACAAGGATAGCAAGTGTAATCCCTTCCCTGCTAACCTAAATGCACACATAGCAAAAACATTCATTTGCATTTGATACATACGTTCTATTCGCCCACATGTCCGACATGAAGCAGAGAAATAGATTACGACATTCTTCACAATCATGTCGTAAAATGTGACTAAAGATGGTTGTGCAGAGCTTGTCGGATCATCGAAGATGTAAAGCACTCGCTTTTTACTGTAAATGTACGGGGTTTACTTAATGATACCAGAACGTTACAGTTGACCCAGCTGTAAATTGATATTGGTTTACTGTTAGGGCAGGAAAGGTAGCAGGGAGAGAACTTGCAACTCCATCTCATAAACAAGATGTGATCTGGTAGAATACAGTCTCTAACACTTCATCCCTGACAGAAGCGTCAGATATGCCACTACCTTTACCTTTATTATGTTGTTGTTATTTCGAATGTCTGCAATGAGTAGGTTTACTCTTTTGTGCGCCATGAAAAGGACGTTAAATGACAGGTTGCAGTAGCTTTCCTCACATCCCGAGCGTGCTGATGAACATTGACAGGGGTCCTCCCGACGGTTGTGGCTTGGCTTCATCTGCGTGTCGCTCACTACTACGGAGATCATGTCGATCACCTCGTTAGCCAGGCTGCCATGAAAATAGCTGTTTCAATGGACGGCTGCGAGGAAGCCGAGGTGAGGGTCTTGGCCAGTATATTTTGCCTGACCCTGACTAATATGTCTAAGCTTCGTTCGTTCTCAATCTTGTAAGTAGCAGAATGTAGTCCAGTGAACGGAATTCGCTGTAAATCGTAGTTTACAGTTTGACTGCGATACTTGCACCTTTCGGTCCGACACATTCGACTTCAGCAGGCATTTTTTGAGTATCGGGTTAGCCTTCCCTCTTCGATCCCTTCTCTTTAGCCAGTCTGCCCTGTTGCAGTCTATTATTTATAATCATTGCGTGGAGGTGTAGAAATGTCTTGGCAGCTCTGGTTCGCTGGTCCTGACGCTAGCAGTCAGCTATGAGTCGCTGGTTCTGACGCTAGCAGTCAGCTATGTGTCGCTGGTCCTGACGCTAGCAGTCAGCTCCGGGTTGCTGGTCCTGACGCTAGCAGTCAGATACGGGTCTCTGGTCCTGACGCTAACAGTCAGCTATGGGTCGCTGGTCCTGACGCTAGTAGTCAGCTATGGGTCGCTGGTCCTGACGATAGCAATCAGCTATGGGTCGCTGACCGCTGCAGCTCATGCGCTCACTAACATGTCTGACCAGTATATTTTGCCTGACCCTAGCTAACTTGTCTGACCAGTATATTTTGCCTGACCCTGGCTAACATGTCTGATCAGTATATTTTGCCTGACCTTGATTAACATGTATGATCAGTATATCTTGCCTGCCCAGACGTTAGACGTCCTGCCAATTACCTAAATTATGCACGGGAATAACCTCACGCAAAACCAGTTACAACATAAATACAAATTACAAGAAGAAACAAAGTGCTTTGGCTAATAATGATAACCATTTTTAGCTGTCAATCGAATATAAATTTTAAAAATGAATACGTTTTTATCATACAACTTTAGGGGAAAAGATTTTAGGATTTCTAAATTTCCCACTATAAATAATAAATGGCCTTTTTGGTCTATGCAGGGGATCATGAAAACAGGTATGTCTTTCTTTCCCTAGACCGGTCGTTTCTCCTTTCGACGTATACGCCTGCTTTCGAGTTTTTCCTCTCCGAGTAACTTCAAATGTTGATAAGCCATTTTGGAGTGATGTCTTGCATATGGTTCGCACTGCGGCTGGGTTTTCCCACACACTGTGGTCGATAAGTCTGTCATTGATGCCTTGCAAACATCTTTATATCTGAGCAGGGCTCTGCCTGGGAGTTTCCTCCCTCTAACAGCTCACCATACAACACCTGTTTTGGATTGCGCCCATTTTCCATTCTACACACGTGACCCAGCCAAGGCTATTCTTCTAGCACGTAACAGTCCCATATTAGAAGAAAGATTTGTGCGTTGCACTCACTACTTCTTTGTTTTCTTGTCCTACCACCTGATGTTCATAATTTTCCGCAGGCAGCGGAGGTGAAACGTGTTTAGCCGTCTCTCGTGCCTAGAGTATGTTGTCTATGTCTCTGATGCGTACAGCAGGGTGCTGAGATCACAGGCCAAATACATCAGCATTGTCGTCTGCACAGTCAGTTTAATATTTGTCCACGTCCTGTTGAAAAGACCGCCACAATTCGTATATTGTTGTCCTCGTCTAGCTTGTAATTGATGACTAAAGGTAGGTGAAATTTGTGGTTGATGTTAGGAGATTTCCATTGAGAGTGATGTTTGCTGGATTGACGGTACCAGACTCCAGAAACACCCTCTTCGAGACGTTTATTGACAGCGAGAACAAAACGTATGCCTAGGCTAAACTGTCAATTAAAGATTGCAAGGTGGCCTCACCGAGCTATTGTAGATCATACACATTTGTATGAGTTCTGCTGTACTTGTAGCATTAGGGTGTATTTTGAAAGTGTTTTGACTTTTGTTCATAGTTTCTATGACATCAATCGAAAGCGTTAACTGTCAGATCGACATTTGGTTTCTACTTTGGCATATTATTATCTGACAAACGTATTTGGTTTTTATTTGTTACTCTCACCGAAGATTGGTTTCTATCTTAGCAGATTGTCTGAAAAACGGACAGACAGCGATAATTATTAATATTAATATATGTTAAAAAATTAACAATATTGCAAGTATTATATGTGAACGACTGCTCATGAGAAAAAGTATTGAGACACAGACAGAAAAGCTTGACAGAATGATAAAGTAGGTGTTATCAGTGTGTGTGAGAAAGAGAGAGAGAGAGAGAGAGAGAGAGAGAGAGGAGAGGGAAAGAGAGAGAGAGGAGAGAGAGATGTAGTCTCATATAGCATACCTGCTGTACGGGATGAAGGGGTAAATACTTCAGTCCACTCTGCTTCCGCTTTTTATGAGGTCAGGGAGGAGAGGAACAATTCTCTCCCCAGACACATTTCCCTCCTTAATATTCAACCTTGTACCAACTGAGTCAACCGTAGCGTGTAGTAAATGTGAATCGAACCGTGTACCGCTGTTGCGAGGAACGAGCGATCTACCACTCTACCTACTCAAATGCTTGTACTGTAAAAAATGTACGATAGCCTTAATCCACGGTGAGCTGATACGACTTGTCTAATCACTCATACGTGCTCTAATGAAGGTTGTCCATGTGACTAGCAACATTATCAAGTAGAACGTAGTCCTATATAAACCCTAAACCAAGAGTCCATGGTAGTGACTCATGTGCATTCTTCCTGCGAGGGGGCAGGCGGCAAGGGTCGCCTTCTGCTTTTTACAGAGCAAAAATACAGCAAAGTGAAAGTCAAAGCAACCGAAACAGGAAATGACCTTCAATAACCTCTAATCACGTTCTTGCACCAACAGAAGGTGAATAATCGGTGTGTTATCCAAACGTGCGGTGGTAAGTGCCAGCAAAAGCAGTTTCTTTTTTTTTAAACCAAGGAAGTAAATAGTAGTTAAGGTTTTACTGAAGGTCAAAATTTGATAATTTCATAAAAAGGCCAGGCTCAGTTACTGAGCAGGGACCCAACAAAACATACGTTACATAATCGTTTATAAACCGTACACAACTTGATCTACATCAGCGCTCTTCAACCTGTGTGCTATCGCCCAGTAGTGGGTGATTTTTATCTTCAGTGGTAGCAGAATAAGTATATGCTGTATTAAAAACACAACATGAGGAAACCTTGGCAGAATATTAGCAAACCAACAAAAGTGCAAATTTTGAGAGCCTGTGTTTTCCCGTAGCACCATACGGCTGTGAAACATGGACACAGTTAGCCAAACCTCAAGCTCTTAAAGTCGAAATGTTATATCATGCTGAAGTCGGATGTGCTGGGCCGAAAGGTATACATATCGCAGTCAAGCTGTAACTATGACACAACTCCGGACAACATCCTGCTACTTACAAAGCCCGTTCCAGGGCTTGGTAGCGAGAGTTTGAGAACAAAGAAGAAGAAGAAGAAGAAGAAAAAGAAGAAGAAAAAGAAATGTTATTGATATGTCCTCAGAATGCATTGGATTGAAAAAATAAGGAATGGAGACGTTTGACAGGTGTTGAGCCTAGTGGAGAATTTGTTCATAAATTTCATCATGAACAGAAAATTGCTGAACGTTGGCCACACGAAAAGACAATGGTCTTGAGAGGATGACAATAGAAGGTATGGTGCCGGACAAAAGAGGCAGAGACAGGCCAAGAATTCGATGGCACCAAGATGTCGAGGAATGCGTGGGCATGACTCTGGAATAGACTGGAGATTTTACAAGAGATGCAGACCAAGAATTCGATGGAACCACGATGTCGAAGAATGCGTGGACATGACTCTGGAGTAGACTAAAGATTTTGCAAGAGAGGCAGAGGCAGACAAAGAATTCGATGGCACCAAGATGTCGAGGAATTCGTGGACATGACTCTGGAATAAACTGAAGATTTGACAAGAGATCGAGTTTCTTTCAACGGGGTATGATGAGGACGACGTTCTGCAACACGCCACATGATGATTAAAAACATCAATAGTTCAGTGGATCATTCCGGAATTTTATTCGAATTAGATTTTAATTAGGGGTACGGAAAATTTAACCTCACGAAAGTTACAAAATGGTCGTTTAGGTATGTAAAGGTTGAAGAGCCTTGGCCTACACTGAATGTCAATGACTTTGTAGTGAATGTTTGAGCAACTGTGGTGAAACTTACTATCATACAACGAATAAAATGTATATTATTGCGGCATTTACTTTTATTGATCTCCTTTAATGTGAATTATATGGTTGAAGAATAAAGGTTGTTCACTCCTGCAGTTGGGTTGGAGTGTACACGTTAGGATTAATCCGCGCTTATGAGCAGTGCAGGGTGTACGTTGTACCTTGGCACGGTTTCCAAAAAGGGCTCGTGAACTGAAGTACTAGGGTAAGTCAGTGGGCAGGTTACTAACTGATATGGGACAGCTGAAACATGTAGTTGGTAGTTTATAAAGGTGCCATTAAGTGGGCGGCAACATCTAGCTTTGTGATTGCTTTAGGTAGCAGACGTACACTAAGTGAGACCAGCCAGAGGCTGATTGAACAGACTATCGGTTAGCTATAATCAGACTATAATTTTCCTCAGCGCCAAAAGTCTTCCCCCGATGGGATGGAACTGCGGGAGCGTTACCGCCAACACCTCAACGACATCCGCAACCGCACTCGTTCCCCAATTGCCAGCCACTTCAATGGTCCTGAGCACCGAGGTAAGGGTGACGTTAGTGTCACTGGCCTAGTTTCGTGCTTCTCTGACGATCGTCATTGATTCGCTCTTGAGAATAGACTTATCTCTAGTATGGGCTGTCTCCAACCACATGGCATTAATATCCTCCATACTTTTTCTTAAACCCTCACTCTGGCCCCCATCTATTTGTCTTCCTTTGCCCCCCCCCCCCATATTCTTCTATCAGTTCTCACCCCCCTCCTATATTAATCTCACGCCCTCCCGACTTATATTACCTTCTCTTTGTTCTCCTATCTGGCCCACTATGTGGCCACCAGTGGCTTATCCGGCGCTTTCCCCCACATTTCTTACGCTCTCCTGGCCACCTTGTGTTTGACCGCTCCGATTCAGTTTCAGTCAGCATCTGGCCCAACCGGTCGCTTAGACAGACTGGGTCTACTATCAGAAACAGATGAGTTGACCATTTTTTCTTATATGTTGATTTGTTAGTTCAGTATTGTTGTCCCTGTTGAAGGCCTATTGGTCGTAACGTAGGTTTAGTTTGTGTTCTCGTTTCGGTGCGGTATCTGCCCATACCCATTTTTAAATTTCGATTAAACTCAACCTTAATAAACTTTTACAAGTTTTTTTCCCCGACCGGATGGAAGCGCAAAAGAGCCCGTCCCCGAACAGTATGGCTCCAGCAAGTAGGAACCTCCTCCTCCACCCTGGACGAGGCCTTGATCTACGGTACAGATGTTCGTCATGGATGTGGACCGACGCAACGGGCCTCGGACGCCTACGCAAGCATTATTATTATTATTATAATCAGACGACATGTGAACAGGAGATGTATGGGTTGAGCTACAGGGCATTACAAACTAACAAAACAGGTGGATTGATTGTTTGAACTGAAGCTTCAATTCGGGGTGGAACGAAAGCTAGGAGATCAATGCGAATGAAACGTCCTACATATGTATTTAACGAGAGGACCATGAACTCAGAAAGAGAAGAGAGGCCAAAGAAAATCGCGAAAGAGAGGTCGAACAATGAGACTTTTTCAAGCATACGTATTTATATTTAAATGATTTATCTCAAATGTATTCTTATTAATCAGTAGTAAAGACAACATAATACAAGGAAGTATAAATGAAAGAAGGTGTTAACGAAATCTCTTTAAATTTAGAATAAATGCGGTTCAGAAACATTTCTCAATGAACTATAAAATTGAAACAAAAACTTGTAAATCTAATTTTCAAGGAAACAGCAGTTGAATTGGGTAATCGTTGCACAGGTTTTTTTTTTATGACAGGATAAATCCAGAAAATTAAAAACAAAGAAACTAAAACAAAATAAATGGATTTAGTAAAATAATGCTGTCTAGCCTTGCGAGAACTCAAACTTAGCGTTCTGTCTGGGACAGGCGTTAACATCATCTTAGAAGTGTCTTTCAAAACTGAAGCCATGAACGGTACAATCTTTCAAATGGCGTTATCGACGCTGTTCGCTTCTTGGAAGAACGTGGTCTGATCTTGGAAGAACGTGGTCTGATCTCGGAAGAACGTGGTCTGATCTTGGAAGAACGTGGTCTGATCTTGGAAGAACGTGGTCTGATCTTGGAAGAACGTGGTCTGATCTTGGAAGAACGTGGTCTGATCTTGGAAGAACGTGGTCTGATCTTGGAAGAACGTGGTCTGATCTTGAAAGAACGGGGTCTGATTGGAGTTTTTCATACAAAAAGTCTAGAAAAGCTCTTTTCTATAAGCTTTACATAGAAGTAAAATTACTTTTTACTAGTTTGTCTGACTTCTTATGATCTGATCTGCATTTATAAAAGGATATTTTAATAAGAATTATTTCTTCTTATCTGTGTTGTAGAATAACGAAAGATGTTGAAATGAAATGTACTTTCTTAAATATTTATCAGGAAGAAAGTACAGTAGCATACAAATCAAATGTAGAATATCAGCAGAGTGATCCGTTCTACATTCGTCTCTCATCTTTCACACCGTTTTTGGCTTTTCGTGTTACTGGACATGGCATAACACAGAAGTGGATACAAACTGAATGACTAATGGAGAAGGAAAGCGGGCCTAAACGAAACTTTGTAGTCCCTGACCAGAAAATATCGGTCAAGAGCGAAGAACTAATCACGGGTAGTGTCGAACAACAACAACAAAATATTTATATATAATTAGGACCGAAAACAAGATTACACGATGACGTTAATCAGCGACTCATGGATGGCTGCGTGTGTCAGGGTCAGCAAACCAGATCTGATCAATAACCCTAATCTGCCTCCAACTGGCAGTGCAAGGAAATAGGCTGCACCCGTGCAGTCTGACTGAGAGAATAGAAATCGAAGAGTGAAGATAAAAGAGATCGAAGAGTGAAGACAAAAGCGATAAAAGAGTGAAGACAAAAGAGATCAAAGAGTGAAGACAAAAGGGATCGAAGAGTGAAGACAAAATCCTGATCCAAAATCGTGTCAGTGCTGAAACCAAATGTGTCGGGCTGAAAGGTGCAGATACCGCAACCTCGCTGTAAACTACGACACAAACGTCCTTTTCAGGACGGATGACGAAGAAGTAAGAAGATTCTAAAACTTAAAATCTTAAATCTTTTTCGACTTATTCTTCGACAAGATGACTGGTCTTTTCCGGGTCCCTGCTGTTTCAAATCTTTGCAGCGTTAAACAGTGAGCGGGCAGCTTATCCGCTATAGGGTCGCGTATATTGTTCATCTGTCGCCAGTCCTCCCATCGGATAAGAAGCCATCGGCGAGGTCTTTTCTTTTCACGCGGATACCAAAGTACAGTTCTAGAACTCCACCGCGGGTCATTTCTTCGTATATCATGGTCAAATCATCGATGTTTTAAATGTGAAAGAATGTTTTTGACTTGTGATGTCATCCAGACATAAATTAAAATTAGAATGAGAGAGAGAGAGAGAGAGAGAGAGAGAGAGAACGAGAGAGAGTGTGTGAACGAGAGAGAGTGTGTGAACGAGAGAGAGAGAGTGAGAGAGTGTAAACTAGAGAGAGAGAGAGAGAGAGAGGGAGTGTGGGAACGAGAGAGAGTGTGTGAACGAGAGAGAGAGAGTGAGAGAGTGTAAACGAGAGAGAGAGAGAGAGTGTGTGTGAACGAGAGAGAGGGGGAGAAAGAAAGAGAGCAGATGTAGGTATAAAATAATAATTGAACAGGATATACAGATCTTGAAGGATGAATGGATGGATTTATGGATGGTTGATTGGTATATTGTAAATACAAGAACACTGCCACCACTTGAATATGCCACTTGCAGGAAGTATGTGTAAATTATGTATGTGCAGCGGCTGGAGTGCTTTCTTTAGCATTTTAATTTGTCTGGAGAGGTTATGAACGTCATTAGATTTCTTAATTCGTCACCTTTTACGACATCTAGAGTAGGGAGTCATAATTGTTTTTTACTAAGAAATAAATTGATCGAAGCTGCAACTTTGCTGAAGGTTAAAAGTCGATAAAAACACGCTTAGGTAATGGTTATTTCGCGCTTTTGCATAACTGGCATTTCGTGTCTCCCACTTTCCTGGCCCATCTTGTTATGGCGGCGTTCCTAAACCGTTAATTTCACTTCATGTCTTGTTTTTTGTTATTTTTTTCTCTCGACGAAAGCCTTTTGGCTGTAATGTAGGTATCGTTTTGTTTTTGTTCTGGAACGTCACTAAGCCCTTTCCTATTTGTGTTTTCTATCGACTAATATCTTTACTGCCCAATGTAGGGGATCATGTAGAATGTAGAAGTAGCATGTGTAACAGTTCCAGCCTGAGCATGAGCATTTAGGGCAGGGGTGATGTGGTTGGCGACTCAGAACAAAGGTACCTAAATGCATGCTAAGGTCACTCACAGTCTCAACAAAGGAAAATGGAGTTGGGAAAACGAATGTGTACAGGTAGGAACTGACCACTGGCTTTCCGATTTGGGTAATGGGGGATGAGTGACAGACGGGAGGGCAGCGGATCTTGCTGCGATATTTAAGTGACAGGTGTTCAGAGTAATTCGTTCCAATAACGACCGAATAGAGCCATCCCCCAGAGATCCATTGGATAGCGCTGATACTGCTTGAGAGTATATAATACCAGACACAGTTTAGCTCAAGCACGCTGGTCATGGAGAGGGCATGAGAGCGGGGGAGAGCATTTAGATATGAGTCTGTTTAGCTCACCGACTTAGTAGAAGAGCGATTGATAGACTGTTATACGAATGTTAGAGATAGAACAGGATCACTCAAACAGCATACGTCATTGAGTCGGGGCCAGTCGCTCAAATAGGTGTGTGTTGAGCATTTTGTATCTACAGGTAATCTGAATGTGTGTTGTACGCAGGACACCTTGTGAACGAGGTCTGTTTCTTGTCTGGTGTGCAGTACGGTAAGCTGTTTTTAGTTTAGGTGCGTGGAGAAGCGATCGCACTAAGGGAAAGGACTCGTATCTGCTAAACTGGACTCGTACATGGTCCCTTTCTGGGTTGTGAAACGGACGTTTTTCCCCTAGGCCACGCTTTCTCTTATCGAACTTTACAAAATAGAATAATACAAACAAAGAAAATGGGAAAATGTATTATAAGATTTGTCTAATTGAATACTAGGATTGGATCAAGATGTTGAGTAGTGCATGAGCTGTAGTGGTCAGTGACCCAAAGCTAACTGCTAGCTTCAGAGCCAGAGCTGCCAAGACCCTTGTGCGTGCCTGGACAACAGGCTGCAATAGAGCAGACTGGCTAAAGAGAAGGGATCGAAAATGGAAGGCTAACCCTGTACTCAAAAATGCCTGCTGAAATCGGATGTATCGGACCGAAAGGTGTAAATATCACAGTCAAGCTGTAAACTACAAGGCATTCTGTTCATCTAACAACATCCTGCTAGTTGCAAAGCCCTTCCGATGGCTTGGTTAGCAGGAATATAAGCGCGAAGAAGACAAAGAAGAATACTAGAATTATATTAAAACAGTAGGAGTACAACACAGGAATGATTTCTTCTTCTTTCAACGACAATTCAGTAAATAGATCACACATGGTCATTAAACAAAACAAAAAACCAAATGATAAGAACTTTAAAACCATTTATTATTGCATTTACATTGTCCCTTATTTCTTCACATAACTTCCACCAACATTGATACGCTTATCAGTGAACTATAACCTTTAGAATATACATCTTTGGTCTGCTATCTGGGTACCCACCTTGAGCCCATTCTCCGGAATATCAATCGATCCTGCATTATGTTGCAAGTTAAACCACGATAACACCCTACTGCAGTTGCTATAAACTCTCTGTCGTTACTCGCCTGTCAGCTTAAATCATCTCCCCTACCCGCATCATACATGCTTGTATTGTAATCTGAGCGCCACAATGACGGCCTTCATCAGCAAATTGTTAGCGCTCTTGAGAAAATGTATGAAATCAGTCATGCCTCGCTTTATGCAACAAAACACTTTCACCGCAAATAAAGAAGCATTTTCTTATTAATAACGTTTACAGACAGTTCTTTCGCCCTAAAAAAAAGAAACCGTACAATGGTTTTTTTTTATTGTATACTCTGTGAGCACGGAAGGACACCATTTTGCATTTGAGTTGCGAACATGCGTTCGACACCTATCATCTGCTACCTACAGTAATAACATAACTAGATGCTGCTGCCATGGCACGACACCTTTAGAAACGACAAGTTTCAGCTATCCTCTATTATTTTGTCACTTTCTGAATGACTTACCCTCACACATCCTCGGCACAGTGATGCGGGAACCAGGGACTATTCATTAATGTCGTCCACAGGAGGGGGGTAGGGGTGGTAATCTGTAGACTTGGGGACGATGAGGCTAACGTCTGGTCAGGCAAAACACATTGATCAGAGACTGTTAGTCAAGGTCAGGAAAAATATACGGTCAAGACCCTCACCTGCATTCCTCGTTAGTCGTCCTCGAAACGGACTGTTGTTGAGGACAAGTCTGGCTAACAAGGTGAGATTCGACGTGATCTCCGTAGTAGTGAGCGACACGCAGATGAAGCGAAGCATAGCACAACCGCCTGAAGGACCCCAGTCCACCTCCATCAGCACGCTCGAGATGTAAGGGAAACTACTGCGTCACTTAATGCCCTTTTCAAGGAGCACATAAGAGTAACCTACTCATTGTGGGCATTCGAAACAAGAACAACAACAACTGTGGACTTACGGGCGGTGGTATTTAAGTTGAAAGTGGGCACCCAGCTGGGACACCACTCCACCTTAGAACTCGCCCTCATATACACATTTATTAATAGTAACAAACCTTCTTATCTTTGAAAGCTTCCTACTGCCCTGATACACTGATTCAGACGTTCTTCGGCTTGGTCCCTTCTGCAAAACTTCACAATATCTCTCGACTAAAAATCTCTAATCCAGAAATAAAAATAAAAATAATTTAACTCTCCGTGGAGCATATGGAAATGAGGTGCTATAGAAAACTCCTAAATGTTACATAAAATGATCGTGTCACGAACGAAGAAATACGACATAGAGTTGAAGACGCTATTGGTCCTTTTGAAGATCTGTTCACAGCTATCAAAAGACGAAAGATGGCCTGGTGCGGGCACGTCGCGAGGTCCAACGGAATTACCAACTCGATACTCTTTGGTTCCGTACCGGGACAGAGAGGGCGAGGACGTCCAAGGAAGAGATGGGTGGACAACATCACTGAGTGGTCAGGCCTTCGTCCCGGTGAGATACGTCATGCGGCGACAGACAGAGAGGGATGGCGTGGGATTTTGGAAGTGTCTTCATGTGTGCCCCAACGACCTGATGGGTTACGGGATGAACTGAACTGAATTGAACTGGAGCATATGTCTTCAATAAATACTCGCATGCACACAAGTCCCTGAAGATCTTAGGACGCAATGCCTGACATTCGTTCACGCCACATCGTCCTTCTGTCATACATCGAGTGATGGGGATCATTCCGAACTTGTCAACTATACTCGCAACAAATTTTCTGAGAATACGAGTAACTGATCAAGGAAGCTACTTTGTCCCCTTTACTGTTCTAACGGTGTGACGCAGTGACGCGCGGTGGCCATGACTCTTTCCACGATGATGTTTTCTGCCATGCCGATCTACGGTGGAGTTGGGCTTGACTACCGAACTGTCAGAAAGATATTCAGTCTGAGAAGGTTCAAGGCCAAAACCAAAATTCACAAGCGACGCGATTTACTTGATGCGGATGAATATGTCTTAAATTCAACTGCGGAGGTTGACATGCAAGAATTCGGGGATTAGTCCGTCACAGCTTGCGCAAACTTTGGCCTAACCATCTATATCTCAAAAACAGAGGTTCTACATAATCCAGCTCCAGATATGGCGTATTCAGAACCTTCGATCACGGTACCATACCACTGTTTCAAAAATTTTAGCAAATTTACGTACAGTGGCAGTACTCTGTTTCAAGCTTTTCACATAGAGGATAAGGTGAATACAAGAATAGCTAGGGAAAATACGGCATTTAGAAGACTTCATAGAAACGTGTGGGATAGTCGAGCGGTCAGTACTCTTAACAGAAATGAAGATCTACGCTGCAGTTGTTCTTATTTGCGGGTGAGACCTGGATCGTCTATTGTCGTCATGTTTTGGGAAATTAAATCACTTCCACACGCAATGCCCTCGAAACTTCTGAGAATTAGAGGGAAGACTATGGTGTCAAATACAGATGTGTTATCGTGATCGGGCTTGTCCAATACACACACCATGATATGTGCAGCATAACTGAGATTGGTTGGTAATGTGATACGTATGTTGGATCAACGTCTACCGAAAGAACTGCTCTATAGTGAACTGCAAAATAGGAAGAGAGCAAGAGGTAGGCACAGGAAAAGGTACTTCTTCTTCGTACGCTGTCAAACGTCAACCTGTATTTTTTCGAAAAAAGCAGCGGTCATCCTGAGGCTGTCGACACTGCCATAGAGCTTGTCTCGTGTTGCCACTGGTGATGGCCACATGTGCTTTCTCTGGTCATCGTATTTCGGGCAGTTTTGCAGCAGATGTTCAGCGGTCATTTTTCCTGTACCACAACTGCATTCGTCAGTGCCACCTATCTTCAGCTTATTGAATAGGTGGTACCTCAGTCTGTTGTGGCCTGTGCGGAGTCTGAAGACCACGACCTGCTCTCTTCTGTTCAATTGGTAATAGGCATCATTTTTTGTGTAGCTAGTATGTTCCGTTTCCCATTTGGCCATTATCTGGCTCTAATAAGCCTTTTGAACTCTTCGTATGTCACACTAGAATCTGGTTGTGGTAGTCTTGCACCTTCTTTTGCCAGTCTGTCTGCCTCCTCGTTGCCTTGGATGTTACAATAGGATAGAATCCACTGTACCACTATTCTTTTTGGTGCGGTCTTCTGGCATAGTTGACAGAGTACTGCTCTTAAATCATTAAGGAAAAGGTACAAGAATACACTTAAGAGATCAATGATCCAGTACTGTATTAACTATTAGGACTGGGAGAGAATCGCCACCAATTCCCAGACTGGCGCAGCACTACTGTGCTGGGTGTTCAGAGACATGAAATATCAAGAATAGATGAGGCTATCTATGGACGATCGCTCCAGAAGTCAGCTTACAACAAATCGTCCTCCACCCCGGTGGTAGAGGGTTTTCTATTTTCTTGTACTTAGTGTAGCCGACAATGCAGGGCTCTGATTGGCTTATTTAGACATCTTTGAATCCATGCAAACAGTGAATGTTGACAAAGTTGTCTTTATCGATTACCATGGAAGAACAACACTGGCCTAGCCGACCGCTGAACTAGATATGTGTATTCACAGTCCGTTGTCATGGAGATGTCAGGCAGAACACCCTATTTCGGTTTTCTTATTAGTGCAGTTTATAAACTTACCCAAGAAGCTGCCTATTTACTAGTAAACAAGAGGGAACGGAGGCAGAGGGAACGCTGCAGCAGCCGCAGACAAAGTTGTGGAACCAACGATCCTGCTCAATCCTGGCCCGCGGGTCAGAAAAGAGATGACCAATAACGATCAAAGAACCAACACCCAAGATCTCTACAGCCCCAGAATCACCACGCGGAGGCGACTACAGTGGGGATGAACACACCAATCGTTCACTGGCCATTTTGTGACAGGACTACAGGATTTGAGACAGGGTTAGGGCCCGCACAAGATTAACTGCCTTGCCCAAGAATGGTTTGCGTATGTCTTACGACTACGATGCCTGTTCTTGTTAAAGGGATCCCAGATTAAGGAAGAATGTCTGAGATTATTAAAGTCAAATGTTGGTAAAGGATCTCAGATTAAGAAAAATTAGACCAAATTATCTAAGTCAAATGTTTTTAATCGATCTCAGATTAAGGAAGATTATCTTGTATTATCTAAGCCAAATGTTTAACGTTAGTGGGAAAACGCGAAAAGCGGAATGAGAGACATTCAATGATCAAGTATACAAGGACGAGAGACACTGACTAAATAAAAAAATGCAAGATATACAGTTAAGAGGCGCTATTCTTGAGGGGTGAAGTGCTCGAATCTCAAGACAGAAAAGAATAAAAGCATTAAACAGTGTATGTTCTTATCTCGATATGTTAAAGCGTCAACTGGTCTCAAGGTCAGAGAGATCGGTGTCTAGTACTGCCAGAAACGAACGATCCGTGTCTAGTACTGCTGAAGACGAACGAAACACTCGGACGTGTCGTATACAAGTAGTGAACGTTAAAAAAAACATTGGCAGGTGAAAATAAAAAAGAACATGCCGTTCAGTCGCAGCCGGAGCAAAGATTATAAACATAATGAAATGAGTACCAAAATCTTGACCTGCATGAAAGCCAGCAGAAGACGCCTTCCGCCCTCTCCCAAATCATGCAAAGAAACAGCAGGCTATTCATCTATGTGTCTCAATACTCAACTTAATAGTACGCTTAAGCGACCAGGGCCCGTCGCGTCGGATGAGCGTGTTCATGACCACGTCTGACGGTCGTGTCCCAGGCGACCTGTTTTAGCCAGGTGTTGTGAGGGCGGCCTGCAGTTCTGTTGGGGAGGTGGCGATCTGTTTTAGCCAGGTGTTGTGAGGGCGGCCTGCAGTTCTGTTGGGGAGGTGGCGATCTGTTTTAGCCAGGTGTTGTGAGGGCGGCCTGCAGTTCTGTTGGGGAGGTGGCGATCTGTTTTAGCCAGATGTTGTGAGGGCGGCCTGCAGTTCTGTTGGGGAGGTGGCGATCTGTTTTAGCCAGGTGTTGTGAGGGCGGCCTGCAGCTCTGTTGGGGAGGTGGCGATCTGTTTTAGCCAGGTATTGTGAGGGGGCCTGCAGCTCTGTTGGGGAGGTGGTGATCTGTTTTAGCCAGGTGTTGTGAGGGCGGCCTGCAGCTCTGTTGGGGAGGTGGCGATCTGTTTTAGCCAGGTGTTGTGAGGGGGCCTGCAGCTCTGTTGGGGAGGTGGTGATCTGTTTTAGCCAGGTGTTGTGAGGGGGCCTGCAGCTCTGTTGGGGAGGTGGTGATCTGTTTTAGCCAGGTGTTGTGAGGGCGGCCTGCAGCTCTGTTGGGGAGGTGGCGATCTGTTTTAGCCAGGTGTTGTGAGGGGGCCTGCAGCTCTGTTGGGGAGGTGGTGATCTGTTTTAGCCAGGTGTTGTGAGGGCGGACTCGAGGACGTTTCCAGGAAGAGCACGTCCTCTTCCCGTAACTTGCCCCCACAGCCTGTCGGATCATCTCGTGGGTTGAGACTTTCCGTGAAAGGCGAGTAATGTGACCGAAGAGGGAGAGGCGACGGCGATCAACCGTTGAGACAATGCTTGCAAGTTGAGTAGGTCAAACTACTTCACTGTTGGAAATCATGTCATGCCAGACTATTCCGAAAATGGAGCTCTGGTTGCGCAGGTGGTAGGCCTCAAGACGATGTCGGTCCTGCTGTAGAAGTGTCCAGGACTCGGAGCCGTACAGGAGAATGGGAACAACACAGGAGGAGTAAACAGGAAGCCTGGTCTCCATGGAGACCCTTCGCTGGGATCAGACTCTACGGAGCTAGTGCTTGGATGAAGCCGCTAAGCCATCCAACACTTGGTTGCAAGTATACACACACAAAAAAAGGACTCCTACACCACCAAGGGCTACAAAAGCAGGCGGCTAAGACAAGAAAGAAGAGAAAGAAACTTTAAAAGCAACTAAACAATAGAATACAGCACAGTAATAAGTTAAATCTTCGAGTGGATCCCTTATCAGAGATGAAATAATAGAATTACTGCATTTTCATTCATGTCTAAAAAGACAACTAAAGAAAAATGTAGACGAGACTAGCAAACTCATCATAAAAACCAAATTGTTACTCCTACCTCCTCCTTCTCATAATCCTTCTCCTTCTTCGTCTCATTTTTCTCCTCCTCTTCGTCTTCTTCTTCCATCTCGCAGGAAAATAATGTATTTTATTCGTTTACTCATGCATAATATGTATGGTGTTATGTCTAGAGATTTCTGTCAAATCTACCAAGCTTACACAACGTACAGCAAATATTTGGTCTTTGTAAATGGCGACTGAGTAATGCATTGTCACAAATTGGAGTGTCTTCTACCTTAAATGAGTTGTTATTATTTCTCCCTCCTTCTCTTTCTCCCTCTCCTTTATACTCTTAAATACATACATACACTTGAAATATATATATACATACACAACACACACACACATATATATATGTATGTATATCCGTCCAAGCCCCCATATTACGAATAATTTTGAAATGCGTTCGATGGGTTTAGTCTTATTGCAAGCGAAATTATATCCTGAGCCAGATTTTGATCTTTTCAAATGTTAACTATTTACTTGTTTGGCTGAATGAACTGCTCTTAAAATCCATACACGCAATTTCATTGACAGTCCAAGTCGAGAGTTTAGTTATGAAAGTTGAAACGTATACAACCAATATGTAAATAACTGGAATGTGCGTACGTCTGTCAAGTGATAATCTTGGCTAAAAAAAAGAAACAGCTAAATTAGCAAGCTATCGGTCTGAAATCTGGCAGTAAACTTCAAGCTGCCTGCGTGTCACTTTTATATATCAACATAACGATAATAAAGTACGTTCAATGTTTTCATCTGATTTATTATCAAGCTTTACAGTGATGTCTACTCATATGTTCGTTTGTTAATTTTTCTATTCATCTTTCAATCCATCCAGGAGAGCTCGAGGCGAACAAGTTGATAAATGTGAACATGCAGGATAGTGATGCTGGAATATACAACGACGGATCGGTGCTGAGGAGTGGGACATCAGGATGGGGCTTATCATCTAGAGTGATAGGGCAGGTTGTTGCTGAGCGCAGTGGGACATCAGGCTGGGGCTTTGATCTAGAGTGAGAGAGGAGGTTGTTGCTGAGCGCTGGGACCTCAGATTGGGGCTTTGATCTAGAGTGAGAGAGGAGGTTGTTGCTGAGCGCTGGGACCTCAGATTGGGGCTTTGATCTAGAGTGAGAGAGGAGGTTGTTGCTGAGCGCTGGGACATCAGACTGGGGCTTTGATCTAGAGTGAGAGAGGAGGTTGTCGCTGAGCGCTGGGACCTCAGACTGGGGCTTTGATCTAGAGTGAGAGAGGAGGTTGTTGCTGAGCGCTGGGACCTCAGACTGGGGCTTTGATCTAGAGTGAGAGAGGAGGTTGTTGCTGAGTGCTGGGACCTCAGACTGGGGCTTTGATCTAGAGTGAGAGAGGAGGTTGTTGCTGAGCGCTGGGACCTCAGACTGGGGCTTTGATCTAGAGTGAGAGAGGAGGTTGTCGCTGAGCGCTGGGACCTCAGACTGGGGCTTTGATCTAGAGTGAGAGAGGAGGTTGTTGCTGAGCGCTGGGACCTCAGACTGGGGCTTTGATCTAGAGTGAGAGAGGAGGTTGTTGCTGAGTGCTGGGACCTCAGACTGGGGCTTTGATCTAGAGTGAGAGAGGAGGTTGTTGCTGAGCGCTGGGACCTCAGACTGGGGCTTTGATCTAGAGTGAGAGGACAGGTTGTTGCTGAGCGCTGGGACCTCAGACTGGGGCTTTGATCTAGAGTGAGAGAGGAGGTTGTTGCTGAGCGCTGGGACATCAGACTGGGGCTTTGATCTAGAGTGAGAGAGGAGGTTGTCGCTGAGCGCTGGGACCTCAGACTGGGGCTTTGATCTAGAGTGAGAGAGGAGGTTGTTGCTGAGCGCTGGGACATCAGACTGGGGCTTTGATCTAGAGTGAGAGAGGAGGTTGTTGCTGAGCGCTGGGACCTCAGACTGGGGCTTTGATCTAGAGTGAGAGAGGAGGTTGTTGCTGAGCGCTGGGACCTCAGACTGGGGCTTTGATCTAGAGTGAGAGAGGAGGTTGTTGCTGAGTGCTGGGACCTCAGACTGGGGCTTTGATCTAGAGTGAGAGGACAGGTTGTTGCTGAGCGCTGGGACCTCAGACTGGGGCTTTGATCTAGAGTGAGATAGGAGGTTGTTGCTGAGCGCTGGGACATCAGGCTGGGGCTTTGATCTAGAGTGAGAGAGGAGGTTGTTGCTGAGCGCTGGGACCTCAGACTGGGGCTTCTCGGTCAGATTGAGAGGGAATTTCGTTACCAAGTGGAGTGGGCATACATGTCAGCATCTCCAGTTTGAGAATGGAAATTCATGCAGTGACCTCAGCTCTGAGATGGCTGTCCGAGACCCCTTTAACAAGGGCAGTCGTTGTAGCAGACGCGACAGCCGTACTCCAGAAGGGATGGATGATATACGATGGGTTAATAGCTGTTGACGCCTCAAATCTCCAGAGGCTGGCATGAATCTACTGTTCTTGTCATGCTAGGGTTCAGGGCAACGACAGAGGAAATCTTCGCTTCACAAGCTCTCATCATGGGCGCATTTGTGATGGATAAGAGTGGCATTTTGAAATTAATCAACGACCGCCTGTTGGATGAGGACACCGCAATAGATGAAGCAAGAATTCACAGACTGCAAACGAGGTTCAAGTGGAGTGCATGCATGAGAGAACGGAGTAAGAGAGTGTATAACCAGCGAGCTACATGGACCATTAGCATTCAGACCTTGCACCATTTGCTGAGAGAGACTGAGAACTTATAAGTATGCCTGGAATGCAGTGAAGTAGATTCTTAGAAACACAAAAAAGCCATCAGTTAACCAACTCATTCACCATCTCAAACATGCTATCCATATTCACTCACATATTCATCCATCTTGTCCTTCCATACATCCATCTGTCCTTTCTCACATCCATACATTGATCTATCAATTAATCGCTGCGTCCGTTGGTTTATCTTCCCATAAATCCATTCATCAATTTATCCATCCATTCATTTACTATCTAATTATCCATCCATCAATCATCAATCCATCTTTTCACACAACCATCTATCCACCAATCCATTCATCAATTCATACATCTTTCCCTCCACTCATCCATTTATCTATCAATTCAATCACCAATCGATTCATTTATTCATTCATCCGCTCATCTATCCAACAATCCATCCATCAATCTATCCATCTATCCTTACACTCATCCATCTACCCCTCCACTCTTCCATCTACCCACAAATTACTCCAATAATCTATCCACCTATCAATCCACTCATCCATAGATCCATCATCCATTCAGCAATACATCTCTCAACCTATTCATCTATCCCTCCACTCATCCATCTATCCATCAACCCATCCATCTATCCATCAATCTATCTATATATCCATCCACATATACATATACCTGACATCTATCCATCTATCCCTTCACCTAACCAGCTATCCACTGATCCATATATTAATCAATCAATATATCCACTTATCCCTCCACTTATCTATCTACCCATCGATCCATCTATCAACCTATCCATACCTCCACTCATCTACCCCTCCATTCGTCAAACAATCTATCTATTTATCCCTCCCCACCCCCGCCCATCCACCTATCCACCGATATATCTATCGATCTATCAATCTATCACTCCGCCCATCGACCTATCAACCAAATCGATACAGTAGAATCTAATCAACTGTGCATGTTCATATGCTCCCCGGCTTGCCTATCTATACATTTACTCATATGCGCGTCTGTCAAACACATATGCCCATACATTGTTCAATCTATCTATCCATCCATTCATGCATGTATTCATTTATTTATCCACCATTTCATCCAATTGAGAAAATGGGAGCTACATATTTCTCTCCGTGCCATTCCATTCCCCAGTCAGACATATAAATTGTCTGCCTATAAATTCAATTCAATCATCAACGTACACATTTTTATATTCTTCAATCCTACAATCCTTAAATCCACCTATCCATAATTCCAGAAGCATTCATCCAATAATTGACTAATCAACGTCTATTCATCGATCAATCCTTCCATCCATCCATCAGTCCATCCTTCCATCCATCCATCCTTCCATCCATCCATCCATCCTTCCATCCATCCATCCATCCATCCATCCTTCCTTTCATCCATCCATCCATCCATCCTTCCATCCATCCTTCCATCTATCCTTCCATCCATCCATCCTTCCATCCATCCATCATTCCATCCATCCTTCCATCCATCCTTCCTTCCATCCATCCTTTCGTCCATCCTTCCATCCATCCATCCTTCTATCCTTCCATCCATCCTTCCATCTATCCTTCCATCCATCCTTCCATCTATCCTTCCATCCATCCATCAATCCTTCCATCCATCCTTTCTTCCATCCATCCATCCATCCATCTATCCATCATTCCATCCATCCATCCATCCATCCTTCCATTCATCCATATCACTATCTACACATCATTCAAAGAACTCCCTTATCAATCCATTAACCATTCAATTCATACATCCACAAATTCATCCATTCTTGAGCTCACCAATCCATCCATTCATTCATGCATCCATCCATCATCCATTCATCTATCCATCTATCTATCATCTATGCATATATTCATTTACACACTCAAACATATATGCCCACCCATCCAAGCTTTTCCTCATCCACGTATCCATCTATTTACCAATACATACACATATCCATAATTCCATTCATCGATCCATTTACTCATCCATTCATACATCCATCCATGCAAATATATGTCCATCCACACATCCATGCACACATCCATTAATCCATCTATCCATGCATGTATCCATTCATCTATTCACATATCTATCCGTCCAGCAATACACACATCGATCCACTCAATAATCCATCCATGCACCCACACACGCATCCATCCAAGAACTTACCTATCCACGCATCCATCCAAGAAATCACTCAAATCTATTCACGAATCCACATGTCCATATATCCAAATACTCAAATCACCCAAACCCATCTCGCCAAAATGAATCCATACACAGACCCCTACATCAATCGATTCATCAATCCAAGAACTTATTCATCCAAACCAACAACCCAAGCCACCCATCTCATCCGTCCACCAATTGCACTTATCCATCACGAACTCGCCCAATAACCCATCCAAACAGCTGGCTCTACCTGACAGCGAGGAAGATGTCACATACGTTTGTTTCCCCAGCAAGTTTAAAGACCAATTTCATCGTTTTCCGCGATTATGTGTTGTTTGAATGTCAGATAACAGCATGCCGTATATGATAATGGTGCTACTTAGCGTCTTCGCTTCAGGCGAAGCATACGGTCACAACAGTTGGCACCTTTATAGGAAGCACGTATATATAGAGGCAAGCTAGAGGTGGCCCGGTAACAGACGCTGCTGTCGGGGATGGAGTATTTGAGACTTCATTGAATGAATCTACGAGTCATTTGGCTGCTGTCAGCTCATTCGCAATGTTGCATCTTCGGCCCAGTTTTGTGAGCCTGAGATAAACCTCATTGGGGGGGGGGGGGGCTGAAAAAAAGGGGGGGGGGTAGGTCTGATAAAACATATTGGCGGTGGAGGTCTGAAAAGAACCCGCGTTGGAGAGTCTGATAAAACACCTTGAAGAGTCTGATAAAACACCCTGAAGAGTCTGATAAAACACATTGGAGAGTCTGATAAAACACCTTGAAGAGTCTGATAAAACACCTTGAAGAGTCTGATAAAACACCCTGAAGAGTCTGATAAAACACATTGGAGAGTCTGATAAAACACCTTGAAGAGTCAAATAAAACAAATCGAAGACTATGATAGAACACAGTGGAGAGTTCGATAAAACTTATTGTAGTGTATAGAAAAATACATTTTGGGATCTTATAAAACACATTTTAGGGCATCGTAAAACACATTGGAGGACCGGATAAAACACATTGGAGGATCTGATAAAACACATTGGGGATCTGTTAAAACACATTGAGAATCTGATAAAACACATTGGGGATCTGTTATACCACATTGAGAATCTGATAAAACACATTGAGGGTCTGATAAAATACATTGAGAATCTGGTAAAGCACATTGGGTATCTGAAAACAAATTGTGGATTTGCTAAAACACATTGGATATCTGATCAAACAAATTGGAGAGTCTGATAAAACACCATGAAGAGTCTGATAAAACACATTGGAGAGTTTGATAAAACACCCTGAAGAGTTTGATAAAACACATTGAAGGGTATAGAAATAGGAGGGGGAGTGGTAGTGGGAAGGGGGAGAGGGGTGCTGGGGGCGTTCATTACTTAAAACATTAACACCATATCAGCAATCAGATTTATTTCTATTTATGCTGTTGAGCGACGTAGGTAGATTTCACTTTTGCCGTTCAGCGCCGTGGGGAACTTAAGTCGTCTGTCCTGCGCCAAGTGCGTTGCGTCGGTCAGTATTTTCTTCCCATTTATGCTGTTTGAGCCACGAGGGGTGCTTTCACTTTCCACAAATGCATTTAAGTAGGGTTTAGGAGCTGAAGTCGTCGGTCCTGCGCCAAGTGAGTTGCGTCGGTCAATGTGAGCACGTGTATCTGCACAATTACTCTAATTTTATCGATCCACCTGCCTTACGAGCGCCCTCTTCCCTGTGACAAGATCTACCAGCGTTGTAAGCCATCAGTGGAAGTTGATGATAGTGCATTCTCCTGAGATGACCAAACCAAGGTATTTTGCGCCTGGAAATGTAATCTGCCCAAGACGTAGTGCCGACCATACTTCGAATGTCTTCGTTTCGCACTTTATCTTTCCTTGTAAAACCGAGGACCTACCTCAACTGAGACGCTAGTCCGGTCAGACACAACATACTGATCAGACATATTAGTCAGGGTCAGACACAACAAAATGATCAGACATATTACTCAGGGTCAGACACAACAAACTGATCAGACATATTAGTCAGGGTCAGACACAACATACTGATCAGACATGTTAGTCAGGGTCAGACACAACCTACTGATCAGACATATTACTCAGGATCAGACACAACAAACTTATCAGACATATTAGTCAGAGTCAGACACAACATACTGATCAGACATATTAGTCAGGGTTAGACACAATATACTGATCAGACATATTAAGCAGGGTTAGACACAATATACTGATCAGACATATTAGTCAGGGTTAGACACAATATACTGATCAGACATATTAGTCAGGGCTAGACACCACATACTGACTGGGACATCGCGTTACGGTCAGGACTAAAACCACTATCTCTTAGGCTGTTTTCAAGATAGTCTGACTGACAAGATATGGATCGACGTAGTAGTGAGTGTCACGCAGATGGAGTCTAGCATAGTATAACTACTTGGAGGACCGCGGCCCACCTTCATCAGCACGCTCAAGATATGAGGTAACCCACCCCATAATGCTCTTTTCAGGGTGCACAAAAGAGTAATCTGACTCATTTTGGGCATTCTATAACAACAAGATAACATCAACACAAGTCGAAATTCTGATTTCACGTGTCCTGGACAGAGGCCATGTTTGTACTGGTAGCACAGAGTCGGCATTATTATACTGTTTATCAGCTGTTACTCTGTTGCCCAATTTACTTATGGGTATACTAGAGCGCGCCGGCAACAAGAGCTGAGCCCAGTATCATTGCACAGAAAATCGAGTGACCTACAACTAAGTTAATTCAAAGAAGCACAACCACAAAGACGACTCATTGCAAAGATCAAAACAAGGCATCATCCTTTTTCAGGCATGCTAAGAGAAGAGGCGGTTTGGATTACGTTGTGACAACTGGAAAGATAGCAGAAAAGAGAGACATAGAATGGCAGACAGATGATGTTGGACATCCTGAGAGAATGGCAAGGGAAACAATTAACAACAGTTGATAAACGACACACGTAATATAAGTGGATGAAGGTCTATGATCGCCAACCGGCACGGCCCCTGATGATGATGTTAATATTAACCCTCTACAGCTCTTGTCTAAAAGTGTTCTTTAATCTTTGACCAATTTTCTCTGGTAGTGGATGGACTATAATGGATCTACCAATGCCTCAGGGCGGACTGGAAAATGTAGGCCTGGACTCCCGTGAATGTCAATCAATCAATTAATCAATCAAAGCCCGTTGCTCCCCTCGGTGCTTAGGCCACTGACAACATCCCGTTAGGATATGCGGTATTTGGTTACTCTTTCTGTCTCTCCTCAAAACTAACCATTTATTTGTAGTTCCCTCTCACGCTTCTCTGTGTATTTTTAGGGACACACAGGCTTGGTTTGCAAACCCAAGACTGCTCCCTAGTGGTCTGTCGGTGTCTTTGTGCATGACAAAGACAAGAATATCACCACTGTCCTACAGAGAGTATGTTGTAATAGACGATTAACTGTGTGACATTGCATAAAACCGGTCATGGTTAGCTTGTTTGTTAAGAGCAGCATCGATGGCGCCTAACAGGCTGCGGGTCTACTTTTCTCGAATTAAGATGGACACACATCGACTAACCACTCCCTACGGGAGTTGTCACAATACAGGAGAGTAATAAGCTGCTCGAGCCTAGTCCGCAAAGCAAGAAATCATCCTCCCGGTTACATCCAGCTTACGCCAGAGCTGGGGCCTTCACATGGGCATCTGTCCCTATAGAAGTACAGGCCGACTAAGTTGGACCTTTACAAGGGCATCTGTCCCTATAGAAGTACATGTCGACTAAGACTAAAGTCCCAAAATACCGGCTGGAAATCAGTTCGCGTTCAGTTTGACTGGGAGTGTCCGGATTTGTATATGTATGACCACATCTCCACGTACAGAAAGGATTGACACTACTACAGTCCTGAAACACTACTATAGTGGAACACATTACAAGAAAATTAGTCTTCTAATTTAAGTCGTCTATCCTGCGCCAAGTGCGTAGCATCGGTCAATGTGAGCCCTTGTCGTTGCACAATCATTCTAATGTCATCTATCCACCTACCTCGTGGCCGCCTCTTGCCATGTAGCCAGATCTACCAGCATTGTAAGCCATCAGTGGAAGATGATGAGGGTGCATTCTCATGAGATGACCAAACCAACTTATTTTCTGCCTGGAAATGTATTCGGCACAAGACGTAGTGCCGACTATACTTGGAATGTCGTAGTTCCACATTCTGTCTTTTCTGGTAACACCGATGACTTTCCTCAAAACATTTATTTCACAAGTCGAAATCCTGCTCTCGCGCACTCTTCACAGAGGCCATGTTTGGTACTGGTAGCACAGCACCTGCATAAATATACTGTTTATCAGCTGTTGCTTTGTTTGCCAAACTAATGCTCGGGTGTCTAAGCAGTGGGGGCAGCTGATAAGTCACCGCAGATGCTTTCTGACACCTTGTCTTGAACAGATTCACACACGCATCCATACACTGGCCAATACGTCCTGAAATCGTGCAAAGTACTACGGTTTCGGATGGGAAGGGGCGATCATTCGTCAGTAGAATCCAAAAAGGTAAACCTATAATCAAGTCAAAGAAAAGCTCTTTCCTTGAGGACTCCACAAGAGTTAGACGGTGCCTTTCTCAGGGTTTGTCTTATCAAACCTCATTTTCTTCGTTCAATGTGTTGTTCCAGCGACTGTTGTTAGATTTGTTTCCCACATCTCTTCATTCGTCACCATATCCGGCCACTTTTTGCCCATTATCCTTCATAACGAAACACCGGAATCTTTCCTGTATCGCTTTGCTGGTTCTCCGTGGTCCGGCTCCATTCAACAGTACCAACTTGACTCTGGCGTTGATATCCTAACTTTGGTGTGAATCTTGAGTTATCTGACCCTTATGAATGTAGTGCAATTATATAAGTTACAACCGGCTCACTAAAACGGAACCCACATTGTCCATTTCCGCCTCGTTGGACAAGTATGATGATGCACATTCGTTTTCAACTGCATGGTTTGAGCATTCTTCCTTTTATTGTATAAATACATATGGCTCTTTTCGTTTTTACAGACGGTTTTAAAAAGATAAGAGTATCATTTGGCAGCTCTTTTCGTGGCTGATCTCAGACAATTACACTTTACCACAGGTGTGCAATGTTGAAAATTGTTCTAACAATTCTGAGGAGCCTTGGCAGGTTTACCACTTCCACCAACATACGGGGCTTCGAGAGAGTACGCTTTCGTTCTGTCCACTATTTTTTAGATTTGCAAAAGGGAATGGGACACACTCATCGTGGTGCAAGGTTGAATTGGGTAGATTCAGCTGTGCAATGCTGAGTTAGGCACAATCAGCGCAGTGCAATGCTGAGTTAGGCACAATCAGCGCAGTGCAAAGCTGAGTTGGGCACATTCATAGTGGTGCAAGGTTCAGTTGGGCACATTCAGCTGGCCAATGTTGAGTTCACAATCAGCGCAGTGTAATGCTGCCGAGATAGGCCCATTTGGCGCAGTTCAATGCTTAGTTAGGCACATTCAGACCAGTTTAATGCTGAGTTTGGCACAATTAGCGCAGTTCAATCCTGAGTTAGGCCCATTTAGCGCAGTTCAATGCTGAGCTGGATACGATCAGCGCAGTGTAGTGCCTAGCTGGGGCAAAAGCTGTGGCGGCATACAATCTTCATCAACTCATGTGACCTCGATATAGCCCCATATCCGTCATTTGCTCTATGTCTGAGCTTTGCAGCAGGGTACGTAAGGTGGAGGTTTTGGTTCCCCCACCTCACGCAGTTCACCCTGAAATTGGGTTGTTCTAAAAATGGCAGCTTGGCTAACGAAGTGAGGGGTCGACATGATCCCCGTAGTAATGACCGGCACGCAGATTAGCACATCAGTCTGAGGACCCCGGTTAATCTTTACCAGCAAGCTCGAGATATGAGGACAACTTCTACAATCAAACACTTAACGCCCTTTTCTTTTGCGTGTCCCTCGCTACAACGGGGATCACGTCGATCCATTACCTCATTAGCCAGGCTGCCATGAAAACAGCCTGTTTCCAGGGAGGGCTACTAGGAAGCCGAGATGAGGGTCTTGGTCAGCGTATTTTGCCTGACCCTGACTAACATATCTGATCAGTATGTTTTGCCTTACCCTGACTAACATGTCTGATTAGTATGTTTTGCCTGACCCTGACTAACATGTCTGATCAGTATGTCTTGCCTGACCCTGACTAACATGTCTGATCAGTATGTCTTGCCTGACCCTGACTAACATGTCTGATCAGTATGTTTTGCCTGACCCTGACTAACATGTCTGATCAGTATGTTTTGGCTGACCCTGACTAACATGAGTATGTTTTGACTGACCCTGACTAACATATCTGATCAGTATGTTTTGACTGACCCTGACTAACAGGTCTGATGAGTATGTTTTGCCTGACCCTTTCTTACAAGTCTGATCAGTATGTTTTGCCTGAACAGACGTTGGTCTTCCTCCCCCTCCCCCAAGAAGATAAATAATAATAATGAAATGAAGAAGCAAACGAAAACTAATAATAACAATTATAATAATAACAACAATAATAACACTAATAATAATAGCAATAAAACACACAAAGGTGTTGAGATTAAAATCTGAGCGATATCCTCAACACAACGACATCAGCCATTTAAGTCATCAATAATCCAGAACAACATAGTCGAGTTGGCTTGACTTCCCGTTTTTCTCCCTGCCACGTCTGTTTACGGTTATTTCTGCCTGTTGTTTTAGTCTTCAAATGTCACGGCTATAATCAGCCATACTTTTTTTCCTCTTAAAAAATAGATATGGATTGGTCGTGCTAAAATACGTGTTTCTAGTGGTGAGATTTCTTCAATACTGTTACTCCATTCAACGTTAGCGCTTTGGCTGTTTCTTTCTGCTTACATTGTATATGTTTGAGACGCGTGCTATGTTGTTTGAAGCTTTATGTACTGAGTTAAGCTACGTACTGATATTTCTTTGGTAGTGGGTTACAGATGCTCTAATTTTATCCCGAAGTATACTTGAGAAGGTGACCAGAGTCCGCCTGTCTGTAGTGCTGTGCGTGCGCCCACGGTGAATGGGTTTTACAGTTTTGATTCCCACTTCGTTGAGGGTGTAACAGTTAAAGTGTCTGTTTAGGCGTTCTGGTAAAGCGCTGTTTTCACGGTTCAGCTCCTGTTACCAGAACGTACAGGTCGACCCGGCTGTAAACGGATACTGTTAGAAAGGGAATGGCAACAAGGAAGAAATCCGGCCACCCAACCTCATAAACAAGCCGTGGGGACAGCGTGGGCTAGTGGTTAAGTGACACGGCTCACAACCCGAAGTTGCTGGGTTCGATCCCCATCACAGCACCGGCCGTTACCCCGGGAAGCAGACCCTTAGAAAATGCAGGAGGGTGCAGACCCTAACATAAAAATTCACGCCGAAGTCGGATGCACTGGGTCGACAGGCGCAAAATAAAAACAGGAGTGCAACGCACACCGCCTTTGGGAATAAAGAAATAAGACATACGCAAAAAAAAACAAAAAAAAAAACACATTGAAGTCTCGAACACATCATCTTCTACAGCAGTCTATGTTATATGACTACTGTTTTTACAAGCTCTTATTATTTAACCCGACAAGAGCGTTGTCTGTTTGCTCGAACTTCTATTTTTCCTATTTTAACCAACTTCCCCATAACGTAGAGAGATGAAATTGTGTGCACAGACTCTACTAGTGCGACCTGTTAATCTATAAAATTTTGAAACATCTACAAATTAATCTACCAATTGTCTACCTATTATGGAGCGGAAGTGGCGTTCCAGTGGATACGTGGCCCTGTCGGAATCCTAGGAAATGGGAACGCCGATGATATGCTCAGAAGCGGCGGCGACGCTACCACAGTCACTTCCTCAGTTCAGTTCAGTTCATCCCGTAACCCATCAGGTTGTTGGGGCACACATGAAGACATGAAACTCTCACGCCAACCCTCTCTGACCCGGGCTGCGATCGATCTGGTATAATAGATTTCGATTTTGTCCTCATGTGTGATTCTTAGGCTTGAAATCACCTGGCGACGCCCATCTCCTCTCCAAGCTGCGGTGGGCCAACATCTGCAAGTAACCAGAAGGAGCCTGTCCCCACAGGCGAGCCATTGGCTCCTAGCATCACGCTAAAGACATGCAAGTAGATTCTGAGAAACAGCTATAGACAGGTGTGGCTAGATCAGTGGGCCACATTCGAGACAGGCCGAATATATTTCAAACACCAAGCAAAACCAGATCTAAAGGGCTCAGATAAGAAGCTGAAATGAAAAGACCAGAGTTTGTTCTTCAAGCTGAGAACAGGCCATGCCCCTCTCAACAAACACCTGGATAGATTAGACCCACTGCGTGAACCAAACTGTAGATTATGCCCCGACCACGAGGAGTCAGTCGAGCACCTCCTGACTTTGTGCGCAAGGCTGGTCGATCTGCGGAACCTGTTGCTATCACTACACTCCACCACACTCCACCACACTCCACCACACAACACACTCTACACACCACTACAACAATTGAGGAGGACGTGTGCTTTGTTTGAGAGGCATTGGGCTGTCAAGAGCTGCCAGGTCAGCTAAAGGGATTTATCATTATCATAATCATCATCATAATCATCATCATCCAATTTTGAAGGTATCTGAAAACATTACACCAATTTAGTTCTCAAAACAAAAACATATAGTATAAATAAAACCGTTCACAAAAAAAGGTAGTTCTTTTCTAAATGTTTCACTAGTTTTACAAATGTACATAGCAATTGTGATACCAGTCTTGACTGTTACACGAAATCGCCCATTTTGCACCATGTCTTGTTTTCTGTTGTGATTTTTTTTAACCCTGCACCTAATGAAGACCTTGAGGCCGTAACATAGGTGCCGGTGTTTTTTTGTTTTTTTTTGTGGTCCTGGTGCGCTTATTCAACAATTACCTATATGGGTTTTACAGACTTTCAAGGGAAGGAAGATTACGTCTGGTCAGGCAGAATATACTGATCAGACATGTTAGTCAGGTTCAGCCAAAACATACTGGACAAGACCCTCACCTTGGCCTCCTCGTAGGAATTCCTGTAAACGGGCTGTTTTCATGGCAGCCTGGCTAACAAGGTGAGGGAACAACGTGATCCCCGTGGTAGTAAGCGACACGCAGATGAGGCCTAGCATAGCACAACCGCTTGGAAGACCCTCGTCTACCTTCAGCAGCACGCTCGGTATGTGAAGCAAGATACTGCAGCCCGCCACTTAGAACCTTTTCAGTGCGCGCAAAAGAGTAACCTACTCATTGTAGTCACGTCACTTTCTTCAAGTATAGCCATGGTACATTCGTGCCGTTTGTCGACCGAAGTGTTAATTATAAACGTGTGTCGGTGTGCGTGTTGAGTGTGGCGCTGTGCGTGTTGAGTGTGGCGCTGTACGTGTTGAGGGTGTCGCTGTGCGTGTTGAGGGTGGCGATGTGTGTTCAGGGGGGCGCTGTGCGTGTTGAGGGTGGCGATATGTGTTCAGGGGGGCGCTGTGCGTGTTGAAGGCGTCGCTGTGCGTGTTGAGGGTGGCGCTGTACGTGTTCAGGGGGGCGCTGTGTGTGTTCAGGGGGGCGCTGTGCGTGTTGAGGGTGTCGCTGTGCGTGTTGAGGGTGTCGCTGTGCGTGTTGAGGGTGTCGCTGTGCGTGTTGAGGGTGGCGCTGTGTGTGTTGAGGGTGTCGCTGTGCGTGTTGATTGTGGCGCTGTGTGTGCTCGGGGTGGCGCTGTGAGTGTTGATTGTGGCGCTGTGCGTGCTCAGGGTGGCGCTGTGCATCCTCGGGGTGTTGTTGTACGTGTTGAGGGTGGCGCTGTGCGTGTTGGGGGTGGCGCTGTGTGTGTACAGGGTGGCACTGTCCGTGTTCAGGGGGACGTTGTGCGTCCTCGGGGTGTTGTTGTACGTATTGAGGGTGGCGCTGTGCGTGTTGAGGGTGGTGCTGTGTGTGTTCAGGTGGGCGCTGTGCGTGTTGAAGGTGGCGCTGTGTGTGTTCAGGGTGGCGATGTGTGTGTTCAGGGTGGAGCTGTGCGTCCTCGGGGGGTTGTTGTACGTGTTGATGGTGGCGCTGTGTGTGTTGAGTGTGGCGCTGTGTGTGTTTAGGGTGGCGCTGTGTGTGTTCAGGGTGGTGCTGTGTGTGTTCAGGGTGGCGCTGTGTGTGTTCAGAGTGGCGCTGTGCGTGATCAGGGTGGCGCTGTGTGTGTTCATGGTGGCGCTGTGTGTGTTCAGGGTGGCGATGTGTGTGTTCAGGGTTGCGCTGTGCGTGTTCAGGGGGGCGCTGTGCGTGTTCAGGGGGGGGGGGGCGTTGTGTGTGTTCAGGGTGGCGCTAATCAGTTCAAGGCTGAGATAACAAGAAGTGTGTATTAAATAAGTGATACCCCGAGGGATGCACTGGTAGCTGTGCTCCACCTATTGCCTTGTGGGATAGCACGAGAGTGCACAAGGCTAAGGGAGAAAACCACGACAGAAAATCCTTACTGCCTTGTGGGTTATCACGAGAGTGCGCAAGGATAGGGGAGTAAACCCCGACAGCAGGAAACAACGCGTTAGAGATCTTCTGGCATCCCACTGCAACCCTCCTATTTCCGAGCGAATCGAATCTATCCTTATCTTAGATGTCATCAGCTGGGACGAGAGGGAGAAAGTGCAAAATGGGCAAGGCACTTCACCATATCGGCTGTTAAACGGCTGCCCAGCCAAGCTAGGTGAAGATACAGTGGGGAAGGACACCTGCCCTTTGTGTATAGATCGAACACAATTCGAAACGCGAAAATGCATGCGAAAAACGTGGAACGTGGAACGTCAGGACCATGTGTCCTGGAATTGACATCCACAGAGTGACTCAGGACATATACACAAGGTCCCTGCAGGACAGACGCTGCCACCGCCATCTCTACAACAGACCAGCTTACAGACCGTCTGCCAACACGCAAAAGGCCATAACGCATGGTAGGCATTCGCAAACAACAACAGCCGACTTTCAATCTTCAATATCACTGGAGTTTCGATTTATTTACATGAACTCTGGTGTCTCGGATTCAAAACTTTGGTATGGCTTAGGCTGCTATTTTTTCTTCTTCCTATCCACTCCCGACGGAGTATAGAGCTACCACCACAGTTGACCTCATTCATGTAGCCTGTGCCATATAATTGTGTGTGCTCTTGCGGTGGGGGTTTATTTTAAACTTGATCTTAATAAACATACAGTCTACATTGCATCGATTTTACAAGAGCAAGCGGCCTTTATTCTTGCTCTTTGATACGCCGGTCGTACCCAAGCAATGAGAATAGACTTGGTAATGATAGGTTTTACTTTGTAGTTTTGTAATCAATTATTTATGCCATGAGGCAGTGCTTTACCGCGGATGTGCCACGTCACACTTGAATGCTGTGTATACCTGGCCAGTGAGATAAATAGCACGCTTGGCGAATACAGCTACAAATCGCACGCTTGGCGAATACAGCTACATTTCCTTGTTATGAACAAAAATAGTGTCCATTTAGCGAAATGGGAGTCATGTACTATTTCTAAGAAATACTTCCTCAGTTTTGTATTATTGTGTACAGTAAGGCATTTAAATTAAATTCAGTTCACCTTGTTGTTTAATGCCTACAACGAGTAACTTAATTAACTTAACTTAACTTAACGTCTTTATATTGGTTTAGAAGTCTCTGCAGAGTCTGTGTTCAACCAGTTTCATTTACATTTCATTGCTTTAAAAGCTTTGCGTATCCAATTTATTATGCAATGCATTAATTCTCCCTGCCTCCATTACTTCCTGTGGCAATGCATTCCAAGCATTCACCACTCTCTGACTAAAAACATATTTTCTTATATCTAGTCTGGACCTTTCTTTAGTTAATTTGTAGCTATACGTTCTTGTTCTTGTAGGTAGTTGTATTTTGAAAAAAACAAACATGTTATAGTCTCATTTATCCGTTCCTTTGATTATCTTATAAACCAGTGTTAAGTCACCTCGAATGATTACCTTTTCTAGACACCGTAGGTTGGTTTTTCTGAGTCTTTACTCATAACTGTAATTCTGGAATCCAACTATCAGCTTTATTACCATTTTTTGTATCCTTTCCAGCATGTTTATATCCCCTCCATAATATGGATTCCACACATGTACACAGTACTCCATTTTAAGCCTAACTAATGCTTTATACAGTTTGACCATCACTTCCTTGCTCCTATGTTTATATTACTTTTTATCATACCTAACATTGCATTTGCCCTTTTCACTGTTACCTGGTCTTGCTCACTCACCTTACCTGTATGATCTATTATAGCCTCTAGGCCTCTTTCCTTTTCTAGCTTTCTAATATTGTTCTCGCCCATTCTGTAATTATGCTCCATATTGGATCTACCCATGTGGGTGACTGTACATGTATCTACATTAAACTCCATTTGCCAGCTCACAGCCCATTCTCAAATTTGATCTAAATACGACCTCAATATATCTACTTCTGCTTTAGATGAGACACTGCTGCATAGTTTTGTGTCAACAGCGAATCTTGCAATCATGGATTCCATAATCAAAGTCCAAATCGTTTATATATATCAAGAACAAAATTGGTCCCAAAACCGAGCCCTGTGGCACTCCGCTTTTTAACTTCACACCACTCAGAGTACTCCTTATTAATGGCCACCCTCTGCCTTCTTCCTGATAACCAATTTGCAATCCATTTGGCAACTGTCCCATCTATGCTATGTGATTGAGGTATTCTTTCAAAAACTTTTTTTTCAAAATCTAGATACACAACATCCATTAGCTCACCTTTATCTATCATTTTAGTAACCTTTTCTATGAATTCTAATAGTTATGTTAAGCACGATCTCCCTCTATTAAACCCATGCTGACTATTTCTGATTAGATTAAAATTGTATAAATGCATTACAATGTTTTCTTTCATTATTGACTAACAATTTACAGACTATGGTCATTAAACTCACTGGTCTATAAATTGCTGGATCAGATTTGTTTCCCTTTTTCAATAAGGGGATCACTCCCGCATCTTTCCAATCCAGTAGAACAATCCATTTTGCAACTGATTGAAAACATAATATAGCCAATGGTTTTGCTAGTTGGTCTCTAATTTCAAACAGCAATTTCGGAAGAATACCATCTTGACCTGGACATTAATCCTCTTTCAACCTAACTAATTTAAAAAAAAAACATTTTCTCTGAAATACAGATTGATTCTAATCCAGCTTTATCCGTGTCTCTATAGGCTCTGTGATCTTGGAGCAGTTATCTTTTGTGTAAGTGTCAATGTGCTGATTGATTGAGTAGATTAGCTGCCCCCCCCTCCCTCCCCCCATATTTTCACTTATTATTTTCCCTGTACTGTCTATGAGAGGGCCTACTTTGTCTTTCGTTCTTTGTTTATTTCTAACATCAGCAAATACGCTTTCACTATTAGTCTTGATCCTATGAGCAAGCTTTTCTTCTTAGTCTATTTTTCCTGTTTTCTTGCCTTTCTATGTTAAGCTTGTCCAAATATTTTAAATATATATTCTTTTGATTTACCTGCCTCTTTTTATTTTTTCCATTATTTATTTTTAGCTCTTCTATATTTAACAACAAATCTAGTTATCCACATTTTACGCTTGGGGTTTACCTCCCTACATGGGGCACATTCCTCTTTTAGCTCTTCTAGAACTGTATTAAAACTCTCCCACTCTTATTCAACATCTGTTGCTCCGACAATATCTTTTCCAGATTATCTAGCTCACTTCCTCTTTCATCTTCGTAACCTCTGCCTTAGAGTAGTCGTATGTTCGCGTGTTTATGTCTACTTTTTCCCCTAGCAATAAGATCCCAACTGATGATTTGATGGTCACTTGAACCAGACAGTTCCCCAACAGTAACGTTTTCAATCATATTTTCCTCTGAAGTAAAAACTAAGTCGAGTATGTTTTTGCCTCTGGTGGCTGCTTCTACATGTTGAATCAAAAAAGTGTCAGTTATACACTTAACAAAAGGTTTTGACTCTACAAGTGTTTCTGCCATAACTCATTTTATTTCCGAAAAGTTGAAATTCCCCATTAATAATAATTTCCCGTCACTTACCTTTTCTCTGCTACTAATAAGCTCCTCATCTTTCTCTTTTTGACTTGATGGAGATCTATAGCACACCTCAATCACTGTTTGTTCACCCCTACTTTCTATTTCTCCCCATACACTTTCATTTTTGTTACCACATGATTAATCATCTTCGATCGTTATATTAACAGAATTTATACAGTATAATAAAACGCCACCTCCCTTAGCCTTGTCTCCAACTACCCTATCTTTGCTTAACATTGTATATCCCTCTATTACAAGATCACTATCTGCAGAGTAAGTTTACTCTTTTGTGTGCTTTTAAAAGGACGTTAAGTAGCGGGTTGTAGTAACTTTTCTCACATCCCGAGCGTACTGACGAAGGTGGACCGAGCTCCTCTAGGCGGTTGTGATATGCTTGGCTTCATGTGCGTGTCACTAACTACAACGGGGATCACGTCGATTCCTCACCTCGTTAGCCATGCTACCATGAAAACAGCCTGTTTTCAGGGAGGGCTACGAGGAAGCTGAGGTGAGGGTCGTGGTCGGCATGTGTTTTCCATGACCTTGACTAACATGTCTGATTAGTATATATTGCCTGACCCTGACTAACATGTCTGTTCAGTATATTTTGCCTGACCCTGACTAACATGTCTGATCAGTATATTTTGCCTGATCTGACAGTAGTCTTTCTCTCCTCAGTTCACCGTAAACAGTGAATGTATCATCATACACACACGCACAATCACACGCACACACACATGCACATATATATATATATATATATATATACAAGGCGTGCTCAAATTAAACCGGACCTAACTGCACCAAGTGAACATATGTACGATGCGCATGATCACGTCACTTCTGATGTAAACAGCACATACCAACCGTCAAGTTTGAAAAATTTCATTAACCTCCGACTCATAGTTTAAAATCAGCAGACCGTTGAAAACATAGCGGATGTGATACAGAATCCGTCCAGATTTGATCAGCGAGCGGTGATTCGGTTTCTAACAGCTGAAGGATGTCTACCAGTTGACATTCATTGCATAATGCAGGAAGTGTATGGTGACAAAAGTATGACGAAGGTAAGCTCCGGCGACGGTCCAGTCGAATTCTGCATCAATATTGCGAAGGCATCTTCTGACGCAAAAATATGCGTCTGACCTCGTAAACATCCTTTAACTGTTAGAAACCGAATCACCGCTCGGTCACTCGTATTTACATTACCATTAGCTTTCAAAGTTTCGGATGATACATTTTCACAGCCAGAATTTCAAGTACTTTCAAAGAAAGTAGAAACAGTCCTGACAAAAATAAAACATAAAATCGTGTGTATTGTGCAATGAAGAGTAAAGGGCATTCTGAGTGACGTGGTGTGATAATGTTCCATTTCTAAAGCCATTGCGTTTCATTTGTGTAGTAAATATATCAAACGAAGCAAAGATGGGACAGTAACAGGTTGTGAGTCTACATTACACTGCTGTTTTATTTCATTATGGATGCAGTCAGACCATTGATTTGCCTGGAATTCACACTTTCACATGTGTTCACAGAAAGGTGTTGTTATTTTCCAATAGGACTGGTTAATTCGTTCGTTTTTGTGTGTGTTTTCTCCGGTCAGATTATCCTGGTCTGGACATCGGCTATATCAATAGCAATACGCTTAAACATGTGTCGTATTTCACGGTCTAGTTCACCCTGCAGAACTTCACGAGATTGTCGCCCTTCGCCCCAGCTGCAAACTGTGTAGGTTTTAGTGTGTGAATTTTAGACACGATTTTAATGGACTAGAATACAGCCCGGGCGAGCTGCCAAAGGAACGCACACGCTAAGTGATGTCCCTACGACCTATTGCGGTTATGGGAAAGTCACGACACACAACAGATGTCCCAACACCCCCCCCCCCCCCCGCCCCCATCCGCTGCCTTACAGGATACCTGTTAACAGGAAATGCTTCTGGAGTAAACCCTGCAGTCGTCTCGATAAATATCTTGCCACTGGCCAAGGGCATGTGTGCTTTATGATCCGACACATCCTCTTTTCAGCTGACTTTTGTACGTACAGGTTTGCCTCTTCACTGCGATTCATATTCTCTTAGTTAGGCCTCACTAGTGCAGCCCGTTTCCTTTGGGGCGGAATAAGGTCTTGGTGAGCTCTGAGTCACTGACCCTGACGCAAGCAGACAGCTACGAATCCCTGTCTGATGTCTGCTCATTCCACTGATGTATCTTCAGCTCTTCGCTCTAATGTGAAGTATACTGTTCACCTTCAATTTGTCAATCCACGGGAAGCCTGTATCCGAGTATCTGCAATGGCTGATTTGAATAGTAATTATATTTAAAATGCTGCCTGTCCCAAGTACAACATTCTTCAGTCGTCTATTGCGAAATGATTAGAAGTGACAGTAGCTGACTTTTATTTAGCATCTCGAAATTAGTAAAGGTACTTTAATAGCAGACACTGCCATCGGGGTTGAAGTATTTGATACTTCATTGAATGAGGCGAGAGCTTCTTTATGAAGTGGCTGTGGCCAGTTCCTTTCATCACTGCCTCGTTTTCATAACAATAAATCAGGCACCCATTTACAGCTGGATCTAATAGAGCGTGCCGATAACGAGAGTAGAACCCGCTACCTTTACACGTGAAATGTGAGTACTCTACCATTAAGCTAATCAGAAGATTGAAACGTGGTAATCTTTTATTTCGATGGGGTGACATCAGCTTGAGATACCATCTGTTCAACACACTAACAAAACGAGCGTCCGTTCAGTTTAACCCCATAACTAATAGACAGTTGAACATTTGCTGTTCGCAACTAATGAGCACAATAGAAACATTACTGATATACTGACAGTTGAAATTTTCTGTGCCAAACTAATGAACAAATCAGAAATATTACTGATAGATAGACTGACCGATAAACTTTTGTTGTGCCAAACTAATGAACAAATTAGAAACATTACTGATAAACTGACAGTTGAAATATTTATGTGCCAAACTTATGAACACATTAGACACATTACTGATAGATAGACTGACCGATAAACTTTTGTTATGCCCAACTTATGAACAAATTAGAAACATTACTGATAGTCTGACAGTTGAAGTATTACTGTGCCAAACTTATGAACACATTAGAAACATTACTGATAGATAGACTGACCGATAAACTTTTGCTGTGCCAAACTATTGAACAAATTAGAAACATTACTGATAGATAGACTGGCCGATAAACTTTTGCTGTGCCAAACTAATGAACAAATCAGAAACATTACCGATAGTCTGACTGTTGAACTATTGCTGTGCCAAACTAATGAACAAATCAGAAACATTACTGATAGACTGACAGTTGAAATATTGCTGTGCCAAACTTGTGAACAAAATTGAAAGCACAGATGGCCATCACGCGTGCGATTAATGAACAACCTCTATTGAGGCACCAATTGCCTCCTGTTGATAACTGCTTTAAAAAAAAATATTCCAGCTGACGCCTGAAAGAGAATAAAGGAAAAGAAGATATCAGCATTATTGATTATTCAACTCGGACCATGACTGATTGCCGTCTGTGAATGGCTCCATAGACTATTGATTCGTTAAAGCTGCTGCATTTTGTGTGGCCATTACATTTTTATTATTATTATTATTTACGTTCTCTGTGTGTATCCCCTGATCCGATGTTGATGTTCGAAGCTACTTGGGGTGAGGTAACTCCTGATGTTAGTTATCTCACATCCCAAGGCGTACTTTAGAAGGCGGACCGGGATCCAACAGTCTGTGATGCAGTGCGAATCTTCATCAGTAAGCTCATCGTTATGGGGATTACAGTGTCGATCCCCACCTCGTTGACCAAACTGATGTGATACAGTCTGTTTCCAGGAGCTCGAAAGATGACGTCAGGTAGGGTATTAACCTGTATGTTTCCCGGGGTCAAAGGCGAAGCTGTGAATGAGGTGGCAACAGTCAGCTACTCATTTCTCAATTCACGCATCAGGGTTAGCAAACCACATTCCGCCTCCAGGTGGCGGTTCTGAAAACAGGCTGAACCAGTATAGTCTGGTTAAGGAAATAAGGATCGCAGTAGGAAGGCATACATACAAAAAAGACAGCTAAAATCGGATGTGTCAGACCGAAAAAGGTTGATATCACAGGATCGCTGTAAACTACGACACAACACCGTATCAGGTTAAACGTCAAATAAAAATAAAAAGGAGGAAGAAGATGAAGGACTAAGGAAGAAAGAAGAAGAAAAACAGAAAAAGAGGGGGGGGGGGAATTAAAAGAAAAAGAAAAAAGAAAGAAAAGAAGAAGAAGGAAAAGTAGAAGAAGAAGAAGGAAGAAAAAGAAATAAAGAAAAAGACAGAAGAAAGAAGAAGCAGAAGAAGAATAAGAAGAAGAAGAAGAAAAAGAAAGAGAGGAAGAAGAAAGAAAAGAAGAAGAAGGAAGAGAAAAAAAATACAGAAAAAGAAGGAAGAAAAAGACAGAAGAAAGAAGAAGCAAAAGAAGAAGAAAAAAGAAAAACAGAAGGAGAAAAAAAAAGAAGATGAAGACGGAGAAAAAAACACATTTTTTCACCCGAGCCTACTCTTCACTTCCTCGTCTAATGCGCATCCCCGTGTGTTTCTATGTTGCTTTACTCTTATATTTTGTCTTTCCATTACTCCTGCCTTACCCAACATGGAAGCCAAAAGACTCCGATCTGGTATACGCAACAACATCTTAGAGATGGGAATTTATGACTGTTGAGACATGCGATTGTGAAGGAACACAAGACCCAGGCCACCTGATAATCTGCCCAAACTTCCTCGAAACAAGAAACATGGATCATATGATGAGGAGACAGAGCTTAATGACCTAAGAGCAGTACTCTGTCAACTACGCCAGCAGTCCATACCGAAAAGAGTAGTGGTACAGTGAGTTTCATTCCCACTGTAACATTCAAGGCAGCGAGGAGGCAGACAGACTGGCAAAAGAAGGTGCAAGACTACCACGACCAGATTCTAGTGTGACATACGAAGAGTCCAAAAGGTTTATTAGGGCAAATGGGAAACGGAACATACTGGCTACACACAAAAATGATGCTTATTACCAGTTGAACAGAAGAGAGCAGTCTTCCGACTCCGCACAGGCCAAAACAGACTGAGGTACCATCTATTCAATAAACTGAAGATAGGTGCTACTGACGAATGCACCTGTGGTACAGGGAAAATGATAGCTGAATATCTGCTGCAGAATTGCCCGACATACGAGGACCAGAGAAAGCACATGTGGCCATCACCAGTACCAACACTAGAGAAGGTCTATGGCAGTGTCGACAGCCTCAGGATGACAGCTGCTTTCTTCGAACAAATTCAAGTTGACGTCTGACAGCGTACGAAGAAGAAGAAGATATGATGAGTGGGAACGACACGGCAATCCACGTAGTCGAACGTTGGAAACATCCGTCTGATATGGTTCGCCGGACACTGAAATAAGTATCGCCCCTGGAGGAATATTTATTTCTCTCGTTCTCCTTGTTTGATAAGGCGAAGAGATTTGCGCTTTGTTTAACGTTTAATGGTACAATGCATCAGACTTAAGCACGAATTTTTAAAAATGTGATTACCTCCCATATGGGTACGACTTTGCTGTTTCATGAATTCGACCACAAGTAACTATCAGTTATGGGCCGTACCACTAAACGCTTGACTAAGCTGCATCACGAAGAAACTTGCTATTTCATTATAGACAAGTTCATTTGAGAGGTCCTAGGGTGGAAAGAATTTGTCACCTGCACAATCGTAAGTCATCTTGAATAGTTTGCTTGGTATAGCAATGAGGTCAGTCTTACTTTGTGATCCCCAATTGCAGGTTCAGAAATGCACGCTGGTCAATGTGTGTACACAATGTGTGTACACAATGAATGACACAGTGTTAGTCTTCCACTCGCACAGCCAGAGGTGCATCATTGCGATCCACAAATATAACCGGATCACAAACGACGAGATCATCCCCACCCCTAGACGTGCCTGGTTAACACCTTAACCATGCTAAACCGTCGCCGTCTATCCTTGTTTGGACACGTAGAGCGCCTTGCCGAGAACGTACCGTCATCATTTTTTGAAGCAGACAATGGACATTAAATATAAAAAAATATTTTCTTCTTCGAAACCATGTTCCCGCGACCTTTCACGCAATATCTGACTACAAAGACATCACCCTCACTGCATGCAGCCTAGAACTCGACCATTCACCGTGATCATAGAATTGTGGCCGGACTCAACTTTATCCCCTGCACTGGCTGCCTACATTCCTACCTGCCTACATACCTACCCTACCATACAAATTAGCGTTAACCTCGCAACCAGCAACACTAATGAACCATGAGAAAGGATATAACAATGTATGGCGATGGTGGCGTTCAAACAAGAACAATCAGGCTATCAAGAATAATTTAGCATTTTTCCAGCTTAACAAAAGTGAACAGGTGGCAATATTAAAATATCGCATTCGTCTCACATGAAATCTTCTTCTTCTGCGTACGCAGTCAGACAGCAACCATTATTTTTTCGAAAAAAGCGGCGGTCATCCTGAGGCTCTCGCCACTGCCATAGAGCTTGTCTTGCAGTTCCACTGGTAATGGCCACATCTGCTCTCTCTGATCCTCGTATGTCGGGCAGTTCTGCAGCAGATGTTCAGCGGTCATTTTACCAGTACCGCACGGGCATTCGTCGGTACACCCTATCTTCAATTTGTTGAATAGGTGGTACCTCAGTCTATTGTGGCCAGTGCGAAGTCTGAAGACAACGACCTGCTCTCTTCGGTTCAACTGGTAATAGGCATCGTTTTTGGTGTAACCAGTATGTTCGGTTTCCCATTTGGTCATGTATCTGGCTTTGATAAGCCGTTTTGACTCTTCGTACGTCATACTGGTATCTGTTTGTGGTAGCCTTGCACCTTCTTTTGCCAGTCTGTCTGCCTCCTCGTTGCCTTGGATGTTGCAGTGTGACGGAACCCACTGTACCACTACCCTTTTTGGTGCGGACTGCTGGCACAGTTTGCAGAGTGCTGCTCTTAAGTCATTAAGCTCAGTGTTTTTCTGGCTTTTTAGTACTGTGACTACGGCGAGAGCATCTGTCAGCAGGACTATATGGCTCTCATTTTCACTGTGTGTCACCATTTCTTCCACTGCCGCCCTCAGTGCCTCTGCCTCCGCTCTGAAATTGCTTGTGTACTTACCAGTAGCGAATGACAGTGTTATTTTTCTGCCATTTGGTGGGTTCAGGAATGCTCCTGCCCCTCCGTTCTGTGTAGTGTTTGTTACAGAACCGTCGGTGTATGCATGGGTCCAGTCCATGCTTGGGTAGCTTTTCGTTATGAAGCTTAGGGTAGTATCTCTCCTTTCTTTTTCAGTCTGGCAGTTTTTGTTTGCAATACCTGGTATATTTTCTACCACCTCTGGGAATATATCCTGCCTCCAGGTAGGTTTTCGTACAGTAGTGATGGGTTTTGGTGTTGTTAGTGCGTTTATGGGATCTTCGTGCATCTTTGCTTTGGCTATTTCTGCAAAGTTTCTCCGCTTTAGTTTCCCATTTCCCAAATTGTTTAGTCTCTGGTGCATTGGATGGTCGGTCAGTCTTCGGAGTTTCTCTGACTGCAGCTGGGCTCTGCAGTCTCTTCTATCGGTCATGGATTGCAGTTTTGTAATCTTTTCAAGTATTACAATTGGCGTTGACTTCATGCCACCTGTTTTAATTCTCATGGCTTGGTTTTGAAGTTTGTTAACTTTATCGAAGTTCGCCTTCGCTGCTGTTGTCCATGCCGCAATGCCATACTCGAGAACTGGTCTCACTCTTCCAGTATACAGTTTCTTTAGTATGCCTTCGTCTGCTCCCCAGCTTGTGCCCGCAAGTTTCCTCATGATTGCCATTCTTTCTCTGGCTTTCATTCGGTTTCTCTCAATCTGACTTTTCCATGTCATGCGCCGATCAAATGTGACTCCCAGATAGGTTGGGTTGTCGTTTGGCTGCAGGATTTTGCCATTTAGACTTAATTTGGTACTTTGGGGTTTTAATGAAAGCGAGAATATTGTGCATGTGGTTTTCTCCTCGTTTATTTTGACCAGCCATGAGTTCGCCCACTCTTCCAGCGATGTTAGGGCCGTCTGCATCCGATTTCTTGCTATGGTGAGATTCTTTTCAGAGGTCCACATAGCCAGATCGTCTGCAAACATTGAGCTATGGACTCTTCTTGGTATATTCTCTGTGATATCGTTTATATGTACCAGGAAGAGTGTGGGTGACAATACTCCCCTTGGGGTACTCCCTGCTCGAGTGTCACCTTTTTGCTCATCTGCCCTTGTACTTGGACTCTGGCCGTTCTTTGTTTGAGGTAGTGGTTGATCCACTTGTACATCTTCCCACAGACATCACTTCTTCTTAGCTTGACTCTAAGTTCCTCTTTCCAGACTTTGTCAAATGCCTTTTCCAGATCCACCCAAACAGCTACTGTGTGTTTCTGTGCCTGGTAGGCATCTTCTATCTCCTGGGCTATGAGGATGACCTGGTCCTCAGTGGATCTGTGCTGTCTAAAGCTGGCTTGCTGTGGAATTAGTATTCGTTTTTCTTCCAGATGCCACATCAGTCTGGTGTTTATCATCCGTTCCATCAGCTTGCCGACACAGCTCAGTAGGCTTATGGGCCTGTATCCATTTGGATCTGTTTTGTCTTTTCCTGTTTTTGGTACTGGTACCAGTATTGCATCTTTCCATGCCTGTGGTACAATTTCCCTTTTCCAGCTTTGGTTCAGGACCGATAGCAGTTTCTTCTTCGCTGTTTGGCCCAGCCCCATCAGCATTTTGTTTGTTATCCCGTCTTTTCCGGGAGATTTCCTTTTTTTTAGTGTTCTCATAGCCTCTTCCATTTCGCGCATTGTTAGTTTGGCCATCATGTGCTCTTCAGGAGCCGTATTCATGTTTTCGTGTCCCTTTAGCTCTTCGCTAATGTCTGTATGCTTATCTGCAGGGACCTCGATGTGGTTTGCTCTGGCATAGTGATCGACAAAGGCGTTTGCGGCTTTCTTACCTGTGATCAAGTTCTCGCCCTGCTTGATAGTAATTTGTTTATTTGACGGGGTTTCGTCGTTCATGGCTCTGACTAGATTGTCTCACATGAAATAGATACAATCTATTCAACAGATTAGACCGAGAGTTACCGGGACACGAAAGGGGAATAAAGTATAATAACATTGTAAACCTGTAAATCATGTCTAAAGAGGCAAATAAGGAGGGTTGTGCATGAGGCTAGCTACTTCATCATTTAGAAACGTTAGGAGTACAAATTGCAATAAATATGCAGGTTAATCAAAAGGAAAGAAAACCCACGCAAAACAGAAGGAGATACTTTGTTTAAATGGTTAATGTCGAGATGCAGAGGTCGCCGCAAGGAATATGTTAAGTTTCAGAGTAGACAGTTGAAATGGCGGCTCAGGACAGGAGATGTTGTACATACTATACTATTTGTATACTGGGCTTCCATGAGACTCGCAACATTGTTCAATGGTAATATCGGGATGAAGGTTTAGAAATGCTGATGCGGGCTAGAATATAGCAATGAATGATCTGACAGCAGCCAGTGACTCACAGTGAAACATAACTGAACAACACCGTATTCCCTCTCAAAGTGGCGGTTCTGGAATCAGCCTGCACTCATCGAGTTCAATGTGGATCGTCTTCTGACCGTTGCCAAGAGGACTTCAAAAGGCATTTTTGCTGTTGTAATTATTTCTCGTATTTCCTAATTTGTAACTCGGGCTTTGAATGTGATGTTTAGAAATCTTCGGAACTTCAAAGCATGTATCCTTCTCCACAGGTCAGTTGTAATTGTCCATGTCTCACAAGCATATCGAAATATTGATAGGATCAATGTATGCATTAATCTGATCTTAGTGGATATGACTAACCGTTTGTCTTGCCAGATATTATTAGGACGTGAAAGCGACGCTATTGTCTTTGCTGCTCTGGCCAACACCTCACATTTTGATCCTTCATCACTGACAATCGAACCCAGATATTTAAAAGGGTCGACCAATTCGAGTTCCTGGCCATTAGCTTTTACTCCACAATGTATGCAATTAATGCAGAGTATAATTGAATGTTTAATTTGCACATGCCATTTTCCCACATAATCTTCACTTCTACGGCCTTGCTCCAGCGCGAAACAAGAGCATGCACTCATTTCCTGTACCAGCTCGTTTCCTGTTCACGTAGCCATGTTGATTTGACGTAGTATGTTATGAGATTTCAAAGAACCCATCCTGCGTCTGCCTTTGAATATTACAGATCGTAGGAACTTGAAATCGCAGTTCCATTGCTGACTGTAAGTTTATATGTCGAATTGTGATACTATTATCCCACGAATAATGGCATCGACACGCTGCAACATATCTGAGCAAGTGGCTATGGAAGGTTGCCCAGACCGTGGCCGATCATGCAGCTCTACTTCTCCACTTTCTAAAGAGCTAACGTTCTGAAACCAGAATCCAACGGTGCTAACATATTATACACAACGTCCATTCAGAGTACACACACACATTTGTGAACGTACTCAACACTTTCTTTCTCCACTTCCAAAATTCAGTTACAACTCGTTGTTTGTAACGCGTGCTGCACGCACGTGCCATTTTAACAGACAACTACAGCTGTTCTATCTGTCGGAAGACGGTACAGATACACATATGTACGCGGGAAACAAAGCATTAGCATTGTAACATGTATTTTTCCACTTTGTTATCTGTATTCTTGAATGAGAAAAGTCTGCGTATTTGCGCTCTATTATTCTTCTTCGTCTTCGATCGCCATCAGATATTCACAAGCTTGACTATAGCTTAGGCAGAAGTCTGTACACGGTTGCAGGCCTTGCCGTTCAACTTTTCAAAGTTGAATTGACCATGTCGAAGGACATATTCCAGCACTCTCCTTGCGTGGCGGAGTCCAGGATTCGAACACTACCTTTCTGCGTCATGTCTGTATCCAGTGCTGGACTAAGAAATGGGACCTCTAATGATAAATAAAACGCTATCTTGTAAAGTTTCTTAAAACAAAACAAAAATTATGTTTACAATTTTAGAGCGGCGTTGGGAGCTTACAATCTATATACACGATAGTAAATTTTCAGAAGACTGTTCCCTTAAGACTTTTAAACGTCACGTACAAAGATATAGTTACAAATAAAGAAATACGAGATAGAATTACAGCAGCAATAGGGCCTTTTGAAGACCTCTTAGCAACTGTCAAAAGAAGGAAACTCGCTTGGTACGGTCACATATCGAGATCAAATGGTCTTGCAAATACAATCCTCCACGGAAAGGTGCATGGCAGACGACGAAGAGGCCGTCCCAAAAAGAGATGGGAGGACAACGTAAAAGAATGGACCAATCTCCGACCAGAAGAGTCACAGGCAGCGGCTGCTGACAGAGAAGGGTGGCGTGGTGTTGTGAGGATGTCTTCATGTGTGCCCCAACGACCACACTGGTTACGGGATGACCCGACCTGACCTGAAATTTATCACAATTAATGCATTCAAGAACAGATTTGATGCGCATAGGTATTTTTAGATCAAGTGAGTGTAACAGAAACTGGTTGTATACAGACTCTGCAGAGTCTTCTAAACCAGTATAAAGACGTAACTTTTTTTCAAGTTCACCTTCTTTAATTCTATGTGCGATCTCTCTGTCAACTCTGCAGTCATCAGTGAACACACTATCTACGTATTTGAACTCATTTACATGCTTGAGACTTGTGTACCTGCTGTGTATTTCGGTCATGACTCTCAATCAACAGACTCTGTCAATAATATGACCTGTCAAGCACTGTTAAAGGATATTATAGCTCTCTATGTAACAGCGGAAGTTGGTAAACGTCGTGTGCTGCCAGTGCCATATACGGCCTTTGTTCATAATAGTTAGGTGGTTAGATAGCTAGGTAAGTAGGTGGAAATATGGTTAGGTGGTTAGATAGCTAGGTAAGTAGGTGGGAATATGGTTAGGTGGTTAGATAGCTAGGTAAGTAGGTGGAAATATGGTTAGGTGGTTAGATAGCTAGGTAAGTAGGTGGAAATATGGTTAGGTGGGTAGATAGGTGGGAATATAGTAAGGTGTGTATGTAGGTGGGAATATAGTTAGGTGGGTAAGTAGGTGGCAATATAGTTAGGTGGGTAGGTAGTTGGGAATATAGTTAGGTGGGTAGGTGGGAATATAGTTAGGTGGGTAGGTAGGTGGGAATATAGTTAGGTGGGTAAGTAGGTGGGAATATAGTTAGGTGGGTAGGTGGTAATATATTTAGGTGGGTAGGTAGGTGGGAATATAGTTAGGTGGGTAGGTAGGTGGGAATATAGTTAGGTGGGTAGGTAGGTGGGAATATAGTTAGGTGGGTAAGTAGGTGGGAATATAGTTAGGTGGGTAGGTAGGTGGGAATATAGTTAGGTGGGTAGGTGGGAATATAGTTAGGTGGGTAGGTAGGTGGGAATATAGTTAGGTGGGTAGGTGGGAATATAGTAAGGTGTATAGGTAGGTGGGAATATAGTTAGGTATGTAGGTAGGTAAGTAGGTGGGAATATAGTTAGGTGGGTAGGTAGGTAAGTAGGTGGGAATATAGTTAGGTGGGTAGGTAGGTAAGTAGGTGGGAATATAGTTAGGTGGGTAGGTAGGTGGGAATATAGTAAGGTATGTAGGTAGGTAAGTAGGTGGGAATATAGTTAGGTAGGTAGGTAGGTAAGTAGGTGGGAATATAGTTAGGTGGGTAGGTAGGTGGGAATATAGTTAGGTATGTAGGTAGGTAAGTAGGTGGGAATATAGTTAGGTAGGTAGGTAGGTAAGTAGGTGGGAATATAGTTAGGTGGGTAGGTAGGTGGGAATATAGTTAGGTGGGTAGGTAGGTGGGAATATAGTTAGGTGGGTAGGTAAGTGGGAATATAGTTAGGTGGGTAGGTAGGTGGGAATATAGTTAGGTGGGTAGGTAGGTAAGTAGGTGGGAATATAGTTAGGTGCGTAGGTAGGTAAGTAGGTGGAAATATAGTTAGGTAGGTAAGTAGGTAAGTAGGTGGGAATATAGTTAGGTGGGTAGGTAGGTGGGAATATAGTAAGGTGTGTAGGTAGGTGGGAATATAGTTAGGTGGGTAGGTAGGTGGGAATATAGTTAGGTATGTAGGTAGGTAGGTGGGAATATTGTTAGGTGGGTAGGTAGGTGGGAATATAGTTAGGTGGGTAGGTAGGTAAGTAGGTGGAAATATAGTTAGGTGGGTAGGTAGGTGGGAATATAGTTAGGTGGGTAGGTAGGTAAGTAGGTGGGAATATAGTTAGGTAGGTAGGTAGGTGGGAATATAGTTAGGTGGGTAGGTGGGAATATAGTTAGGTGGGTAGGTAGGTGGGAATATAGTTAGGTGGGTAGGTGGGAATATAGTAAGGTGTGTAGGTAGGTGGGAATATAGTTAGGTAGGTAGGTAGGTAAGTAGGTGGGAATATAGTTAGTTGGATAGGTAAGTGGGAATATAGTTAGGTGGGTATGTAGGCGGGAATATAGTTAGGTGGGTAGGTAAGTGGGAATATAGTTAGGTGGGTAGGTAGGTGGGAATATAGTTAGGTGGGTAGGTAGGTAAGTAGGTGGAAATATAGTTAGGTAGGTAAGTAGGTAAGTAGGTGGGAATATAGTTAGGTGGGTAGGTAAGTAAGTAGGTGGGAATATAGTTAGGTTGGTAGGTAGGTAGGTAAGTAGGTGGGAATATAGTTAAGTGGGTAGGTAGGTAAGTAGGTCGGAATATAGTTAGGTAGATAGGTCGGTAAGTAGGTGGGAATATAGTTAAGTGGGTAGGTAGGTAAGTAGGTCGGAATATAGTTAGGTAGATAGGTCGGTAAGTAGGTGGGAATATAGTTAGGTGGGTAGGAAGGTGGGAATATAGTTATGGGGGTAGGTAGGTAGGTAAGTGGGAATATAGTTAGGTTGGTAGGTAGGTGGGAATATAGTTAGGTGGGTAGGTAAGTAAGTAGGTGGGAATATAGTTAGGTGGGTAGGTAGGTAGGTAGGTAAGTAGGTAGGAATATAGTTAGGTGGGTAGGTAGGTAAGTAGGTGGGAACATAGTTAGGTGGGTAGGTAGGTAGGTAAGTAGGTGGGAATATAGTTATGTGGGTAGGTAGGTAGGTAGATAGGTAGGTGGGAATATAGTTAGGTTGGTAGGTAGGCAGGTAGACAGGTAGTACGCTTAGGCGACAAGAGCCTGTCGCGCCACCAATTCATGACCGTGAATAACGGCTCTGTCCTAGGCTGCATGAAGTGAACATGATGTCTTTCTGATTAACATTTTTATTCTATTTGCACCAGCAGATATAAATGGGCAAATTCAGAAATTCGAAATATTATCTGAACGAACCCCACGCTGAGTACATTTCCAGACAGAAAATGGAATAGTTCAATCTTTTCATGAGTCTGCACCATGATCAACTTCTCATAATGTTATCAAAATAAGAATATATGACTACAGGGCACGAGGGATGCCGTGCGACAGGTGGATAGACGACATAAGAACGATTCTGCATCGGCATGAGCTAACGAGACCGACGTAGCGCCCTTATCCGTGGACATGTGAATTAAGCTCCCCCCGACACCCAACTGCACAAGCGAATAAAAACTAAACTAAATAAAAGTATATATTTCACAATTATATATAGTTTAGTTCAGATTCCTGGGATTACATCGCGCCGGGGTTCGAAATCATGGACACACAAAACAAAAATCCGAGCGTGGTTCGTTCCTGGTGCGACCGCTCCTCCGTTAGAGCCAGCTGTAAATGGGTACCTGGATAAATGGGTATAAACAGCAATGAAGGTAACTGCCCCCCCCCCCCCCCCCCACATCACATAGGCTGCGGCTTAGTCCATGAAGAGTTGTCTTCATACCCGACGGCAGTTATTGTCATGGGACCCACATATTTCCCAAAAAGCATATAATTTATAGCGGTGACTTATTAATTCGGGAACAAATATATAATTTCGTTTAAAAAAACCAAACCAATTTCTTGCTATCTGACATATTATAAGATGATTCTTTTTATTGGGGGGAAGGAGGGAAGATGCGTTGTGGTCAAGAGCCAGGGATCCAGACCCTCAGGACGTCCAACGGTAAGCTGTTAAGACACAATACAGCAATCCTTGAGAGACCAAGGACTGAATCGGAACCAGGCCCGGAGAAGGACGGCGGATAAAACAGTCTGGTAATCTTTGTGGAAAAGCTCCATACCACAGGGTAGAAGAGGAGCGACTAAGTAAGTAATGCTTCTTTTACCGTTCGAAATCAAAATTCAGCCTTAATAGTCGCTTATCCGACTTTAACCGTAAATAACAACACATTTAAAAGAAAACAACGCTCAAAACGACCCATTATCTTCAGACAATATTGTTCCTATTATATTTATTATTTGGGACGTCGTGGCCTAGTGATTAAGTGGCACGGCTCACAGTCCGAATGTGTTGGGTTCTTCTTCTTCTTCGTACGCTGTCAGACGTCAACCTGTATTATTTCGAAGAAAGCAGCGGTCATCCTGAGGCTGTCGACACTGCCATAGAGCTTGTCTAGTGTTGCCACTGGTGATGGCCACATGTGCTTTCTCTGGTCCTCGTATATCGGGCAGTTTTGCAGCAGATGTTCAGCGGTCATTTTCCCTGTACCACAAGTGCATTCGTCAGTTCCACCTATCTTCAGTTTATTGAATAGATGGTAGAAGGTGTTGGGTTCAATCCCTATCACAGCACCGGCCGTTACCCCGGGGAAGCAAACCCTTAGAAAATGCAGGAGGAAGCAGACCCTTACATAAAATGCATGCTGAAGTCGGATGCACTGGGCCAACAGACGCAAAATAAAAAACACAGTGCAACGCACACAGCCTTGGGGATTAGAGAAATAAAAAAAAGGAAACCATAGCATTACTGCCGTAGGGGTGTTAGGTGTTAGCGATCTCACATTTGAAAGACTCGGCTATATGAGGGCGGTAGCCATTTCCTCTCCCTCGCCGCTTTTACTTCCCGGACAACCGATACCTATATAAGGCTGGGTCGCCCCAGGATCCGTTGCAGTCTGAAAAAATAGTACCGCCTCAACTGGGGAATGAACCCAGGACCACTCAGATGCGAAGCCATCGCTCTAACCACTGCGCTACGCGGTTCGAGAAATATTTATTAGTGGTCCGCCGGGGTCTTTGTGTGTGACAAGGACAAGAATAGCACCACTGCCACACATAGACCAAATCGTAAGAGGCCACTAATTGTGTGACATTTGTGCACACCACCGATCATGGTTAGGTGGTTTGTCTAGAGCAGCATAGATGGCGCTTAACAGGCTGCGGGTCTACTTTGCACTAGTGTTTCATTCTATTAAGATTGACTCGCAGATCGGGCAACTCCCTCCACAGCATTTGCCTAAACGCAGCGGAGCAATAAGCTACTCGAGCCTAGTCCGCTAAGCAGGGCATCCTCCTCCCTGCTAGGTCCAGCTCCTCCCAGAGCTCGGACCTGGACCTGGACATCAGCCCCTGTAGAGGTACAGGTCCACTAAGACTAAGGTAGTTAATAAATTGTGTACATATCTTTACAGTACTCTTCAAATTCATGTTCTGCCTGAACCGCTGTTGACATTTTCTACCTACATTTGGTTCACTTTGTTCTTTTTTTCGTCTTCTTTGCGTTCAGGATCTTCTGGTTATGCTAAATCTACAGGCCAGTCGCCATGATGAAGTCTGTAGTCTTCACCAGGTCGGAGCGGCTGCCCCACAGCTTTTGTCTCAGCTCCGCACCCTCTGGCCAGGTCTGGCATCTCATTTCCCTATAGATTGGGCATTCCTGTAGAATATGCTCAGGGTTCTGGCATCCTGTTCCACGTGGGCACTCATCGGTGTGTGAGACCTTCAGTCGGTATAGATGTTCTAGTAGTCTGCAGTGTCCAGTTCTCAGAAGAAATAAAGTAGTTTGTTCATTTCTTTTGAGTTGGTGAATTGGGTCTGGTGTACTGCTTATGTTTCTGTCTTCTCTCCATTGCTGTATATACTGATTTCTGATGATGTTCTTGATTTCTCTGTATGATACTCGATGATTAAATTGTGCCGTTTTGCTGCAATCTTTTGCCAGAGCGTCAGCTCTCTCGTTTCCCGTGATTCCGCAATGGGAGGGTAGCCACTGGAGCGCTATTGTTGAGGATCTCTAGTTTTCCCAGTTCTGCTCTAATCTCTGATAACAGTGGTTCGTTGTTTGTTTGTTTTTTTGGGTTTTTTTGGTATTGTCTCTAATAGTTCTCTGCAGTCTGTGAATACATCTATTTTTGTTGGAGGTTGCCTTTCTGTTTGAAGTATTCTCAGTACTCGCAGGGGAACCATCGAATCTGCTCTGAGGTTTGTGGATAACTTTCCTGTTGGGAGGGCCTCTTCTGTTATATTTCCTCTTTTGTGTCTTATGAATATGTCTCCTCCCTCGTTTCGGCCTGCCCCTCTGCTGAACCATCTGTGTACACATGTGTACATTCCTTGGAATTATATTTCTCCACAATCATTGCTTGTGCTAAAGCGTTCATCTGGTTGTCCTTTTCTGTTATGCTTTCTGCGTTTCGGTAGACTTTACGAAACCTGTTTTCCGTCCCTTTAGAAAGCGAGAGCGGAGATAAAAGCTAACATGAATTCTATATGTTTTGCTCAATATCACAGCACGAACGTTTTGAATTCAATAACTAATATGTATAGAAACATGTTTGAGTATAAAGTACATGTTTTCATTCATAGAAATCTACTTATTTTTCTAAAGGAACCTATCTCTTCAAATCTTTAAGACTCGGGAAAGCGTGTACATTATTCATTGGAGTTTCATCTCGAACTGTTAATTTAGAATTCATCAATTCTTTTTCTGTTTATGTGTATATGTTATACTTTATACAAATTTGGATACTATCGTAAACAAGAGACAGCCAAGCCAAGATACTCAGTGGGATTCTTAAACAGCATAATACCAACTGGTATGCCACATCACAAACTTAGATTAAATTGATAAGTTCATTCAAAGGAAGTTAAGTTAAAAATATTGGATTGGAATTAGCTTCGAAAATTGTTCTTTTAACTTTGGAGATAGAGAATTACCATAGCAAGACTACCAAGGAGGTCCCATGGTATGTTGGCTACGACTACATGACTATCAGGTAGGCGCCTTGGTTTGTTGGCTACGGCTACATGACTATGAAGGAGCTGCCCTGGTTTGTTGGCCACGGCTACATGACTATCAGGTAGGCGCCCTGATTTGTTGGCCACGGATACATGACTATCAGGTAGGCGTCCTGATTTGTTCGCTACGACTACATGACTATCAGGTAGGAGCCCTGGTTTGTTGGCCACGGCTACATGACTATCAGGTAGGCGCCCTTGTTTGTTCGCTACGACTACATGACTATCACGGAGGCGCCTTGCCTTGTTAGCTACGACTACATGACTATAAGTAAGACACTTTGGTTTATTGGCTTCGACAAGATGTCTTTTAGGAGGGCGCGTCCGTTTTTTTTCTGTCCTGCTACAACATGGCTATTAGGAAGGTGCTCTAGTTTGCTGGCTACGACAACATGGCTATCAGGAAGGCGTTCCGGAGTATATTAGGTACTATAAGCATATTGTTGAAGAATGTATTTTCTTAAGGACCGTGAAAGGGACACGACCAACAGTTACACAATTACAAAATAACATAATCCAAGCAAAATCTAACAATTTAAATAATTCAGAAGTTGCTCCGATTCAGGGAATTCCCCATATTCCATCAGATAAAAACAAGCATTTTATATTTCCAAGACAATAATTGCCAGTTATATCTTCATCTCGATCAATAAACCACCAGAACAAATATTTAGTCGAATATACATTTTTATCTCCAACAATCAATATTTTGTTGGTTTAGGGAGGGTGCGTGGTGTAAGGGGTGTAAATCGAGCGCAAGCTTGATTTGCAATTTGAACATTCTGGGTTTGAAATAACTTTGTGTTCAGTTTTGTTGTTGTTGATTGTTTGTTTGTTTGCGTTCGCCTTATTTCTCTAATCCCCAAGGCGGTGTGCGTTGCAATGTGGTTTTTATTTTGCGCCTGTCCGCCCAGTGCATCCGACTTCAGCATGCATTTTATGTAAGGGTCTGCTTCCTCCTGCATTTTCTAAGGGTTTGCTTCCCCGGTGTAACGGCCGGTACTGTGATGAGGATCGAACCCAGCACCTTCGGTTTGTGAGTCGTGCCACTTAACCACTAGGCCATGCTAGTTCAGTTTTATTGGCCATGTCGGTGATTTTCTCGTTGGGACAACGAGGAAGATAGCAGGGAAGAGAGACAGAGCAAGGTAGAGAGAGAAGATGGTGGACAGCCTGAGATAATGACACGGGATACAATCAACAACAGAGATATTAAACGACACACGTGATATAATAGGATGGAGGTCCATGATGATGTCTACTCCTCCACGTACATAAACGATTTGCAGGACTAATGTACTGCACAACTGCCATATTGGAGCACCTTACAAACAGACACAAACGGATATCCATAAACTGGCCAAAACATTCACATTACAAACAAACACAAATGGACATCAATAAACTGGCCAAAACATTCACATTACAAACAAACATAAACGGACATTCATAAACTGGCCAAAACATTCACATTACAAACAGACATAAACGGACATTCATAAACTCGCCAAAACATTCACATTACAAACAGACACAAACCGACATCCATAAACTGGCCACAACGTCCACATTACAAACAGACACAAACGGATATCCATAAACTGGCCAAAACATTCACATTACAAACAAACACAAATGGACATCAATAAACTGGCCAAAACATTCACATTACAAACAAACATAAACGGACATTCATAAACTGGCCAAAACATTCACATTACAAACAGACATAAACGGACATTCATAAACTCGCCAAAACATTCACATTACAAACAGACACAAACCGACATCCATAAACTGGCCACAACGTCCACATTACAAACAGACATAAACGGACATCCATAAACTGGCCAAAACATCAACATTACAAACAGACACAAATGGACATCCATAAACTGGCCAAAACATTCACATTACAAACAGACATAAACGGACATTCATAAACTCGCCAAAACATTCACATTACAAACAGACACAAACCGACATCCATAAACTGGCCACAACGTCCACATTACAAACAGACACAAACGGATATCCATAAACTGGCCAAAACATTCACATTACAAACAAACACAAATGGACATCAATAAACTGGCCAAAACATTCACATTACAAACAAACATAAACGGACATTCATAAACTGGCCAAAACATTCACATTACAAACAGACATAAACGGACATTCATAAACTCGCCAAAACATTCACATTACAAACAGACACAAACCGACATCCATAAACTGGCCACAACGTCCACATTACAAACAGACATAAACGGACATCCATAAACTGGCCAAAACATCAACATTACAAACAGACACAAATGGACATCCATAAACTGGCCAAAACATTCACATTACAAACAGACACAAATGGACATCCATAAACTGGCCAAAACATTCACATTACAAACAGACACAAACGGACATCCATAAACTGGCCAAAACATTCACATTACAAACAGACACAAACGGTCATCTATAAACTGGCTAAAACATTCACATTACAAACAGACACAAACGGACATCCATAAACTGGCCAAAACATCCATATTACAAACAAACACAACGGACATCCATAAACTGTCCAAAACATCCACATTACAAACAAACACAACGGACATCCATAAACTGGCGAAAACATCCACATTACAAACAGACACAAACGGACATCCATAAACTGGCCAAAACATCCACATTACAAACAAACACAACGGACATCCATAAACTGGCCAAAACATCCACATTACAAACAAACAGATGCACACACTGGTCAGTGTGTCCTGATATCTTTCAAAGGACCCAGCACCTTCGGGTTGTGATGCGTGCCACTTAACCTCTAGTCCACGCTGTTTCCGGCACTGGAGCTGAATTGAATTGTGGTCAAAATGATCATTATTTGCTTGACCTATTTTGTCATAGCCGGCATACCGTGGATCACACATTTGTGGCCACTCTCTGGCTAACGTCTGTCGCCATACCTATTGTACAAGGCGTGTTCAAATGAAACCGGACCAAACTGCAACAAGTGAACATACGTACGATGCGCATGATGACGTCACTTCTGGTGTAAAGATCACATACCAACCAGTCTGGGGTAGAAATCAGCGTACCTTCACCAGATAAAAGTAAAAAAAAACCTAAAGATTCTGTCATGCCATGCGGCTCATAGGAAATATGTTAGGCCCATATTATTTTGGCACTTAGTAGAAGATGTGGTCAGCACCACGACGGCCGCCTTTACTTCCCGGACTCAACCGGTACCCATTTAAGGCTGGGTCGACTCGGAAGCCACTGCGGTCTGAAAAACCATTTCCGCCTCAACTGGGGAATGAACCCTGGGCCACTCAGATGAGAAGCCAGAGCACTAACCACCCTAAAATCCAGATATGCACACCTTTAATCAAACTAAACAAAATTAGTTGCATTCGTAGACCAAGAGAAGGCATTCGAGAAAGTAAATGGATACCAACTGCAGACTACATTAGAACGTTATGGAATAAGTACACACGTTGACCAATGCAAAGGCGATGATCAAAGGCGATGATGGCATAATTTATTTTGCTAGCGCTATTTTTTTTAGGAAGAATTAATTGCGCTACCGTGTATCATCACTCTCCCGTCTAGTACCGCCCGACCCCAGTGGCAAGTCAAGGACAAGACAACTACGGGGCGACTACGAGATGCGCATCAAGCACCCCTGAAAAAGACGGCAGAGTCCGGAGTCGAACCCACACCCCCTGATCACGAGGCCAACGGCTTAACCACTGCGCTACGGAATCCCACATGTTGACCAACCTATGCTAAATAGTCTTTGTATCAAAAGCCAATGTTCAACACAAACACACGATAAATACAAATGTCCTATTAGATCCAGTGTGCGGCAACATTGTGTACTAGCTCCGTTACTGTTTATCACATTTAATGACGAAATATGTTAATACTTGTTTACTTTTGTTAAAGTCAACATTAGTTAGAGAAACAGCATCAGTGATCACTTAAATGAACTTCTCTTTGCTTATGACCAAGCAATAATATCAGCCCCCCAAAAAACAACCAAACAGTAACATGTCCACAATCTTAATTAGGTCTGTGCTGATTCTTCTTTCTTTCTTTCTTTCTTTCTTTCTTTCTTTCTTTCTTTCTTTCTTTCTTTCTTTCTTTCTTTAATTTTTTCTTTCCTTGTTTCTTTATTTCTTTCTTTCTTTCTTTCTTTAATTTTTTCTTTCCTTGTTTCTTTATTTCTTTCTTTCTTTCTTAAGTCCACTTATGACGTTAGACGTCGTTGGGAGGTTGAAGAAACATTACATCACACGGAATTGAATGAACATGCAATTTTGCAAATGGCAACATATGGTTGTAAAATATGGACCTTTACAAAAGCACTAAGAGCGATTATCGATGTTTTTGAGAAACAGTGCTACAGAAAAGTCCTGAAAATCCCGTGGACAAAGAAAAAGACAAAGAAATTCTTTCGGAAAGACATAAATGTTTAGGAGAATTGGCTTTGATATGATGTAATGACCCGAAAACTGACGTTTTTTGGACACGTTAAACGACACAACGGACTGGAAAGAGTGGTTATAGAGGGCATGGGCACTGGAAAGCGAAGTAGGGACGGACCGAGAAGACGCTGGAATCAGGACGTTAAGGAGTCGATGAATTTGACATTGGAGCAGGCCGGAAGACTGGCAGGAAACAGAGTTTCATACAGGCAGGCTGTCACGGGAGCGACGTTCTGCAAAGAACATGCTACATGATGATGATGGATTTGCAAGAACATCGGGATATAGACTTACTGAGCTGTAGAGATCTGTTGGGAACAGAGGACAATAGCGTGACATGATCAGACGACTTCAATACCAGTCTCAGAACTGACTAACAGAGAACAGTGGCGTGACATGATCAGACGACTTCAATACCAGTCTCAGAACTGACTACCAGAGGATAATGGCGTGACATGATCAGAAGACTTCAATACCAGTCTCAGAACTGACTAACCGAGAACAGTGGCGTGACATGATCAGACGACTTCAAGACCAGTCTCAGAACTGACTAACCGAGAACAGTGGCGTGACATGATCAGACGACTTCAAGACCAGTCTCAGAACTGACTAACCGAGAACAGTGGCGTGACATGATCAGACGACTTCAAGACCAGTCTCAGAACTGACTAACCGAGAACAGTGGCGTGACATGATCAGACGACTTCAAGACCAGTCTCAGAACTGACTACCAGAGGACAGTGGCGTGACATGATCAGACGACTTCAATGCCAGTCTCAGAACTGACTAACCGAGAACAGTGGCGTGACATGATCAGACGACTTCAAGACCAGTCTCAGAACTGACTACCAGAGAACAGTGGCGTGACATGATCAGACGACTTCAAGACCAGTCTCAGAACTGACTACCAGAGGACAGTGGCGTGGTTCAACACCAGTCTCAGAACTGACTACCAGAGGACAGTGGCGTGACATGATCAGAAGACTTCAATACCAGTCTCAGAACTGACTACCAGAGAACAGTGGCGTGACATGATCAGAAGACTCCAATACCAGTCTCAGAACTGACTAACCTGCTAATAATAATGAACCAGTTTTTTTTAATTGTTTAATTTTCTGCTTCAAAAAAGATCAAAGTTAATCAAAAGAAAGGGGCTGAAATTGTAGTTTTGTCTTACATTTTGTACAGCTTCGCTTGCGGGCATATGTTCTGTATGGGTCAGGTGGTAATTATACATTTATACTAGATGCACATATCTAGTATCCAACAAAACGTTCAATTTGAGTAAACTTCTATTTCCGTCGCTAACGTTGGATGAACCCTGGCCATCTGTAATAAACTACAGGTGATCGAACCCTGGCCATCTGTAATAGACTACAGGTGATCGAACCCTGGCCATCCGAAATAGACTACAGATGGCCATGGATGAACGGTACTTTGATGACATGATCGATAAGAGAGTCCTTTTTATACTTATTATGTTTCTTCTCATCACGTTTAGTACTCTTCTATTTATTCCTTCTCGCTGAACATGTTCTTCATCTTCATCGTCTGCTTTTTCCTTTTCTCTTCTGCTTGTTACATTTGCTCTTGCTCTTGGGCCTATTCTTCATTTTGTTCTTTTTCGTATCATTATTCTTCTTCTTCCTTTTGTTCTACTTCTCGTTGTCCTTCACCTTCTTATTGATGTTCTTCTTCTTATTGTTCTTCTTCTCATTGTTCTTCTTATTGTTCTTCTTATTGTTCTTCTTCTCATTGTTCTTCTTATTGTTCTTCTTCTCATTGTTCTTCTTATTGTTCTTCTTCTCATTGTTCTTCTTATTGTTCTTCTTATTGTTCTTCTTCTCATTGTTCTTCTTATTGTTCTTCTTATTGTTCTTCTTATTGTTCTTCTTCTCATTGTTCTTCTTATTGTTCCTCTTATTGTTCTTCTTCTCATTGTTCTTCTTATTGTTCTTCTTATTGTTCTTCTTATTGTTCTTCTTCTCAGTGTTCTTCTTATTGTTCTTCTTATTGTTCTTCTTATTGTTCTTCTTATTGTTCTTCGTATTGTTCTTCTTATTGTTCTTCTTCTCAGTGTTCTTCTTATTGTTCTTCTTATTGTTCTTCTTATTGTTCTTCTCAGTGTTCTTCTTCTCAGTGTTCTTCTTATTGTTCTTCTTATTGTTCTTCTTATTGTTCTTCTTATTGTTCTTCTTCTCAGTGTTCTTCTTATTGTTCTTCTTATTGTTCTTCTTATTGTTCTTCTTCTCAGTGTTCTTCTTATTGTTCTTCTTATTGTTCTTCTTATTGTTCTTCTTATTGTTCTTCTTCTCAGTGTTCTTCTTCTTATTGTTCTTCTTATTGTTCTTCTTATTGTTCTTCTTATTGTTCTTCTTCTCAGTGTTCTTCTTATTGTTCTTCTTATTGTTCTTCTTATTGTTCTTCTTCTCAGTGTTCTTCTTCTTATTGTTCTTCTTATTGTTCTTCTTCTCAGTGTTCTTCTTATTGTTCTTCTTATTGTTCTTCTTCTCAGTGTTCTTCTTATTGTTCTTCTTATTGTTCTTCTTATTGTTCTTCTTCTCAGTGTTCTTCTTATTGTTCTTCTTATTGTTCTTCTTATTGTTCTTCTTCTCAGTGTTCTTCTTATTGTTCTTCTTATTGTTCTTCTTATTGTTCTTCTTCTCAGTGTTCTTCTTATTGTTCTTCTTATTGTTCTTCTTATTGTTCTTCTTATTGTTCTTCTTCTCAGTGTTCTTCTTATTGTTCTTCTTATTGTTCTTCTTATTGTTCTTCTTATTGTTCTTCTTCTCAGTGTTCTTCTTCTTATTGTTCTTCTTATTGTTCTTCTTCTCAGTGTTCTTCTTATTGTTCTTCTTATTGTTCTTCTTCTCAGTGTTCTTCTTATTGTTCTTCTTATTGTTCTTCTTATTGTTCTTCTTCTCAGTGTTCTTCTTATTGTTCTTCTTATTGTTCTTCTTCTCAGTGTTCTTCTTATTGTTCTTCTTATTGTTCTTCTTATTGTTCTTCTTCTCAGTGTTCTTCTTATTGTTCTTCTTATTGTTCTTCTTATTGTTCTTCTTCTCAGTGTTCTTCTTATTGTTCTTCTTATTGTTCTTCTTATTGTTCTTCTTCTCAGTGTTCTTCTTATTGTTCTTCTTCTCAGTGTTCTTCTTATTGTTCTTCTTATTGTTCTTCTTATTGTTCTTCTTCTCAGTGTTCTTCTTCTTATCATTTTTTTTCTTTTTCCTTTTGTTGTTCTAATTATCATTTTTCTTCTTTTTCCTTTTGCTCTTCTTTCTATTGTTCTTCTTCTTCTCATTGTTCTTCTTCCTTTTTCTCTGTACCCCTAATCCACTTCATAATGGAATGCAGCTCAGAGCTCATTGACAGGAAGATCTGTCCCTCTATTGATACATCTACTCTCTTCCGTGTGACCGAGCTTGTCTTTGCCCCCAACACATTGACATTCCATGGTAGTTTCTCCGACCAGATCAGTGAAGCAGCTTTGGACACTAAGATGGACTATGGCCTACTTTAGATGTATCCAGAGTTGGCGGTGGATGTGTCATAGCTTATCATCATCATATAGCATGGTATGTGCAGAATGTCGCTCTTATGACAGCCTGTCTGTAGGAAACTCTCTCTTCGGCAGTCTTCCGGCCTGCTCCAAGATCAAATCCAGCGTCTCCTTGATGTGCAGAGTCCATTGTCTTCTCGGTCGGCCCCTACCTCTCTTTCCAGTGACCATGCCCTCCATACCACTGTCTTCAGTCCATTGTGTCGTTTGTAAAAGTAAAGTAACCCATAGCATTACTGCCATAGGGGTGTGAGATGTTAGTGATCTCACATTTCAAAGGCCTGGCTATATGAGGGCGGTAGCCATCTCCTCTCCCTCGCCGCTTTTACTTCCCGGAATGAACCGGTACCCATTTAAGGCTGAGTCGACCCTGAAGCCATTGCGGTCTGAAAAAACATTACCGCCTCAACTGGGCAATGAACCCAGGACCACTCAGATGCGAATCCAGAGCGCTAACCACTACGCTACGTGTCCAAAACATCTGTTTTCGGGTCATTACATAATTTATCAGCCAGTTCTCCTTTACATTCCGGTCTCGCCTTGGCTACTCCTTTTTATTATAGGTTATTTGGGAATCCCTCATTTGTTCCTGCTTTCAGGGCTCCTTTTCTCTATTGTTTTACCGAAACATTAATGACTGTCGACATCTTTGACATGTCGATGATGGGAAATGTGGACCTGAAATCAAGAGGGGAGTAGGTATGGCAATAGATACATTTAGCAGAATAAAGTCGATATTTACATCTACAGAGCCAAGCTACAAGTTAAAAATAATAATGAATTAGTGTCAAATATACGAAACAATATTGTATGGTGCGGAAAAATGAAGAATAAACTAGCAGAAAATAGAATACAGTCCATGGATATGTGGATGTGCAGGATATTGAGTCGTATTTCATGGAAATTAAATCTAACAAATGTAGAGGCTGACCCATATAGCTTCATTAGTTTTGTTAACAACTTATATCCAACATTCCGATAGCCCTCTCATATCTTATCAGTCAAATTTCTTGACACTCCTATCTCTAACTGCCCTCTTGGTGTCTTCTCAACGTGGTGTCTCCTTCTTTCTCCCACTTGTTCTGTTTGTCTTCTACTCTTTCTCTCCCTCTCTCTCTCTCTCTCTCTCCATCTCTCTCTCTCTCTCTTTCTCTCTCTCTCTCTCTTATCATGTTTATACATTCTTTTCTGACCATTATTTTGTCATATGTTTTTTGTTGTTCGTTGTCCTATTTTTATTTGTGGTCTGTCGTGGTCTTTGTGTATGACAAAGACAAGAATAGCACCACTGCCTCACATAGAGCATGTCGTAAGAGGCGACTAACTGTGACATGCATAACACGGTCCATGGTTAGGTGGTTCGTTTAGAGCAGCATAGATGGCGCCTAACAGACTGCGGGTCTATCTTGCTTTAGTGTTTGAATCTATTAAGATGAATTCACACCTCGGTTAACCACCCTTCGTAAGCGCTTGTCCCAATACAGCAGAGTATTAAGCTGCTCCAGCCTAGCCCGCTAGACATGAAACCCTTCTCCCGGCTTCATCCAGCTCATACCAGAGCTGGGACCTGCACAGGGGCATCTGCCAATGTAGAAGTACAGGTCGACTAAGAACTAAGAACCCTATATATGTATTTCTGATTGCATACATATATGTGCATGTATACATATATATGTATATATATATATGCATGTATATAAATATATATATATATATATATATATATATATATATATATATATATATATGTATATATATACACACGTGTGTATGGATGTATGTATATATATATGTGTATCTCATTATATGTAAACGTATATGTGTAAGTGAGTGCATTCACTGCCTCGTCTATTGTACGTGTGTGTATGTAACTACTTCTTCATGTGCACACGTGTAATAATGGTTGTGGTTTTTATGTAGTCATATTAATGGGGAAGTGTTGGAGCAGGTGACACGTTTCTCACATCTTGGGCATGTGATAACCGATGATGGGAAATGTGGACCTGAAATCAAGAGGGGAGTAGGTATGGCAATGGATACATTTAGCATTATAAAATCGATACTTACATCTACAGAGCCAAGCTACAAGTTAAAAATAAGAATGAATAAGTGTCAAATATTCGAAACAATTTTGTATGGTGCGGAGAATTGGAGAATGAACTAGCAGAAAATAGAATACAGTCCATGGATATGTGGATGTGCAGGATAGTGGGTCGTATTTCGCAGAAATAAAATCTAACAAATGCAGAGGTCCTAAGAAAACTAGGGATGAATAAATAACTGTTGAAAGACATAAAGAGCTGACGAATCATATATGTTGGCCGCATTAAAAGATATGACTGTCTTGTAAAAGCCATAGTAGACGGAAAGGATGAAGGCTGTCGAGGAAGGCAGGGCTACACAAGTTGGAGGATACCATCAACCGATGTACGAGTAGCAGTATGTCTGTGTGTACCACCAGGGCGAGAGAAAGTGAATGTTGGAGATCAACTGTAGCCAACTTTCTTCGTGAAGACGGCACTTTTTAGAGGATGCCATCAACCGATGTACGAGTAGCAGTATGTCTGTGTGTACCACCAGGGCAAGAGAAAGTGAATGTTGGAGATTCACTTCAGCCAACTTTCATCGTTAAGACGGCACTTTTTCTTTTTCTTTCTTTTTTGTATTCACGTTATTTTAGTATTCACCAAGGCGGTGTACGTTGCACTATGTTTTTATTTTGCGCCTGTCGGTCCAGTGCATCCTACTGCGGCATTCATTTGATGTAAGGGTCTGCTTCCTCCTGCATTTTCTAAGTGGTTGCTTCCTCGGGGAAACGGCTGGTGATATGATAGGAAGCGAAACCAGCACCTTCGGGTTAGGATGCGTGCCAGTTAACCTCTAGCCCACGCTGTACCCTGCACTTGAGCTGAATTGAATTGTAGTCAAATCGATCTTTTTTTGCTTGACCTATTTTGTCCTAGCCGGCATGCTGTGGATGACACATTCGTGGTCACTCTCTGGCTAATCGCTGCCGCCTTATATATTGTACAAGGCGTGTTGAAATGAAACCGGACCAAACTGCAACAAGCGAACATACGTATGATGCGCATGATGATATCACTTCTGGTGTAAACAGTACATACCATCCGTCAAGTTTGCAAAAATTCATTATCCTCTGACTAATTGTTTCCTCAGCAGACCGTTAAGGACATGGTACGCAATCTGTCCAGAGTTCATCAGCAAGCGATGAAACGGTTTCTGACAACTGAAGGATGTCGACAAGTTGAAATTCATCGCAGAATGCAGGCAGTATTTGGTGACAAACGTGTGTCGAAGACAACAGTCGAGAACTGGACAGCGATGTTTAAAGAAGGACACGAGTTAACGCAACAAAATGCACCGGACCTGGTCGCTGAAGATCTTTTGTTACCAAAAAATATTACAGTAAACAATAAGCCTTTGCGATATAATTCATCCCAAAGTCAATGGCTTCCCATCGTTCGTATTTAACAGCTGATAACTGTAACGGGATATTCCATTTCCGGTTAAAGGAGGATAGGTCGAAATAATTTTATTTGAAATAAATAAGTCAAGACTGAGATAAGGATAGACGCGTAGAACATACGCTTACCCTAACACTGCTCTAGCCCTAACATAAACTTAGCCTAACCCTAACCCTAACCAACCTTGACCTCACCCTAACCTATACCTAACCTTACCCTAACCTCACCCTAACCTTACCCTAACCTAACACTAATCTCACCATAACCTAACTTAACCATAACCTAACCCTAACCCTAGCTCTAACCTAACCAAACCAAGCCCTTAACCTAACCCTAACCATAACCTAACCTAACCCTAACTTTAACCTAACCAAACCAAGCCCGTAACCTAACCCTAACCTAACGCTAACCTAAACCTAATCTAACCCAAACCTAACCATAGTCTAATCCTAACCTAACCCTAATATAACCCAACCCTAACCTAACCCTAACCTAACGCTAACCTAAGCCTAACCTAACCCTAATCTAACCCAACCCTAACCTAACCCTAACCAAACCGTAACCTAACCAAACCAAGCCCTTAACCTAACCTAACCATAACCATAATCCTAACCCTAATCCTAACCCTAACCCTAACCTAACCCTAACCTAACCCTAACCAAACCCTAACCAAACCCTAACCCTAACCTAACCTAACCCTAACCTAACCCTAACCTAACCCTAACCTAACCCTAGCCTAACCCTAGCCTAACCCTAAGCTAACCCTAATCTAACCCAACCCTAACCTAACCCTAACATAACCCTAACCTAACCATAGCCTAACCCTAACCTAACCCTAACCTAACCCTAGCCTAACCCTAGCCTAACCCTAAGCTAACCCTAATCTAACCCAACCCTAACCTAACCCTAACATAACCCTAACCTAACCATAGCCTAACCCTAACCTAACCCTAATCTAACCCAAACCTAACCCTAGCCTAACCCTAACCTAACCCTAATCTAACCCAACCCTAACCTAACCAAACCAAGCCCTTAACCTAACCTAACCTAACCTAACCCTAACCATAATCCTAACCCTAATCTTACCTAACCTAACCCTAACCCAAGAAATCCATTGCTAAGACACAGCATTAAGAAAAAGCTTAAATTCTCGTCTATTCTCGCACAATGTTTGACACAGCTAAAAAGTGGACTATTCTGTGAAGTCACTACCTCAAATTTGTTGCTATAAATATATATTTCTTTTGTATGCAGTCAATGAAGACGCAAATACCAAGCAATATAATCCCATCTATTATATAACACAGTGGATGTCAAGCTTGTTCGCCTTCGGAGCCTTCGTTTCTCCATTATAGAACCCCAACTGAAGAAAGGCATTAACTCTGGTCTTCCCTGAGTTTATTTTAGCGCCAATCGACCAAAACGTGAAAAGCACGAAGCATATGCTGTTAATGCTAAACCGTTTGAACGGTAAAGCCGATTACTGCACCGTTCTCAAGCAACACGTACGTAGAATGGGACAGCTGGTGAATTCATAAATTGAATTATTAAGATAAAAGTTAATAGTATTTACCATACAACTTTGGCGAGATATTTGGGTGATTAAGATTAGTATCTATAGCATTTCTTCCGATAATATAACTATCTTTGCTTGTCAATCGAGGTATACGCTCGTGTATAAATATATATAAATCATCATCATAATGTAGCATGTCGTTTATAGAAAGTCGCTCCCATCACAGTCTGTCTGAAAGAAACTCTTTCACTTGCCAAAACTCCAGCCTCCGCCACAGTCATACCCAGGCATTCCTGGATATCTTGGTGCCATCGTCTTCTTGGTCTACTCCTGCCTCTTTTGCCTGGCACCATATCTTCCATCACTGTTATCTGATGTCCGTTGTGTCTCTTGATGCGACCAAAGTAATTATATTTTCAGCCATAGTGGAATTTATAAACCAGTTCTTCTTTATGCTCGTCTTGCATTTGTCTTTTTCTCTGTCCATGGTATTCTGAGGATCTTTCTGTAACATTTTGACTCGATGGATTCGATTCTTTGTCTAGAAGTTTTGGTAAATGGATAATTTCTACGACGCTTTCTTATTTATGTTAGTAAACATCAGAGGCAAGCCATCTCCTACATTAGAGCTTGCTGTAAGATTGCCTTCCATTTGATGACAATGACGCTTTAATAAATTAAAACAAATGATCGGATGCCCTGCTGTTGTTCGACGTTACCAAAGAAGAGCTACAAAAATGACTTCTCTGACGATCGTCATCGATTCGCCCTTGAGAATAGACTTATCTCTAGTATGGGCTGTCTCCAACCACATGGCATTAATATCTTCCATACTTTTTCTTAAACCCTCACACTGGCCCCCATCTATTTGTCTTCCTTTGCCCCCCCCCCCCCCATTCTGCTATCAGTTCTCCCCCTCCTCCTATATCAATCTCACGCCCTCCTTTCTTATATTGCCGTCTCTTTGTTCTCCCATCTGGACCACTATTTGGCCACCATTGGCTTATCTGGCACATTCCCCCACTTTGTGTTTGACCGCTCCGATTCAGCTTCAATCAAGCGTCTGGCCCAACCGGTCGCTTGGACAGACTGGGTCCACTATCAGAAACAGATGAGTTGACCATTTTTTCTTATATATTGATTTATTAGTTCAGTATTGTTGTCCCTGATGAGGGCCTATTGGTCGTAACGTAGGTTTTGTTTCTGTTCTCGTCTCGGTGCGGTATCTAACAATACCAATTTTAAAATTTTGATTAAACTCAACCTTAATCAACTTTTACAAGTTTTTTTTCATGTTTTTTTTCTCAAAAAATTGATCGTGCGATTCCAAAATTATAGTTATGAGGAGTGACTTATTCAAACTAGTCTTTAGTGTCTATAACAGAGAAGAATTCGAAGTGACTTAATAATGGTTTATAAATAAATCAATGGAAAGGATAGATTAGACTACTATTTTTTTCGAAGTTCTAACAACTGCAAAAACTAGAGGGCACAGCGTCAATTTAAAGTCAGGCCCAGATTAGATGTTAGGAAATATTTTTGTAGTCAGAAAGTGGTGAATTCTTGGAATGCATTGCCACATGGTGTGGTGGAGGCAGGGTCAGTTAATGCCTTCAAAAATATATTTGATTATCACAGTCAATTTTAGTATCGGTGGAGTGGAATAAACTAGTTGTATACAGACTCTGTAGAGCCTTCTAAACTAGTGTAATGAAGTTAAGTTAAGTTAATTTAAGTTAAGCTTAGTTAAGTTAAGTTAAGTTAAGTTAATTTAAGTTAAGTTAAGTTAAGCTAAGTTAAGTTAATTTAAGTTAAGTTAAGTTAAGTTTAGCTAAGTTAAGTTAAGTTAAGTTAAGCTAAGTTAAGTTAAGTTAAGTTAAGTCAAGCTAGGTTAAGTTAAGCTAAGCTAAGCGAAGCTAAGCTAAGCTAAGCTAAGCTAAGTTAAGTTAAGTTAAGTTAAGTTAAGTTAAGTTAAGCTAAGTTAAATTAAGCTAAGTTAAGTTAAGCTAAGTTAAGTTACTCCTGCTGAGTTCAGCCAAGTCTTGACGACATTGCTTTGGTAGCGGATTACTGTGGTGTTTCCTTCATCCCGAGACGTACTTGAAAAATTAACCTGGCTCCTCCTAGTTGTGATAAAATGATAGGCTCATATTAAATTATGCATCGTGTCTACTATTTCGCATGACCCATATAATAACAAGACTGGCAGTGATTGACAAAAACGAGCCAATTTTGTAAGATAAGGTGAAACAAAACATTTTAAAAAATGGTTGGCTAATATGAACACACATCATTCTACTGTTTACCGCGCATCGAGTTGATAACAGTAGGGTATAAACGATTCTCGGATAAGCAGCGAGTTAGCCTTCCAGGGTGTGCCAAATACATGTTTACTCAGTAACAGATATGTACGACAGAACGATCGACCACGAGAGAGAAGGAGAGTACGTAAGAGAGAGTGAAATATAAAGAAACATAGAGGGCGAGAGAGAGACAGAGAGCACATGTGTGAGTCAGAGAGTGAGATGAGAGAGAGAGAGAGAGAGATAGAGAGAGAGAGAGAATGTAGAAAATACATTTTTTTGGGATCGATTAATAGTGCAGACAACACGCCTTGCACGCCATCTTGAAAGCGCAAAACCTCATATGTTGTTGTAATGACAGAGAACATGCACTATTCAATTGCCATTCAAACGGATCTGGCCAATCACATTGATTCAGATTTCTGTTGAAAATGATTGATGCAGATATTTGTTGTGGTAAAAAGTAGATCGATTTAATTTGTCAAATAATATTATTGCTACTCTCAACTCTATCTCATTGCTGAGGTCGGCAACACATTCCTATGACATAGAACAATAACATCGACAAGCATCGTTCAGATACAGCCCCGTAACAGAAACATAACGCTGAAATCTAAGTTACGGCCAAAAGGGTTTCTACGGGGATAAAGGAAAACATTCATGAAAGCAACGATGCATAAATAAAGGGAAATTGCATATGTTATTAAACTTGTTGTGTTTGTAAACGTGCCCAAAATACGAGGAACAAAAATGCACATATGAATACTGCCTTTCCACTCTTAATAAAATTAATATTAGCTGCCCATCGCAGTGACGACAGCTATATCATCAAACTCGTGCTGTGAGATGTGATCTCATATGACAGTAAAGTCCATTCCTGCTACGGTAGACTGTCGCATCGGAGACACATGATAATAGTTGACTGTAACAGTAAGCTAGGTATCCATTTTCGGATGGGCTAACAGGAGCGTGTCGAGATTGAGAATAACACAAAGCACCTGTGTCGAGAACAAATTATATTTCAGTAGTTAAAATTCGAGGGGGCCGATAAAGGAGATCGAACGAAGGACCTTCGCGGTGATAGGATAGTGCTCTACAAATATTATACTCTGACACTCCAGTGACGGAAATAAACTTTGAAAGTTTCAGATTTGACATTCAGATAAAGGCAGACATTTCATTGCTAAGAAGCTGAATTTGCCAGGAAACAGTACAGTATCAATGTACACGGAGCATTAATAAAAGAAGACTATCGATTTAAACACAATGGCTCTCGAAAAAGCAGATGCAACTTACAGATAAATAATAGAATAGCTTATACAGAAACAAGGAAATACAGAGACAATTCTACGTTCGTCAATAAATGTGTATTGAGGATAATGGATATAGGCTGGCAAGATATGCTGAGGAATAAAAGCCTTTAGGAAAGCAGTCAAAAACAACCAGCGGAGCAACAAATAGAATCTGGGAAATGGGGCTGGAAATGGTACGTGTTAAGGAAAGTATGATCAAACTTGGCCAAACAGGTCAAAACATGAAATCAACATAGGAAGAGAGAGAGAGAGAGAGAGAGAGAGAGAGAGAGAGAGAGAGAGAGACAGAGAGAGAGAGAGATAGAGAGAGAGAGAGAGAGACAGAGAGAGAGAGAGATAGAGAGAGAGAGAGACAGAGAGAGAGAGAGATAGAGAGAGAGAGAGAGATAGAGAGAGAGAGAGATAGAGAGAGAGAGAGAGAGAGAGAGAGAGACAGAGACAGAGACCAAGACACAAAGAAGAAGAGACTGAAACTGAACTTATCTCCGTGGTCCTCAACTGGAAAGAAACAGAAATACATCTCAAGATCGAACTTGTTAGAAGAGGGTTGTCACTGGCCTATATTCCGAGAGGATCGACGGGCTTTGATTGATTGATTGGACAGAGACAACGAGCTGCGCAGGAAAAGCTCTTCTTTGAGGCGAGTCAGGCTTTGTCAAAGGAGGAAATAGTGTCTGATCCACTTCAATAAACGAAACCTACAAAGTCATATTGACTTACTCTAGTACGATATGAATATCAATACATCAAAAACAGAGGGAATGAATAGAGGTAGAAAGCACACCCCATTTGATATTCATGTGAATGAAACAAAAATAAAGCAGGTACAAGAATTTAGGTATTTGGGAGCTGTTTTTGCTGAGGATGGCAGACTCGACAATGAGATATAGACGAGAGTGCAGAGGGCAAACTCTGTCTCATACCAGCTGTACCCACTACCAGGACACCCTAAGGTTTCCCTCAAAGCAAAAAAGCAGATGATAAATAGTATCTTCATTTTCAACCCTGTGCTACCAGTGTCAGACATGGACATTGGATAAGTTCCAGGAACGAAAGTTAGCCACCCGCGAAATGCGGTGCATACGAAAGGTCACTAACAACACCAGGATAGACAGAATCACAAATTCGAGTATTCAGGAGAAGGTTGGAACAATTCCCTGCCTACAGTACATAGAGCAACAAAGAATGAATTGGTTTGGTCACATTGTGAGAATGCAACCAGACCACATTGTCCATGGAACCTTCTACAGGATAACATCAGGAAGAAGGGCTAGAGGTAGACCGAGGAAAACGTGGATAGACTGTGTGAAATAAACCTGCTGTAAAATGGGGAAAAATGTAACTCGAGCCACGAGAGAGGCGAAACACAAATACATACCACGACACTGGGCTACAACCTGGAAGAAAGTGAGACGACAAAAGAAAATGAAGAAGAAGAAGATAAGAAAACTCTTTTTAGTGTTATATAAAGATATAACTGTCTATTGGTAGCCAAGCGTCAAGTGTGGACAAACATAATTTCTTCTGCGGTTGGACTCTCACGATTAGTTTGTTGTTCCGTATCACCTGATTCGTTGTCAAGAGAATCTTGTGGAGCCAGGCGGTTCAGACTTTCGTAAATAGTTGTCTATGCAAAATACAAGGGCGGAAATACTACCACAAGATCCCCAACGTGGAACTGATTGGGGGGGGGGGGCGGGACAAATACCAGTTGAGCATGAAATACGGAGGAGGCGATGTCGATGGATAGACCACACATTACAGAAACCAGTGGATGATATTACCAGATAAGCTTTGTTCTGGAATACACAGGGCAAAAGAAGTAATGGAAGACAGAGACAGTCATGGAAGAGGGAACTGGAAGCAAATATGAAGGCAGCAAATACGACGTAGACAGAACTTGCTCAGATTTTGTGAGTAGTTGGTGATGACCTATGCTCCACAGGGAGCAGAATTGTTTTTTATTGATTGATTGATTGATTGATGGCCAACATTAAACAAAGGACACATGTGTATATCGAGGAGCATATAATATGTACAATTTGTTGTTGCTTTTCCCTTATTTTGCTCTGTTCTGAGGCGGTATGCGTTGCACAGGGGATTTTATTTTGCGCCTGTCGGCCCAGTGCATCCGACTTCAGCATGTATTTTATGTAAGGGCCTGCTTCCTCCTACATTTTCTAAGGGTTTGCTTCCCCGGGGTAACGGCCGGTGCTGTGATGGGGATCGAAACCAGCACCTTCGGGTCGTCAGCCGTGTCACTTAACCACTAGCCCATGCTGTCCCCAATAATATGTACAATGAAACGCTTCAGCATGTCGTAAAAAATTATGAATGATAATTGTATATTGGTCGGGCAATCTCAACAATCAAAGGTAACCAATGGGCAGCCAATTCTCTGGTACACCAGGGTGGTGGTAGAGGCAGAATAAAGGAACAGAGTAGTGGTCCCTGTCGCACTGAAGCCTTACATAAGGACAACCAGAACCATGCTTTGTAATCCCCTGTGATGGCCTGGTCATATATGACGAAGCCATTCGACGGATAGACCTCAAAAGCACAATCACCATGCTAAACCGTCGCCGTTTGGTCCTATTGCAACATGTGGCTTGCCTTGCCGAGGAAATTCCTTTTCACCGGCTCTTAAATCAGGCCATGCGCATTACATATGAAAAACGACGCGCTTCATCATCGTTCCTTCGCTCTGTGATTGAGAAACAATAATAACACTCATTAAAGAGGTCACAAATAGTCAGCACAGAAAAGAAGTCATTACCGCAATGTCCATTCTCATACTGGATGTTGGTGTCTTGTATGCACCGGTCCCCCCAGCAACATTATCATGCATACAACACATTTCTAAAGAAACCAGCACATCTATCCTGACCATGGGGAACACGTTCGAATTTATGTGTAGTATGCAAGTAACATCTCCTTTGCACAACGTAGCTTCTTACAACGAGCCAACCTATTTGGCCGTTACACATTTCTTGGCAGGTGTTCAGCATAATAGGTTGCCATACATTTTGCACCGAGAGAGGAAAGGGGGGGGGGGGTAATAAAAAGCTACTTTATACAACCCAGAGTGGTCCGTCGGGGTCTTTGTGAATGACAAGAATAGCACCACTGCCTGACAGAGAGTATGTCATAGGAGGTCATTAACTGTGTGACACGACATAACACCGGTCATGGTTAGGTGGTTTGTTAAGAGCAGTATAGATGGCGCCTAACAGACTGCGAGTTTTCTTCTCAAGTGTTTGAGTCTATTAAGATGAACTCACACATTGGTTAACAACCCTCCGCGGCACTTATCCAAACGCAGCGGAGTAATAAGCTGCTCGATCCTAGCCAGCAAAGCAGGAAATACTCCTCCCGGCTACTCCTCCCACCTAACGTCAGAACTGGGGCCTGCACATGAGCAGATGTCCCTGTAGAAGTACAAGACTAAGACTAAGCCTATACAATAAGTGGCGACTGCAGAGGGTAGCAGCTTTTAACTCATCAGCCATTTTGTCTCCATGCAACGCGATTCGTCTTCACAATGATAGTTATTTCCCCTGATCAAGCCTCAGCGATGACTTTATATTGTACAAGGCGTCAATGATAGGGAGCAGTTAGGTTATATTACTGATGTGGAGTTGGTAAAATGACATCTGGTAGAGATATTAAAATTAAAATCTATTCATTCACGTTATATATGCAGCACGTCACAAATCCTCTCAACAAGCTTTCATTATTTGTATCATTTCCTTAGTAACGATATCGAGTAAAGATATCGAGCCTACACACAAGGTGACCCGATAAAAACCATATTCGATGCCAACAGTATACAGCCTTACGACTCTTCTTGGGGCATGTCTAAAACAATTTTCTGTAGATAATATTCTGTGTAGTAAACACCAGTTTACAGTGTGTATATATCATCATTTTCATCTGCTTCATCAGTCCTAAGACTGGTTGTTAGGTTGTCTGAGCATTTCTCTCGATTTGACCCTATCCTCTGGTTGACCAGTCCTAAGACTGGTTGTTAGGTTGTCTGAGCATCTCTCTCGGTTTGACCCTAGAAGTACACTTAGGAACTTACTTTGCTGGTAGGTTATAGTAGCTCTCTTCACATCCCGAGGCGTATTTGAGAAGGTGGACTGGGGTCATCCTGTCTGTAGTGTAATGCGAGTTTTCTCAGTAAGCTCATCACTATGAGGATAACAGTGCTGATCCCCACCTCGTGATCAAGACTGCCATGAAACAGTCTGTTTCCAGTGAGAACTGATTGGAAGTAAGGCCATGTCACACAGTTAGTCGCCGGTTTGTACACAACTTGCTAGTACACAACTGAAGTTTCTGTTATTTCTTACTATCACCTATCTTTATACGTAGTGACTGTTGTGGTCTTCATTAGCAGCAAGTCGCTATAACTGCAGGGTAAGACAGTTGCCCTTCAAGAATAAAAGCGTGAAACGGTAGGCGTATTAATCTTGCAAGTAGTAAACATCCGCTTGTGTCAAGAAATGTGAGGTCGGGCGCGTAGTCATATCGGAGAAGGACAACAAACTCGGAGGTCCCATGTACATAGTGTGCACATAAAATAACCATTATTTGGATGAAAATCGAACAGAGCAAGCTGTTAGCCGCCGCTTCTCGGGGATACATTCTATTCAACTCCTACTCAATATTTGGCCTGCATGAAGGCAAAACGGAGACGTACCTTTCATCCTTTCTAGACGCAACAGAGTAACTACAGATTTGTCTGCACACTCGGTTGCACGAATATACAAAACGACGATTACACCCCCAACAGATAGAAAAAGAGCGACTAGGAGAGGTCTTTATTACCGTATGTTTGTGCTCTGTTATTTGATATGGCTCGCTGTCTTGGGTATAAGATGCTGGCGTTTGGATCAAGTTACACATTTGACCATTCCCCCGACACGCATCCAAGCCACGCACATGGAGATAGGATATGTTCAGTAACTATGGTAACAAGGTGGGGTATGGTAACGTTGGTCCCAGTAATTTATATATATATATTTTTTTTTTTTCGTTCGCCTTATTTCTTTATTCCCCAAGGCGGTGTGCGTTGCACTGTGGTTTTTATTTTGCGCCTGTCGGCCTAGTGCATCCGACATCAGCATTCATTTTATGTAAGCATCTGCTTCCTCCTGCATGTTCTAAGGGTTTGCTTCCCCATGGTAACGGCCGGTGCTGTGATGGGGATCGAACCCAGCATCTTCGGGTCGTCAGCCGTGTAACTAAACCACTAGCCCATGCCGTCCTCCATCCCAGTAATGAAACGCATACTCAGAAATCTTACATTAGCAACACTGAGGAGTACCAATGTCCACCTTCTGCAGCACGCTCGGAGATGTAATAAGAGCTACTGAAAACCAGTCAACAGAGACACCTCATCAACTAGAAATAACGGGGAATTACTAACTTCCAAAGCACAAACCTGGCCAAAGACGCAGCATTGAATGAGCTGATAGCGACCAGCGACTCATAGCTGGGTGACTACATTAAGATCAGAGAATAGCTGCCGATCAATACGCTGTTCGATGTCCAAGTGGAGGCCCTGTTAACAGACTGCACCCATGCAGCTTGTCTTCGAGAATAGAAATCAAAAAGGGAAGGCAAACACGTTCTTAAAATGACAGTTCCGAAAGGGGGAGTGTGTGTAAACTGCAACGTCATATCGACCTTTTTCACTACTAGCGGCAAAGAACAGGAAGAATAAGAAGGAGATGAAGAAGGATAAGAAGAAGAGGAAAAAGATGAAGAAAAACAAGAAAACAAACACTCAACATCTGACCATTCTAAGAGATAAGGATTCGAACCCTTTCATATTTTCTGCATTGTTCACCGCCATTATATATCTTCCACTTCGTACGAGTTGGAATTTCCTCTAGCACAGCATTCATGTCGGTGGAATTGATTATTCTGTCTATTTATACTTTAATCAGGGGAGAGGGAACTAACTTCTGGTCAGGCAAAACATACTGATCAGAGATGATAGTCAGCGACAGACAGAACAGAATGATCAGACATTTTAGTCAGGATCAGACAAAATATACTGATAAGATATTGTAGTCAGGATCAGACAAAATATACTGATCAGATATTTTAGTCAGGATCAGACAAAATATACTGATAAGATATTATAGTCAGGATCAAACAAAATATACTGATCAGATATTATAGTCAGGATCAGACAAAATATACTGATCAAGACCCCTACCTCGACTTTCTCGTATTTGTCCCTGAAAACAGGTTGTTTCCTTTGGCAGCTTAGCTAACGAAGTGGATGATATCCTTTTATGTATAGTTTTCATTAATTGTCCGTGTGTCGAATTACAGTTAAGCCCTTGCTCGCTAGACACTTTTTACTACCCAGCTTACTCTTTGCATCCTGCAAAAGGACCTTCTTTCAAAATCTTCGGAGGTGTTTTTATCCTTTTTATGTATAGTCCATGTTATAAAGCTTGTGGTCATGAAAATATCTAGAATAGCCGGAGACATCAACATCGCTTTTGAAAAACAGCAAATCAAACAGGTGAAAGATTTCACATACTTAGGGAGCACGTTATCAGCAGACGGAAGAATTACAGCGGAAATCCAACAAAGATGCAGTAAGGCAAATCAGATCATTGGACAATTAACTCCAATACTTAACCGCAAGCACGTGACAATAACTACCGAAAGAGCTTTATACAACACGATATTCGTGCGGACAATATGCTATCAATGTCATAACTTTACACTAACATCATCATCATCATGTAGCATGTCCTTTGTAGAACGTCGCTCCCATCACAGTCTGTCTGAAAGAAACTCGTTCTTTAGCCAAAACACCAGCCTCTGCCACAGTCATACTCAGGCATTCCTGGATATCTTGGTGCCATCGTCTTCTTGGTCTACCCCTTCCTCTTCTGCCTGGCACCATACCTTCCATCACCGTTCTCTCAAGACCATTGTGTCTCTTGATGTGGCCAAAGTACTTGCATTATCAAGCCAAAATGGAATTGATAAACCAGTTCTCCTCTATGCTCAACTCTTGCCGAATGTCTACATTTGTTCTTTTCTCTGTCCAGGGTATTCTGAGGATGTTTCTGTAACATTTTGACTCGAAGGATTCGATTCTTTGTCTAGCAGTTTTGGTAATCGTCCATGATTCAGTCATAAGCTGCCACAGGAAAAACACAGGCTCTCAAGACTTTTACTCTAACATTAAATGAAAAACACGAAATCGTACAGTAGAAATGACATGACTGCGACAACTATTGGGTGTAACAAGGAGAGACATGATCAGAAACGATGACATCAGGAGAATAGTGGGAACAACACCAGTATTAAACTACATTAGAAGACATCAACTAAAATGGTTTGACCACGTAACAAGACTACTACCCCACAGCATCCCCCAACAAGCAGTGTTATTTTTATACAACGGATTATTCTTCTTCTTCTTCATTCGTTCTCCATCTTCTGCTATCAAGCCCTGAAAAGTACTTTGCAAGTAACAGGATACAGTCCAGAGAACGGAATGCGCCGTGTCGTTGGTTACATCCCTTCTCCTTATCCAGTCTGTCCTGTTGTAGCCTGTTATCCAAGATCAGCGCGTGGAGGTATAGAAGGGTCTTGGCAGCTCTGGTTCGCTGGTCCTGACGCTAGCAGTCAGCTATGGATCGCTGACCACTGCAGCTCATGCGCTGCTCAGCATCTTGATCCCCAAAGGATTCAAAGCCACTGTAAACCACCTTTTTCGTGGTCTACGAACGGATTCAAAGCCAAAGACAGACCACGAAAAGGGTGGCTTGCATAAATATCTGAGGTGGTAAAATGCTACTGTGCATGAGGCACACAGACGGGCTCGTCTACAGATCTCTTCATAACTTAAAAGGCATAACAGGATAAGCGAAAAGAAGAAAAGAAAGAAGTTGTACAAAGCTATGGTCAGAAATGTGTGGTGACTATTCTTTTCCGGGCTCAATATTAATGTTGCTTGATGTTAGAAGCCTTTGTTTCTGACGGAATGCTTTTTAATTGTTTTTGCTACTACAACCAGAGTTCTGATTTCAACTTCACAGCGAGCATCTTCTATAATTATTTGTCCAAATATGAAAACCTCTGTACTTGTTCTTTGATCTGTTCCTCTATGCTAATGTTTATTCTTTGTGTTTGATGGCTTTTAACATAGTTTATTTTTGTTTTGCTGGCAGTAATCTACATACTAAATGCCTTTTGTTGTATCTTTGATCTTGGCGAGCAGCTATTGTAATGAACTCTCTGTTAATTGTATGATGGCATTGTCATCTGCTAATTTGATGGCACTTATTTCTTCCCAATTGACCGTAACACCCATGTTGTATTTACTGGTAGTTTCTTCCAAATTTATCTCAGAATAAATATTAAATATGCTTGGGGATAATACACTGGCATGCAGACCTAAAAACGTCACCAAACTCTAAAATAATCCATAAAATTCAACAAACTCTCAAGTGATCCATTTAACTACAATGATCTATCAAATGGTCCAAAAACTTACACACTTTCAAATGGTCCAGAAACTTTAACAAACTCTCAAACTTCAATGAACTGTCAAATGGTGCAAAAAACTTCAACGAACTCTGATTGGTCCATAAACTTCCAACACACTTTCAAATCGTCCATAAAATTACATAAACTACCTAATGGGCGACAAATTTCCCTAACTGTCAATTGATACACACGTTTCACCAAACTGTCAAAGAGGCCCATAAGCTTCACTAGATTGTAAAAAGGCCCACAAGCACCACTAAACAGTCAAATATGCGCAAAATGATTCGCTGGACTGCTAAACGAGCCCACTTGTTACCCGATACTGCTAAATGGATATATGATATAGAAAGAGTTGAGAATCCCTGCAAGCCTAGCAGATAATTACTATAGAGAAATTCAACTCGATAATTAATGGAACGTTGCAGCTACGCGCAGTGGCGTAACTATCACACGGGTGAAATGAAACGGCCATGGGATCACAAAGCAGAATGGAGCCCAAAGCAGGAGCCTTTGTTTTCATATTTATGTATGCTAATTTCTCCTGATCTTGTGAGTTTCTTCTACTAAATGCTTGATCTGTGAGTGGACAAGTTGCTCGAGTGATTCCTTCTCGAGACAAAGCCACCGAGCTCAGCACGCTCAAGTCTACACTTATTTAAATTGGTACCCAACTTACTGTTAGAAGTATACGACCGCGAGGAAGGTAAGGCTAATAACCCAAACGTAATATAAACAAACATAACTGCCTAGAGATATAGCAGAAAGTGGTTTCGAACACTTTATCCCCGCCAACATTGGAACTAGCTGTCCTTTTCTTTCAAGAAGGTTTATAACATCTGCAGGATTAGATTATAACATCTGCAGGATTAGATTATAACATCTGCAGGATTAGATTATAACATATGCAGGATTAGATTATAACATCTGCAGGATTAGATTATAACATCTGCAGGATTAGATTATAACATCTGCAGGATTAGATTATAACATCTGCAGGATTAGATTATAACATCTGCAGGATTAGATTATAACATCTGCAGGATTAGATTATAACATCTGCAGGATTAGATTATAACATCTGAAGGATTAGATTATAACATCTGCAGGATTAGATTATAACATCTGCAGGATTAGATTATAACATCTGCAGGATTAGATTATAACATCTGCAGGATTAGATTATAACATCTGCAGGATTATATTAAAATATATGCAGGATTAGATTGCGGGCCACGGGCTACAAATGGAGTAGTGGATGAGCTGAGAGCAGTGGATGAGAGCAGTGGATAATAGCAGTGGATGAGATGAGAGCAGTGAATGAGCCGTGAACAGTGAATATGCGATGAACAGTGGATGATCTGAGAGGAATGAATGAGCTGAGAGCAGTGAATGAGATGACAACATTGGATGAGCTGACAACAGTGAATGAATCAGATGACAGCAGTGAATGCGCTGACAGTAGTGAATGCGCTGACAGCAGTGAATGAGCCTACAGCAGTGAATGAGCCTACAGCAGTGAGTGAGCTGACAGCAGTGAATGCGCTGACAGCAGTGAATGAGCCTACAGCAGTGAGTGAGCTGACAGCAGTGAATGCGCTGACAGTAGTGAATGAGCCTACAGCAGTGAGTGAGCTGACAGCAGTGAATACGCTGACAGCAGTGAATTAGTTGACAGCAGTGAATGAGCTGGCAGCAGTAAATGAGCGGACAGCAGCCAGCGACTAATAGCTGGCTGCTTACATCAAGGCCAGCGAACCAGAAGTGAACAAGATCCTAGTCCGACCCCTGAAAACAGGCTACACTAGTGTAGTCTGGTTTAGGAAATAGAGATGGCAGTGGGAAAACAAATCTGGTACGCCAAAATAATCAACTGAAATGGAATGTGTCGGGCCGAAAAGCACAGATATCAAAGTATCAGTGCTACGTTACAACATCAGAATGCACTTTTCAGGACGAACCAGAAGCAGTATATAGCTGGCTCAATGCCCAGCTTTGACGCCTTAGTAGACTTGACTGGCAGGTTACAGTATAACTATTCTTTGCTTCACTTTTGGAGGACTTCCTCTAACCGGGTAGCAGACTTGACTTCTGATGCACACATTGGTCCGGAAATCATTCATAGGATCAACCTTGCGGCATCTTCCATGAACTCTGCGACCAGAGTCTGTTCAAAGAGGAGGTCTCCCTAGAAATCATTCTGCGCCTATATAGATCCTGTGCTATTCCAATCCTCTTTTACGGCTCCGATCGGAAGTGGCACAAGGTCGTCCATATGAAACGAGCGTTGTATCCTTGGAGTTTGCTGACAAGGACTAGAGGTATCACAGCAGAATTCACTCTAGAGTATTTCCTCAACTCTGGATCGGCGCTGCCTCTTCTTCGTCCATGTGGGCTGTCTCTATCAGTACGTGCCGGCTAGAACACACCATTCATAAAGCCGTTCTCGTGTCCGCCCTTGCAACATCTGACTGAGACACAGTATCTCGACTCCATCTGCCATGCATGCTGTCTAGGGCTCTGCCATCAAACGTGGACAAGTACAACATAAATCCAGATCACTGAACATGTGCTACAACACTGGCCAGCTTACAAAGACCTACGGCGCTAAACCTGGTTGGAAAGAGCAGAGCTGAAGCAGTAGCTATGGAAAAGACCTTGAAAAGACTGAACTACGTCCTGGCGACCTGAATGCAGATCTAGCATAACTAAATACCTGAATGCAGGAGAAGATGCATTTCTAGTAACCCCAATACGACTACGAAAGTAGATTCACACACGATCCCGGTGGCTGAAGGTTACTATCTACTATCAACGCATGCCGTAGCCAAGCATTGTGTACCATTCAAAACAGGAACTAAATCAATCGATCAATGAAATCAAAACACGTCGTTCCAAAACGGTGCATAGGTCATTGGCAATATCACGCCAGCATACTCAGTCATTTGCGGTTCTTTCTACATCTCTCCAAGTGTAATCATTCTTTCTCACACACACACACACAATCTCTCTCTCTCTCTCTCTCTCTCTCTCTCTCTCTCTCTTTTCACTTGAGCATTCCATGTTAAAGCATGTCTGGCTATGTTGACTTCCGTAGCTAATGTCCTATCCAGTCATATTTTCTTCACTTAATTTGTTGTTCCAGTGGATGTTGTTGGCTCCTTTCCCATAGGTCTTCAATCCTCACCATGTCCTGCCACTTTAAACCCATTATCCTTCGTAGGCATCTGTTGACGTAGGACTGGAGTCTTTGTTGTATGGCTTTGGTCGTTCTCTATGCCTCCGGTCCATACCGACTTGACACTGGTAGGCATCTGTTAACGTTGGACTGGAGTCTTTGTTGTATGGCTTTGGTCGTTCTCTATGCCTCCGGTCCATACCGACTTGACACTGGTAGGCATCTGTTAACGTTGGACAGGAGTCATTTTTGTATGGCCTAAGTCGTTCTCCATGTCTCTGGTCCATACCGACTTGACACCGGTAGGCCTCTGTTAACGAAGGAATGGAGTCTTTCTTGTATGGCCCTAATCGTTCTCCATGTCTCCGGTCCATACCGACTTGACACTGGTAGGCATCTGTTAACGAAGGAATGGAGTCTTTCTTGTATGGCCTTTGTCGTTCTCCGTGCCTCCGGTCCATACCGACTTGACACTGGTAGGCATCTGTTAACGAAGGAATGGAGTCTTTCTTGTATGGCCTTTGTCGTTCTCCATGTCTCCGGTCCATACCGACTTGACACTGGTAGGCATCTGTTAACGAAGGAATGGAGTCTTTCTTGTATGGCCTTTGTCGTTCTCCATGCCTCCGGTCCATACCGACTTGACACTGGTAGGCATCTGTTAACGAAGGAATGGAGTCTTTCTTGTATGGCCTTTGTTGTTCTCCATGTCTCCGGTCCATACCGACTTGACACTGGTAGGCATCTGTTAACGTAGGAATGGAGTCTTTCTTGTATGGCCTTAATCGTTCTCCATGTCTCCGGTCCATACCGACTTGACACTGGTAGGCATCTGTTAACGAAGGAATGGAGTCTTTCTTGTATGGCCTTAATCGTTCTCCATGTCTCCGGTCCATACCGACTTGACACTGGTAGGCATCTGTTAACGAAGGAATGAAGTCTTTCTTGTATGGCCTTAATCGTTCTCCATGTCTCCGGTCCATACCGACTTGACACTGGTAGGCATCTGTTAACGAAGGAATGGAGTCTTTCTTGTATGGCCTTAATCGTTCTCCATGTCTCCGGTCCATACCGACTTGACACTGGTAGGCATATGTTAACGAAGGAATGGAGTCTTTCTTGTATGGCCTTAATCGTTCTCCATATCTCCGGTCCATACCGACTTGACACTGGTAGGCATCTGTTAACGAAGGAATGGAGTCTTTCTTGTATGGCCTTAATCGTTCTCCATGTCTCCGGTCCATACCGACTTGACACTGGTAGGCATCTGTTAACGTTGGACAGGAGTCATTTTTGTATGGCCTAAGTCGTTCTCCATGTCTCTGGTCCATACCGACTTGACACCGGTAGGCCTCTGTTAACGAAGGAATGGAGTCTTTCTTGTATGGCCCTAATCGTTCTCCATGTCTCCGGTCCATACCGACTTGACACTGGTAGGCATCTGTTAACGAAGGAATGGAGTCTTTCTTGTATGGCCTTTGTCGTTCTCCGTGCCTCCGGTCCATACCGACTTGACACTGGTAGGCATCTGTTAACGAAGGAATGGAGTCTTTCTTGTATGGCCTTTGTCGTTCTCCATGTCTCCGGTCCATACCGACTTGACACTGGTAGGCATCTGTTAACGAAGGAATGGAGTCTTTCTTGTATGGCCTTTGTCGTTCTCCATGCCTCCGGTCCATACCGACTTGACACTGGTAGGCATCTGTTAACGAAGGAATGGAGTCTTTCTTGTATGGCCTTTGTTGTTCTCCATGTCTCCGGTCCATACCGACTTGACACTGGTAGGCATCTGTTAACGTAGGAATGGAGTCTTTCTTGTATGGCCTTAATCGTTCTCCATGTCTCCGGTCCATACCGACTTGACACTGGTAGGCATCTGTTAACGAAGGAATGGAGTCTTTCTTGTATGGCCTTAATCGTTCTCCATGTCTCCGGTCCATACCGACTTGACACTGGTAGGCATCTGTTAACGAAGGAATGAAGTCTTTCTTGTATGGCCTTAATCGTTCTCCATGTCTCCGGTCCATACCGACTTGACACTGGTAGGCATCTGTTAACGAAGGAATGGAGTCTTTCTTGTATGGCCTTAATCGTTCTCCATGTCTCCGGTCCATACCGACTTGACACTGGTAGGCATCTGTTAACGAAGGAATGGAGTCTTTCTTGTATGGCCTTAATCGTTCTCCATATCTCCGGTCCATACCGACTTGACACTGGTAGGCATCTGTTAACGAAGGAATGGAGTCTTTCTTGTATGGCCTTAATCGTTCTCCATGTCTCCGGTCCATACCGACTTGACACTGGTAGGCATCTGTTAACGAAGGAATGGAGTCTTTCTTGTATGGCCTTTGTCGTTCTCCGTGTCTCCGGTCCATACCGACTTGACACTGGTAGGCATCTGTTAACGAAGGAATGGAGTCTTTCTTGTATGGCCTTTGTCGTTCTCCGTGTCTCCGGTCCATACCGACTTGACACTGGTAGGCATCTGTTAACGAAGGAACGGAGTCTTTCTTGTATGGCCTTTGTCGTTCTCCGTGTCTCCGGTCCATACCGACTTGACACTGGTAGGCATCTGTTAACGAAGGAATGGAGTCTTTCTTGTATGGCCTTTGTCGTTCTCCGTGTCTCTGGTCCATACCGACTTGACACTGGTAGGCATCTGTTAACGAAGGAATGGAGTCTTTCTTGTATGGCCTTTGTCGTTCTCCGTGTCTCCGGTCCATACCGACTTGACACTGGTAGGCATCTGTTAACGAAGGAATGGAGTCTTTCTTGTATGGCCTTTGTCGTTCTCCGTGTCTCCGGTCCATACTGACTTGACACTGCTAGGCATCTGTTAACGAAGGAATGGAGTCTCTCTTGTATGGCCTTTGTCGTTCTCCATGTCTCTGGTCCATACCGACTTGACACTGGTAGGCATCTGTTAACGAAGGAATGGAGTCTTTCTTGTATGGCCTTTGTCGTTCTCCGTGTCTCCGGTCCATACCGACTTGACACTGGTAGGCATCTGTTAACGAAGGAATGGAGTCTTTCTTGTATGGCCTTTGTCGTTCTCCGTGTCTCCGGTCCATACCGACTTGACACTGGTAGGCATCTGTTAACGAAGGAATGGAGTCTTTCTTGTATGGCCTTTGTCGTTCTCCGTGTCTCCGGTCCATACCGACTTGACACTGGTAGGCATCTGTTAACAAAGGAATGGAGTCTTTCTTGTATGGCCTTTGTCGTTCTCCGTGTCTCCGGTCCATACCGACTTGACACTGGTAGGCATCTGTTAACGAAGGAATGGAGTCTTTCTTGTATGGCCTTTGTCGTTCTCCGTGTCTCCGGTCCATACCGACTTGACACTGGTAGGCATCTGTTAACGAAGGAATGGAGTCTTTCTTGTATGGCCTTTGTCGTTCTCCGTGTCTCCGGTCCATACCGACTTGACACTGGTAGGCATCTGTTAACGAAGGAATGGAGTCTTTCTTGTATGGCTTTTGTCGTTCTCCGTGTCTCCGGTCCATACCGACTTGACACTGGTAGGCATCTGTTAACGAAGGAATGGAGTCTTTCTTGTATGGCCTTTGTCGTTCTCCGTGTCTCCGGTCCATACCGACTTGACACTGGAAGGCATCTGTTAACGAAGGAATGGAGTCTTTCTTGTATGGCCTTTGTCGTTCTCCGTGTCTCCGGTCCATACCGACTTGACACTGGTAAGCATCTGTTAACGAAGGAATGGAGTCTCTCTTGTATGGCCTTTGTCGTTCTCCGTGTCTCCGGTCCATACCGACTTGACACTGGTAGGCATCCGTTAACGAAGGAATGGAGTCTTTCTTGTATGGCCTTTGTCGTTCTCCATGTCTCCGGTCCATACCGACTTGACACTGGTAGGCATCTGTTAACGAAGGAATGGAGTCTTTCTTGTATGGCCTTTGTCGTTCTCCGTGTCTCCGGTCCATACCGACTTGACACTGGTAGGCATCTGTTAACGAAGGAATGGAGTCTTTCTTGTATGGCCTTTGTCGTTCTCCGTGTCTCCGGTCCATACCGACTTGACACTGGTAGGCATCTGTTAACGAAGGAATGGAGTCTTTCTTGTATGGCCTTTGTCGTTCTCCGTGTCTCCGGTCCATACCGACTTGACACTGGTAGGCATCTGTTAACGAAGGAATGGAGTCTTTCTTGTATGGCTTTTGTCGTTCTCCGTGTCTCCGGTCCATACCGACTTGACACTGGTAGGCATCTGTTAACGAAGGAATGGAGTCTTTCTTGTATGGCCTTTGTCGTTCTCTGTGTCTCCGGTCCATACCGACTTGACACTGGTAGGCATCTGTTAACGAAGGAATGGAGTCTTTCTTGTATGGCCTTTGTCGTTCTCCGTGTCTCCGGTCCATACCGACTTGACACTGGTAGGCATCTGTTAACGAAGGAATGGAGTCTTTCTTGTATGGCCTTTGTCGTTCTCCGTGTCTCCGGTCCATACCGACTTGACACTGGTAGGCATCTGTTAACGAAGGAATGGAGTCTTTCTTGTATGGCCTTTGTCGTTCTCCATGTCTCCGGTCCATACCGACTTGACACTGGTAGGCATCTGTTAACGAAGGAATGGAGTCTTTCTTGTATGACCTTATTCGATCTCCATGTCACCGCTCCATATAATATATTATGAATATTCTAATTTTAGGGTGAATCTTGATTTCGCTGGATCTCCATATGTTGTATTGTACTAGGAATGTCTCTCTTATCTTTCCGACTCTGATCCTTACATATGCATCTCTTGATATGTTCATTGTTATGCCAAATAATGTAAAGGCAAAGCAGGGACTGAGACAGCGGTCTGCATTAAAAAGTTTACAACCATCTCAGAGCTGAAATAACTGCCTCAATCTTCATTTCTTAAATTTAACATTATTTCGATTATCGTCGATAAGCCCGATATAAGCGCATCCTCATATTTCATTTTTACCCAAGGCCCACATGTATTGTATTTACGCCACTGCAGATGCTGTTACGTAATCCAACAATGGAATCATTTATTTACGGTTGACGAAATCTGGTTGGGTTGACGAACGTGAGTTATAGCGGTGCATTTTTCGAAACTACTATTAAAAAATTCATGTCCTTGCCACAAAGGGATTTGGTTTAATCTATATTCTCGTCACGCTCCGGTATACCCAGAAGGAAACAAATACCTAACAATAGTTTGGCAAAGACATGTCCGTATGGGAGTTAACTAATCACACCGCTAGAAAAAAACTGGGACATAGTAAAACGAAGTGTCAAACACTTCATCCTCGACAGCAGTGTCTTCTATGGGACTACCTTGATCTTGTTCATGGCGAAGTGTTTCTAGGGCGAGTTTAGACCCGGATTAGGACTGTGTTTTAGGGCCCACCCGCAGTGATATACAGTACACGACTGTCTATAATTGAATGACGTTACCTATCACTAAATGGAAATGAAACTTTATTTAACAACAAAAGAATGATTTCATATCTCATCAAATCTCATCTCCTCTATCAGATATCATATCCTCTTATCGGATCTAATATTCTCTCATCAGATATCATACCCACTCGTCAGATCCCATCTCATTTCACCATATCGTACGTCACATAATGTCATTTGACTGCAATGAGAAGCAGTCTGATGTTGTATTTCAAATATGAGGTAAATGGAATGCTTTCAAAACCACCAGTCTGTTTCTCGCGCTCCTGAAGCTTTGCTGTCTGATGTTACAAGCTCGTGCGGTATTTTTTCAATCATTCACTATTTAACTATTTAATACATTATAAATATACGCATGCTGGCGTCAGTGTTATACTGACCAAGATCTCACACCACGTCAACGCCGTGCTAATGGATAGGGGCTACCGGACAGCAGCTTGGTCAGCGAGGCGAGTCTACTTAAGTGCATTGTATTGCACGTCGGACATGGGTTAACAACAAATTAAGAATAGCCATCGTATATCCTTCGTCAGAGAAAATTCACCACAAGAACTCAGATACAAGTAACCTGACCACCAAAAAAGTGCTATAAACAACCAACTCTTTGTCAGAGAAAATGTACCACTTTAGCTGAGATAAAAATTGTCTTGAAAACAACAATAAAAAATTATAAATCTTTGCCAACTCGGGTTTCCATACTTGTCAATCCAAACACAGCTAGTCAGTGTTGAAAGCAAGGACACGAGTTCCGGATATTTCTAAAGGAAGAGACAGACCGATTTTAAAAAAAAAACAACACGCTACAAGGCCTACCTGTGATCAATGCGACTTTCCCCTGCAAACTACTGCGTGTGGCTGCCATACTTTGGATAGGAGATGTGAAATTGCTGTGACGAGCCCGTGATGTAACTGGTTTTATACAGAAAACTAGATCCAACACGCCGACAGGGGCGACAACCTCACACAGACACGGTCAGACACGAACTGGCATTTACGTAGGGCGACACGCAGTGATTCTTCCCGAGCCGTTGTCAGACATGATTGCTGTTAGCACAGTGTTTTAGTTTGCTTTTATTGAATTATTTGGAGAGCGAAAACAAAACAGAATGAAGGAAAATTGTCAGCGTGAGCTAAAGTAACGGCTGAGCGGTTGTGTGATATCAGGACTTGACCTCGATTTCTGTTTTGACCTAATCGGCTCGCGAATGTGCCTCCGCGTTGTTATGCACTTTAGTTCCAAATACGTTGGCGTACTCCGCTAGATTTCTTGTGTGTTGTTCGAAGCTACAAGCGCTGAGTTAATTGTTGACGTTTATGTGGTTGCAGGTTACAGTGGCGTTTCTTACATCCCGAGGCGTACATGAGAATGGAGACCAGGGTCCTTCCGGCTGTAGTGCACTGTAAGATTCAATCGGTAAGCACACGGCAAAGGTGTCGATTACAACCTCGTTGACCAGACAGTTCCCAGGGGCACCAACAAAGACGTGAGGTGGGTGGGTGGGGGGGGGGGGGGGGCTTGATCATTATGTCTCACCTTACCCTGGTTGAATTTCGCTACCCCAGTAGGCCCCTTGCTGGAAATGAAGAAATAAGTCGACTAAAGGGCTATAATCAAGGGGCTAGCAACCGACACGATTAATATCCCCTGGTGCTCAAATAAGAACCACCCCTACCCCCGACCTTCTCCCCCGCCCACCCCTTTGCACTTCAATTTTTCTGTATAAAACTTGTATTATTATCTGTTGCTGTACGGTGCCATTTTTCTATTGGTGGCATAAGCACGGGTTTATTTTACTTAATGATTATTCTAGCCATGGCAGACGACCATATATCTCTGTTGTAAACAGCCGGTTATGGAAATTCAACAAAAATAGGGGAAATCTACAAGGAAATTAACACATTTTCCCCGCTAGACGGCACTAGCTCATCTTACCCCACCTCCTGTCCAAGATTGTTTGGCTCAAAACATACAATCCCTATAATATATATATATATATATATATATATATATATATATATATATATATATATGTATCAATCACCCGAGTGCTCCGTCGGGATCTTCGTCTGTGACAAGGACAAGACTATCACCACTGCCCCACAGAGAACATGTCGTAAGAGGCGACTACATGTGTGTCATGGCATAACACCCGCCATGGCTAAGCGGTTTGTTTAGAGCAGCATAGATGTCGCCTAACAGGCTGCCGGGTCTACGTTGCTCTAATATTTTATTTTGTTTGTTGGCTCTTGCCTTATTTCTCTAATCCCCATGGTGGCGTACGTTGCACTGTGGTGTTTATTTTGCGCCTGTCGGCCCAGTGCATCCGACTTCAGCATGCATTTTATGTAAGGGCCTGCTTCCTCCTGCATTTTCTAAGGGTTTGCTTCCCCGGGGTAACGGCCGGTGCTGTGATGGGGATCAAACCCAGCACCTTCCGGTTGTGAGCCGTGCCACTTAACCACTAGGCCACGCCGTCCCCTCATTGCTCTAGTTTGAATCTATTCAAATGGACTCGCAAATCGGTTAACCACCCTCCGTGGCACTTGTCCCAACGTAGCGGAGTAATAAGCTGCTCGAGCCTAGCCCACTAAACAGGAAATCCTTCTCCCGGCTACATACAGCTGGATACGCACAGGGGCATCTGCCCATATAGAAGTACAGATCGACTAAGAACAAAGAACTATACATTATATATATATATATATATATATATATATATATATATATATATATATATGGGATGCCAAGACCTTTCTACACCTCCACGCGGTGATCCAGTATAACAGGCTGCAGCAGGGCAGACTGGCTAGGGTGAAGGGATCGAAGAGGGAATGCTAACCCGGTACTCAAAAAATCCATGCTGAAGTCGGATGTGTTGGATCGAAAGGTGCAAATATCGCAGTCAAGCTGTAAAATACGACACAACGCATTCCATTCTCTGGACTACATTCTGCTACTTAAGCCCTTTCAGTGTTTTTTAGTGGGAGATTGAGAATGAACGAAGCCAAGCCAAGCCAAGCCATTTATATATGTCAAGATGTTGAGCAGTGCATGAACTGTAGCGGTCAGCCACCTAAAGCTGCCAAGTTCCTTCTCCACCTCCAAGTAATGATCCTAGATAACACGATGCAACAGAGCAGACTGGCTAAAGAGAAGGGATCGAAGAGGAAAGACTAACGCGGTACCTCAACATGCCACGGTGAAGTCGGATGTGTCGGGCTGAAAGGTGGAAATCTCGCAGTCAAACTGTAAACTCATTCCGTTCCACCGACTACATATTGTTACTTGCATAGCCCTTTTCAGGGCTTGGTAGCAAGAGTTTGAGAACGAACGGAGAAGATCTTTTATTTGTGTTATATTACTCATTTACCTGGATCATTCTTACAGTACTTTGCTGATTTGATCTCAATAGAACATTTTGATGAATTTTAAAATTTGAATTAATTCTTTTTTTGGGGTAATATTCGTAACTAATTACTGAGCCCACTGAACTGAAAGATACCTCCCTCCCTGAAAATCTAACATATTTCTTGAAGTTGACAACCACTGACTGATCCAAGCTATCGACACGTTCCAGTTGACCCATCTGTAAAGGGGTACATAACTTTGCTATTAGGGAAGAAAACGCAGCAAGGAAGTGGACTTGCCATTACTTTTTGTCCTTTTCTTCATCTTCAGCTGTTGTGTATCTTCTTCTTCTTCTTCTTCTTCTTCTTCTTCTTCTTCTTCTTCTTCTTCTGCGTACGCAGTCAGACAGTAACCATTACTTTTTGTCCTTTTCTTCATCTTCAGCTGTTGTGTATCTAATCATTCTGAACCAGGAAAGCGAATTATTCGGAAAATTCATTCCTGTACAACATTGTGCTTTTGATTCTAAATCTTTCTTCTTACCCCAGACGGTTATTTCACACTTCGCAGATGATAAACGTAGAAATGAGAATGTGCATCGACGTGAGTTGGAGAATCTTCTACTTTGGAGATTTTGCAGACTTCCATTTCTTTATGCCATGCGTATTTACGTTATCGATTATGTGAAAGCGGGTCTGATTTGAGCCATGATAATGGCGGAATTGGGCCGAATTAAACGGTGCATGTCCGAAAGGTCCGTGGGTCTCAATCGGTGATAGGCGAAGGGCCTATATGAACCATATATATACATGGTAGCCAACGATCTCCATAAATAAGGAAAATAACCGGAAGCGAAGAGTAATAAGGGTCAGCTGAAACATACTGATGAAGGTGGGAGAGAAGAGTAATCAGGGTCAGGTGAAACATACTGATCAAGGTGGGAGAGAAGAGTAATCAGGGTCAGGCGAAACATATTCTTAAAGACCTCACCTCACGTCCTCTTCTTTGTGCTTCTGGGAACAGGCTGTGTTAAAGCAGTCTGACCAACGAGATGTGGATGGACACAAACCCCAACCAATAGGGGTGAACGTTGTATTGTACTACTTCCAGGCGTACCTTAGTCTACTTCCACAAGCACGTATGAAGAAGTAAAGGGACAAGAACCACTACAACTTAACTTAACTTAACTTCATTATACTGGCTTATGTGGCTTTACAGAGTCTGTAAACAACCACGGATTTCACTCCACGGATACCGAAAATACTGCGAGCGTCCAATCTATTTTTAAATGCATTAATTGACTCTGCTTCCACTACATCCTACGGCAAGGCATTCCAAGAATTCACCCCTCTCTGACCACAAAAAAACACCCTTTTATATCGAATCTAAACCTGTCTTTAAATTCTTTGTAGCTGAGGCATGAAGACGTCTTGTTTAGTCTTTCCTCGTAATTATAATTCTGAAAACTTGTGATCATTTGTGTAGCTCTTCTTTGGATCCGTTCCAGTATGTTTATATTCACTCTGGATCAAGATGCTGAGCAGCGCATGAGCTGCAGTGCTCAGCGACTCGTAGCTGACTGCTAGCGTCAGGGCCGGCGAATCAAAGCTGTCAAGACCCTTCTACACCTCCACGCGGTGATCCTGGATAACAAGCTGCAGCAGGGCACTGGCTAAGGAGAAGGGATCGAAGAGGGAATGCTAACCCGGTACTAAAAAAAATGATTTGCTGAAGTCGGATGTGTTGGACCGAAAGGTGCAAATATCGCAGTCAAGCTGTAAACTACGACACAATGCATTCCTTTCTCTGGGCTACATTCTGCTACTTAAGCCATTTCAGTGTTTGGTAGTGGGAGATTGAGAATGAACGAAGCCAAGCCATATCCACTCTATTTTATGGATTTGAATAATCGTTTGACAGATGAATTTGTTAACGCAAGTGAAATTAGTGTGAGTGAGTCCACCAGAACAATGGTGGTTTGAGAATCAGAGCGAGTCTGTCACTTGTGTGCCGCTATAAGCTGAAACATTTGGATTGATGATAGTGTTTCGTATTATGTTCAGATACACTCTAGCATTAATATCTGAGCCAAAGAAAACAAGTCCAACAATTTCATAAATTCTGCTGCTCAATAAACCAAAGCAACACTATTTGTTGTCCAGTACCCAGGGCCGTCTATACCATTAGGCAAGACTAGACGGTCGCCTAAGGCGGCACAATTTTAGGGGCAGCAAAAGGGCGAAACAAATTTGTTTTTTAAATCAAACAGCGACAAAATTCAGCAAATTAGGAGAGAAAAAGTGAAATAAAGGAAAAATGGTGGTTCTGTTGATGTTTTTAGTGTTATTGATTATTGATTTTTGATAATCAATCAAGTGTTAGGTTTTGTACATCTCTTTCAACATATCTAAAAGGTAAGTGCAATTCATGTTTCATATAAAAGAGATAAGTTACTATTAAACTATTAATGTTATATTATACAAATTCTTCCAGAATTACAGTTATGACGAAATACTCAGATAAACCGGCCTACAGTGTCTAGAAGAGAGAAGAATTCGAGTTGACTTAATACAGGTTTATAAGATGATCAGAGGAATGGATAAATTAGACTATAACAAGTTTTTTTTAAAAATACAGCCAACCACAAGAACAAGAGGGCATAGCTACAAATTAACTAAAGAGATGTCCAGATTAGACATTAGGAAATAATTTGTTACAGAGTGGCGAATGCTTGGAATGCATTGTTACGGGAGGTAGTGGAGGCTGGGACAGTTAATGCATTTAAGAATGAATTGGATGCGCATAGCTTTTAGAGAAAGGTAATGTAAATGTAACTGGTTGAATACAAACTCCGCAGTCTTCTAAATAAGTATAAAAACGTTAAGTTAAGTATATCTAATACATTAATTCTTCTAGCCTGGATGACAGGGGGAGTGACTGATGGTAGTAAAAGGGAGGGGACGTAATTTTTCAATTTTCGCTTAGGGCGACAAAACACCTGGACCGAGCTAGAAACGGTTATGCCAGCAACTTGATTCTTGTTAATTTTAATGAAGTTTGAAATTGTTGGACCACCGGGCATTTTGAAATTAGTTTTTTAGCACGCCGTTCTTGAAACGACACTGATTGGATTGCTCAACTGAAAACAGAAAGGGTTTGAAAAACAGCTACGAAGCATAATACGATAATAAGTAAAACTTTCGAGTTATAAAACAGCTTTCCTGTTAGCATTCATTGATGCTGGGTTCGTGAAGAAATGCACTATTGTCGTCAAGGACGCTTAGCTCGGAAACGTTTCCAGTGACGTGAAATGTGGCATTGTGCAACGGCTGGGAAAACTGCAACTGCTGAAAGGATTTGCTATCTGTCTGCAGACGTTAAAAGGCCATTATTTGAAAGCGTGTCTTATGAGACGACTATGTAGGGAAGAGAGGACCCGTTCATCCAAGGCGTGTCTTATGAGACGACTATGTAGGGAAGAGAGGACCCGTTCATCCATGGCGTGTCTTATGAGACAACTATGTAGGGAAGAGAGGACCCGTTCATCCAAGGCGTGTCTTATGAGACGACTATGTAGGGAAGAGAGGATCCGTTCTTCTTCTTCTTCTTCTTCTTCTTCTTCTTCTGCGTACGCAGTCAGACAGTAACCATTATTTTTTCGAAAAAAGCGGCGGTCATCCTGAGGCTGTCGCCACTGCCAAAGAGCTTGTCTTGCAGTTCCACTGGTGATGGCCACATCTGCTCTCTCTGATCCTCGTATGTCGGGCAGTTCTGCAGCAGATGTTCAGCGGTCATTTTACCAGTACCGCACGGGCATTCGTCGGTACACCCTATCTTCAATTTGTTGAATAGGTGGTACCTCAGTCTATTGTGGCCAGTGCGAAGTCTGAAGACAACGACCTGCTCTCTTCGATTCAACTGGTAATAGGCATCGTTTTTGGTGTAACCAGTATGTTCGGTTTCCCATTTGGTCATGTATCTGGCTTTGATAAGCCGTTTTGACTCTTCGTACGTCATACTAGTATCTGTTTGTGGTAGTCTTGCACCTTCTTTTGCCAGTCTGTCTGCCTCCTCGTTGCCTTGGATGTTGCAGTGTGATGGGACCCACTGTACTACTACCCTTTTTGGTGCGGACTGCTGGCACAGTTTGCAGAGTGCTGCTCTTAAGTCATTAAGCTCAGTATTTTTCTGGCTTTTTAGCGCTCTGACTACGGCGAGAGCATCTGCAAACAGGACTATATGGCTTTCATTTTCACTGTGTGTCACCATTTCTTCCACTGCCGCCCCCAGTGCCTCTGCCTCCGCTCTGAAATTGCTTGTGTACTTACCAGTAGCGAATGACAGTGTTATTTTTCTGCCATTTGGTAGGTTCAGGAATGCTCCTGCCCCTCCGTTCTGTGTAGTATTTGTTACAGAACCGTCGGTGTATGCATGGGTCCAGTCCATGCTTGGGTAGCTTTTCGTTATGAAGCTTAGGGTAGTATCTCTCCTTTCTTTTTCAGTCTGGCAGTTTTTGTTTGCAATACCTGGTATATTTTCTACCACCTCTGGAAATATATCCTGCCTCCAGGTATGTTTTCGTACAGTAGTGATGGGTTTTGGTGTTGTTTGTGCGTTTATGGGATCTTCGTGCATCTTTGCTTTGGCTATTTCTGCAAAGTTTCTCCGCTTTAGTTTCCCATTTCCCAAATTGTTTAGTCTCTGGTGCATTGGATGGTCAGTCAGTCTTCGGAGTTTCTCTGACTGCAGCTAGGCTCTGCAGTCTCTTCTATCGGTCATGGATTGCAGTTTTGTAATCTTTTCAAGTTCTACAATTGGCGTTGACTTCATGCCACCTGTTATAATTCTCATGGCTTGGTTTTGAAGTTTGCTAACTTTATTGAAGTTCGCCTTCGCTACTGTTGTCCATGCCGCAATGCCATACTCGAGAACTGGTCTCACTCTTCCAGTGTACAGTTTCTTTAGTATGCCTTCGTCTGCTCCCCAGCTTGTGCCAGCAAGTTTCCTCATGATTGCCATTCTTTCTCTGGCTTTCATTCGGTTTCTCTCAATCTGACTTTTCCATGTCATGCGCCGATCAAATGTGACTCCCAGATAGGTTTGGGTTGTCGTTTGGCTGCAGGAATTTGCCATTTAGACTTAATTGGGTATTTTGGGGTTTTAATGAAAGCGAGAATATTGTGCATATGGTTTTCTCCTCGTTTATGTTGACCAGCCATGAGTTCGCCCACTCTTCCAGCGATGTTAGGGCCGTCTGCATCCGATTTCTTGCTATGGTGAGATTCTTTTCAGAGGTCCACATAGCCAGATCGTCTGCAAACATTGAGCTATTGACTCTTCTTGGTATATTCTCTGTAATATCGTTTAAATATACCAGGAAGAGTGTGGGTGACAGTACTCCCCCTTGGGGTACTCCCTGCTCGAGTGTCACCTTTTTGCTCATCTGCCCTTGTACTTGGACTCTGGCCGTTCTTTGTTTGAGGTAGTGGTTGATCCATTTGTACATTTTCCCACAAACATCACTTCTTCTTAGCTTGACTCTAAGTCCATCTTTCCAGACTTTGTCAAATGCCTTTTCCAGATCCACCCAAACAGCTACTGTGTGTTTCTGTGCCTGATAGGCATCTTCTATCTCCTGGGCTATGAGGATGACCTGGTCCTCAGTGGATCTGTGCTGTCTAAAGCCGGCTTGCTGTGGAATTAGTATTCGTTTTTCTTCCAGATGCCACATCAGTCTGGTGTTTATCATCCGTTCCATCAGCTTGCCGACACAGCTCAGTAGGCTGATGGGCCTGTATCCATTTGGATCTGTTTTATCCTTTCCTGTTTTTGATACTGGTACCAGTATTGCGTCTTTCCATGCCTGGGGTACAATTCCCCTTTTCCAGCTTTGGTTCAGGACCGATAGCAGTTTCCTCTTCGCTGTTTGGCCCAGCCCCATCAGCATTTCGTTTGTTATCCCGTCTTTTCCGGGAGATTTCCTTTTCTTTAATGTTTTCATAGCCTCTTCCATTTCGCGCATTGTTAATTTGGCCATCATGTGCTCTTCAGGTGCCGTATTCATGTTATCGTGCCCCTTTAGCTCTTCGCTAATGTCTGTATGCTTATCTGCAGGGACCTCTATGTGGTTTGCTCTGGCATAGTGATCGACAAAGGCGTTTGCGGCTTTCTTACCTGTGATCAAGTTCTCGCCCTGCTTGATGGTAATTTGTTTATTTGACGGGGTTTCGTCGTTCATCGCTCTGACTAGCTTCCATAGCTTGTTCCCGTCTTTGTCCAGGTTTAGGCTTTCCGTTTTATTTTTCCAGCTTTCTCTTGCTGTTTGCTTAAGAGTGTGTTTGTATTTCGCCGTGGCGGCTTTGAGAGCGATGTTTGCCTCCATGGATTTTTCTCGCTCTGCCATGCTCCTAGCATTTGTTACTGCATCTTCCACTTTCTGCAACTCATCATTCCAGTAGGGCTTATAGTTTTTCCTAGCTCCTCTTGGGATGGTTTCAGTGGCGGCTTGCATTATTGCCTTGCTTAGGCTTTCCACCATGGGCTTCATTTTGGTGTTTCGTGTGTTGATGGTTTCACACAGCCCATCTGTCAGGATTGCAAATCTGTCCCAGTCGGCTCGTTTGTAATTCTAACGTGGGAGCGGTTTTGTTTCCTGTGGGCCTACTTCCATGTCAATGGTTAGCCTGATCGGCCTGTGGTCGCTACCTGCCAGTTGGTTTAGCACCTGGCGGTCTATTTTATGGTGTATGTCCTGTGTGGAGAAGGCCAAATCTGGAGTCGAGGTGGTATGCCATGTTCTTGAATAGAAGCTAGGGCTATCCTCCGGCCTATTGATTAGGGAGAGATTTGCATCTATCTCCCAATCTTCCACTTCGTCACCTCTGCTGTCAGTGTCAGAGTATCCCCATCTCTCCGAGTGGCTGTTGAAATCTCCAACTACTATGCAGTTGGAGTCTCTAACCTCCATACTCGAGAGCGATAGGTCTCTATTTGGTGGTCCGTACAGATTGAAAATGCGGAGCTTCGTCTCTTGAGCCATTATGTCAACTCCTACAATTTCTGCTTGTCCGGTGTGATTGACAGATACCGCGCTACTCGGTATGCAGTTTCTGGTCAGTATCAGGACCCCTCCTTTGTGGCCTTCTCTATCTAGACGGAAGGTCTGGTATCCTCTGATTGAGAATGTATGATTTTTGTTGAGGTGCGTTTCCTGGATACATGCCACGTCAATCTTACCTTCATGCAGGTGATGTGTTAGGGGAGGACCCGTTCATCCCAGGCGTGTCTTATGAGACGACTATGCATGGAAGAGAGGACCCGTTCATCCAATGTGTGTCTTATGAGACTACTATGTAGGGAAGAGAGGACCCGTTCATCCAAGGCGTGTCTTATGAGACGACTATGTAGGGAAGAGAGGACCCGTTCATCCAAGGCGTGTCTTATGAGACAACTATGTAGGGAAGAGAGGACCCGTTCATCCAAGGCGTGTCTTATGAGACGACTATATAGGGAAGAGAGGACCCGTTCATCCAAGGCGTGTCTTATGAGACGACTATGTAGGGAAGAGAGGACCCGTTCATCCAAGGCGTGTCTTATGAGACAACTATGTAGGGAAGAGAGGACCCGTTCATCCAAGGCGTGTCTTATGAGACGACTATGTAGGGAAGAGAGGACCCGTTCATCCAAGGCGTGTCTTATGAGACAACTATGTAGGGAAGAGAGGACCCGTTCATCCAAGGCGTGTCTTATGAGACGACTATGTAGGGAAGAGAGGACCCGTTCATCCAAGGCGTGTCTTATGAGACGACTATGTAGGGAAGAGAGGACCCATTCATCCAAGGCGTGTCTTATGAGACAACTATGTAGGGAAGAGAGGACCCGTTCATCCAAGGCGTGTCTTATGAGACGACTATGTAGGGAAGAGAGGACCCGTTCATCCAGGGCGTGTCTTATGAGACGACTATGTAGGGAAGAGAGGACCCGTTCATCCAAGGCGTGTCTTATGAGACGACTATGTAGGGAAGAGAGGACCCGTTCATCCAAGGCGTGTCTTATGAGACGACTATGTAGGGAAGAGAGGACCCGTTCATCCAAGGCGTGTCTTATGAGACGACTATGTAGGGAAGAGAGGACCCGTTCATCCAAGGCGTGTCTTATGAGACGACTATGTAGGGAAGAGAGGACCCGTTCATCCAAGGCGTGTCTTATGAGACGACTATGTAGGGAAGAAAGGACCCGTTCATCCATGGCGTATCTTATGAGACGACTATATAGGCAAGAGAGGACCCGTTCATCCAAGGCGTGTCTTATGAAACGACTATATAGGGAAGAGAGGACCCGTTCATCCAAGGCGTGTCTTATGAGACAACTATGTAGGGAAGAGAGGACCCGTTCATCCATGGCGTGTCTTATGAGACGACTATGTAGGGAAGAGAGGACCCGTTCATCCAATGTGTGTCTTATGAGACGACTATGTAGGAAAGAGAGGACCCGTTCATCCAAGGCGTGTCTTATGAGACAACTATGTAGGGAAGAGAGGACCCGTTCATCAAAGGCGTGTCTTATGAGACGACTATGTAGGGAAGAGAGGACCCGTTCATCCAATGCGTGTCTTATGAGACAACTATGTAGGGAAGAGAGGACCCGTTCATCCAAGGCGTGTCTTATGAGACGACTATGTAGGGAAGAGAGGACCCGTTCATCCAAGGCGTGTCTTATGAGACGACTATGTAGGGAAGAGAGGACCCGTTCATCCAAGGCGTGTCTTATGAGACAACTATGTAGGGAAGAGAGGACCCGTTCATCCAAGGCGTGTCTTATGAGACGACTATGTAGGGAAGAGAGGACCCGTTCATCCATGGCGTGTCTTATGAGACGACTATGTAGGGAAGAGAAGACCCGTTCATCCAAGGCGTGTCTTATGAGACGACTACGTAGGGAAGAAAGGACCCGTTCATCCAAGGCGTGTCTTATGAGACGACTATGTAGGGAAGAGAGGACCCGTTCATCCAAGGCGTGTCTTATGAGACGACTATGTAGGGAAGAGAGGACCCGTTCATCCAAGGCGTGTCTTATGAGACGACTATGTAGGGAAGAGAGGACCCGTTCATCCAAGGCGTGTCTTATGAGACGACTATGTAGGGAAGAGAGGACCCGTTCATCCAAGGCGTGTCTTATGAGACGACTATGTAGGGAAGAGAGGACCCGTTCATCCATGGCGTATCTTATGAGACGACTATGTAGGGAAGAGAGGACCCGTTCATCCAAGGCGTGTCTTATGAAACGACTATATAGGGAAGAGAGGACCCGTTCATCCAAGGCGTGTCTTATGAGACAACTATGTAGGGAAGAGAGGACCCGTTCATCCATGGCGTGTCTTATGAGACGACTATGTAGGGAAGAGAGGACCCGTTCATCCAATGTGTGTCTTATGAGACGACTATGTATGGAAGAGAGGACCCGTTCATCCAATGTGTGTCTTATGAGACTACTATGTAGGGAAGAGAGGACCCGTTCATCCAAGGCGTGTCTTATGAGACGACTATGTAGGGAAGAGAGGACCCGTTCATCCAAGGCGTGTCTTATGAGACAACTATGTAGGGAAGAGAGGACCCGTTCATCAAAGGCGTGTCTTATGAGACGACTATGTAGGGAAGAGAGGACCCGTTCATCCAAGGCGTGTCTTATGAGACAACTATGTAGGGAAGAGAGGACCGGTTCATCAAAGGCGTGTCTTATGAGACGACTATGTAGGGAAGAGAGGACCCGTTCCTCCAAGGCGTGTCTTATGAGACAACTATGTAGGGAAGAGAGGACCCGTTCATCCAAGGCGTGTCTTATGAGACGACTATGTAGGGAAGAGAGGACCCGTTCATCCAAGGCGTGTCTTATGAGACGACTATGTAGGGAAGAGAGGACCCGTTCATCCAAGGCGTGTCTTATGAAACGACTATATAGAGAAGAGAGGACCCGTTCATCCAAGGAGTGTCTTATGAGACGACTATGTAGGGAAGAGAGGACCCGTTCATCCAAGGCGTGTCTTATGAGACGACTATGTAGGGAAGAGAGGACCCGTTCATCCAAGGCGTGTCTTATGAGACGACTATGTAGGGAAGAGAGGACCCGTTCATCCATGGCGTATCTTATGAGACGACTATGTAGGGAAGAGAGGACCCGTTCATCCAAGGCGTGTCTTATGAAACGACTATATAGGGAAGAGAGGACCCGTTCATCCAAGGCGTGTCTTATGAGACAACTATGTAGGGAAGAGAGGACCCGTTCATCCATGGCGTGTCTTATGAGACGACTATGTAGGGAAGAGAGGATCCGTTCATCCAATGTGTGTCTTATGAGACGACTATGTAGGAAAGAGAGGACCCGTTCATCCCAGGCGTGTCTTATGAGACGACTATGTATGGAAGAGAGGACCCGTTCATCCAATGTGTGTCTTATGAGACTACTATGTAGGGAAGAGAGGACCCGTTCATCCAAGGCGTGTCTTATGAGACGACTATGTAGGGAAGAGAGGACCCGGTCATCCAAGGCGTGTCTTATGAGACAACTATGTAGGGAAGAGAGGACCCGTTCATCCAAGGCGTGTCTTATGAGACAACTATGTAGGGAAGAGAGGACCCTTTCATCCAAGGCGTGTCTTATGAGACGACTATGTAGGGAAGAGAGGACCCGTTCATCCAAGGCGTGTCTTATGAGACGACTATGTAGGGAAGAGAGGACCCGTTCATCCAAGGCGTGTCTTATGAAACGACTATATAGGGAAGAGAGGAGCCGTTCATCCAAGGCGTGTCTTATGAGACAACTATGTAGGGAAGAGAGGACCCGTTCCTCCAGGGCGTGTCTTATGAGACGACTATGTAGGGAAGAGAGGACCCGTTCATCCAATGTGTGTCTTATGAGACGACTATGTAGGTAAGAGAGGACCCGTTCATCCAAGGCGTGTCTTATGAGACGACTATGTAGGGAAGAGAGGACCCGTTCATCCAAGGCGTGTCTTATGAGACGACTATGTAGGGAAGAGAGGACCCGTTCATCCAAGGCGTGTCTTATGAGACAACTATGTAGGGAAGAGAGGACCCGTTCATCCAAGGCGTGTCGTATGAGACGACTATGTAGGGAAGAGAGGACCCGTTCATCCATGGCGTGTCTTATGAGACGACTATGTAGGGAAGAGAGGACCCGTTCATCCAAGGCGTGTCTTATGAGACGACTACGTAGGGAAGAGAGGACCCGTTCATCCAAGGCGTGTCTTATGAGACGACTATGTAGGGAAGAGAGGACCCGTTCATCCAAGGCGTGTCTTATGAGACGACTATGTAGGGAAGAGAGGACTCGTTCATCCAAGGCGTGTCTTATGAGACGACTATGTAGGGAAGAGAGGACCCGTTCATCCAAGGCGTGTCTTATGAGACGACTATGTAGGGAAGAGAGGACCCGTTCATCCAAGGCGTGTCTTATGAGACGACTATGTAGGGAAGAGAGGACCCGTTCATCCATGGCGTATCTTATGAGACGACTATGTAGGGAAGAGAGGACCCGTTCATCCAAGGCGTGTCTTATGAAACGACTATATAGGGAAGAGAGGACCCGTTCATCCAAGGCGTGTCTTATGAGACAACTATGTAGGGAAGAGAGGACCCGTTCATCCATGGCGTGTCTTATGAGACGACTATGTAGGGAAGAGAGGACCCGTTCATCCAATGTGTGTCTTATGAGACGACTATGTAGGAAAGAGAGGACCCGTTCATCCCAGGCGTGTCTTATGAGACGACTATGTATGGAAGAGAGGACCCGTTCATCCAATGTGTGTCTTATGAGACTACTATGTAGGGAAGAGAGGACCCGTTCATCCAAGGCTTGTCTTATGAGACGACTATGTAGGGAAGAGAGGACCCGTTCATCCAAGGCGTGTCTTATGAGACAACTATGTAGGGAAGAGAGGACCCGTTCATCAAAGGCGTGTCTTATGAGACGACTATGTAGGGAAGAGAGGACCCGTTCCTCCAAGGCGTGTCTTATGAGACAACTATGTAGGGAAGAGAGGACCCGTTCATCCAAGGCGTGTCTTATGAGACAACTATGTAGGGAAGAGAGGACCCGTTCATCCAAGGCGTGTCTTATGAGACGACTATGTAGGGAAGAGAGGACCCGTTCATCCAAGGCGTGTCTTATGAAACGACTATATAGGGAAGAGAGGACCCGTTCATCCAAGGCGTGTCTTATGAGACGACTATGTAGGGAAGAGAGGACCCGTTCATCCAAGGCGTGTCTTATGAGACGACTATGTAGGGAAGAGAGGACCCGTTCATCCAAGGCGGGTCTTATGAGACGACTATGTAGGGAAGAGAGGACCCGTTCATCCAAGGCGGGTCTTATGAGACGACTATGTAGAGAAGAGAGGACCCGTTCATCCATGGCGTATCTTATGAGACGACTATGTAGGGAAGAGAGGACCCGTTCATCCAAGGCGTGTCTTATGAAACGACTATATAGGGAAGAGAGGACCCGTTCATCCAAGGCGTGTCTTATGAGACAACTATGTAGGGAAGAGAGGACCCGTTCATCCATGGCGTGTCCTATGAGACGACTATGTAGGGAAGAGAGGACCCGTTCATCCAATGTGTGTCTTATGAGACGACTATGTAGGAAAGAGAGGACCCGTTCATCCCAGGCGTGTCTTATGAGACGACTATGTATGGAAGAGAGGACCCGTTCATCCAATGTGTGTCTTATGAGACTACTATGTAGGGAAGAGAGGACCCGTTCATCCAAGGCGTGTCTTATGAGACGACTATGTAGGGAAGAGAGGACCCGTTCATCCAAGGCGTGTCTTATGAGACAACTATGTAGGGAAGAGAGGACCCGTTCATCCAAGGCGTGTCTTATGAGACGACTATGTAGGGAAGAGAGGACCCGTTCATCCAAGGCGTGTCTTATGAGACAACTATGTAGGGAAGAGAGGACCCGTTCATCCAAGGCGTGTCTTATGAGACGACTATGTAGGGAAGAGAGGACCCGTTCATCCAAGGCGTGTCTTATGAGACGACTATGTAGGGAAGAGAGGACCCGTTCATCCAAGGCGTGTCTTATGAAACGACTATATAGGGAAGAGAGGAGCCGTTCATCCAAGGCGTGTCTTATGAGCAACTATGTAGGGAAGAGAGGACCCGTTCCTCCAGGGCGTGTCTTATGAGACGACTATGTAGGGAAGAGAGGACCCGTTCATCCAATGTGTGTCTTATGAGACGACTATGTAGGGAAGAGAGGACCCGTTCATCCAAGGCGTGTCTTATGAGACGACTATGTAGGGATGAGAGGACCCGTTCATCCATGGTGTGTCTTGACATCACAGGCATGCAGGGACATTAAAGTACGAACTTATGCTGTAATGAAGAAAACTGCAGAGGCTAGGGTCAATATCATCATGAACAAACAAAATACTCAAACATCTGCGGGAACACAACATCCTCCAAAAAAACAATTTGTCCGCACAAAATAGAAGGACAAGGAAGCCAAAAACCAAAAGGGGAACAAGAGGTGGAATAAGAAAATTTAGAAAAATCCATACGGTAGTCGGCACTACAAAGACAGCCACAAATATCACACCGACACATACGATAAGGAGTACTCATCAATCTCTATCTCCTCGCGAGGCAGCAGAGTACAGGGATCCATCTCTGGATCCAAAATGGACCTTGGTCAACACACCCTCCGTCCAGGCAACACAGTTGCCTACAAAGTATGAGACTAAAGATAGGCCTAAAATAGGGTGCTATAGAGGATGTAGTTAAAGGGGAGAGTTTGGGTCAGAGAAGTGGGAATTAAGTAGTGGAAAACCAAACATTAAAATTATGCAGCAAAAACAAAAAAGTGGAAAAACAACAAAATTGCAAACTAAAATGTTTTTATGCAAATGTGAGAAGCATAGTAAATAAAAGAGAAGAATTGGAACTGTATGTAAAGGAAGAAAAACCAGATATAATAGGATTAACAGAATCATGGGCATATGAGGACATTGCAGATGGTGAACTTGAAATAGAGGGATATACAATGTTAAGGAAGGATAGGGTAGTTGGAGACAAGGCTAAGGGGAGTGGTGTTTTATTATACTGTATAAATTCTGTTAATATAACGAGCAGAGAGGATGTATCATGTGGTAACAAAAATGAAAGTGTATGGGGTGAAATAGAAAGTGGGGGTGAAAAAATAGTGATTGGAGAATGCTATAGATGTCCATCAAGTCAAAAGGAGGAAGATGAGGAGCTGATTAGTAGCATAGTAAAGGCAAGTGATATGAAATTATTATTAATGGGGGATTTAAACTTTCCAGAAATAAAATGGGATATGGCAGAAGCAATTGTAGAGTCAAAACCTTTTGTTAAGTGCATAACTGAAAATTTTTTAATTCAACATGTAGTAGCAGCCACTAGAGGCAAAAACATACTCGACCTAGTTTTTACTACAGAGGAAAATATGATTGAAAAAGTTACCGTTGGGGAACTGTTTGGCTCAAGTGACCATCAAATCATCCGATGGGATCTTATTGCAGGGAAAGAAGTAAACATAAAAACGCGAACATATGACTACTCTAAGATAGATGTTAAGAAGATGAAAGAGGCAGTGAACCCCATAATCTGGGAAGATATTGTCGGAGGAACAGATGTTGAACAGGAGTGGGAGAGTTTTAAAACAGTTCTCGAAACGCTAAAAGAGGAATGTGTTATATGTATGGAGGTAAACCCCAAGCGTAAAAAGTGGATCACTAAAATTGTAGTTAAATGTAGAAGAGCTAAAAATAAAGCATGGAAAAAATATATAGAGGCAGGTAAATCAAAAGAAACATATTTAAAATATTTGGACAAGCAGAACATATCTCAGAAAGCGAATAAAACAGCAACAATAGACTTCGAAAAGAAACTTGCTCAGAGGATCAAGACTGATAGTAAAAGCTTCTTCTCTTATGTTAGAAATAAACAAAGATCAAAGGACAAAGTAGGCCCTCTCATAGACAGCACAGGAAAAAAAATTAGTGAAAATATGGAGGCAGCAAATCTACTCAATCACTACTTTGGCACAGTGTACAAAAAGAGGACTGCTCCAAGATCCCAGAGCCTGTAGATATTTATCAAAGAGACATGGATACAGCAGGATTAGGATCAATCTGTATTACAGAGGAAATAGTTTTTAAAAAATTGGAGGGGTTGAAAGTGGATAAATGTCCGGGTCAAGATGGTATTCATCCAAAATTGCTGTTTGAAATTAGAGACCAATTAGCAAAACCATTGGCTATATTATGTTCTCAATCACTTGCACAAGGGATTGTTCCGCGGGATTGGAAAGATGCGGGAGTGATCCCCTTATTCAAAAAGGGCAAAACAGCAGATCCAGCAAACTATTGACCTTTGAGCTTAACAAGCATAGTCTGTAAATTGTTAGAGTCAATAATGAAAGAAAACATTGTAATGCATTTAGACAAATTTAATCTAATTAGAAATAGTCAACATGGGTTTACCAGAGGGAGATCATGCTTAACAAATCTATTAGAATTCATGGAGAAGGTTACTAAAATGTTAGATAAAGGGGAGCCAGTGGACGTTTTTTATCTGGATTTTGCAAAGGCCTTTGATAGAGTACCTCATCAAAGATTATTTCGAAAGTTAAAATCACATGGAATAGGTGGAGAAGTTGCCAAATGGATTGAAAATTGGTTAACGGGAAGAAGGCAGAGGGTGGGCATAAATAAGTAGTACTCTGAGTGGTGTGAAAAGTGGAGTGCCACAGGGCTCGGTTTTGGGACCAATTTTATTCTTGATATATATAAATGATTTGGACATTGGTATGGGATCCATTATTGCAAAATTTGCTGATGACACAAAACTATGCAGTAGTGTCTCATCTAAAGCAGAAGTGGATATATTGAGGTCGGATTTAGATAAAATTCGAGAATGTTCTGTAATCTGGCAAATGGAGTTTAATGTAGATAAATGTACAGTCATGCACATGGGTAGATCCAATATGGAACATAATTACAGAATGGGAGAGAACAATATTAGAAAGATAGATAAAGAAAGGGACTTAGGGGTTAAAATAGATCATACATGTAAGGTGGGGGAGCAAGTTCAGGTAGCAGTAAAAAAGGCAAATACAATGTTAGGGATGATAAAAAGAAATATTAAACATAGGAGCAAGGAGGTGATAGTCAAACTGTATAAAGTATTAGTTAGACCTAGATTGGAGTACTGTGTACAGGTGTGGAGTCCTTATCAGAGAGGGGATATAGATATGCTGGAGAGAATACAAAAAAGAGCGACAAAGCTGATAGTGGGATTCCAGAATTACAGTTATGAGGACTGATTAAAAAGAACCGGCCTACAGTGTCTAGAAGAGAGAAGAATTCGTGGTGACTTAATACAGGTGTATAAAATGATCAGAGGAATGGATAAAGTAGACTATAACAAGTTTTTTAAAGTACAACCACCAACAAGGACAAGAGGGCACAGCTACAAATTGACTAAGGAGAGGTCTAGATTAGATATTAGGAAGTATTTCTTTAGCCAGAGAGTTGTGAATGCTTGGAATGCATTGCCAAGTGAGGTGGTGGAGGCTGGGACGGTCAATGCATTTAAGAATAGATTGAATGCGTACAGCTTCTAGAGCAAGATGATCTAATTGGAACTGGTTGTATACAGACTCTGCAGAGTCTTCTAAACCAGTATAAAGACGTTAAGTTAAGTTAAGAGACATACTCGGACAACCTTACAACCGGTATCCGGACTGATCAACCAGATAATGATGATGATGATGAAGTGTTGGGCACAGGGCTGGCTGTCTTATCACGCAGCAACTTTACGCCACAGAAATCTAAACAGCCAGGTCAACGTTTCATGGTATGGTTGATTTTGTTGAAGACATATGCTCCATGTGAAGTTGAACAGGTATTGATTGGCTGATTGATTGATTTATTGATTGTGGTGTACGAAAAATTGATAACACGTCTTTTTTTATCTGTGACATTAAATAGGTCAACCGATATTAGTGAAACCGGGCAACTGGTAATCTGGATTCGATTTACCTCAACTGATTTCAAATGCACGAATAATTATTTGCAGATTGTAACCTGAAAAGCCAGACACGTGGAGTTCACATACTTGCTAACTTTATGAAAGTTATATAGAGGGTATTTCACGCACCTGGGTAACATAATCTCAGCAGATGGCAAAGGAGACACTGAAATCCAAAACAGATGTAGTAAAGCAAGTCAAATCATTGAGCAAATGTCCACAATATGACAATGTAAACACGTGACAATGGATACAAAAAGATCGCTATACAACACGATATTCCAATCCACATTGTGTTATAATTGCAAAAATTGGATATTAACAAACAAAGATATTGGATATTAACAAAGAAACATTGTACAACAGAGATGAAATGTCTATGCAGAATGCTTGGAGCAACAAGAATATATAAAATCAGAAGCGAAGATATTAGGAGACTAGCCGGTACTACAACAGTGCTAGACCTTATCGTGAGACAGCAAACCAGATGGTTCGGCCACGTG